>JAYESD010000003.1:148139159-149339159 GCA_036927565.1 Tuctoria greenei | reverse complement strand
AGTTGGTTACAGTTAGGACTTTGAGTTGTATTAGTGGTGGTGTGTAGAGTTTGTGTTGGACACTATACCGGCCTCCTCATAAATATAAGGAGAGGGCGGCTGTTGTAACCATGACAAAGACAGCATATTGGGGAGGAGCGCCCGTAGTCATGCCCCGGGATGTAGATTTCGGCTGAACCTCGTTAACAAATATCGTGCCTCGTGTGTCATCCGTGATCTGGTGTCGTATACCTCGAGAGATCCGTCATCGCTTCCACATGCTTATTTTCTAATGTTTCTTATGTTTTGTATTTGGAAAAAATGTGGACAAAATCATCCTTAAACAAAGGAGGTGCTGTCAAAATTTTTTCAGAAACACTATCAGCTTGAAAAAAACATATCTCTTTATATAGAAATGATCTGGAGGCAAATAAATACATTTTGGAAATCTCTTTGAGAGTACTAAAACTTTGTAGTTGAAATCAAGTTCTTAATGTGCCTCTAACGGGATGAAAATTTCGAATTTATCCATACTGGTCAGAATGAGCAGAAACTGAGATAGAATTCCAATGTTCCATTTCATTGGGCATTTGAATTTGAATTCACTCTCATAATTCCATTATCACATCCATGATCTGTCACTCAAAAAAAGTTGTTGAAATTGAGTATTTGAACCACTCAAATATTTCTTTATAGATGGCGGATGTGGTGCTACTGTTGCCAGACGGATGGATGTTCTCCACGTGCGCCAACTATCCGGGCTTCCCGATCTTGCTGTGGGAAGTGCTCCAACAGTTTGGCTTCATCGAAATGCCAGGCTATTGGGGTTGAAAGACGGACGACAGAGGCGTCCTGTCATGCACCGTCCTTGTTGACGTCCCTGCTAGTCCACATCTTTATGGATGGGCTCCTTTTTCGGTCACCACCCTGGGAGTTCGTTTGGAGGACACGTGGGCTATCGCAGCGGGCGAAATGCTTATGAAGCTTTGCGACCTTCATCAAGATGCATGGCTGGGACACAATTTGCTCTTCTCCCGGTCCGTGGTGCAGCTGGTCTTGAGTGGCAACGTCGTATGGTTGAGACCTATCAACCGAACAGCGACACGACATCGACAACTCTTTGGGACTTATGCCGCTGCATCCAGCATGTCCTTCAAGAGCAGGTCGAAGACTTGAGGCAAGCGATTGAACGTGGTGACACTCTTGATTATGTCAATGAGAACCTACATTCATTACTGGCTCCGACAAATCACCGGCTGAATCAATACGAGAATCAGCTACATCGCACTCGCACTAAACTGCGGAAAGCTCGCGCCGAACTGCGGCAAACTCGCAAGGAACTGCAGCAAGCTCGTGGTGAATTGCAGGCGAGTCAACTGGTGGTGCAGCAACAGCAAGAGCAGCTGTTGGTGATCACTGAGGAATGAGATGAACCCATCGAGGAAGCTCAAGGTTGGGAACTCGAGGCAGGCCAACATCAGGAGGACTTGTGGGAGGCCGAGGCAAACTTGCCGCAACCAGTCGTGTATCCACCGGCTGAGGACATGTCGCTGAACATGGGCGAGCAGGTGCTTCTGTGTTCTGAGGAGGAGGAAGAATCTGAGATACTCGAGTTCGTCGACGAGGATGAATCATAGTAGGATGGGGCAGCACTACTGCCATCACGGGGCAACGTATAGTTAACGGTTGCTCATGTTTATTTTGTAGCCATGTTTGTATCACATTATAAATAGTAGTGAGTGTGTATGCGATGACAATTTGGGTATGATGTCTCATGGAGACCAAGTATAGTTGAGATGCACTTCCGTAGTGGGAGTCCGTCATTTTGGATTTCACTATTGTAAACTTGGTCATGAGATAATATATCTTGTATAAAGTTTGCACTTTATCAATATATGTGAAAGTTATGCAATTATCACATTGTCAATGCTCGCACTACTATGGTATGGACTGTATGAAGAAAACAAACATGTTGCTGATTTTTAAATCATGTGGATGCAGATTGGGGAGTACACGCTCTACGCCCGAGACGGGAGGCTATAGCTTGGGTCGTGAGGATGAATCTCCGACCAGGGAGCAAACCACGACACCGCAGCAGCAGGCTCCTCCACCAGAACCACCTGAACCTCCAAGGACTCTCGCAGAGATTCTGACCGTGGTGCTCGGCTCGCGCGATGAGCAAACCGAGTTGCTGCGGATGTTGGTGCAGAATTTGTCCCGTCAAGGGGGACGACAAGACAATGGGCAATGCCAGCCCCAACAGAGTTCATACTCGGACTTTTTGGCGACGCATCCACCGGACTTCATGGAGGCCGAGGAGCCTCTGGAGGCGGACAAATTTATCCGCACCCTCGAGGCGAAGTTCGGTTTGCTACGATGCACCAAACACCAGAAGGCCTGTTCGCAGCGCAACAACTTCAGGGATCCGCCGGTTCTTGGTGGGCGAACTACATCACGTCACTACCGGTTGGTCATGCAGTCACGTGGACCGAGTTCCGGGAGGTGTTCTGCGCATACCATATACCTCCCACTATAATGAAGAGGAAGCTTCAGGAATTTCTGGGGCTGAAGCAAGGCAGGAGGAGTGCTCATGAATACTCCCGTGCATTCAACCATCTAGCGCATTATGCGCCGGATTATGTTGGAACAGAAGACAGGAAGCGAGATATGTTCTTCTGGGGCCTTAATCCCAAGATGAAAGTGCAACTCGCACAATACAATCACGACACCTTCAATGGCATCATCAATGCTGCAATAGTGCAAGAAGATGCTCAGTGCGAGCTCATTTCTGATAAGAGGAAATAGAGTGCACAATTGAGCAGCAGCGGTGGTGGTCCCCATAAGTACCGTGTGGTGTATCGCTCACCATCCGGTCAGCGATGGAAGCCACCAGCGTGACCGCAGCAGTTCCACGGCCGTTCTTTCAACTCGTCGAGTTTCCAACCACCATTTCCACAACAGCAGCAAAGGATGGTCCCACGTGCGTATCCACCTCCACCACGTGCACCGGGATTCCTTCCGCAGCTCGGTGGGAACCCGACACAATACACATGCTATACGTGTGGCCGTGTGAGGACCGGGTCCACACATTCCAGGAATCGCGGAGGGTGGTGCCGTGCGATGCGGCACCCAACAACACACACAAAAAGAATATGACAAAATATAAAGTTTTATTTATATAAACAGCGGAAGTATTCTACAATACTTAATATACATCAGATGATAATATTCATAGCTAAACTCTCAGCATAGCTATGCAAAAGTGCAGCCGTCCAGCCCGCGAACGCTACACACTAGCCACACACAAATTTACTGCGGCGTGCAAGACTCCCATTCGGCGGTATAACCCGACGGGGCATCGCCTCATCTTCGGGCCCTTCCTCATATGTCTCACCTGCAAACAAGTTAATATAGCAACCGTGAGCACGAAGGCTCAACTAGACTTAACTGTCTCACCTAAACATGAAACTCTACATGCAGGAATACTTAACATAGTGATGGATATAGCAATAAATGACTCGCATATAAATTGATCATCATTTTGCAAGTCAATAGCAGCAGCTGAAATGTTTAATAACAATAACTTTAATGATCCTAATCTATAGCAATCATAGTAGGAAAACAATTATATTTAAATACATCGTATTCTTCTAACTTCTTCAGTATTTACTATGTCACAGCACAGTGAACAAGCGGTACTCAAATAACTGCGAGGGACAGTGATTGCAATCAGGACAGACCCGAATAACATGTCACGTACACCCGTGCCTAAGGAGCATGTTGTGCTCCTCACCACGTCATACGCAGCCACCTTTCACAAGAGAACTGAAACGCCGAACCGGTCCCACCATTGCGGGCATAAGGTTCCCGCACGAAGCGTGTCTGTGCCCGTCGGCGAATTTACACCTACCCTCTGCCCACCCCTATCGACAATGGGCTATTCTTCGACATCCAAGTTATCAAGTTACATCGGTTTCCTGGATTCCATATGCCCAGTATGCATCTGGTACTGTTCAAATTTGTCCAGCAGGGCCGCACACAGATCGGTTCTCAATCGACACAAGCAGGGCTACGCACGTGAGACCATATCTCACTGCATCCTACCCGCTGCTCGGTCTCAATTTCACATTTCTAAACCATTCTTTGCTTCAATTCATCCCGTGTGATAAAATCCTATCTCGCGAGTAGATTCCAACTACTCGACTTCTACCGGATTTCTATAAACATTAGCATGCCATTGTCTACTCGTCAAGCTCTAGACCTACCCAATACTCCATGAGATTTGTAGGTCATGCTAGTGGAGTAACAAGCACCTTATCCCCAATGAACAAAACTCATCCTAGACATAAGTGATACAAATAGAAAATTTGAAATAGAACTTAAATGCAAACCGGGGCTTGTCTGGCTGCGAGTCAGAGGGGAAGTTAGCTTCTGGAAGTAGAGTCTCCAAGGGCTCCAAGTCCTTGTAAAATCCCAGTTTTTCCTTAATATAAAGTTCAGCTACCAATTTGTTATCAACCATAGTGGAGATCAATTATGGTTGTGCACATGAACTTGATCTCATCAAAAATCTTTCTTTCACTTATACTTAAATTTTATTAACATAGGGGATGTACTTCACCAATGACCCTAGGGAAATCAAGTGACCTTTCTGCAAATTTTGGAATATATTGAATGGAAATTGCTAGGGCAAAACTATATGCAATACTAAATATATTCAAATTATTTCAAAACTTGAATATAGCTACTGTACATTTAGGCCCTGCCAAAAATATTCTAATCTGAGGCTATACATTTATCCATGGCCCCATAACATTCCAAATAGTCTTCCTGCAAATTTTCAAGATTTTTGAAGTCCATTTGCTATTTTATTTGAGACGCTTAGCAAATTCAAGTCAAATTCAAATATGAATTTGAATTTCACATGAAAACTGTCCAAATTTGAAATCCAATTTCAGAATCTGAATCTCCATATTTAAATTGGCCTCTCCTCAAAATTTAGGATTTTTGGATCAAGTTTGGTAGGGGAATTGAAGTTCCAGAGAGGATAGACTTGGAATAGGATGTGGGACCCACTAGTCAGTGAACCATTACCGTGAGTGCTCTGTTTTCTAACTCCCCGCCAATCGACGCGAGGTGCGGGAAACACCTCACCGTCGGCAAGAAGCTGTGTGGCGTTTCTGGCATCTATATCACTCCCTCCTCGCCCTTATCGTCCTTCCTAACCCAAGGGGTAAACACCAGCACCCCTTTTTGCTCTGATTCGCGCCACCGTCGCATAGCACCGCCGCCTCCGTTCCTCCCCGGTGAGCACCTCGTCCTTGCCTTGTATCCCTTCGATGCAAACATAAAAGATGACACCAAGGCTGTGCTCTATCTTCTATGCCAATTAGCTCATTGTTTTTCTCATTGTGTTGGCCGTAGTTTAAAGTTCCGTGGATGCCACCGGAGTTGGGGACGAACGTTGCCTCTGCTCCACTGTTGCCAGCCCTCAAGTAGTGGCGTCACAACTCGACCTCAACAGAAAAAAGGATCGCCATCCCGAGCTCTTTCTCATGGTAAAAGTCGTGCCTCTTTCATCCAGTATCGAGCAATATATTCCAGTTTTTCTTTCGGCCGTTGCCATTGAACTAGCTCACTTCTCGGTTTAATTCCATTTCTACGTATAATGGTTCTTAAATCCAGTTAAGGATTATCGTCCATACCTCCTAGCGCACCCCTCTGCCAATATTAAGTGGATGCCATCGAGTAAAGGCCGAGATATTCAAGATTTCCCCACCGCCAATGAAAATCCGTCAATCCACCGCCGAAGTCGACTTTGCCGGTGATTTGACCCCCTTTTCACCTCCAAATCATCCTCCTCATGCTCCCAGGAACGTTCCCTGCTTTTTCCCGAGCCTCTTGCGCTAATGTCGAGCGATTCCGACGATCGCCGAAACCCTAGCCTCGCCGCCGCCATCGCGCCGCCATCTCCGACCGTTGCCACCACGAGTGGACGCCACCATCGTGTTGCGTGGTCGATATTAAGGCTAGGCGGTCAGAGCCGAGCCGAGTGGAGATCAACGCAGCGAAGCCCGGCGAGCGCCACCGTGGTTCCGGCAAGGAACGCCGTTGCGTCGCGAGGTAGACGATGACCCGGCGGGTCCCGCCTATCAGCGACGTCTCCACCGCGCGGATCAGCTGCGGCACCAGATCCGGGGTGGCTGGCGAGTTAACCCCGTGGCCCTCGGTGCCGCCACCCCCTGATTGGTCCATACAAACAAAGTGGGGCCGGCCGCTTTATTTAAATTTTCCAATTGAAAAATAATTCCAGGATTTAATCAAACTTCTAAAATTCATTACTCCTAGTAGATTTGCTAAAAAATTTCCAAATAAATTCTGGTAGAATCATCTCAATCTCAACTATTCAGTGGCGCAATTTTTTGGACATGAACCCCCCATAATTTTCATAATTATTTCCTTTGACCTAACTGCTTGGGAAATTAATTACTCCTGTTCTGCTAATTGGAAAATTCCCAATTCTGGTCAGGACACTCTACAAAATTCGCTTGATCTTCAGTAAAAGTTTCAAGTTCATTGGACTTCATTTACTGGGTTGATCAGAGTTCCAAATCTCTATGTAATTGAAAAATTTAGAAAAATACAGTAAGCATTTCAGAATTTCTCCCAAACTTGAAAAATCAATTTCTCCCTGTAGGAAGCTTAGAAAATTGTGAAACAAATTTTTCTAGAAGCAGTGAGACCCCATATACCTGGTAGTATGAAAATTTGTTTCATATTTTTCTAAGCTTCCTACAGGGAGAAATTGATTTTACAAGTTTGCGAAGAAAAAGCTGAAAAATGGTTCTGTACTTTTCTTAATTTTTAACTACATGGAGATTTGGAACACTGATCAACCTATTAAATGAAGTCCAATGGACCTGAAATTTTTACGGGGGATCATTTTTATTTTTATGAGTGTCCTGACCAAAATTGGGTATTTCCAATTAACAGAATAGGAGTAATTAATTTCCCAAGCAATTAGCTCAAAGGAACTAATTATGAGAATTCTGGGAGTTTCATGTCCAACAAATTGCACCACGGAAAAGATGAGAACAATATGAGTCTACTAGAATTCATTTGGAAATTTGTGAGCAAATATACTAGGAGTAATTGATTTTTGAAGTTTGATTGAAATTTGGAATTATTTTCCAATTACAAAGTCTAAATAATGGAGCCGACCCCACTTCATTTAAATGGGTCAATCGCATCTGGGCCACACTGAGGGCCACAGGGTTAACCTGTGTAGCCACACACGATCAGGTGCTGCAGCTGATCCGTGCGGTGGAAAACGTCGCTGACAGGTGAGGTGCACGAACCTTCGTCTTCCTCGCGACGCAGGCGGCGCTCCCCGCTGGAACCGCGGCGGCGCTTGCCGGGCTTTGCTGCGTCGACCTCCACTCGGCTCTACCGTGGCTGCCTAGCCCTAAAATTGGATGCACAACCCTCTAGTGAGGTCCAATCGCGATGGCTACGACCGGAGGTGAGCGTACGACGTCGGCGGCGGAGCTAGGGTTTTGGCGATGGTCGAAATCGCGTGGTAATGGCTCAAACACCTCGGAAAAAAGCCGGGGAAGTTTCCTGGGAGCATGAGGAAGATGATTTAGAGGTGCAATAGGAGGGAAATGGTCGGCAAGGTCGACTTCGACGGTGGACCGTCGCTTTTTCCATGGTTGTGGGGAAAACTCAAATAGCTTGGTCTCTACTCGATTATTCCCGTTGCTTCTTGGCAGAGGTATGCGCTAGGAGGTATGTATAAATATCCATGAACGGATTAAAGGATGCTGGTATGTAGAAAGCGAATTAAACGGGGAAGCTAGCTAGGTCATGGGCAACAACCGAAAGAAAAACTCGCATCATTTGCTAGCTATGGAATGAAACGAAGAACGGTTTGTACCGTGAGAAGGGTCGTGTCTTGGAGATCATATTTTCTTTTGGGAGCAGCTCGAGAGAGGGTCTATGGCGTAGGCGCGACAGGGAGGCAAAGACGGTTATCGGGCTTCACCCTAATTGCTGCGATGAAGCTACAAATTACCACATCGATAAGTAGTGAATCTAGCAAGCAAGGGGATGGAAAGGAAGAGCCCAAAGTTGCACCAAATTTTTCTGTTGGGAGCACGGCGAAAGCTGGCTTCGATTGGCCGGCAAAGCTGAGCGACGATGAGGCAGTGCTGAGCTCGACGGCGGCGTGAAACAGAGCAAAGGAGCACTGGTATTTATCACTTGGGTTAGGAAAGGAAGATAAGGACGAGGAGGGAGTGATATAGACGCTAGAGAGGCCACACAGATGCTTGCCGATGGTGAGGTGTTGGCCTCACCGAGTGTCGATCGGCGGGGAGTCAGAAAACAGGGCACTCACGGGACTGGGTCACTGACCAGTGGGTCCCACTTTTCCCCCTCAAATCTATCTCTCTGGTACTTCAATTATCCTACCAAATGATGTTAAAAAATCATGAAAATTTGTGGATAGTCTCAAATAAATATCTGGGATTTGATTCTCAAATCAAAACATTGAATTGATCAAGTTTCAATTGAAATTCAAATTTGAATGGAATTCAATCGACCCATTGAATTAAATAGAAATAGTGCTCCAAATATTATGAAAATTTGCAGGGGTGCTATTTGGAGTATTTGGAAGCTATCTGTGAACTCAAAATTTTATTTTGGCCATTTTTGAACAGGGGCTAAATTTGAATATTTGAATTCCTTCAATTATGGTTTAAATTGGTTTGATTTCTCATTTTCCAATTTATTTTTTTTCCATCTAAATTTCAATATCTCACATCTGAACTTTGCATTTTTAATTTGGGGCTTTTACCGTCTTGTCAGGCATTTTGCGAGAGACTGTCCCGAGCAGCGACAGGGCAGCGGACAAGCACCATATCTGGATGCAGCTCAACCCCGCAACCAGCCCAAGAAACCAGCAGCAAAACCTGGCAACGTCCACCATTTAGCTATTGAAGACATGCCGGAAGGAGAACCCTTCCTTGCATGTACGTTTACTCTACTCCAAAATCCGATAGTCATATTATTTGACTCTGGTGCCACCCATAATTTAATTAGCCAATCATATATCATCAAATACCAATTACCTATCATTCCCACAAAATGTCCATATTTGATTTTATCTGCGGGTGGGAAAGTAGCAGCTGATAGGATGTTATATAGAGCACCACTTCAGTTTGGTGGAAATCTATATCCTACTTCTCTAATTATATTAGAGAGTCAGACGCTTGACGTCATCATAGGAATGTCATGGCTACACTGTCATGGTGCTGTTCTCGACATCGTTTAAACTCTCCACTACATGAACCACACACTCTCATTCTAGACCGCCTTATCCAAGAAATTCCAGCCACATAAAACACGGAAACCACAAAGCTTGAGGACATTCGTGTGGTCTGTGAATATCCGGATGTGTTTCCCGACGACCTTCCGGGTATGCCACCGGATAAGGACATCGCGTTCAAGATTGAACTTATTCCGGGAACCACGCCTATTTCTCAAAGGCCCTACAAGATGGAACCAAATGAGTTGGCGGAATCAAAGGAGCATTTGAAGGAGCTGCTGGACAAAGGTCACATACGCCCAAGTTCATCACCTTGGGGCTGCTCGGTTTTATTTGTCAAGAAGAAGGACAAGACATTACTTCTATGTGTGGATTATCGTCCACTACTGCGCATCGATATCTTATTTGGTCAATTAGTGGGTGCTAAGGTCTTCTCGAAGATGGATCTTTGGTCTATGTATCATCAAATCAAAATCCAGCCGGAGGATATACCGAAGACGGCATTCTCAACGAGATATGGGCTCTATGAATATCTCGTCATGTCATTCGGACTTACCAACGAGATAGTAGAACTAAAGTCATGATTCTAAGAAACTTGTTATTATAAAACTGTAGCAAGGATCTACTAATAGTGGACATTTAGTTATTGTAGTTTAAATTCAAGTCTTACGTTCCCAGCATGTAGAGTTTCATGTTTTTAGGTGAGACAGCTAAGTCTTGCTGAGCCTTGTGCTCACGGTTGCATTTATACGAGTTCTGCAGGTATATAGCTATGACGGATTCCAGTGTAGCTTTGAGAGAGTAGTATGAAGACTTCTGTTGATGTAAGATATTTCGTATAAAACTCTGAGATTAATGTAAGTTTCTCACTTATGTTATGAGTTCTTCATTCTTTTCTGTGTTGTGCTATTGGGTGTCGCATCGCACGTCACCATCCAATGTGATTTTTTATTTGTCTGGACCCTGGTCCTCACAATTTCTTGTTTGATTGTGGAGTCCATGTATGTGTTAGGTGTAGATGTTGTTATGATCTAGACATAATGCCATTATCATGTTATCATAAACATCATACACCTTCACTATAGTCTAGTTAGGTAATAATATATTTCTATTAATATGAATATGTTAGTGCTTGGATCCAACTTTGATTCAACGATATTTGCGTTAGTCTTTGCCTTAGGATGAATATTACATTTCAACTCTTATTTACTTAGCATGCAAGCATGGTGCTTGGATAGTTAAGTAGACCTGGCTGCATCGTAGTCCACGAGTTGTAGAGGTAGGCGATAGGTGGTGATAGCCCTATCCGTCCGTTGTAATCCTCCATGTTCGGCTACGATGTAGGATCTTGGAAGGGGTCGCCTGGCAGACCAGGGTATGCTCGTGCTCGACATGTTGGACCAAGCCGTAGTATTGACCACTTGCATAATCATGTGTACTTTATTAGGCTATGTATATGAGTAATTAGAGCACAGAAGGAGTAGCTCCATCTCGTAGTCTAACCCTCGCTAGGACAACCTTACCTTTAGAGTAGATTGCTTAGGTGTGTGTCACACTACCCATATTATCATCTTACCCCTGTTTTGATAAACACTTAGTACCCTATACCTTGATACTTTACTTCACCGCCTTCCTTCGGGATAAATGCAATACCCGTGGGAATACTCTTGGGTGAAATTCTACAATGGTAACTTCCATGCGCTTGCGGATCTCAGCTCCTACCGGAGATGATCTATAGTGTTAAGAACCGTCAACAAGCCTTTCTAGCACCATTGCCGGGGAAGACAAAGGAATTGAAAGATTGCTATCACTTGTGATTAAACTATAGGTACTAATAGTTATTAGTCGGGATTACTTTTCTTTGTTTTCTCCTTTTTGTGTGAAAACAAGATAGTGTTGGCTAACCCATTTCATGTGATAGCCAACGAGGACGCAAGTGCTCAACTACAAGATGATTCAAGGCGTACCTCAACAAAGGTCCGCTAGGCAACTCCATTGCCCTTTGCGGAAAATTTTTAGCTTCTAGTAGGAGCCAAGGTCATCCATCCCCAAGCTTGGGGGAGACTCCAAGAGTTCTTGGTTTTCCTCTACCATGGGATGGGTTGTTGGCCCTTCATCCAACACTCATGGCATGGGTTGGCTCCACCAATCCATGAACACATTCATGCTGGAGCTGAAGGAGTCTTATTATTATTCATCATGGATGAGAATATGGTCTCTACACAAGGTGTGGATTGAAGAAGTCTCTAGTTCCCTTAGCTTGGCATGCACACCACTTAACAAGGTGGACATGCCAGTTAAGGAACTACACCTCCCATTAAGGTATTATGAAGATAAAGCCAATGGAGAAGTGTTTGGAATAATCCAAGTCATGGATATTCACATGATTTGTGAAAACCCATGTCAACATGAGCCACTTGGGAAATCATTTCCCTAAGACCCATGAGGATTCTATAACACCGTCATTTTCATGCATCATGCATTGCATAAGTTCATATACATGTTCAGTAATAATCCACAAAAAGAGAAATAAGTTTAATACAAATTAGAAGCAAAACCGCACTTAGAAGTTCTAAGAAGTGCAGACTTGTCCGTTTTCAGTGCGGACTAGTCCGATTTCTCTCTAAGATCGTTTTGAACATGTCCTCTTTTGTGTGGACTAGTACGGTTTCGTCTCTGTACAATTATTGGACTTGTCCGGTCCATTCCAGACTAGTCCGGTATTCTGATTCCTTGAAATTTCGCCAAGTCCCTAGACTTGTCCGGACTTGTATGATATCTAGCGGTCTTGTCCGTGTTCCTCTCTGACTAGAATTGGACTTGTCCGACTTTGGCCAGACTCTTTCGTTTTTCCTCTAACTAAGTTCGGACTTGTCCGATATAGTCAGGACTTATCCGATTCCTCTCTGACTAGCGATCGGACTAGTCCGGCCTAGCGTGGACTTGTCCGGAGATCACGATTCCGAGTTGATCTTTTGTTCCACGACGTGTTTTTGGGTTTTACCTTAAGTAGGGCCTAAGAACGTCATGTCTAACCCTTTTGGAGCCCATGTGGGATCCCACACCAGCATGCACCCTCTCTAAAACCGACCTCCATTAAACCCTAATCATCTACCTCTATATAAACAACCCCACACCTCAACTTTACATCTCTTTGCCACTTTTGAAACACACCCAAACCCTAGTTCGTGGGAGATGCCACCAAGGAGGAGATGGAGATCCAGAGCAAGAAAAAGAAGAGGAGGAAACGAAAGAGGATCAAGTGATCAAGATCTCCATCAAGTTTTTGTTCTTCATCGACAAGTCACCTTCAAGTTTCTTGTTCAACCCTAGATCGTCAAGATACAAGTGTTGCCTACAAAACTCTTGATTCTTTGGAGTTATAAACACCTGATATACCATCTACTTTCTCTTCCTCACGTGAATTCAACCCCGCTTCTCCAAATTCATGTCGATCTAGAAAAACCCTAACTCGCTAGTTTTGCGTAGGGCGGACTAGTCCGGCCCTACAACGGACTTGTCCGGCCTTTAGATCTAACTACTGTTAAATTAATTCTGAATTTAATTGAATCAACTTGAACCTGTTAAAACCTGTTAATAACCATTGTAAATGATTAGTAAACATTAATAGTAACTCGTTAACTCGTTTTACTTTGCATTTGCATTAATAATGCATGCCATGTCATATTGAGTAACATATGAGCATCTATTGATTGTGATTCTTGTCTTGTATGTTCGTTGTGCGGATTAGATGGATTTGCACTAGAGGGTGTTAAAGAAGACCTCCAGCACCAGCACTTTGAAGTCTTTGACCCCAATCAAGCCCAGGCAAGTGTCCTTGAATATATTGATCCTGTTTTTAAATGTTTCGTTTGCAAAACTACATTGCTTGTGTCAAATTGATGGGAAACCCAAGATAGGAGTTTACTAGTCTTGTTTGACCACCCTTGCCAATTGGGATACATTGTAGAGAGTCGGGAAGGGCTTTTATCTTTTCGCCTCGCTCAAATTAATTGGGATGGGAAAACAACCAAGTTACTTAATTATAGATTATTGAGATGATGGATAATGTACACTGATGGGTGATCTAAACAAGCATGGTATGTGGATGGGTTGGATTCTATGGTGGTTTCGCTTGCTTTAGATCTAAGGACCGGTTCGTGGAGCGACCATCAAGGATTTACAGTGCCACCATGAGGCCAAGTATGGGTGTGGCATAGCTATATTAATTAGGGTACTGCTAGTATTGCACGGATCATTTGGCGCACCAGGGAGGGGGAGTCAGATTGGGTTTGGATTTGTGGCAGGACTCCCTGGGATCCGAATGGCTCAAGAGGGGGCCCTTGGTTGAAGATGTGCTTAGTTGGAGGCATCACCACCGGTGAAACCTCAGTGGGTCTGTACATAGTCGTAATCCCTTTGTAAAGTCTATTTTGTGATCTTTTGGCCACACACCAACAGAAGTGTGTAATGTGACCGACGGGTCACATGCATAAGGGAGGTTCTTAGTCACCGAAAGATGATGAAATCACAAACCCGTGGGTAAAACGGTACTAACTCTGCAGAGTCTTAAAAACTGTCATGATAGTCGTGCTCCCGGTCATGAGCAACCGAGACCCTCACATGATTAGAGGGAAACTTGGGATTCGGGATGGTTTGGTTATGTTTTGTTATTGGGATGGTTTGGTACTTGTTATGGTCGATAATATGGTTATGGCTGGTTATGGATTCAATTATTGTATTGGATATGGTTTATGGTAATGGTGAAATTGTGAAATCCTGGGTCAAGGCTTAATAGGATTGCTAGAATACTCATACTACCAAAGTATACCTTCTTTTTCAGAAGCCCACCTGCAAAGAACTCTGAGGTCAAGCGTTCTTGGCCCGGAGCTATTTGTGGATGGGTGACCGACCGGGAAGTTTTCACAGGTGCGCACGAGTGAGGACAAAATGTGCATAAAAGATTAGTGTTGGTCTGTGGGGCTAGTCTGTGATCCTATAGAGCTGCCAGGAGTAATGACTGCCAAACCCGTAGTGGCTGGGGTGTTACAAAATGGTATCAGAGCCGACCCTCGCGATTTCACGGGTGCGTACGGGTCAGAGACGTGGGTACGTACGCATGACGTGTGGGTCCTCTAGGAGGAACACGGTATGGTATGTATGCCAGTACTGAACGTATGGACATGGCCAAGAGGGGACGTTCTTGGCTTGGGAGTTGACCGACGAGGACGTTGATCTTCTAAGGGGGGTGGATTGTGACATCCTGGCTCAAGGCTTAAGAGGATTGCTAGAATACTCATACCACCAAGGTATACCTTCTTTTCGGGAAGCCCACCTGTAAAGAACTCTGATGTTAAGCGTGCTTGGCCCAGAGCAATTTGTGGATGGGTGACCGACCGGGAAGTTTTTCCAGGTGCGCACGAGTGAGGACAAAATGTGCAAAAAAGACTAGTGTTGGTTTGTGGGGCTAATCTCTGATCCTTTAGAGCTGCCAGGAGTAATGACTGCCAGGCCCGTAGTGGGTGGGGTGTTACAGAAATCTGGTATAATGATGATGGATATGGAATATGGACTTATACTATGATAATTATTGTGGTATATGACGGGTTTACTTCACATACATATAACATACTGCTCTTCAAATGTTTAATGTACCTTTCAGCACTTAGCCTTTATTATTGTTGTGATTTGTATCAGCTACATTTCATACTTTTCCACACTTGCTGAGTATGACATGTACTCACCCTTGCAATGCCCCCCCCCACAGTTGCAGGTCAGGATTGTGAGTATCACGACGTTAATAAGGGGTTCTAGGCTGTGTGTTGCCGTCAGCTTTGGCTGTGGTGTTGCTTGGAGCCGCGCTATCCTATATGCTTTGTTTGCTTAATTTTATTTCCACTGCAGTAGTTTTCAGAACTATTAATATTGATCATTATAATTGTAATATGAGCATTACTTGAATATTGTAATAAAAGTACTTATTTAATGATTTGAGCTGTGGTAATTATCTGTTTATCATTTATGAATCACTTGTGTATGTGTGTTAAACATCCTGGGCATACATATGCTGCACTTGGTTCATTTTTAGGAATCGGGTGTCACATATTCTTCCTTCCAAACAACAACTCCAATGGCAATCACCCACAAGGAGGTCAAGTGTAAAATCAAAACCACCCTTATGATCAAGTAGGCTATGGAATTGCAAAGGACTCAAGTTCAACTAGCCTACCTTGAAGTATCTTGTCCATGGCCAAGCAGAAATCAAGCCAACATTCACATGAAGCTCTTGGCCAAGGACAAGAAATTGAAAGAGCAATCAAGATCCAAGATATCCCACAATCAATTTTTGGGATTCCTACACTTCGACCAAGCCCGTGCAACCTTGGGTAAGTGACATTGTGGATGAAGCCTTTCTTGTTTAATTGTGGAGTCCACATGTCATCATGCCCAATGAAGTCTTTGATCCATGATCGAAGTATGGGTTAGCTCAAAGGTATATCAAGAAGGTTAGAGTCACACCCCAAAAGAAGGACAAGCCTCACCATGCTCATGAAAGAATATCTTCAAGCGGGAGAAGCCGTCACTACATCAACAAGTCTTCATCAAGACGACGGAGAGGCTAGGGACACCATGTGACCCAAATGTTCGAATGACAACCAAAGTAATTTTGGCATGTCAAGAAAGAGAAGTTGTTCACATCTTCAACTCTGGGATTGGACAACGAATCATCACTAAACAGGACGGAGGTAAGTCCCACTCATTGGACTTCCAAAATTCGATGAGTCCTTGCTAATAGGTTAATTGGTAGTTATCTCATATTTTCTTTCTCAATTGAATATTTGAATTTCCCATCAATCTTTGCATTTGCATTTAGCATGTTTGAATTTTCATAATTGCATGTTGGAAAGTAAAATTTCCAACCATCATGAATCTAACATTTTGTATTAGGAAATAAATTTATTTGGATAGGAACCTTGGGCATAACCACTTAAATTCATCTTCCTAATTCAAACAAAAAATATTTCACTTTAATATTTATTGCATTTGGAAGTTTTCTCAAGTTAGGGCAAACCAATTTGACAAAGAGTACAACATGCCTTTGAGGTAATGTAACCCGTTTTCGAGTTGTTTTGTTTGTTCTTGATTTTAGTACAGCCAGGACAAAATGTGTAAAGATGTGGGAAGGCCTCACCAAACGCATATCCCTCCATTGATATCATTTTGAGTTCATGGTGGAGGAATGCTCAAGATGGTGTCCCAATGGTGGACCAAGATGAAGCTCATTCAACTCCAACCTCAACTTGGCAGAAGACATTGAACATGAAGGCTACACCAAAATTCATGTTCGTGAGTTTCTCACACAATGACCTTCAACCCGAACTACTCTACAATTGAGAGGGGAAGTTTGTAGGAGTAATATCTATGCAGGCATTCAAAGATCCGGTTCGAAAACCTTAAGAGGATTCCATTTCAACATCTCTTGGCCAAGGAGTAAATTAGGATGGTTGCTAACTTGGAAATTAAGCCCGAAGGTCAATCATAACTATACGAGGCCGGAGATTTGATATGGCAACCCTCTATGAGCAACCAATGCGCTGCTATGAATATGTGAGAGCATTATGCTCTCAACTATTCTAAGAATTCATTCAAGCTCAAGGGGATTGCCACCATCATTGTGTGTAAGTTATTCCTTTGTGGCTAAAAGGTATGATGTACCTTAACCAAGGAATGAAAAGATCACATCCAATGTATATTGGGTGCAGTTGTTCCTCTGTGGCTAGGAGGTATTTTATACCTTAGTCAAGGAACAACGGATCACATTCAACCCATTTTGAGTGCACATCATCCCTTTGTAGTTATAGGTATGTTGTACCTTAGCCAAGGAACAACGGATCATACTCAACACATGTTGGGTACTTGTCACTCCTTTGTGTCTAAAGGTTATCATTACCTTAGCAACGGAATGACGGATCACACCCAGTGCATGATGGGTACAAGTTATTCCTTTGTGGCAAAAAGGGATGTTACACCTTAGCCAAAGAATGATGGAACACACTCAACTCATGTTCAATGCATGTCATATCTTTGTAGCTAAAGGTTATTATTACCTTAGCCAAGGAATAACAATGTACATCCAACCCCTGGAAATCTCGAGGTGCGGACGAGCAACATCAACAACACTCTTCAACTGCACTCATAGAACCCATGGAAGGCAACCCAACATCGACACTCAACCCTCCAATGCCAAAGCCATGCTGCAACAAGGTTAGACAAATCTCACAGCCTGCATCCGTCATTAGGGTTTCAGCCCCTATCGCAGACCTTGACCAAGAACAAGCTTGGGGAGGACCCCCACTTGAGGTAACTTGTATCACACGCCATTTGCATTATTTTATATTATTTCTTTATTTCCACCACATTTGCACCTAATTTTTATTATAGATAAGGTTAATAAAATAAAGGATGTGCGGTAAGAATATTTTTACTTTGCATAAGTTGAAATGATGAATAGTTATTCTATTTTATTTTCTCCAGTCCCTTGCATACAACTTATTATTCTCCAAGTATTGGGTTTATTGGCCTACAATATTCTTGCCTGAAACTTTGAAATTGTGGTAGCAAAAGCTAAGTCCAATTCTAGGTTGTTGTGGGATATGATACAGTGATAAGAGCTGCTAATATCCTAGTTAATGTTGAAACTTAATTTCTCGGAGAAAATTTAAAATGGGAGTTTCTCATTTGATATAAATTCCCACCAAAGCCATATGATGATTTGAATTAGATAAACCCAATACATATGGTATCTGCCTTCACATTGAGCCTAGTCCAACTAGTACAGACCGATGTGAGAATCAAGATTAAGATCACACAGGCACATGCTAAACTTCTACACTAGAAGTTAGCAAAATTCCACGATACCATTCCACCACCAAAAAAATACTCCATGATTTTCATGCATAATACTCTCTGCAATTTTTTTAAAAGAGAGGAGTAGAAGACATGGCTACAAGGAAAAATAGAGAAAAGAAATGCATGCTCGTGAACAAGAGCTTGAGAAAAAAAAGATAGAAGGAAAGAAGAAATAGCCATGTTTCATCCTTACAATAAAGAGAGTGCATAAAAAGGAGACATCTTCCACTACCGCAAATATTCCACCACACTTGCACAATCTTGATCTAGGGGCATGATTTGTTTTCTCCTAAGGCTTACTCTTTTGACTTAGCAATATATGTGTTGCAAATATGCCTACTCTTGTTTCCTACCAAGATCCAAAAAAAGCCTTATTTAGATGTAGGACATGAAAGTCATTGCCTTGGTGAGGATACAAATACCACTTCTCACATAGGAGTGATTAAGTACATATTTTGAGGAACTTAAATTCAAACGCCATTTCAAATTCTTCGGAAACTTGTGTGGAACTCATACATTTGGTGATGCATGCTCATTTTGATGTTCTGTCCTTCAACCATTCAAGAAAAGGATGAGGCATAAGCCCCATAAAGACTAGGAAAAAGGGTGAGGTACCATAGCCAATTTATTCGATGCAACCTAAGAATACTTTGGTGTGCACTTGGTACTTTTGAAAAATAGGACATTGTAGCAACTCCTGATCAAAAACCTAATTCTTTATCTTTGCTTCGGGATGAGCAAACACTACAAGGATTCCACCCTGTTGCAACAATTGTACTGCAACAAATACTAAATCATTGCAGTAAGCTTGGTCTTTTGCCACAGTTCACTAGTTGGTAGCATTAGGATCTATCACCATGGAGCACAATCATTGCATTAGGATCTGTTGCCACGATTCCCTTGTTCGTGGCATTAGGATCTATCGCCATGAATATGTTGCCATGATTCACTAGTTCGTGGCATTAGCATCTATCGCCACAAAACACGATCGTTGCATTAGGATCTGTTGCCATGATTCACTAGTTCGTGGCGTTAGCATCTATTGCCACAGAACATGATCGTTGCATTAGGAAATTTTGCCACGATTCCATAGTTCATGGCATTAGGATCTATCACCACAGAACACAATCATTGCATTAGGAACTTTTGCCACGGTTCACTAGTTCATGGCGTTAGGATCTATTGCCACGGAACACAATCATTGCATTAGGAACTTTTGCCATAATTCACCAGTTCGTGGCATTAGGATCTATCTCCACAGAACATGATCATTGCATTAGGAATTTTTGCCATGACTCACTAGTTCATTAGGATCTATTACCACCGAACACAATCATTGCATTAGGAAATTTTTCCACGATTCAAAAGTTTGTGGCATTAGGATCTATCGCCACAGAACAAAATTGTTGCTTTAGGAACTTTTGCCATGATTCACTAGTTCGTGGCGTTAGGATCTATCGCCACGGAACACAATCATTGCATTAGGAACTTTGCCATGATTCACAAGTTCGTGGCATTAGGATCTATCGCCACGGAACACAATCATAGCATTAGAAACTTTTGCCACAATTCACCAGTTCATGGCGTTAGGATCTATCGCCATGGAACATAATCGTTGCATTAGGAACTTTTGCAACGATTCACCAGTTCGTGGCGTTAGGATCTATCACCATGGAACACAATTGTTGCATTAGGAACTTTTGCCATGATTCACAAGTTCGTGGCGTTAGGATCTATCGTCATGGAACACAATCGTTGCATTAGGATCTGCTACCACGATTCACAAGTTCGTGGCACTAGGATCTATCGTCATGGAACATAATCGTTGCATTAGGATTTGTTGCCATAATTCACAAGTTCGTGGCGTTAGGATCTATCTCCACAAAAAACAATCGTTGCATTAGGATCTGTTGCCATGGTTCACCAGTTCGTGGTTTAGTATCTATTGTCGTGGAACACAATTGTTGCATTAGGATCTGTTGCCATGATTCACGATATATTACAAAACGCTGGCCACTGTGTGAATGAATGAATGTGTGGTGTGTTTTCATCGTGTTCCTCAGGAATCATAAGGGTGAATTTGTTTATTTTTTGGACAAGTGAATGTGCTCTAAGTTCTATGATGTGTGATATCAACAGTGAACCAAAAAAAATGTAGAAAATCACGAAGCTAAAAGGGGATGTCGTGGGGAGGATGCGCTTTTCATATAAGAAACACACTTCACTGCTAATTAAGCGCGTCTCCATTTTGCTTGTACAATCATTGCACTAGAATATGTTGCCACGATTGTACTAGTTCGTGGCCTTAGGATCAATCACCACAGAACACTCTCGTTGCATTAGGATCTCTTGCTAGGAATCACTAGTTCGTTGCATTAGGAATTTTTGTAGGAGCGTCATTTCAAATTCTGGGTATCTTCTTAAGAGGTGGGATTATTCAATATCTGCTTTCTTCTAAGCTTGCGGCTAAATTGTAGAGCGGCTTCTATCTTTTAAAAAAAATCAAATAGTTCACAGCTAGCTCACATAGTACTTATATAAAAAAAATCATCATCTTCGCTGTTGTAACCCCCCTCCCAATATTGGAGGTACAATACCATTATTGATATATGTATCATCGTCGTCGTAGTCGTCATCTTCATTTTCTAATGGAACTCCATGCGCCTCAAACTGATCACATGTTTTCATTTGAAGAGTGAAAGCATCACCAGTTGCTCTCTCAATGTCATTCCTAGCCCATGCGGTCCTATCCTCATTTATGTGTGGCATATAGATATCAGTAAGTCGTCGATCATCAAATGTCTCAGCCTCCACCGTCTCAGTGACATTATTTTCACTGTCTCCAGGGACATGGCAAAAAGGTTATGTGGCTTCGTTTTAACAACTGTAGCCCATTTAGGTCGCTTCACACTTTGAATGTAAAAAACTTGTTCATCTTGGGTGGCTAGAATGTAAGGCTCATACTTGAGAAAGAGTAGTGTCAACATCTATCATTCCATATCGATCCGTTTTGTGGCCTCTACTCTGGCTCTGACCGGAACGAGGACGATCAAACCAGTCACATTCAAATAATAGAGCCTCTTGATTTTTTTTCAAAATCAATAAATATCATTTTCTTGATTACTCCAAACAACTCATGATCACCATCCTGAACAACAACACCACTATTTTGCGTCCGCAAATCTTTTTCCACCTCTACGGTTCAAAAGAAGAAGTCATTTATGAATGATCGACTAAAAAAACGTGCCTGACGATCAGGTCCCCTAGATAATGCGTACAAATAATCGGTTACTTTGCCTTCTTTGTGTAATGTCGTAATCTGTACACATTAGTATAAAATGGGTAATCGATAAACCAACTTCAGAACACATATTTGTTCAATATTTCATCAAAGTAAAAACTTGTGTGTACTTACTCGTTTCCGAAACCAATAAACAAACTCATCTCTATGGCATTTTTCAACATCACGAGAATGAATCTTTTTTAGCTCTTCAAAATGCTCACTGAAAAGGGTACAAAATTAAATTAGCCATCTACAATAAGCATGATCCAATATAGTATAGAACATCTGAGTTATACGTACTTGATCCATGGAGCGGCCTCTTCAATATTAGAAATAATATAATGGCTGATGTTATTTAGTTCCACCATAGTAAGTTGGCCCCATTTAAACCCTTTTTTAGAATTTTCAACATCTGTAAATATATTAGACTCGAGAGAAGGTTCATTCCTATCTGCAGCTTCATGACGTTCTGGGCTATTAAGCTTGGTGCTGATGTTATCCAAAAACTGACCACAAAAAGTAATACACTCTTCCATAATATATCCCTCAGCTATAGAAGACTCCGAGTGAGCTCTGTTATGTACATACCTCTTCAGTGTACTAAGGTACCTCTCAATTGGATACATCCATCTGTAAGAAACAGGTCCACCCAAGCGAGCTTCTTTGGCAAGATGGATTGGAAGATGTACCATGATATCAAAGAAAGCGGGAGGAAGCAACATCTCAAGCTTACAAATTGTTTCAGTAAATGGTTTGATCATCTTATCCAAATCTGGTTCTGCCAATTCTTTAGAATAAATTCTAGAAAAGAATCTGCTAAACTCAATTAAAGGTGCAACAACCTTTTTAGGCAATATGTCATGTATTGCAATAGGAAGGAGCTTTTGAAATATAATATGGCAGTCATGAGTTTTTAGACCTGATACCTTACAGGCTTTTGTGTCCTCACATCTCTTGATGTTTGAGCATAACCATCGAGCACCTTCACATCCCCCAAAAACTTGCACAAGGTGGTCTTCTCATCTTTATGCAAAGTATATGATGCTGATGGACAATTTGTAGCCACCGGATGTTGTTGTGGCCGTATACCCATATCCTGCATATCAAGACGAGCTTGTAGACTATCTTTTGTTTTACCATCCATATTAAGCAATGTCCCCAATATGCTATAAAAAATGTTTTTCTCAATATGCATGACATCCAAGTTATGCCTTATTAGAAATGTCTTCCAATACGGGAGCTAGAAAAATATACTTTTCTTCTTCCAACTATGCAACATATTTTCCTCAGTGCGCTTTCTCTTATTATTCGTCTATCCAAACTCACTTGATCAAAACTCTCATATTGTTGGAGTACTTCGTCACAAGAGAGTGATGTTGGAGCCTCTCTATTCTCTATCTTGTTGTTGAAAGAAGCTTTGTCTCGACGCCACCTGTGATTCTGAGGTAGGAAACGACGATGACCCATGTAGCAATACTTTCGTCCATGTTTCAACCAGAAGGCGTCAGTGTTTACATGGCAGTCTAGACATGCCAGCTTACCTTTTGTGCTCCATCCACATAGCGTTGCATATGCTGGAAAATCATTTATTGTCCACAATATATAAGCTCGCATGAGAAATGTCTCTTTCTTTGAACTGTCGTTTGTTTCAACACCATCAGACCATAATTTCAGTACCTCATCAATCAAAAGCTGCATATACAAATCAATGTTGTTTTCAGGTGACTTTGGCCCAGGAATTATCATTGGCATCAACCAATAAGGATGCTTCATACACAACCAAGGTGGTAGATTATAAGAGATAAGAATCGCATGCCATGTATTGTAAGAAACATTCATTATTTCAAAAGGATTGAAACCATCAGATGCTAGCCCAAGTCTTATGTTGCTAGGATCAGATGAGAAATTTGGGTGAATGCTATCAAAATGCTTCCATGCTTTTGAATCTGTAGGATGGCGTAATATTCCATCATCAATACGTTCTTGTTTGTGCCAACGCATGTTTGATGTCGTTGATTCTTCCATATAAAACCTTTGAAGATAGGGAATAAGAGGGAAGTATCGTAGAATCTTGCGTGCTACAAGCTTCTTGGCTTTCCCACAAGGTAAAGCCTCTCTTGCATCCTCACTAGTACTATTTTTCCATCTTAATTCACCACATTTCGGGCATCGGTCCAGCAGAGAATAGTCCTTTCAGAATAACACACAGTCATTGACACATGCATTGATCCTTTCGTAGCCCAGCCCGAGGTCACGAACAAACTTCTGAACTTTATCAAGTGTATTGGGAATGTAGTGGCCCCCTGGAAGCACATATGAGAATAGTTCAAGGATCAACTCACAGGCTTTTTTGCTCAAACTAGTTAAACACTTTATCTAGTAGAACCTGACAATGAATGATAATTGGGTCACCTTCTCACAACCTGGATACAACTCATTTTTGGCATAATTTAATAAGTCATAGAATGCCTTTGCACACCCAGTTGGCTCCGGCTGGTTTATAGCATTTTCTGGATCATCAACATCTGCTGAAGTACCAACATGATTAGTGCCTCTAAGTAGACTGGACATTATATTTTCCATAGCAGCATCATTAGAAATTATCTCCTCATTATTTGTTGATTGCTCAGCAATATTTTTCTCAACTCGTTTTTCTCCATGGTGTACTCAACAAGTATAATCAAATGACATCCCATTATGAAGCAAGTGAAGATGATCTTCCTTGCGTGTCCCGTGGCAAATATTATGGCATTTCGCTCAAGGACAAGGCATAATTTCTTCTTCACGAGTGCCCTGGAATGCAAAATATAAAAATGACTTCATTCCATCCTGCCACTCCTTCGTACCCCTGTCTTTTCCCATCCATATCCTATCTTTTGACATCGCTTCCTACAATTCAATCAGCGTATTCGTAAGAGGATAGAACTACCATAAGATTATGTGAGCAATTGTACCTAGAACTGTTGCTCCTCCATGTGCGGCGGCTGGCGAATGCTCATCCAAGAGCGTGGCGGTTGGTAGATGCCCCTCCAAGCGCATTTCGTACAGTCAGGAGAGGGGCCATTATGGATCAAACGGTCCCGCGGGAAGGCAGCCAGGACAAAGCGTACGTCAAGCTATCAGAGTAGGCCCAACACTGTGTTGGGCTGCTTGTTATTTATGGGCTGAAACTGTGCTAAGTCACTTTGTATTTGTGGGCCAAAATGGCGCTGGGACGCTTGGTGTTCGTCCCTATGACGCGTGAGCCGATATATGGGCGCGCGTCTGGCTCTGAAAATTTGTTATCTAAATAAGTTTATGTAGCAATGGGGGTGGTAATCCGATCAAAATAAAAGATACACATAAAATATCTTGAACCGCAGCAACACAATGATATGAACAAGGATTAAATACTAGATATAAACATTGACGAAACCAAACAGTAGTGCTCAGCGTACCATGCAAGACAACAAACTAATCGATAGAACTAGTTGTTACATAATCCCCAATAAACACAAAATAAACTATTCGACACATCCAATCCACAACACTTCCCTTCAAGTAGTAATAATAACTTCTGGCCCCGTATAGGAGTAGTGGTAATAATGACACCGCGTATAGGGGCATTGGGCCAAGTGTACGTTGGAGTTCTAGCTATCTTTTTTCTAACATTTTTCTCATCCCTTTTTTCTATTCTCTCTGTTCATTGTCTCCACTTTTCTTTCTAGTCGTGGCTACTTGTTGCGTTTTCCTATTACTACGTACTAGTACTATATACTACTTTATAGACCGCTTTGCGGCTCCGTTACAGGCGTTCTCTGGCTCCTCCAGCAGCTAAAGTACTGTACCGGCCACTTTAGAGGCTCCCGGCGGTGTGGAGGGTCGTTCATTAACAGAGAATACAAATAGTTCACTAAACAAACAGATAGAAAACAAAATAACAGTTGGAACAGATGAACAACATTGAGTTCATCAGCATAAAACATTACTACAAAATAGGAAAAACAACATCATGAAACAAGAAAAACAATATCACACAGTCCTATAAGTCTTTTATATATAGCCCATACAGGATAACACCTCACAACAGAATGCAAAATGCTCGTGTCTAATCCTACAGTCTTCATTAAAGAAGACCCTGCAGCCGCTCCACCCTTGCTTCCCACAGCCGGCAGCCATGCACGGGTCAACCTCTTTGTTGGGCAGCGACACCATCAGCGGTCTCGAAGGCGGGCACGGATGCACCCACGTCAGATTTACCGATTTTCGCCACGACTTGAATCCGACATTGCCTGCACTAATTTTTGTCCCACCATGATGGTGACGAACCCGACCACTTTCTCACCAACGTCGACCTCGCCTTCGACCTGCCGGATATACTCGAAGGCTTCGCAGGCCCCGCATCCGGTGTCGTAGCGGAGGAGGCCAAGGACGTAGGCTGCCTCCATGTGGCCGGCCACGGCCGCCCGGGCGAGAAATTGGGCGCCTGGCTGCACGTGATCGTCCGCGAAGACGAGATCGAGACAGGTGACATAGCACGCACGAGGGTTGATGACGATGGTCAGGTTCTCCACAAGGGCTTTGTAGCGCCCCGGGTAGCGCCAAATTCTCCAGGTCACCCGCTCGAGCACCACGCTCCTACCCACGGCGCCATCCTGGCACGCCGCATGCATGGCCTTGCAGGTGGCACACATACTGGAGAGGTCGTCCAACGGTCGCAGGGAGCTTGCGGAGAGACGCCCCGCGATCTCAACTGCAATATCGTGCGTGAACGGCAACTCCATAGGCTTCACCGTCATCGTGCTGCGATGGGAACCAATGTGGGTACGCACGGTGGAGACAAAGGGGAAGATAGAGTACGTGCGAAGAAGACGGTGATGTGTCTTTATAGAGTATGCGCGGAGAAGACAATTGAAACATTATATAAAGACACACGCCATCGTCCTCTCTGCTCGTACTGATGGGGGTCATGCACAGTGATGGTTCGGCTTCCGGCGGTGGCGGATTCCACATCCTCTGCAGTACTGCGCAGGTGCATTAAGGGTGACTGACATATTGAACACCACAGCCTATGGGACCCATGCCTCTCGCATGCTCTGATGGGATGTGCGAAGTAATAGAACTGCTCTGTTTTCAACATCAATGCAAGAATAATATCCTATCGTCAATAGAGATAACATACTATGTTTGACCAAAAAATTTCATGTTTTACAACTTGGTTCTCCACGCTCTTTCACCTTAATTCATACGTACTACCTACCTTTTTTCTAACATTTTTATCGTCCTTTCTTTTCTTTTCTCTCTGTTCATTGTTTCCTCTTGTCTTTCCAGTTGTCGCTATCTGTTGCGTTTTCCTGTTACTACATACTCCCTCGTCCCAACTCAACTCTATTTCCGGGTTTTGTCAAACTTAACTTTGACCAATAATTTCTATAGATTCTATTAACTTCAATAACATTTAAATTTTTTATTATGTAACTATTTTTCATGATTAATCTAAAAGTACAATTCTTATATTGTTAAAATTGATCAAAATAACATAAATCAATGGTCAAAAGTAGATTTGACCAAATCTAGAAATAGATTTGAGTGGAGACGGAGCTAGTACTCGTAGTACTGTATATTACTTTACAGACCGCTTTGCAGGCCCCGCTATGTGCAATCTCCTCTGGCACCTCCAGCAGCTAAAGTACTGTACCGGCCACTTTAGAGGCTACGGGCAGTGTGGAGGGTCGTTCATTAACAGAGAATAAAGATAGAACAGATAGTTCACTAAACAAACAGATAGGAAAAAAAATAACAGTTGGAACACACGAACAACATTGAGTTCATCGACATAAAACATTACTACAAAACAAGAAAAACGAGATCATGAAACAAGAAAAACAATATCATAGCCTTATAAGTATATAGTCCATACCGGATAACACATAATGGCAGAATGCGAAATGCTCGTGACTAATCCTACAGTCATCACTACAGAAGACCCTGCAACCGTTCCACCATTGCTTCGCGTAGCCGGCATCCTTGCACAGGTTAACCTCCTTGTTGGGCAGCGACACCATCGGCGGTCTAGGAGGTGGGTGCGGATGTACCCACGTCAGAAAACCGATTTCAGCCAGGGATTGAATCCGACACCTCCTACACTCGTCGTTGGACCTCATGATGGTGACGAACCCGACAGCTTTCTCACCGACGTCGACCTCGCCTTTGACCTGCCGGATATACTCGACAGCGTCGTGTGCCCTGCAGTCAGCGTTGTATCGGAGGAGGCCAAGGACATAGGATGCCTCCACGTGGCCGACCTTGGCTGCCCGGGCGAGAAACTAGGTGCCCTGCTACGCGCGATTGAAGACGAAGACGAGATTGAGCCCGGTGACGTAGCACGCATGAGGGTGTCTGATGATGGCCATGTTCTCCACGAGGGCTTTGTACCGCCCTGAGTCATGCCACATCCTCCGGGTGACCCGCTCTAGTGCCACACGTCTACCCATGGCGCCATCCCTTCACGCCGCATGCATGGCCTTACACGTGGCACGCAGATTGGAGAGGTCATCCAAGGGTTGCAGGGAGCTTTTGGCAACACACCCCATGATCTCGACCACAATATCGTGCGTGAACGGCAACTCCGTAGGCTTCGGCGTCACCGAATTGCGAAGGGAACCGATGAGAGTGCGCGCGGCGGAGACAAAGAGGAAGCTAAAGTACGTGCGGAGAAGACGGTGGTGTGTCTTTATAGAGTACGTGCAGAGAATACGATGGAGACATTATATAAAGACACACGCCATTGTCTTCTCTGCGTGTACTGATGTGGGTCGCGTGTAGTGATGGTTCGGCTTCCTGCTGTGGCGGATTCCACATCCTCTGCAGTACTGCAGGTGCATTAAGGGTGGTTAACATGTGAACACCATAGCCTATGGGACCCATACCTCTCTCATGCACCGATGGGACACACGAAGTAATGGAACCTCTCTGTTTTCAACATCAGCATAAGAATAATATCCTGTCATCAATAGAGATAACATACTATGTCTGACAGTAATCTACGCAAAACATTTTCTGTTTCACAGTTTGGTTCTCCACGCTTTTTCATCTTAATTCGTACATACGTACTATCTATCTTTTTCTAACATTTCACTCGTCGTTTCTTTTCTTTTCTCTCTGTTCGTTGTCTCCACTTTTCATTCCAATCGTCGCTAATCGACAGAATTAGCTGTTACATAATCCCCAATAAACACTAAATAAACTAATCAACACATCTAGTCTGCAGCACTTCCCTTCAAGCAGTGGTAATAACTTCTGGCTGCGTATAGGAGTAGTGGTAATAATTACACCGCGTATAGGGGCATAGGGTCAGTGGTACGTTGGAGTTCTACCTATCTTTTTCTAACATTTTTCTCATCCTTTCTTTTCTTTTCTCTTTCTTCATTGTCTCCACTTTTCTTTCCAGTCGTCGCCACCCGTTGCGTTTTCCTGTTACTACGTGATAGTAGTACTGTATACCACTTTACAGACCACTTTGCAGGCCCCGCTACGGGCGATATTCTGGCACCTCCAGCGACTAAAGTATCGTACGGGCCACATTAGAGGCCACCAGCAGTGTGGAGGGTCGTTCATTAACAGAGAATACAGATAGAATAGATAGTTCACTAAACAACATATAGAAAATAAAATAACAAATGAAACAGAAGAACAACATTGAGTTCATTATCATAAAACGTTACTCCCTTCTTCCTAAGTTACTTGTCATTAGAACAAGTTAGTTCATACCTGAACTAGAAAACTTGTCCTGATTATTAACGACAAGTAATATGGGAAGGAGGAAGTACAATACAAGAAAAAAATCACAAAAAAAAAGAAAAAAGAAAACATCACAAAAACAAGAAGAGAAAAACATCAGGACTGGATTAATCAGTGTCAAAAGATTTCCTATTTTAAACTTGGGTTCAACAAGAATGTAATAAGCTGTTTGGTGCAATCGTTCAATCAACCATATTCAACCGTAGGACCGATCTACATTATAGTCGTTGAATCTTTTTATTTAACCCCTTCCACCAGGTGGAGAGGTGGTGGTAGTGGAAGGGGTTAAATTAAAAGATATAATAACTGTAAGATGTAGATCCAACGGATGAAAATCTTTGATTACACGATTGCACCAAAACTTTAATTGTATATAGGGCTGTAAACGAGTCGAACTCGAGCGAGCTTGTCTTTCTAAGCTTGAGTTTGATAAAACACTGAGTCGATCTCGAGTCAAGCCAAGAATTCATGTATATACAATAGAATTTACTAAATTTAGGTTCGCAGCTAATGGAGTAGGAAGGTGGACGATGTTGCACATTATTTGTTTCTATCATATATAAAAATTGCGTCCCATAAAACATTTTAATAGAATTATATAGTTTAGTTAATCATAGGTACATATTATAGATGACAACAATAAATGAGCTTACTCGAGCTTTTCGAGATTGAGCTTATCAAGCTCGCAAGATCAAGCTTGGCTCATTTAGAATTGCCACAATACTCAACTTCATCCTCAAACTTTCAATCAAAACTCAGTTTGGTCCTTGAACTTCCAAATGGGTCAATCATTTAGTCCATCAAATTCACTCAACCGTTTCACTTTCATCCTTAGTCTGACTTGGACATCCACATTGGCATGCCACATAAGCTATGATGCCACATCATCTACCCCGACCACCCCACTTACAAAAAGATAATAATTTTTTATCATCTTAAAAAACAACTAGCTAATTAATTGGGGTGGATTTACGTAGTTGCATGGGATATATATATTTGTCCCCCATTTTTTTTTGCAAAACCATCAAGTGATATATCCTATGTCATATTACATATGTAAAAATATTGTACTCCCTCTGTTTCAAAATAATTGTCACCGGCAAGTTCATTTTCGAACTAACCGGTGACAATTATTTCGAAACGGAGGGAGTACAATATAAAACTTTTAAGCCTAGGGATGAGCAAACAGAGCAAATAGAGAGGAAGAGCAAACTTTTAAGCCTAGAGAATAAAATATAAAACGAAGCTACACGGCTGGCCGGCTACACGTACGGTTCGGGCCGATGTGCCGGTGCACCTTAACCCCTGTCGTGCGTCCCCGGTGGTTGTTGGGAAGACCCTTGCAGGCGGAACCAGGATCGCCTGACGTAGTGAATTTTACTGCATGCGTGCAGTAAAGACTTCATCCACTGTTTGTTTTGATCCGACGGTTGTACATCCCAGCTATCCTCAACTGGGCCCAACAGAGGGGTCCACCTGAATCGTGTCCTCTACTATTGCCTGCTTCCTTCAATGTGAGATAGAGTTTACTCTTACTGATACATATACTTTCAACCATCTAAATAAAACAAACTTCAATAAATTGAGGACATTATGGAGGGTTTTGAAAAATATTTGGCTATCAATTATTTCACGCATCTGTCGACAATCTTTTTCATATATCATCTTTGCAAATTAAGGGTTGATATATACCGAAAGTATTATCTATTTTCACATTATTTATTTGTGATGGCTAATTAATAAGTAATCCTTATAATCAAAACTTAATCCTAACATATGACAAATTAATATTTTTTTCTATAGTCCATACATTAATACAATATTATTTTGACTGGTTATTTTACAATAAACATAATCTTTTGCAATTAATTGATCATCACCATCACTGAGCACGTGGTAGTTAGCTAGGTTTCATTCAGAGCATATTTGGGTTGGGAGGAAAGAGGTGACGATAAGTTGATTTGCACGAATCCCAAAAGTAGAATCAATTGTCACCTAAAAGAAATCCTGTTTTCAGTAGTCTGAAATATGATATTTTCTCATTAATATTGAGGTCTATACGACACTTCATGCTCCAGGCAAAAAAGAAAAAAGATGTACTTCATGCTGATGCAAACAAGAGGCAATTAAAATAAAAACTCTTGAGTTCTTGTGAAGTTTACAAAAGAAAGCATCGGAACCCTCACTAATGTCCTCGATAGTTAATCTGTTTTTAATCCTGTTAATTTGTTATAGAAGTTTGTTTTATTTAGACGTTTGAAGTATACATCATTACATGCATGTAAACTTTTTCTCATGTCGAAGCAAGCAGGCAAGAGTTTAAGAAACGAATTGAATGGACCCCTTAGTTAGATCGTTGGGAAATACAGCCATCGAATCAAAACAAACGGTATATGCAGTCTTTACTACACGCATGTCACTACGTCAGGCGATCCTGGTCCATGCAGGTATGCTCCGATTCCTATCCTCCAACTCCATCTAGGCTTCCGATGATGCAGGCAGTTCACCACCAGACTGTAGAAAGGATAAGCACACACACATGTAACAGTCACTGTTAACTGCATTGGTCTAACGTTAACAGTCATTGTTTAACTGTGTTGGCCTACGTTTAGTCATTAACACTAGCCTTTGAATCTGTGTAGTGTGAAAGGGTTTAGTTTTGTTTCACACTACACTAGCTAGCCTATATAAAGTGTATATGTGTTCTCTGATGAATACACAACAATCTCCATACAAAATAGTCTAGTAACCATTCTCTATATGATATCGCGAGACCAGTAACCATTCCCTGCATGCTTTCAATTTCTTCTGCCATGACGTCGAGTCCAAAACTAGTAAAGCCACGGTGATGTGCGGCATGCAAGTTTCTTGATGAGAAACTGGCATGCATGTTTGACAAGAAAGATGTTCCCTCGAGGGTTTGAGGATAAAAGGTATACCATCTTGGCAGCCAGCTGGAGGTTTGAAGGAAGCTACACAGCTGGTCGGGTACACGTACGGTTCGGGTGTGCTGGTGTACCTTAACCCCCGTCCTGAGTCCGCGGTGGTGGTTGGGAAGAGCCTTGCAGGTATGCTATGATTTCGTCCTCAATCTCCATCTAGGTTGCTGATGACGCAGGCGGTTCACCACTAGACAAACCAGCAAAGCCTCAGTGATCGACGACATGCAAGTTTCTTGATGAGAAACTGACTGCAGGGGTGGCCGCCGACATGCATATTTGACAGGAAGGATGTTCCCTATCGAGGGATTGAGGATAAAAGGTATACCATAATCTAGGCAGCCAGCTGGAGGTTCGAACGAAGCTACACGGCTCGCCAGATACACGTATGGTCCGGATGTACTCTGCTGGTGTACCTTAACCCCCGTCGTGCGTCCCCGGTGATGGTTTGTAAGAGCTATCCTTGCAGGTATGCTCTTATTCCTGGCCTCCAACTCCATCTAGGTTTCTGATGATGCAGGCGGTTCATCACCAGACAAACCTGCAAAGCCTCGGTGTTGAGCAGCATGCAAGTTTCTTGATGAGAAACGGAGGCTTTGCTGTTTTGTCTGGTGATGAACCGCTTGCATTATCAAAAACCTAGATGGAGTTGGAGGACAGGAATCAGAGCATACCTGCAAGGCCATCTCTTCCCAACCACAACCGGGGACGCACGACGAGGGTTTAAGTTACACCGGCACAGTACACCCAGACCGTATGTGTACTTGGTTAGCCGTGTAGCTTCGTTCGAACCTCCAACTGGCTGCCTAGACGATGGTATACCTTTTATCCTCAATCCCTCGAGGGAACATCCTTCCTGTCAAATATGCATTCATGCCAGGGGCCGCTCCCGCAGTCAGTTTCTCATCAAGAAACATGCATGCCGCTCAGCATCAAGGCTTTGCTGGTTTGTCTGGTTATGAACCTCCTGCATCATCAGAAACCTAGATGGAGTTAGAGGCTAGAAATCAGAGCATACCTGCAAGGCTAGCTCTTCCCAACCACCACTAGGGACGCACGACAGGGTTAAGGCACACTGACACAATACATCCAGACCGTACGTGTACCCGGCCAGCCGTATAGCTTCGTTCGAACCTCCAGCTGGCTGCCTAGCCAATGGTATACCTTTTATCCTCAATCCCTCAAGAGGGAACATCCTTCCTGTCAAACATGCATGCCAGCGGCCACCTCCGCAGTCGGTTTGTCATCAAGAAACTTGCATGTCAAGTGGGTGCGCCCCTGATAAAAGTTGTTGTTTTACGTGGTGTTTGATTGAGACAAACCAACTTGTGGTCATAACGATAAGAATTAAAAAATAGGAGTATATCAGATTCAAAAATCTTCATTACTTTCTTTACTCGGGGCTCGGGCCCATCAAATTTAGAAACTCCTTAACTTATATCGTAATTGCATCAGTTATGTATCCACGCCCATTTACAAAATACAAACTAGAGGTGTAGATAAAGTTTTTGCACAAGAGAGAAGTTGCGCCTCGTCGTGATCACCACCACCGTGACGTCCTTCGGCGAGGCTATGGAGGACTGGCTCGACGAGGTTCTCTCCATCCACCGTCGGCGCCTTCAGAAGCTCGTCGTCGGGCTCAACGTTGAGTGGTGCCGCCCAACTACTCCACCGACAAGAACCCCGTCGCCGTTCTGCTGGTCTGCGGCGGCTGCCGTCGGTCGCCCGAATTAATTGTATCTAGGGCTGGCAACGAGTTGAACTTGAGCGAGCTTGTCTTTCTAAACTTGAGTTTAATAAAACACCGAGTTGATCTCAAGTCGAGCCTATAATTTATGTATATACAATATAATCTACTAAATTTAGGATTCACAACTAATGGAGTAGGAAGGTGGACGATGTTGCACATTATTTGTTGCTATCATATATAAAATTGTGTCCCATAAAACATTTTTAATAGAATTGTATAGTTTAGTTAATCATACGTATGTACATATCATAGATGACAACAATAAATGAGCTTACTCGAGCTTTTCGAGTTTGAGCTCGTCAAGCTCGCAAGCTCTTGGCTCGTTTAGAATAGGCACAATACCCAACTTTCAATCCAAACTCAGCTTGGTCTTTGAACTTTCAAATGGGTCAATTATTTAATCCTTCAACATCACACAAACGTTCCACTTTCATCCTTAGTCTGAGATGGACATCCACATTGGCATGCCACATAAGCTATTATGCCACATCATCTACCCCGTCCACCTCTCATAGAAAAATATAATAATTTTTTATCATCTTATAAAATAACTAGCTAATTAATTGGGGTGGATTTGCGTAGTTGCATGGGATATACATATTTCTCCTCCATGTTTTTTTGCAAAACTATCAAGGGATATATCCTATGTGCATATTACATATGTAAAAATATTGTAAAATTTAAATCTTTTAAGCCTAGGGAAGAGCGAATAGGGAGGATGACCAAACTTTTAAGCCTAGGGAATAAAATATAAAACCAAGCTACATGGCTGGTCGGGTACATGTACGGTTCGTTTGTGCCGGTGCACCTTAACCCCCTTCATGCGTCCCATGTCAACTCTATAGGTTTGGTCAAATCTATCTTTGACCAATGATTTATGTAATTTTGATCTGTTTTAACAGTACAAGAATTGTACTTTTAGATTCACTGTGAAAAATATTTCATAATATACAATCTACATGTTATTGAAGTTAATAAATTCCATATAAATCATTAGTCAAAGGTATTTTTGACCAAAACTAGAAATAGAGTTGAGTTGGGGCGGAGAAAGTATTATATGTTGCCGTTTGCCGCATAAGGTTTGGTCCTTGAGCCGTAGCCATTTGTACAGGTGCTGATGCAACCGATCGAACCGAGCTTACATGTGCGCCAGTTACCGAGGCGCCTTAAATGCGCGCAACGCATGTGCATCTTTGAATTCAATTCGAACCGCTCTGCGTCCCATCACCACTACTGCGCACTTCGAGAGACGAACAACCAGACTGCTACTATGCTATAGGATCACCTGGGCACGCCATTGTCTTCTCCGCACAGCCACTCTTCCTCTCTTCACAAAACCGTGCCAAGAACACCATGACTGACAAGAAAACGCCGCCGCCAAGCCTGCGGAAGGACGCCAAGGGGAAGCGTCCACGACCGGACTCCCTCCCCCCCGGACATGGAGTCGACTTCCCGTAAGATGGCGCATGATGTATTTGACAATACATCGCGCTCCATGCGTCGCCACGGGCCACTACGTCTTTGGCATGACACACTTGGTTGGTCGCCTCGACGTCCTCTAGGACACGCTGGCGGTCGAGCTCGGTGTCGCCATCCGCGACAACCTGGTGGCGGTGATGTCCAGGAATTTGGGCTTCCCATCTCCAACGCGGGAGGCACCCCTACCCTTCCAGGAGCCCAAGAAGAAGGAGGAGGAGGAGGAGGAGGAGGAGGAGGAGGAGGAGAAGGAGGAGGAGGAGAAGGAGACAGAGATGGAGGAGGAGGAGAAGAAGTAGTTTTTTTCTTGTTCTTAGTTGTGTTGTTTTTCTTTTCTTGTTTCTAGTTTGTGTTTTTCTTGTTTGTAATATATCATCTTAAGGTAATGAACTTTAGTTTGCTGTTCATTGGTGCGCAAAAATAGTTCTAATATTGTTGTTCTAATGATAAACTAGTGGACTATTTATCTCTTTTATTTTTTAGAATGGAATATATTTCCACTTCCTACTCTACTGAGCTGGAGATCCAGAATGTGACTTCACCTAGTTCATCTGACGGCACCAGGGAGAACCTTCCCCCCCCCCCACCCTGTGCACACTCTCTATGTTGAAACCCAACACGGATTTAACATAATGAGCGGTCAAACAACAAAGTATGTAGTAAATCACAAAAGATGCTAGAGCAATTTACGGAGTATCAACTTTAGCCCATATTAAATGCTCGTGGTTGTCATTGCAAAAGGGTGAAGACAAAAAAGACTTGATTCAGATGGCTTGCAAAAGACATAGAAGTCAAGGTCATCAAAGTTTTTGCCCGATTTGGATGGAGTTTTAGTTATAGACTTCCATATTAATAAAATGTATCGGGTGTTTTACTTTCACTAGTGTGTCAGATTGAGTCTTTTGTTGTTGATCTCCGAAAACTTGGTGTATCAGTGTGGCCATACTCTCTACTGAGGGAAAGGTCGGTTTAATTATTTCCATTATCTACAAAAACTTTAGCATGGATTAACAAAGCGTCGTCCACCGAGCGCCTTCCTCACTCTCGTCGTGCATGTTTGACATGAACGATGTTCCCTCGAGGGTTCGTGGATAGAATGTACCATCTAGGCACAACTCACTACGACGCGGTTCATCAAATTAATCGCATGCCTTGTACAATATAATTTCCATCATGTTGTACTCGTCCTTTCAAAGAAACGACAGCCATAGGCGCTAGCCACTACGTGTTCAGATTTTAGGAACAAATGAACAAACTTGTGAAGACATGTATGCCACATCCGATCCTCAATGTTATCAAATTAAACATGACCCTCAACAAAGGGAGCAATGTATCTCCAAGACGTTCGGCCTAGTGTTGCACACACGGCTCTCGCCTCACGTCGGCCACGTATCCTGATCCAACCGTAAAACTTCAAAAAAAAGGAGGGCTAGAAGATTGGTGGAAAAATAATATAAGAAAAGAGGAAGAAGAAAAAGGATGGCGCGTGTTTTGATACATGAACCGTGAGACTGCTAACTTCCATCTTCATTGGCCAGTTCCCGATTCCATTGATCTCTCTTGCATGCATTCACACTAGCTACTCTCTGGTGGCTGGACCCAGGGTATCCCGTTGCCCACCCGACGTACCCAGTTGGTGCGCCCTTGAGAAAAGTTGTTGTTGTTGTACGTGGTGTTTGGTTGAGACAATGCAACTTGTGGTCATAACGATAAGAATTAAAAAAATAGAAAGAGTATATCAGATTAAAAAATCTTCATTACTTTCTTTACTCGGGGCTCAGGCCTGTCAAATTCAGAAACACCTCTGCTCATATCGAGGTGTACAATGACGAGGACTCAGGTGTACAACGTGACTTTCGAGGAAGACGTGATCACCACCACCGTGACGTCTTCCGGCGAGGCCGTGGAGGACTGGCTCGACGAGGTCCTCTCCGTCCACCGTCGGTGCCTTCACAAGCTCATCGTCGGGCTCGACGTTGAGTGGCGCCCAAACTACTCTGCCAACCAGAACCCCGTCATTGTTCTACAGGTCTGTGTTGGCCGTCGCTGCCTCATCTTACAGGTTATCCACACTGACTACTTCCTCGATGAGCTCGAAGATTTCCTCGGCATTTTCGACTACTGCTTCATCAGCGTGGGCGTGGAGGGTGATGCCAACAAACTTTGGAAGGACTAGTAGCTGAAGGTGGCCAAAATGATGGACCTGGTCGAGCTCGCGATGGAGGAGATGGATCGTGCAAGCCTCCGCCGCAAGGGCTGAAGGACATCGCTACCGTCGTTATGGTCGCCGACATGGAGAAGTCTTACCAGTGAGAACAAGCAACTAGGACGCGTACAATCTCTCCGGCGAGCACATCAACTATGCGTGCATCGACGCCTTCGCCTCCTTCGAGGTCGGCCGCAAGCTGCTCTCCAGCGACTATTGATCTAACCACCGAGTTTGCGGATCGGCTGTCGTCGATCATCCCAGCATCGAATTCACAGGTGCAGCGCTCAAGTTCTAGCTTTTCTTCTTGTGCGCCCAATCTCCCATAAATTTTTTTCTTGAGGGAACACTATATCTTGGGTTCAAGTCAGATTTGTTCCCCACCCTTTTCGTGCCCACACGTCAGCTGTAGTAATAACTGCAGGGCAGATGATTTCATCACCACTGTCTTGACATTTAAGTTAATGTTTTAGTAGTTTCTGTGGTGGTTGTTCAACAAAAAAAGAATAGTTTTTGTGATGGAAGAATTAGCTGGAGTCTATTTGTCATGTGTGTGAAATTTGAGAAAATTTTAGGCAACAAATCATTAGAAGGTAATAATTTAAGTCATTAGTCACTTATTTTGCAATTAATCATTAACCATTAATTTTATAGGTTAAGCAATTACAAATTAACATAGTCATTACACACTACAGGAATATCGATCACATACGTCGGCCAAAGCCGACATAAGTAAGGCCTAAACCGACGTAAGTAACTTAATTACGTTGGTTTACCCTTAATTACGTCGGCGGTTGGCCGACGTAGATGTTTGGACGTAATTAAGGTAACTTACGTCGGCCACCGACGTAAGTTACCTTAATTACATCGGTCTGCAGCAGCCGACGTAAGTCACGTACCGGGATGGGCCGCGGGCTGGGCCGGAGTACTTACGTCGGTTGCTGCAGACCGATGTAAGTTAAGTGGTTTAACTTACGTCGGTTGCTCCAAACCGATGTAAGTTAAGTGGTTTAACTTACGTCGGTATGGTCTGACCGACGTAAGTTAAACTGGGCTAACTTACGTCAGCAATTCCATAGCCGACGTAAGTTAAGTTTTCGAATTTTTTTTTAAAAACAGAAACTGACTACCTCGCTCGATGGCGAGAACACATAACAGGCAAAGATATACACAGATATAAACATATACAGCACACAGTTTCAAAATAGTATTCAAACAACGCAAAAAACACAATTTCAGTACCGGGCTACACGCTAGCCCCTCCACTACCTCTGCGATCCTCTCGACGCGTTCCCGAACCCTGCAGAAGAAACAATACATACAAAAGTTAAGTTTTAGAGGACTTCCATATATTTCCAACCATGTACAATACATTCATTCACTTCTCCATCTCCCGATCCTAAAGATTACCTCCCAATCCTAAAGCATGGAGGTAAAGTATATGAACAGATTGAGATTATGGCAAAAATAAAATACCATTTCACCATGAAAGAATGAATGATTTGATAGTACAACAATTTATGTTCTTATGTCATTTTTCATGATTTTAAAGTCGGAATCTGCCCTAGATGTGAATATGAAACTTAGAGTGCCCAAATTTAACTGAACTTTAATTAGAATGCCCAAACTGAAACTAAAACAGTTAGGCAGTGCTTTGAATTGGTTAGACCTGATTGCTAATAGAGGGAGGCCGAGCAGATTGCTAATAAAATGAAACTGAAACTAAAGGGAGGCCGAACTGATATTAAAGAGAGAGTTTATCACCTACTCCGGTGTCTGCTACGGCAGAAGCGTAGGAATCTCGATATCCTGACCGTTGTGTCGAGCAAGAGCCTGCCATTGCAAAATATTAGAAGATATATGTTATTGAAGTGTTGTGAAATTTAACTATGGTACTTTAAATTACTTACTGCCACCGCTGCTTGCATCTGGGCCATCATTAAGGCTGTCCTCTGCGGCTCCTCCCTTGCCTCCGCTCTCGTCCTCTCCAGCTCTGCCTGGGTTTGCGTCAGCGTCTCCCTCATGGCCTGGAGCTCCAGCTGGGTCTGCGAGAGACGACCACTGGTCCCAACGGTCGAAGCCTGCGACGATGAAGCGCCTCTCAAAGGTCGCGTCGACCTCGAGTCGACAACTCCATCAAAAATGGAAAACCTGCAAAAGAATGAAAACACTAAGTAGAAGAAGATTAATTGAAAAAGAAATGAAACACACGAAGAACTCACCGTCCGTCGGCCTTCCCGCCTCCGCTTGCGTACGTGGCTTGGGGGTCGATCGGCACGCTTTCCCAATCGTAATCCGCACCGTGTATCTTCACGACCTCCTACGCGCACTTTGTCTACAAAACAAATAAATCTTGTAAGCATGTCAATAATAGTACTAGTTATAATGAAATTGATGAATTTCGAAAACTTATCAGTCGGTCGGCTGCGACCTGACTACACTGCCCTGACTGAGAAGGGTCACTTCCCTTGTGACCTCTCTTCCAAACCTGGGTCGGGGTCGGCTCATGACCCATCTCTCGCTCATGTAGAGCCGTGTTAGTGAGATAAATAATATATTAGAAACACATAAATAAAATGAAAAGGTACTTACCATGCGTTTAGCCAAACGGAAGTAGCCGTCACCGCTATTGTAGTGCTTGCCCTCAGACCCCATGCGGCACTGTCTAGCCTTTGTGGACTTGTTGATGAAAGCGTCACTAGCCCAGTACCGACACAGAGCTAAGTACGCCCCGATGTTACCCTATAACCAGGAAATACTAACCTGCACATATTTCATTTTTCATCAATGCAGTTAACATACGTAGATATTGTAAATATTTAACAATATTAAAAACTTACCTCCGCGTACTGCTCCTCTGTCAAGTATGAGTCGGAGTCCTTCCTAAATACACCCCTTTGCTGCTCCTGCTTCTGCTCCCGGGGGTGCCACTTGAAGTACGCGTTGACGGCCTGAATCCGGGCGTACGACAACACCGCCGTCGTGAGATTCCGAGCGTTGTAATGGAACACACGTCTCGCATGGTCCTCCATGCCCGGTTCCTCTACTTGGTACCTCAGCTTTAAGCAAACAAATATTTAAGTGATATGCATTAACAATTCAAACGAGTTGAAAAAATGAAACAGTTAAACTTACCATAAAATCATGCCACACGGCTTCCTGAACCGTGTCGTGCACCGGGTGAGAGACACGAGCGTAGTCATCCCACGACAGGGCAGGAAAACCGTCAATTACACTGGGGTAGTGCAACTTGACGATAGCACCCAGGACACTGCTAACCTGCCTGTGGTGCTTCTTGGCCCCCGTGAACAAAAAGTCGTACCGACATCTACAAAATATATTAAATCATTAAGTAAAGGAAAACAACATCTAATATTTAATATACTATATACAGTATTTATACCTGTCTCCAACAGGACGGATCGTGGTCCGCTGAGTAGTAACCGGAGGAGGAGCCGCAAAGTGGGTCCTCCTCGTCCGTCGCCTCTGCTGCGACGCTGCCGCGTCCTGTGACTCTGAAGGCTCTGCGGAACCACCGGAGCCTCCAGGAAGGCTAGTGGTAGCCGGCTGCATAGGGAGGCTAGCGCTAGCCGGCTCTGAAGAGAGGCTAGAACTAGAGGGCTCCTGTAGTGGCCCCCTAGCCTCTGAGTCGGGCTCCTGTAGCGGCCCCCTAGCCTCTGACTCTGACTCTGACTCAGAAGTCTCTGAGTCAGACTGCACAAAAGGAAAAGATTGACAATTAATAATTAATAACAATTACAATTTCAAAAATAACTTTATTGTAACTAAAATTTACCTCAGTCCGCTGAAAGCACACGACAGCTGAGGGTGGAGCATGTGCCAGAAAGAGGGAATGTCGGCTAGAAAGGAATAAGGTCCCTGAGCAAGGGTCTCGTGGTGGCTCCAACCCTATCACTGGCTTCCCCTTCCCCTTCCCCTTCCCATTTGACGACATCCTGTTGCAAGGAATAAATGATTAATATGCAAATATAATATATAAAATTAATGTTAAATTAGCGAATAAAACATTACTTTAAAATTCATCAACATCACGATCATGCACCCTACTCCTTAAACCAGCCCATCGATCTTCTTCTTCCGCATATCTTTTTCGTTTGCGCAAATCAGCAGGTTCGACTATGTCATTGATATCTTCAGTTTTTGATTCTGATTCTGTTTCCTCTTCCGTGCCAGCCTGGATATCTTGAGCGTCTCCAACTAAGTTATCGAGTCCTACACCGGGCTCGACTGAGAAGGAGTCTGGCAACTCTTTCTCTTAGTAGACACAATCAACCTCAGCTTCGTTGTGGTAATCATCATCTCTTGGAGCGTATAACCGCTAACGAGGATTCACCTTATGTACCACCCACCAAGCTTTGAATTTATTGCATGGATAAGGTAGATAGAACACTTGATCTACTTGGTGTGCAAGAACTAATGAATTGAATCCTTTCAACTGTTCTCTGTGTTTTACTTCGACCATGCCAAATTCGTTTACTCAAACTCCACGAATGGAATCAAACCATTCGCAGTCAAAGAATACAGCTCGAATTGACTTGTTTGTAACAAAATTGAATTCAAGGATTTTTTTAATAATCCCATAGTACTGCGTTTCATGATCTTGCGAATCGATTTCCCTCATCACAACTCTAGTATTACATGTTGCCGTGAGAGGACGAAGAGATTCAAATTGAGTTATACGTAATCAAAAGCCGTTGACGTCATATTGACCATAGCTTCTAACATTAACCACTCCACGGGATAGTTGTCGCAAATCTTCATGGACGTTGGCATCTTTTTGGCACTGTCCAAGATATGGAGTTATTAGAAAATGTAAGCATTCTTAAGTTATAAGAAAACGTTGTTAACATTGATTAGTTATCGAGAAAACATTACATGATCTCGAAACCAGGATAGAAAATTAGATCCCCCGTTTATTCCTTCCCGTCGAATATGTTCTATTTGCTTGCTCGTGGGTTGATGTCTACGTCTCCTATTTTGCTTGTCGAACATACTACACGACAAAGAGAACTTTTTAGAATACATGTGTCAGAAAAGATGGTGAAAAGCATAAGTGTAGGAGAAACACTTACTTGAAATATTCATTCATTTCTTCCATATTAGCGTACATGTAGAAGAATGCAGCACACCTTTCTTTTTCACTAACATCGTACGAAGTGTAACTACCAACAAAAGTGCCTCTTGTTGCAAAAATGGAGAGATCGCTACAAGGAGGTTGATCAACTATATTGTACCGCATTACCGAAGTATTAACATTATTTTCCTCTGCAAAGTAAACACTTGAGAAGTATCCTACTTCCTTAAGAGTAAAAGCTTCGGCGATGCAACCTTCAACCCTTGCCCTGTTACCAACCATTGGTTTCAGATATCTAAGTGATCTTTCAATATGGTACATCCACCTATATTGCACGGGACCACCCACTTTTGCTTAAAATGGAAGATAAATTAAGAGATGTTGCATTGGATTGAAAAATCCTAGAGGAAAATTTTTTTCCATCTTACACAAAAGTACCGGAACCTCCTTTTCCAATTTAGTCATCATCTCTGGTGTGATTTCTTTAGCACAGAGTTGCCTATAGAAGTGGATAAGCTCGGCTAACACCTTCCACACTGCATCGTCAAAGTAGCCTCAAAACATAACAGACATAAGTCTTTCCATGATTATGTGATAATCATGACTCTTCAACCCAATGAGCTTTCCCGTTTTCACATTCACGGCTCATCTCAGACTAGCTGCATAACCATCTGGGAATTTCAACCTTTGCAACCATTCGAGAACTTCTTTTTTTTCTTTAGGTCGAAGACAGAAAGGAGCGCGTGGTTTACCACCATTTTCGGAGAGCTAAATAGTTTGACGGTTACAAAGCTCGGCAAGATCCTTTCGAGCCTTTAAATTGTCTTTTGTTTTGCCTGTCATGTCCATGCATGTGCTTATGATACATTCGACCATGTTACGCTCTTGATGCATAACATCAATGTTGTGCCTTAGAATTAACGACTTCACATACGGTAACTCCCAAAGTCCACATATGTGAGTCCAATTGTGTTTGTCTCCGTAACCTTCGAAATATCCAGGACGACCTTCATATGGCACCAATTTGTCCCACATATCAGATATTTCTGACCCGTCAAGACATTTCGGTGGTCCTTTAGTGACAACGGTGTTCTTTCTGAAGACATTCCTCTGTTGTCTAAACAAGTGATTCGGAGGTAGCCAACGTCTATGACAATCGAAGTAAGATATCTTGCCTCCATGGGTAAGTCGAAAGCAATCGGTATCCGAGGCACATATCGGACACGTCAACCGACCATGAGTGCTCCATCCAGAAAACATGTCGTATGCCGGAAAATCATGAACGGACCACAAATAAGCAGCTCGGAGGTTGAATTTCTGTTTCTTGTAACAGTCGTACGCTTTGACTCCTGTCTACAACATTTTCAACTCTTCGATCAACAGTTTCAACATCACGTTGAGACGTGACCCAGGATGATCTGGCCCAGGTACAATGATGCTAAGAAACATAAACTCATTCTTCATGCAAAAAGCCAGTGGAAGATTGTACGGAATGACAAAGATGGGCCAACAGGAGTATGGTGCGGTGTTTGTGCTGAACGGCGTGAACCCATCTGTCGCCAACCCGATGCGAACATTTATCGCTTCACGAGCGAATTCTGGGTCGAACCGGTCCAGAGCCTTCCATGCCTCACCATCGGACGGGTGCGTCATGACTCCATTGTTCCACGCTCACCTTCGTTGTGCCATCTCATGTGTCTGGCCGTTTTTTTTTGAAAGGAACAACCGCTTCAACCTCGGTGTCACAGGTAAGTAACAAAGCTGCTTACGTGCGACTTCTATCGTCATAGTATTACCATCATTATTAACAACTTCGACAAACCTCGGTTTACCACATTTCAAACATTTGTTCTCATTGGCATGCTCTCTCAAGAAAAGCATGCAGTTGTCCGGACACACATCAATCTTTTCGTGCTTCATCCCGAGATCGGAAAGAATTTTCTTCAAGTTGTACATATCCTTAGGCACTTTGTTGGGTTGTGGAAGGGCATCTTTGAACAAATCGATGAGCATGTTGTAACAATTGTTATAAAAGAAGAACTTAGACTTAATTGCCATAAGTCTAGTCACAAAATTGAGGATTGACATTTTAGTGTGTTCATGCAGAGCCTCTTTTGAATCTTTGAGACATTTGAAGAACTCTTTAACCTCTGCTGTTTGAGTATCTTCTGTAAGCTCTGTTCGTATAGCTTACAGCATCTCATCAATCATATCAACCTCTTAAGCATCATCATTGTCCGCTTCCACTTTTTGTACAGCTTGAGAAGCTGTCTCGCCGTGGAAGTTACATATCTCATAATGTGACACGTAACCGTTTCAACACAAGTGCGATGTAAGTTCCACTTTGTCCAAAAACGTTCCATTTTGGCATTTCGTACATGGGCACCGCGCCTTATCGCTATTTGACAATGAAAAATCTCATTCCACAAAAGCTTCTGTCTTGGCGTACCACTCATCTGAGTGACTACCAGTTCTGCTCTTCCAACCATTGTACATCAAACTACGATCTTCACCCATGTTTGACTTTGCAGTTTAACATGAAAGAAATTGTCGATAATGTATTGTTATGTTATGTCACGGCCCTGCAACCTAGGCAGATAGATCCTAAACCCACCCAAGAGTGACCGAGCGAAGCGTGCTCATGACGAGACGCGTGATCCGGATTCGAACGAAATTTCGGCAGCATAACCCCGCTGTTCTCCACTGCACGCCCAAAAATGGTGCAGCAGAGAACAACAGGGTTACGCCACCGAAATCTCGTCCAAGACCCGCGTCTTGTCACAAGCCACGCCCCCTCGGTCACTCCGAGGCTGTCCAAAAAGGGACAATTCCGAACCTGCATGTCTCACATGCCAATGGCATGTGAGACGTGCCGATCGGAAACTGGTAATACATTTCTATAGGTTACTATGCTCATTTACATTTTGAGGTCATTTAAGAGTGAGGAAAGAACAAGAGAAATATTGAGAGGAAAGTTGGTCTTAGATGACAATTCCACATCCATGTGGAGTAGGGTATTACGCTCCACATCCAGTTGGTCTTAGAGAGTAAGTTATGCCCCATCGAAGCCCGCCGTTAACTTAAGAAAACTTTAGTGTTAGCTCGTCGTACGTTATGTCCAGCCTGGACCCGCCGTCGTCGGGGTACACCATCCACACGCAGGTGCTTTCCATCCTCACCACTGTCGTTCGCCTTCGTGCCCGTCTACATGCATACTTTACCTTACCACTAAATGGTCCTTGTCGGGCCTTGTCAAGCCGGTCCGAGGCCCATTTATCTATATATAGTACCTAAACACTCAAGCAATCAAAATTAAAATTGTAATTATAATTCAAAAAACCAAGCAATTCAAATAAACCTAAACATAACAATTATCCAATTTAATTCATCAATTTATCAACTCAATTCTAACATAAGCAATTCAATTCAATTAAATTAAACCTAAACATAAGCAATTCAATTATAACCATAATTCTAAGCATAAAAATTCATCAATTGTAATTCATCAATTTATCGATTTAATTCTAACATAAGCATAGTAAACATTATTCGCACCGTTAAACCCTAAACCATGCATGATGGCTTGTGAACTGCGCGTCTAGATAGTGCTATATACTAGTACAGTATATATTCCCGGACACAATTCAGTTTACTGTTTCTAATTGTTTGTAATCTTGCTTCCCTTCCAGGATCCAAGCACAGCGCATGAAATAGCCCGGCGCCACACCTTCCCTTCTCCTTCAGAATGGCTTACGGCCTCTGGCACGCATGTGGGTGGAAGCGCCTCAACCGAGCCCACAAGCAGAGACACAGGCACGCCGTGGTGTTCGGGCCTCTTTTGCCTTTATATAACCAGGCAGCGACTGCGGCTCTCGTTCACCGCGGACCTCTCTCTCCCCAAGCTCACGCCTCTGCTAGGTTCTTCTTCCCAAAGAACCCCCCACCGAATAAAAGAGGTGAAGCAAAAGAGCCCGCTCGCCTCCTTTCCATGGTGCCATCCTCTTCCTCGACCCTTAGCACCGCTGCTCCGCTCTTCGTGCCGCAGGCGCCTCTCGTGCCCCGGCCGGCCCCGCCCATGTTTGTGACCTACTTCCCGCCTCCTGCAGACATGCTGCCGCTGATGAGGTTGCCAACCCGTTCATTGTCCCGCCTCCGCGTCCTGGGTTTGCGTGCCTGTTAGAGAGTCGTCTGCCACAGGCACTGGGGTTCACGTACCCTGTCCAGTGCCAGCCTCCACCGTCGGGGTTCCTGAACCCGTTCCTTTGTCCGCCACTACCGGCCAGCTTCTCGGTGTCCTCGCCGCCCATGTGGGGTTTCCCGCGTGGCCCTGGCGTGGGTCTGCCATCGTCGGTATCGAGGACGCATGACATGATGTTGATGGCGTGGCCAGCTGCACCGGCAGGAGTGATGCATGCTGTGCAGCCTAAGCGTGCTGCCCTCAAGGATGAAGGCAAGCCTAAACCCTAAACCATGCAAGATTCCCTATTGTTTATCTATATAATTTGTAGGAATAATTCCCTAAACACATATAATTTGTAGGAATAATTCCCTAAACACATTATTCACACTGTGTATATGAATTTTAAAATGAAAAAAAACTCGAGCTCACCTTGCTGTGGTGTGCCGGAGGCGTCGATCGGGGGCGTAGCGGATGGGGCGGCAACGGACTGGGGTAGCGACGGCGGGGGCCCGGCGGACCGGGGGCGGAGACAGCTGGGGCACAGGGGCGGCGACGGTGGCCCGACAGCGGGGTGGCGACGCACCTCGGGGTCGGGGCGGCGCCGCGGGGGCGGGTCCGGGGGCGGGAGCAGGGCGGCGGCGAGGCGACGACGGCGGGGCGGCGGGGCAGCGATGGCGGGCAGGCGGCGGGGCGTCGGTCGGTGGCGGCGGCGGAAAGCAGGGCAGCAGTCGGCGGAAAGATATTGAAGCGGCGCAGGGAAAATGAGAAGGCGCGCGCGGCTGACGCGGTTAGGTTAAATCAACAACTTACGTTGGCCGAGGTTACTTACGTCGACCGACGTCAAGACCGATGTAAGTAAATGTTAACTTACGTCGGCTACGGGCCACGGCCGACGTAAGTATCCGTTAATTGCCGTCGGTTCCTTTACTTACGTCGGCCAGGGGATAGAAGCCGACGTAATTTATTTAACTTACGTCGGTTACCAGGCACCGACGTAAGTAACTTAATTACGTCGGCTGGCCCACGTAAGTTGCGTTGGCCGACGTAATTGTTGGCGTTTCCTGTAGTGACAATGACGGAATTACAACTACTAGCTCCCTCCATCCCTAATTTTTTCACTCTTTAGTTCAAAAATGAACCAATTAATTAAAGAGCGACAAGTAATTTGGGAGATGGAGGGAGTACATATTAATAATTTCGAATAAGTAAGAAACTTACTTCACCCTTCTTACGGTCGGTCGGCTGGCGGCGGCACCGCCTCTACGAGCTTCGAGTGCTGCCGCCCCGAGCTCCACGCGCCACCGCGCGTGATGCCCCTCCTGTGTCTGCCTCCCCGTCGCCTCGGCGTGCTGTCGTCTCGGCGCACTGCCTTCGGCCTCCGTGCCACCATCGTCGGTTAGATTAGCAGTGTGGGCCAAGGCAAGGGATTTTAAAAACATGCATGTTATTTCACATGCATCGAGGTCTTTCACATGAATGTTAGTTGTCCATACATGCTACGGCCGAAACATGATCAACGTGCCTCAAAAATGATGATCTCCCAACAAAAAGAGAAAACACGTAACGTCATCAAACGTGATCGAGGTCTTTCACATGGATGTTAGACGTCCATATGCATGCTACGCCCTAAACATGTTTCCAAGAATAGAATATTTCCTACCATGTATATATATTTCCATATTTATCATATTCTCTACCATGCATGTGTATGCTCTCAACCTATATGGCAGTGTTTATCTACCACAATAATGAATAATATTATCCTGTCACCAATAGAGATAACAAATTTGACAGTATGGATGTTCCTTCGACAGTACGAGGATAGAATGTGGACTACCATAGTCTAATAAACACACAGCTCTCACTACGAACGTGGTTCATCAAATTAATCAACTGCATGCTGCCATGTATCGCTTTACTCATCTTTTGAAGAAACAACAGCTATAGGCGCTAGCCACTATGTGTTCTGATTTTAGGAACAAATGAGCACGCTTGTGAAAACATGTACGCCACATGCGATCCTCAATGTCATCAAATTAACATTATCCTCAACAAGGGGACACAAAAATCCTCAGCACATCATCAAACATGCTTTATCGCAAGTCTCTTTCACATGCATTATATTCATGTCCACCATCATATATGATCACAACAATTATCATCGGTTCGATATGGACTCTCGGTCGGCAATGGTCGGATCCTTAAAAAAAGGATATGGACTCTTGGTTGATTGCCACGCGCGTTTACGTCAATCTTCTGCACCTCGTTGAAATCATTCGCATAAAATGTTACAAACATCGCGGGACGGACATACAAAGTACACCAGGTGGTCCATTGCATATCCTGAGCCCTTTGCGTGTCAAATTAGAAAACTGACTGATGGGACGTGTCAAGCCGTTTTGAGAGGAGGCAAACCGTGGTTTGGAGTAACACCGACCATCGATTCAAAAGCACAGTTCTCGAGGCATCCAATCGTCTCCTCTTGCACGCTTAGATGACAACCCACTATAAAGGCACACCGTCCTCTTCTGCTTCACCGCACCTCTCGATCGATCTTTTAGCCTCCAAACTTCTCCTCTTGCTTCTCTACCGTGCCACCATCGACCACCTCTCTCTCTTTGTTCGCACCCCCGTCACTGCAAAAATGGGTAGGCGCCGTAGGCGGATGTGGAGGCGGCGGCGGAGGAGGTGGACAAGTCCTCCTCCAAGTAGAGTAGGATTAGTAGTAGTTTTTTCTTTTGTTTTCTATGTGTTTTTTTCTTGTTTGTAATATATGTGTTCTTTTATGTTAATGAAAAATGTCTTTTATGTTCCTGAACAATGTGTCCTACAGTATGCACTAACGAAAAACTCCTCCTTTTATTGAAAAACATCGCATATGGAAAATTATCACATTAGTAATACAATATCTAATAAATATTAAACGCAATATGATGTAGTATTATATTTCAAAAAATTAAGAAAATAAAAAGATAGACCGTGTAAAACTGTACATCGCATACGGATGATGCAAATACTAATTAATTTTATTTCTTTTCTCTTTAACAGATGTCATCGTGCCCCCCCCCCCCCCCCCCCCCCCCCGGCCTGGCCCTAGGCGGTAGCCCCTCCCACCTAGGCCCAGAGTCGGGCCTGTCTTTAAATCTCTTAACCTCTTGCTGCGGGAATCGAAGTCTCTGCGGCAGGGCTGCACACCCGTCTCTGTGTGACCCTGCCCAGATGGTTGCCACGTATGTTCACGCTTCGAATCTTACAGCTATACAGCTAGGGCGCACTGCATGGTTCCCGTGACTGTACCACCCTGCCCTGTTGATTGCCACGTTAGCCAACACACCGAGTCTTGCAGCGCACACGGACACACAAAATCCACGTTCAAAATTTGCTTAGCAATCCGAATAACTCGGTGCTCTGCGTGCACGATTCATCATCATGCACACGAGCACGACGCGACTGAAAAGATCTGTGTTTGGTTGCTTGTCTTATATTAGATTGACTTGGATTAATTGGATAGTCCAGCCATGTGTTATTTGTTTCACGGTCCGACGGACAGGGTGATCCAGGTTCGAGGGATGTTCATCGCAGATGCTGGATGAGATGGTCCAGGAAATTTAGTTGGGTGAGTCCATCCACCTTATCTAATTATGCTTCTTAGTAATGTAATTAGTGATAATTAACTTGTTTACTGTTGATTAATAATTACAATTATGATATTAACATTAATATTTGCTAGTAATATGATAATTAGTACATAAATAATTAATATTATGAAATTATCAACTTACATGATTCAATAATCCACCCAAGTTTCATCCAACCTACCAAACAAAAAATTGGATCGTCTTGTCCATCCAACCAAACGTTAATTTGTATGATCCAATATATAAAGAAATGGATGATCCTATATCCAATCCACCTTCGACATCAATCCAAACACAATTGATGACTGAGCCCTTTGTAACATGTCAATAGTGTACGCACATACATGGCCTCAAGACCAGGTTTAGGATGCATCATGGACTAACCACATGACCCGACGAAACACTGATGTAATTAGCATATACCTGCAAGAGCAACTACCTGACCGCATCCTTCATGTACGAACGACAACGCCGACCAACTTATACTTTGTACTACATACAAAGAATTTTCCTTGTCCATGAGCCAAACAATCTCTTTTGATGCGGCAACTAATAACCAGCACGTGATCAACGAGCCCCTCAAACTATATATATATATATATATATATATATATATATATATATATATATATATATATATATATATATATATATATATATATATATATCAACATAAAGCAGAGAAAACGACACGTATTGTTGTCCTCAAACATGATCGCGGGGTTTTGAAGTGCATGTTACTTGTCCGTGCTTGCTACGCCCCAAACATGATCAACGAGCCTTAAACATGATGATCTTTCAACAAAAAGAGAGAAAACACGCGTAACGTCATCATATATGATCGTCGACGTCTCTCTCAGATGCATGTTATAGTGTTGTCCATACATATGATCGACGAGCTTCAAACATGCATGACGATCTTTCAACAAAATTAGAAAACACCTCACATCATCAAACATGCATGATCAAGGTCTTTGCGTGTCAAACTAAAAACATGAACGATTGTGATATATATATATATATATATATATATATATATATATATATATATATATATATATATATGTGTGTGTGTGTGTGTGTGTGTGTGTGTTAATGAATGAATGTGTGCTGTGTTTCCTCAGGAATGACAATTCAAGAGGAAGGATTTGATTTTTTTTGGACAAATGAATGATTTAGTTACCAAGTGAATGTGCTCTAAGTTCAGTGATGTGTTGCATCTATGGAGGAGAAGAAGGACTTAGGTTTTCTTTTGTTGTTTTTTTTTCTTGTGTCCTGTACTTTTTTCTTGTGCTTTGTGATGATGTTTCAACTATATATGATGATCTTTCAACAAAAAGAGAAAACATGTAACGTCATGAAACATGATCGAGGTCTTTTGCGTGACAAACTGGAACATTGCATACCCTGGACTGCTGGGCCCTTCGCGTGTCAAACTTAAAAACTGGAACTAAAAAATTGAAACATCGCGGGATGAACCTACAAAGTATGCCAGGTTGGCCATTGCATACCATGGAACCTTTGTGTGTCAATTTAAAAAACTTCCTGTGAAGCCGAGATGGGACATGTTGAGCCGTTGCGATAACCTAGAGGAGGCAAACCACGATTTGGATTAACTCCGACCCACCCACCAGTTCAAAAGCACAACTTTCGAAGAGTCTCATCATCTCCACTCGCGCGCTTAGACGACGACCTGCTATAAAGTCACACCGTCCTCTTGCATCTCCGCCGCACCAATCCATCGATCGTAGCTTCCAGACTTCTCCTCTTGCTTCTCTACCACACCACCGCCGACCACCTCTCGCTCTTTCTCCGCACCACTGTTGCCATACAAATGGGTAGCCCCGCACTGAAGTGCTCTAGGCCATCGACATCGTCCAAACCTCCTTCTCTGTTTTTGTCACCGCCAATGCTAGTGGAAATGGTGGCGGCGCCCGCACCTCCTCTGTCCCCTTTTCCGCCATCAGCGCCCGCACCTCCTCCTCATCCCATTTGGGTTCAAGAGACTGTCCACCTCCTTGATAACCGCTTCGATGAACTCGATTGACGCTTGAAGGAGGCCACCGAGCACCTATCCGCCACCGCCGGGCGCGCAAAAATGCTTGACAAATTGGCACGGGATGTATTTTCTGATACATCTCGCTCGTGTGACCGTTTGGGTGTTGGGAAACTTTCTGTCTGCACCAGCATGGACACCGACACCACTACTTCCTCGGGTTAGGCTTTGTGGTCGGTCGTCTCGGCGTCCTCTACGAGATGATCAGTGAGGTGGCTGGGGTTGAGGGTCGCCAACATCTTCTGCAGGCCGTCGCTCGGAAGCTTCAGACTCAACTGCTAGAGGAAGCGGCAGCGGCGGCGGCAGCGGAGGAGGCGGCAGCGGCGGAGAAGGAGGTGGAGGAGATCTCCTCCAACTCCGAGTAGAGTAGTATTTGTAGTTTTTCTTCTTCTTATTTTCTATGTGCTTTCGTAGTTCTTATTTGTAATATATGCGTTGTTTTTATGTTAATGAAAAATGTCTTTTCTATTCATGAGCAATGCATCATATGCAGTATCGAAAAACAACTCTTTTGTCAAAAAGGGGCGAGATAACTTTTGTTCAATGTATAGCTAAGAATTCGTTGTGTTGCAACAATCGACGACTCTTGGTAGAAACTCCATTGAGGTTGTGGTTCAGGCTGCGTTTCTTCTCTTTAGTTTTCTTTCACTCAATTTTTTCATTTGTAGCCGGCGCATGTGAAAATGCAGTTTTAGTAGTAGTGTATACTACATGTTATCATTTTATTGTGACTAATGTTACAGATAGCTGATTGTTTGCTATCGTCCTTTCGGGGACTTTGGTGTTCTGTATTTGCATATCGTTTGCATTAGCACATATACATTTGGTGATTCATATTTTTGTTAGTATTTTTTTAATATCCCACTAGCTAGTAGATGACTGCTTTTAGATTTTGATCTCCATGCATGGCAACAAAGATGAAGGGGAGCTAGCGGCCGCACGACGAGCAAGCAACTAGGCCATACTGTAATTATGAAGCGAGCAAGTTGTCCGAAGAAGTCTACCCCTCTAGCTGTAAAATCCCACTTTTTCCTTTCATGTGAAGTTCAGATACAAGTGGTTTATCAAACATAATGGAGGTCAATATAGTTGTGCACATGAACTTGATCTCACTAAAAAGTTTTCTTTCTACTCATGTTAATCTTATTAACATGAGTACTGGATTTCACTCTAATCCTAGAACATTTTAATTAAACTTTTCTACAAAGTTGGGAAGTTAATTGATTGAAATGGCTAGGGCAAATTATATTGCATCAATATAAAAATCAAAACAAATGTAATTTGATTATGTTGCTATACATATTTGGCCCTGCCAAAAAGATTCAAATCCAAGGCTCCAGTTTTTTCCTTGGCCTCTTAAATATCTTAAATAGCTTCTCGGAAAATTTTCAAGATTTTTGAAGTACGTCTTCCACTTATTTGGACACGTACAAAGGATTCATTTCGCGTAGATCTCAAATTTAGATTTGCACTAAACCTTGCCCAAATCAACCCACAATTTTTCCTAAGACCTTTTATGGTTCAGGGAGCTTTGTTTTAAAGTTTGGAGATTTATGGACCTCAGCTACTATTTATTTCAATAAGGTTTATAAACATGTTTGAATTCAAATTTGATTTTGAATTTGAAACAAACTATGTCCAAATTGAAATATGATTGCACAATTGGATTCCTCATATTTTTCTTAGCCTGCTTGCAAATTTTGGGAATTTTGGGACAATGTTTGAGGTGGAATTATAAGGAACAGATAAGGGAGAGCGGTGGGACCCACATGTCAGCCGGGGAGACCGTTTAACTGCCACTGTCTCTTTCTCCGTGCGACACCGCGACAGCTGCATGCCGCCAGCACGCCGATCAGCCATCAGTTGCCTCCAGCTGCCCCCGGCCTCCTTATCCACTGCGGTGAAGTCTTAAAATTCACTGCCCGTCGACTAGAGTCCCTCAACGATTCACTTTTCGTCGCGCCGTGCCATTTCTCGCCGCCGCGACCACCCCAGCGCCGCCCGACGCCGCTCAGCCTCGCAGCCAATACAAGCATCCCCGTCCTCTACAGTCTATAGGAAAAAGGTGCGCAATGATCTCGTGGAGCTTCTGGTTAAATTTGAACTCCTGTCGTGCATCCTAGCATCTGTATTCGGTAGATTACCGAAGCACTTTTATAGCTTCGAAGCTAGTTCGTCGGTTTAATTCCGATTGTATGCACAATAATTATTTGATCCAGTTGGACGACATGATCTACGTATCCTAGCACACCTTCCCTCCAAAAATCAGAAAGAACCATCGACTAATTAACGAGCTATCCGATTTTTCCCCTTCCGCCATTGATGGAGCTCGGTTCACCGTCGACCTCGGTGTTACCGGCTATGGCACGAGCTCTAGACCCTTCTAAACCATTTCCCATGCTTCCAAGATGCTTCCCGAGCTTTCAAACAAGAGTTTTAGCTAGGGAATAGAGGGTCTCGACATAATCGAAACCCTAGCACCTGCCGCCGCCGTTGGGAGTGGTTTTCCGATCACCCATCACCGTCAAGAGTTGGTCCAGCGTGTTCCCCGCGTGAAAATAGGGTGGGGCGGCGAGTACCGAGACCTCCCGTGGGCCAGAGCCATCGCCGGCGAAAGCGCCGCCGCGCGCCGGCGAGAGCTCTGTCGCCTGAGCCGTGGCCAAAGGGTGAAGAAGGTAGGTTCACGGGTCCCACCTGCCAACGAGTGCAAAGGCGCCCGGATCAGTCTGTGGCCAGGGATTTAGTGTCGCCACGTGTGAATATTTATGGCCCCCAGTGTGGCTAGCTCCTGATTGGCCTTATGGCCCCTGGCGCCAAATTTAAAAGCTTCAATTTCCCGATATGTGCAGAACCATTTCCAAACTTGAAAAATCAATATCTCTCTGTAGACTGGTCCAAAAATATTCAAACAAATTTTGTTTGAAAGCCCTTGAGCTCTAGTTCCCGTCAGTACCAATTAGGTTCTGTGAAACTCACATTTAAATTCTGTAGAATACAATTTTTCCAAATGCGAATATTCCAGGTGATCATTCCACTGGAAAAATCCCCAAAATTCACTTAAAACACAGAGTCCTATTCTTTATTACCAGAAAAAGTTTGGGAGCCAATGCACCTGTATAAACCACTGTATAGTTCAATTACCTTTTAGAGTTATTGAATTTTTACAGATGTTCAGTTGCTTTATTAGGTCCCAAAATTGCACTAAACCTTCCCTTAGTCATACACTAGTTCCTGTAAAAATCTTGGATTTAATTGACCTAATATTCTAGTCCTAATTCAGTTGCAAATTGAATATTGATTGAAAAGCTAAAAATTCAATTATAAAATAATTCCAGAAATTCTTGCCAACTTTGAAATTCAATAACTCCTTCACCAAGGCTTAGAAATTTATGAAACAAAATTTTGCTAGAGCCAGGACAACTTCCTCTATCGTGATTATCAACTGGCATCTATGTTCAAGCTACAATTTCTTCCCTAAAAATTCTTGGAAGTTTATTGTTTGCCATAATTTTAGAGACAACAAAATACTTTGATCATCTCCTGTTCTTTGGATGAGCTTCTATCATATTCCCTAGTATCTACCATCAAAGGTCCAAGGCCAATTAGGTCATTATCATATAATGATCACCATAGATTAAATTATGGTCTTGGTAGTAATTATTTTTCAAAGTCATTCATATACATATTATATGCATATCGTGTAGTGACCGAAGTCGAGGAGGAACCAGAGGCCTTGGAAGTACACCTGCCAGATACTAACCCTGACTCTGAACTGCAACCAGGCAAGCCCCGGTTTGCATTTAAGTCCTTTACAAAGTTTTGCTTTATCACTATATTGACTAGCATATGAATTGTGCATTACGTTTAGGATGCTTGAATACTCCAGATGCATGACCCATAATCCCATTGGTTAGTTGGGTAGGTTGATAACTCGACCTGTAGAATTGCTAAGCTAATGTTTGAGGTAAACCGGTAGAAGTCGAGTAGTTGGAATCTACTCGCGAGATAGAAATTTACACTCATCTACACTGGGATAACATTTATAGAAAATAACTGTTACATCTAAACTTGAGAACGGTCAGAGATGGATAGGAAGAGGCAAGACGTGGTCTTGGTCGCATAGCTCTGACTGGTCGGTTAGGGACCGTCCGTATGCGGCCCCTTCGAACAAGCTTGACTTTTACCGGCGACATACTAGACATATGGACTCCAATAAACTGAAGTAACTCGATAACTGGGATGTCAAATCCCATTAACTCACCATCGATAGGGGTGGGTTGAGGACAGTAAGGTGTAAATCGGTCGGTGGACACAAGAGGTGTTCTGTGCGAAGACCTTCTGTTCGCGGAGGTGAGACGGGTTCGGCGTTCGGGTTTCTTGTAAAAGGTGGCCATGTACGACTAGGACTGAAGTGTTACGTAGGTACTAGTGTGCTTGCTAACACTTTCGAGCGTGCGTATGTGTCATGTTGTCCGGGTGTGTCCTGATTGCAATCACCGTCCCTCGTGGTAATAGAGTACCACTTGTTCACTGATCTATGACGTAGTAAATACTAAAGAAGCCAAAAAAATATATTGTATTGAATTATAATTGCTTTGCAACCTTGTGTGACTCAGAGATAGCAAAATTAAAATTTACAGTTTCCCCATACTTTAGCTGTAATAGCATTATGTGCTCTGGCATGTCATATCATCGGCAGAGCATTTCTTGTTTGATTGTAGAGTCTATGATGTGCCGTGCTTGGAGAATGTCATTTGCTACTTAAAACCTGATTATAAGGATCCACTTGTAGGCGAGTCTTTTATGCTTCACCTACCTATGCTTAGTGTTCAACCTTGCATATGTCTAGTGAGACGGGTTAGTCTTGCTGAGCCTTATGCTCATGTTTGCAGTTAACGAGTTTTTGCAGGTTATTCGATTGATAAAGGGTTTGATGATGAGGCTGCACCCCCTCCAGGGTGTACAGCCGAGTGGGAATCCTGCACGCCGCAGTGATTTGGATGTTGCTAGTGCGAAGTATCCAGGGCATGGATGACTTTTCTTTTGCATTGCTAGTTTTGAGAGCGTAGCTATGATATATATGTTTCTTTCCTTCAGCTAGTATTGTAAAACTTCCGCTGTATGATAACTAAAAGACTTCGTCTTGCATTTTATTCTCGTTTTGTTCTTGTATACCGTTGGGTGTCGCATCGCACGACACCACCGAATGACATCCTCGGATGTCGGGATTCGGGTCCCCACAGACATGGTATTAGAGAATCATTGGGAACAGTGTACTCGAAAAGAACATATTTTCAAAAATTAGGATTTGAGTGAGGAATTAGCTATATGCCCTTATAAGGAGTATTATTAGTATAAGATATAAAGGTGGTAAACTATCTATATGTTATTATATTCTGTAACGATGCCCCGACATCAGGTAAGAGGTAAAGTACGCCATCGAGAGCAGATCAATCTCGGTAAACTCAACATACAAGAAATGGTATGTGAAATTTCCGTGGCCTGGCACGGGAAGTTAATAGGAGTCTCCGAAGCTTTAAATGTTTCTGAGAACCTATGACACGTGGTACCCCAGCGTGCTTCAAAGTTAGTGGGAGCCCCTGTCGGGTGGTGTATAACCCGATAGTATGCATCTCTAGAACCATTCGTGTTCTATGGGAGCATGCAAAACACGTATGCCCGAGTGTGTATAAGCCAGATCGTACGGGAGTCTTTGCTGTACAGACGTATTTACAGCCATGTACCTCGAGACATGACCTCGCTCGAGGGCGACTCACACCAGAGTCATATGCATTTTTTTTCATATGTATTAGTGTGACTGTCTGTCGTGCTTCCCCGTACCGCCCTTGAGGTGTGAAAGTGTGAAAGATAACTGTTTGTCTTTTGCAGCATTGACTATGGTAGAAGACCGTGTAGAAACCGTTTGCGAGAGAACGATATAGGAACCACATATAGACATAACCGGATATACCGGATATAATTTTCTTTGATGAGGTACATAGTACCGTCAGTATCAAACAGGATACTTGACCATCCCCAACGACAGAATGGATGCATAATGTTTTGAAAAGTCCAAATATCAAATGCTGGTAGGTTTGGACTCCGTAAAAAGGGACTCCGACTCGATAGGGTATATAGAATCAAGATTCTTGATTTCTGGCAGGAGTTGGCTCGACTTCGCCGGGTTGTAATCTTGGTTATATGATAGATAACATAAGGGTATCATATATGGATGGAGATCTCGTGAAGACCTCTACAACTTTTCTGTTGACCATCAGGGCAGAAAAGTTTGATAATCTGTTGAAATCTGGAGTATACTAAAACTGCTCCAGATGACCCACCCATTGTACCAGTTCCAGAAATATTGCCATAACTCACGGTAGAAGCATCTTCTGCCTTATTGTGACACATGTATTGAAAGGGCAGAGGCAGATCTATAGGTTTGATGTTTAGAGTTTTTCCTAATTCGGACTTGAGTCAAATCAAATTTGGAAATTAAAACAGTGGACTGCAGGACTGCTGGTGCAAACCAGTCAGTTCAACTGTTTAGTTTGGATAGTTATAACTTTTAATCCAGAATACTGACCTAATCACATATATACATTTATGGAAAGCTTAAGAAGTCCTCTATCAACTTTATTTTGCATTCATTATCTGAATCTGGGTATAACGGTGTCTAGTTCAATTTGTCGCAAACTTGGTTCTGACAGTCCAGGACTTGAAGCAGTTTGCACATGTTTGTGAATTTGCGCGCGATACCTGTATAACAAACTTTTCGGGGGGTAACTCTTTTACTTATGGATTGTTAACTTGATATTATACAAAGTTTATTTTGTAATTACCTCAAAATATTGTCATGACATCCCTGTATAATTTGTGGACATTACTACATATACAGGGGAGGTTCTGTAAAAATTTCCAGAAAATATGGGTCAACTTAAAATCTGTATAGATTCTATTTCCTAGCTCACTTGTAGCTGTATGAGTAAAATCTGGAAATCTTGGAAAGTATACTACAACTCTGGTATTCAACTTCACCTTTGATTCTGACAATTCCTGTATGAAACTGTGGTGTTTCTACAGGAAGATGGAGCAGAGATGATCCAATTACCTAACGGTTGGGTGCACGCGACATGCACTGGCCAAGGCGGGTTTCTGGATTTGTTTGTCTTGCTGATAAGCCAGTGCAGATATGAGGAGGTGCCTAGCTATTGGGGAAAGGAATTCCATGACAACAGGGTGACGAGGTGTGTCATCTATGTCGACGTGCCTGCTGGTCCACCAAGCAACGGATGGGCCCCCTTTTCTATCAAAACAAGGGGTGTTCTGTTGGAAGAAACTTGGGGCTTCACCGCAAGTGTTGCTATGGGGGGGTTTTGCAAACTTCACCATCGTCAGCTAGTGGGTACTCCGTATGAGTTCTTTCTGGTCAGCGGTAGAGCTGCTGAAGGGTGGGCTAACCGATTGATTGCAGATTATGACCTCCGCGGTGGAACATCGGTGACAGCCTTAGCGGTGTATGCATCGGCATCACGTCGCGAAAATGGCACCCAGAAGGCGTGCATTAAGGAGTTGGTGGATAATCTGAGGGAAACCATGATTTGAGGGGATAATTTTGAGCGTGAAAATAAATCGCTTAGAACCTCGATCGCTCCTCTCAACCGACGTCTCCGCTTCAAAGAAGAGCAGTATGAGTTAATTGCTCAAGACCTGTCAGAGGCTCGTGGAGCAACTCAAGAGATGGAAACTGAGTTAGAAGCAAGCTTAGTTGATGTGCACCAGCTGGGTACTAAGTTGAGCACGATGACTGAAGATCGAGATCAGTCCAGGGCGGAGGCTCAGGACTGGAAAGCCAGTTGTCAGCAGGCCCAGCAGGAACTTGACGGCTTTAGGATGTTTATGGTGCAGGCCGATGTACAAGCATTGGCTGTCACAAAAGCATCGATAATGGGTGAGGCAGTAGCTTCTACTTCAGCACCCATACCAGTGGTGCCCAATCCGAGGATGACAAATAAGAAGATCCTGAGGAACTCGAATACGTCGAGTAGGACTTATTGAAGTGGGATGTGGCAGCACTTCTGCCGACACGGGGCAACATATAGTTTAATGGTTGCTCATGTTTTTCTTTTGTGACCATGTTTGTGTTATATTAAGAGTAGTTGTAGTTATGTCTAAGATGACAAGATGTGTACAACATCTCATGGGGACCAAGTATGGTAGAGATGTATTTCCATAGTGGGAGTCCATCATTTTGGAGTTTACTACTGTAAACTTGGTCACAAGATAATATATCTTGTATAAATCTTGTACTTTATCAATATATGTTGATGTTGTATATTATCTATCATTGTCTACCGCATTACTATTTATATGGAAGGATGAACTTGAGGCAATGAGACTTATGGTGTAAATCGTTGTATTGCAGCATGTTGCGTACACGTACAACCCCGGAAGTGGGAGGCTCAAGTGCGGGACAGGGGGATGACACACCACCCCCGGGGCAGAACACGCCCCAGACGCAGCCACCTCCACCACCTCCACCTACACTTCCCAGATGTCTCGCGGAGGTTCTTGCAGCAGTGCTTGGCTCGCGCGACGAGCAAACCGAGTTGTTGCGGACCCTTGTACAATATTCGTCCCGTCAAGGGGGATGACAAGCTGATGGCCCACGTCAGTAATATCCGAGTTCCTACTCGAATTTCACATCAACGCATCCGCCGGTCTTCAGGGAGGCCGACGAACCTTTGGAGGCGGACAACTGGCTCCGCACCATTGAAGGGAAGTTCGGTTTACTCGAGATAACCGAACAACAGAAGACTCTGTTTGCAGCTCAACAACTGCAGGGTTCTGCTGGTGCGTGGTGGGAAAACTACCTTGCCGCATGCCCCGCAGGCTATGTTGTGAGCTGGGCAGAATTCCGGGAGGCGTTACGCGCCTACCATATCCCTCCCAGGATTATGAGGAGGAAGCTTCAAGAGTTCTCAGAGCTGAAGTAGGGAGGAAGGAGTGCTTACGAGTACTCCAAGACCTTCAACCACTTGGCCCAGTATGCACAGGACCAAGTGAACACGGAAGACAGGAAGCGAGAGTGCTTCTACTGGGGATTGAACCCCAAGATGAAGGACAAGCTTTTCTTGTTCAACCGAGGCAGCTTCAACGACATTGTCAACGCCGCGATCATACAAGAGAACGCTACGCGAGAGCTGTCCTCAGACAAGAAGAAGAGGAGTGCTCCGCAGGGTAGTGGGGGTGGTGCTTCTCAGAAATACCGAATGGTGTATCGATCACCATCTGGCCAGAGGTGGCAACCGCCATCACGACCACCGATGTTCGGTGGTCGCCAGTTCGGCAACACCGGTTTCCGACCGCAGCAACAGCAGTGGATGATCCCACGTGCACTTCCACCTCCACCGCGTGCATCGGGATTCCGTCCTCCCATTCGTACCCGTACACGTGTTTCACGTGTGGACGCACGGGGCACTTCGCCAAGGACTGCCCGCAGAGTAGGCAGGGCGGAGGAGAGTCATCATACCAGGGCACCAACCAACCCAGCAACCATCCCAAGAAGCCAGTTCCCAGACTCGACAACGTCCACCACCTCGCCATTGAGGACGTTCCGGAAGGCGCACCCGTACTCATGGGTACGTTCTCTATCATTGATCATTCCGTAGTCATACTCTTTGACTCCGGAGCTTCACACAATGTCATTAGCAAGTCTTTTGTCATTAAAAGTCAATTGCCTATTATCTCCACAAAACCTCCGTATGTGATTTGCACTCCGACGGGAAATACATTAACAAATGAGTTGGTTCCTGGGATACCACTTAACCTAGATGGAACTATATATCTTACTTCGCTTCTGATACTAGAGAATCAGAAGCTAGATGTAATCTTGGGAATGGTGTGGTTACAATACCATGGTGCTATTCTAGATCTCGTTCCTCGAAAAATATTTATAAATTCTCCACTTCATCCTTCCCAAGTCCTCAATCTTGAGAGAACCATTCTAGTGAATCCATCTACTCACAATATCGAGGTTATTGAACTTAAGGATATTCCGGTAGTATGTGAATATCCGTACGTGTTTTCCGAAGATCTTCCTGGTATGCCCCCAGAAAGAGATATAGAGTTCAAGATTGAGCTTGTACAGGGAACAGTGCCGATCTCAAGGCAACCCTACAAGATGGCACCCAAGGAACTTGCAGAACTGAAGGAGCAGTTAATGGAACTTGAGGACAAAGGTTTCATTCGTCCAAGTTCATCACCATGGGGCTGTTCTGCATTGTTCGTAGAGAAGAAAGATAAGACCTTGAGACTATGTGTGGACTATCGTCCACTCAATGCTGTCACTATCAAAAACAAGTGTCCACTACGACACATTGATATTCTTTTCGATCTACTAGTGGGTGCTAAAGTATTTTTGAAGATGGATATTCATTTTGGTTATCATCAGATTAGAATCCGACCAGAAGATATGCATAAGACAGCATTCTCGACAAGGTATGGACTGTATGAATACCTTGTCATGTCCTTCGGATTGACCAACACACTGGCTCATTTCATGTATCTCATGAACTCGGTGTTCATGCCAGAATTGGACAAGATTGTTGTGGTCTTCATTGATGACATCCTTGTCTATTCAAAATCCGAAGAAGAACATGCTCAACACTTGCGTATCGTGCTTCAACAATTACGGGACCACCAGCTATATGCTAAGTTCAGCAAGTCTGAATTCTGGATCTGCCAAGTGCCATTTTTAGGGCACATCATATCAGCAGAAGGGATTGCAGTTGATCCAAGCAAGATAAAGCAAGTACCCAAATCGGAGTCTCCAAAATCCATACATGAAGTTTGAAGTTTCCTAGGTTTAGCTGGGTATTACCGGAGGTTAATTCCCAATTTCTCCAAAATAGCTAAACCAATGACAGGACTCCTGAAGAAGGGGAAGAAGTATGTATGGACCGAGGCATGTGAGGGAGGTTTCCAGGCATTGGTAAAACACCTCACAATGGCACCAATATTAGCTCAACCGGACACAACCAAATCATATGACGTGTATTGCGATGCATCAGGAATTGGTTTGGGTTGTGTGTTGATGCAGGACAAATGAGTGATCGCTTATGGATCACGACAGCTTCGAAACCATGAGCAGCACTATCCGACTCATGATCTAGAGCTCGCTGCTGTGGTACTAGCATTAAAGATGTGGAGACATTATCTACTGGGTAATCTAGTACATCTCTACATCGATCAGAAGAGCCTGAAGTACATCTTCACCCAAATGGACTTAAATATGCGACAGCGTAGATGGTTGGAATTAATCAAGGATTATGAGATTGAGATCCACTACCATCCAGGCAAGGCGAATGTAGTTGTAGATGCTCTGAGCCGCAAGTCCCATGTCAACAATCTTTCCATTACCTCAATGGGAGATGAAGAACCGAGTCTCTACTTGGTTCCATATGGGGCACTCTACAACCTAGCTCTCATTCCTACTATCAGGGAGGATATTATGACAGCTCAGAAGGAGGACAAAGGGATGTCGCACATTCAGCAAAGAATGGAAAAGGGGGAGATGAAATGTTTCTTATGTGACGATGAAGGTACCCTCTGGTTTAAAAACCTCATAGTGGTACCCCAAAACATGGAACTTCGGAAGAAGATACTAGATAAGGCTCATTTATCCAAGTATTCCATTCATCTAGGAAGTAACAAAATGTACCAAGACTTGAGAAAGAAGTTCTGGTGGACTCGGATGAAGAGAGAAGTAGCAACATATGTATCCGAATGTGATATGTGTCAATGAGTGAAGGCTGGCCATATGAAGGCAGCTGGGTAGCTTCAACCTTTAAGCATACCGGCTTGGAAATGGGAGGATATCAACATGGATTTCATTGTTGGGTTGCCTCCCACTCTCCATAAGCACGACTCAATTTGGGTGATCGTTGATCGGTTGACCAAACCAGCTCCTTTCATACCAGTCAGTGTGGATTATGATGCAAAGCGGTATGCAGAACTTTATATCTGCAGAATTTTGTGCCTACATGTAGTACCCCGCACTATCATTTCAGATCGTGGATCTATTTTTGTTGCTCGCTTTTAGGAGCATCTCCACGATGCATTGGGTACCAAACTGATTTGGAGCTCGGCTTATCATCCTCAGACTGATGGACAAACCGAACGAGTGAATCAAGTGCTAGAGGATATGCTTCGTGCCTGTGCCATCCACCATGGTAGGAATTGGGATGATCATCTACCATTGGTGGAATTTTCATACAACAACGGTTACCAGGCTAGCATCCAGATGGCGCCATATGAAGCTCTTTATGGCCAGAAGTGTCGCACACCCTTGAACTGGTGCGAATCTTGCGAATGAGTGGTATATGGCATCGACTTGATAAATGAAGCCGAAGAACAAGTACGTATTATTCAAGCAAATCTCAAAGCCGCTCAGTCTCATCAGAAGAGCTATGCAGAAAAACGACGTTGACCTCTTCACTTCGAGGTTGGGGATCAAGTTTATCTCCGGGTATCCCCAATGAGGGGAATTCATCGATTCGGAGTGAAAGGGAAGCTATCTCCACGTTTCATTGGGTCATTCACAACAATCAAAAGATGCGGACCTGTGGCATATCAATTGGAGTTACCGCCGTCGCTGGCAGGGGTCCACCATGTGTTTCACATTTCTCAGTTGCGGAAAGGTCTCAAAGCCCCAGTGAATGTACGTATTGAGGATTTGGAAGCTCTCCAACCATATCTTACCTATTCCGAGCATCCAACCCAGATCGTTGATGAGAAAACTTGCACCACAAGGAGGCGCACCTTGTGTTTCTACAATGTCTCGTGGAGCAATCACAGTGCTGAAGAAGCCACGTGGGAAAGCGAGGAGTATCTTAAAATGAACTATCCGGACTTGTTAGCGCCACTTGTTCAATAGATCTTTACCTTTTGTCTTTCCTTTGTAATCTCGGGACGAGATTCTTTTAAGGGGGGAGGAATGTAAAATCCCACTTTTTCCTTTCATGTGAAGTTCAGCTACAAGTGGTTTATCAAACATAATGGAGGTCAATATAGTTGTGCACATGAACATGATCTCACTAAAAAGTTTTCTTTCTACTCATGTTTAATCTTATTAACATGAGGACTGGACTTCACTCTAATCCTAGAACATTTTAATTAAACCTTTCTGCAAAGTTTGGAAGTTAATTGATTGAAATGGCTAGGGCAAATTATATTGAAGAAATATAAAAATCAAAACAAATGTAATTCGATTATGTTGCTATGCATATTTATCCCTGCCAAAAAGATTCAAATCCAAGGCTCCAAATTTTTCCTTGGCCTCTTAAATATCTTAAATAGCTTCTCGGAAAATTTTCAAGATTTTTGAAGTACGTCTTCCACTTATTTGGACACGTACAAAGGATTCATTTCGCGTCGATCTCAAATTTAGCTTTGCACTAAATCTTGCCCAAATCAACCCACAATTTTTCCTAAGACCTTTTATGGTTCAGGGAGCTTTGTTTCAAAGTTTGGAGATTTATGGACCTCAGCTACTATTTATTTCAATAAGGTTTATAAACATGTTTGAATTCAAATTTGATTTTGAACTTGAAACAAACTATGTCCAAATTGAAATCTGATTGCGGAATTGGATTCCTCATATTTTTCTTAGCCTGCCTGTAAATTTTGGAAATTTTTGGACAATGTTTGAGGTGGAATTTAAAGGAACAGATAAGGGAGAGCGGTGGGACCCACATGTCAGCCGGGGAGACCGTTTAACCGCCCCTGTTTCTTTCTCCGCACGACACCACGACGGCTGCATGCGGCCGGCGCGCCGATCAGCTATCGGTTGCCTCTAGCTGCCCCCGGCCTCCTTATCCACTGCGGTGAAGTCTATAAATTCACCCCCCCCCCCCCCCCCCCCCCGTTGACCAGAGTCCCTCACCGATTCACTTTTCGTCGCGCCGTGCCATTTCTCGCCGCCGCGACCACCTCAGTGCCGCGCGACGCCACTCAGCCTCGCCGCCGATACAAGCATCCCTGTCCTCTGACCTCTATAGGAAAAAGGTGCGCAACGATCTCGAGAAGCTTCTTGTTAAATTTGAACTCCTATCGTGCATCCTAGCATCCGTAGATTACCGAAGCACTTTTATAGCTTCGAAGCTAGTTCGTCGGTTTAATTCCAATTGTATGCACAATAATTCTTTGATCCAATTAGACGACATGATCTACGTATCCTAGCGCACCTTCCCTCCAAAAATCAGAAAGAACCATCCACTAATTAACGAGTTATCCGATTTTTCCCCTTCCGCCATTGATGGAGCTCGGTTCATCGTCGACCACGGTGTTGCCGGCTATGGCACGAGATCTAGACCCTCCTAAACTCTTTCCCATGCTTCCAAGACGCTTCCCGAGCTTTCAAACGAGAGTTTTAGCAAGGGAATCGAGGGTCTCGACATAACCAAAACCCTAGCACCTGCGGCCGCCGTCGGGAGTGGTTTTCCAGTCACCCATCGCCGTCGGGAGTTGGTCCAGCATGTTCCCCGTGCAAAAATAGGGTGTGGCGGCGAGTACCAAGACCTCCCGTGGGCCGGAAGCCATCACCGGCGAAAGTGCCGCCGCGCGCCGGCGAGAGCGCCGCCGCCCGAGCCGTGGCCAAAGGTTGAAGAAGGCAGGTTCGCAGGTCCCACCTGCTAGCGAGTGCAAAGGAGCCCGGATCAGTCTGTGGCCAGGGATTTAGTGTGGCCACGTGGGAATATTTATGGCCCCCGGTGTGGCTAGCTCCTGATTGGCTGATTTAGGATCCAGTGGGCCCTGGCGCCAAATTTAAAAGCTGCAATTTCCCAATATGTGCAGAACCATTTCCAAAGTTGAAAAATCAATATCTCTCTGTAGACTGCTCCAAAAATATTCAAACAAATTTTGTTTGAAAGCCCTTGAGCTCTAGTTCCTGTCAGTACCAATTAGGTTCTGTGAAACTCACATTTAAATTCTATAGAATACAATCTTTCCAAATGCAAATAAAATTTTTCCAGGTGAACTTTCCATTGGAAAAATCCCCAAAATTCACATAAAGCACACTGTCCTATTCTTGATTTCCAGAAAAATTTGGGAGCCATTGCACCTGTATAATCCTCTGTATAGTTCAATTACCTTTTTCAGTTATTAAATTTTTACAGATGTTCAGTTGCTTTATTAGGTCCCAAATTTGGACTGAACCTTCCTTTAGACATATACTAGTTCCTATAAAAATATTGGATTTAATTGACCTAATATCCTAGTCCTAGTTCAGTTGCAAACTGAATATTAATTGAAAAGCTAAAAATTCAATTATAAAATAATTCCAGAAATTCTTGCCAACTTTGAAATTCAATAACTCCTTCACCAAGGCTTAGAAATTTATGAAACCAAATTTTGCTAGAGCCAGGTCAACTTCCTTTATCGTGATTATCAACTGGCAGCTATGTTCAAGCTACAGTTTCTTCTCTAAAAATTCTTGGAAGTTTATTGCTTGCCATAATTTTAGAGACAACAAAATACTTTGATCATCTCCTGTTTTTTGCAAGAGCTTCTATCATATTCCCTAGTATCTACCATCAAAGTTCCAAAGCCAATTTAGGTCACTATCATATAATGATCACCATAGATTAAATTATAATCTTGGTAGTAATTATTTTTCAAAGTCATTCATATACATATTATATGCATATCGTGTAGTGACCGAAGTCGAGGAGGAACCAGAGGCCTTGGAAGTACACCTGCCAGATACTAACCCCGACTCTGACCTGCAACCAGGCAAGCCCCGGTTTGCATTTAAGTCGTTTATAAAGTTTTGCTTTATCACTATATTGATTAGCATATGAATTGTGCATTACGTTTGGATGCTTGAATACTCTAGAGGCATGACCCACAATCCCATTGTTTAATTTGGTAGGTTGATAACTCAACCTGTAGAATTACTATGCTAATGTTGCAGGTAAACCGGTAGAAGTCGAGTAGTTGGAATCTACTCGCGAGATAGAAATTTACACTCAACTACACTGGGATAACATTTATGGAAAATAACTATTACATCTAAACTTGAGAACGGTCAGAGATGGATAGGAAGCGGCAAGACGTGGTCTTGGTCGCATAGCTCTGACTGGTCGGTTAAGGCCCGTCTGTATGCGGCCCCTTCAAACAAGCTTGACTTGTACTGGCGACGTACTGGACATATGGACTCCAGTAAACTGACGTAACTCGATAACTGGGATGTCGAAGCCCATTAACTCACCATCGATAGGGGTGGGTTGTGGACAGTAAGGTGTCGGTGGACACAAGAGGTGTTCCGTGCGGAGACCTTCTATTCGTGGAGGTGAGACGGGTTCGGCGTTCGGGTTTCTTGTGAAAGGTGGCCATATACGACTAGTACTGAAGTGTTACGTAGGTACTGGTGTGCTCGCTGACACTTCCGAACGTGCATATGTGTCATGTTGTCCGGGTGTATCCTGATTGCAATCACCGTCCCTCGCGGTAATAGAGTACCACTTGTTCACTGAGCTGTGACGTAGTAGATACTAAAGAAGCCAGAAAAATTTATTGTATTGAATTATAATTGCTTTGCAACCTTGTGTGACTTAGAGATAGCAAAATTAGAATTTACAGTTTCCCCATACTTTAGATGTAATAGCATTATGTGCTCTGGGCATGTCATGTCATCGGAAAAGCGTTTCTTGTTTGATTGTGGAGTCTATGATATGCCGTGCTTGGAGAATGTCATTTGCTACTTAAAACCTAATTATAAGGATCCACTTGTAGGCGAGTCGTTTATGCTTCACCTACATATGCTTAGTGTTCAACCTTGCATATGTCTAGTGAGACGGGTTAGTCTTGCTGAGCCTTGTGCTCATGTTTGCAGTTAACGAGTTGTTGCATGTTATACGATTGATGAAGGGTTTGATGATGAGGCTGCACCCCCTCCAGGGTGTAGAGCCGAGTGGGAACCCTGCAAGCCGCCGTGATTTGGGTGTTGCTAGTGTGAAGTATCCAGGGCGTGGATGACTTTGCTTTTGCATAGCTAGTGCTGATAGTGTAGCTATGATATATATGTTTCTTTCCTTCCGCTAGTATTGTAAAACTTCCGCTGTATGATAACTAAAAGACTTCGTCTTGTATTTTATTCTCGTTCTGTTCTTGTATACTATTGGGTGTCGCATCGCACGACACCACCCAATGAGGTCCTCGGATGTCGGGATTCAGGTCCCCACACTAGCTACACGCACCATGTGCAGGAACTGACGCACCATGATATGTAATTAATCACGATCATGCATGCACAAGGGCACGGCTAGCGTCAAATTCTCCATGCCCGCGAATTTTTTTTCGTTCTTCTTGGCGTGCTACAAATGAGATTTTCACTCGCCGCACCTCCAATTTTAGTCCCACCTATTGTAACTCTATTTTAGCCAAGATGAGTATAAATGGAAACACTGGCCTCCGTTCCTGACACACCACTGCCCCGCTCTTCTGGTGATCTCATAGTACTCCGAATGTGTTGTCTCTCTATCTTGTGTTCCAAACTTATATTCCTACGAAATTCCCGTGTTTTCGTTTCCCACAGTTTTTACAACTTTTTTCCCCATGGATCTCGCAGTGATGCATCAAAGCTCTTGGTGGTGATAACTCGTGGGTAGAATGCCTGGCGACCAAATTTGACGGGCTCTACCGATCCTCTTCGTCGCCGACACTTCCTTGCGACATCCCGGACTCTAGATTTGTGCTAGGTAAGTTCTACAAGATCCATGCCGTCTTTTTATAGAGCTATATTGGCTAGGTTCTACACGATCCATGCAGCTTTCGGCTAGTTAAGTTCTACACGATCCATGCTGATATACGAAGATTAAATAAATTAACAAAGAAGAAATGTTGTCATCTGTTTCACGAATTTAGTTATATATATATATATATATATATATATATATATATATATATATATATATATATATATATATATAGCGTATACTACATTTGTCCTGAAATAAATGTCGCTCCGACAACTTATAACGGTAGTGTATCTCTAGTTCAATTCCTGGCCGGGAACGACAAATATTAAAAACCGGAGGTAGTATGTCATTTCTAGATTTAGAAGTAAATGATGCATGGGTTATCTAATCAACCACTTCAAATGTTGTATTCTCATTCTTGTTTTACAAATTTGTATTCCTAAGATTTTTAGTTCCCACGATTTTTACACTTTTTTTCTTTCTTGTGGCTTTCTCGGATCGTACGTTTTTCTTCTATTCCTTCATTTCTAATTCCTCTGTTCCAAACAAACACTACAGTTTATATAGAAACCACAACATCCGATCCAAAATCTATGTCGGTCATGTAATCTGACGTTATCACTGTTATTTGGAATGACTACTTACAATGCTCTTTATATTAGGAACAAGACATCAAACCGTGATGTCGTCTACAAGCATTCATGGTGGCCAACAAGCACCTGGTATAACTATAAATGTGTTTACTATCAAAATTAATTTTTTTAGAAAACATTAATTTCATTGCATGGTATGCAGAGAATATTGCAGCACACGATGTTCAGGAACCGCAAGTTCTTCACTTCCTGGTACTACAATGCATGAACCAACATCAGGTATAGATATACAAACCAGAAATACTCCTTCCGCCTAGAGTAACTTTACTTCTGGAGCTTAAAAAATGTCCCACTCGAACTCTATCGGTAGCTTCCAACTACCCATATCACATCACATTAATACCTGCCTCTCTACCGTTCCATTTGTCTTGACAGATCGTGTTAATTTTTTACTCCTTTGGAATTGAATTTGGAGCATATTGAGAGACTACATTCTGTCATTTAAATGTATTGATGATGGGTGTAACATGGTCATTTGCATTCTTTCCTAGGCTCTACTAATTGTTTTAGCATGTCTTGCGATTCTATTTTCTTAGTCTTTATAGTTAATAGTTCCTTAGCCCGTGCGATGGCGTGATTTTTTGATACCTCCACGCTGTGCTCTCTTGCCGCCGGCCACTCCGGTCGGCACCAGCACCCATGCCCTGTGCTGGTCACTTCAGTGTCCTCCCCGACTCGTCTTCCTCGCCCATCACCACATCCCATCTTTCGCGTGCCATGATGACACCGCTGCCCGCAAATCCCTGGCCATTACTCGCCCTGCCACCAATCCTCCTCGAGAGTTGCTCCTGGTGATCTCGGACAGATCAAACCCTCGCTTTGTTAAGCATCACAAGCTTGGACTATGCAGTACTGCACCTGCAGTAGCCACCACCGACAACTGGACCCGATGTCTCATGGGCCCACATGTCAGTGGAAGCTACTGCAGGTGCAGTACTGCAGAGGATTTCAATCCCACAAGCTACCTGCCTTATCTGTCTTGCATTCGCCACCTGCTACTGCTTGCGTTCATTACTCACCTTGCAACAAATTCTCTTCGAGATGCTCTCCGGCTGATGTCAGTCAGACCGAACCGGCGAACCCTATCTCTGTCTAGTCTAGCATTGCCAGCTCCATGCCCACCCCCTCAGTCTTGTCCGCTTTGCTGCTGGACTAAAAATCCTCTGCAGTACTACGATTGCAGTAGCACCACTGACATGTTGAATTTTTCCTTTTGTAGACAATCGTAACTAGTTCATTTTTTATTCATTTGTTGGTCTGATATGACAATTAATATGAACAAGGAGGGAGTAATTCAGAACAAAACGCTGCTGGGACGCGGTCCTCCCATGCTCGTATTTGCTGCACTCGTCCTAAAGATGGTACGAACAGACTTTTCTTCTTTTCACACTATTTGTACATGATACTAAACTTGGTCAAGCGTTAATTTGCTTTATTCGTTTACTATTTGAATCAATGTAACAAAGGGAAAGAAGTTTTGAAGAAGTGTGGCTAAAGGACTTAAGGTTGCCAGAATATGCTATGCATCCCGGGTTAGTAGAACGGAGCATGTGAAGCTACCAATTCAGTTATCCACTAGGTTGTGTGTTGCGTTTGGTATTATTCAGTGGTACTTTGTTGATGATGTGGTTATGTTTACAAAACAACATGCTTCCCTCAACGGTGCAAGGAAGTGGGCAGAGTTGGCGATAGTAACAAGAGAGATATAGTACGAGACATTCTGATTAGTGTTGTCACACCCCACACAAGTATTTTTTTCTTGCAATCTCCATCTTGTACGTTTAAAGAAACTTGTTATACAATGTACAGGATTCCTGGGACATGGAGGACACACCGGAGAGCACAAGAAAAATTTTGAAAATTGCTTGTGAGTGCTACAAGGGGTGGCACTCGTCTTTGCATGCCACCAATAAGAGTTATTCTACCAATGAAGAACGTATATAAAACAAGCCTACTGATGTACCGGCGCCCGAGTGGTTGCACCCAATAGAATATTTTGAGTCCCAGCGATTCTAGGTCAGCTAAATTTTTAATAGCTTCACATCATACGAAAACTATTTGATTTACATTAATTCGTGGAATTATTGCAGTCAATAAGCAGGACCAATTCTCAAAACGAAGAAGATAAAAGGCGAATCACTTGCTTGGCTCCAAATCCTATGCCCAACTTAATTACGAGAAGGTATGGAAAATAAATCATGCCTTTACTTTGCGCTGCAATCAATATGTATAGCTACATGTTGAATTTTACTTGTATTTTAAGTAGCTAGACCCAGAGGCCAAAGAAGAACCGATGACATACAACTGTGGGAGGCAAGCCATTTAAAGAACGGTGACTAGACAAACGAGCAGACCGAAGCTATATATGTGTGTAATACTTCAAACAATCCCCAATTAAATAAATATTTGCAATGTACATGTGACTTTTCTTTTCATATATAGAGGCAGACACGTGCCCAAGTGAAACACATGGAAGAATGAAGAGTGAAACCTTCATGTCCAGAACATAGAAGGTCAGATAGCAGCTGATTGTGAACAGAGAGATAAGGAAATGGAGGACATGTGCATCTAAATAGCTGAAATGCACAAAATGATGGAGACCACTTCACAAAAGGTCAAACAAAATAACCGCCAAAAGCCACCTGCTCCAACAATTTGTCCCGATCAGCTTAGGCAAAATTTTAACATCCAAACACGTCACGTTAGTAATATTTGAGTGTTGTTATTGTGTTGCAGTATCAATTGATGGATGTTTATTGTAAAACTCGTGATTTTGTTGCCACTAATTTTCACACCTAGTGCATTAGGATTCTACTGCCGCTAATTATAAAACGTGGCATTACGAATTTCCTGTCACGAATGATAAATTTTTGCAATAGGAAGCTATTGCCACGAATTACAAAACTTTGCAGTATAAACATTTGGCCACGACTAAAAAAATGTTGCACTAGACTGCTATTGCCACCACGTAGAAAATGTTGCATTACAACACTATTGCCACAGATGAGAAAATATTGCATTACACCTCTATCACCACAAATCATTAAACGTTGCATTACAACCGTACCACCACATATCAGAAAACGCTGCATTACGAACCTATTGCCCCAGATCAGGAAACATTGCATTAGAAACCAATTGCAACAGATCAGGAAGCGTTGCATTACAAACCTATTGCCACAAATAAGAAATCGTTGCAATACCGAACTATTCGCCACATATGTGAAATCGTTGCAGTACCATACTATTTCCCGATCTGAAATCGCTGCAATACAGTACTATTCGTCCCGTTTGTGAACTAGTTGCAATAACATACTATTTTCCACAGACGTTAAACCATCGCAGTACCATACTATTTTCCACGACTATGACATCTTTGCAACACCATACTATTTTGAACGAATGTGAAATCATTGGAACACCGTACTATTTGCCACGGTTGTAAAATCGTTGCAGTAACATACTATTGCCACAAATGTGGAATCGTTGCAATACCCTGCTATTCGGTTCAATACGTTAAATCACCGCGATATGATAAATCATCGCAATACTGTAGTATTTGCCACGAATGTTAAATCATTGCATTCACATACTATTACCATGAATGTGAAATCGTTGCAATACCATGCTATTCGTTGCAATAAGTTAAATTGTCGCATTACGCTAAATCGTTGTAATAACATATTATTTGCCACAAATGTGAAATCATTGCAATACCGTGCTATTTGCCACGAATGTGAAATCGTTACAATACCATACTATTTGTTGCGGATGTGAAATCGTTGCAATACCATGCTGTTCATTGCAATACGTTAAATCGTCCCAATACGCTAAATCATTGCAATAACATACTATTTGCCACGAATATGAAATCGTTGCAAAACAATGCTATTTTTCATGATTGTGGAATCCTTGCAATACCATACTATTCGTTGCAATACGATAAATCGTTGCAATATGTGAAATCGTTGCAATAGCATACTATTTGCCACCGATGTGAAATCGTTGCAATACCATACTATTTGCCACGAATATCAAGTCGTCACAATAACCTATCGCCACGGGAATTATTACGCTGATTCGTAAAAACTATCGCCATGATCTTTTTCGTCGCAATAGTTGTAACACCCCAGCCACTATGGGCCTGACGGTCGTTACTCCTGGCAGCTCTATAGGATCACATACTAGCCCCACAGACCAACACTAGTCATTTCTGCGCATTTTGTCCTCACTCGTGCGCACACGGAAAAACTTCCCGGTCTGTCACCCATCCGTAAATTGATCCGGGCCAATCACGCTTAACCTCAGAGTTCTTTGCAGGTGAGCTTCCAGAAAAGAAGGTATACCTTGATGGTATACATTATTCTATCGATCCTATTAAACCTTGACCTAGGATGTCACAATCCACCCCCCTTAGAAGACCGACGTCCTCGTCGGTCAACTCCCAAGCCAGGAACGTCCCCTCTTGGCCACGTCCATACGTTCAATACTAGCATACGTACCATACCGTGTCCCTCCTAGAGGACCCACACGCTATGCGTACATACCCACGTCCCTAACCCGTACGCTCCTGTGAACCGCGAGGGTCGGCTCTGATACTATTTGTAACACCCCAGCCACTACGGGCCTGGCGGTCGTTACTCCTGGCAGCTCTATAGGATCACGGACTAGCCCCACAAACCAACACTAGTCTTTTCTACGCATTTTGTCCTCACTCGTGCGCACCTGGGAAAACTTCACTCGTGCGCACCCGGGAAAACTTCCCAGTCGGTCACCCATCCGTAAATTGCTCTGGGCCAAGCACGCTTAATCTCAGAGTTCTTTGGAGGTGAGCTTTCGAAAAAGAAGGTATACCTTGATGGCATAAGTTATTCTATCAATCCTATTAAACCTTGAGCTAGGATCTCACGATAGTGACCTATTGCGACGAAAAACGACCTATTGCGACAAATTTTTTCATTGCGACAAACTGGAATCCTTGCAGTGAAAGGGTAATCATGGGGTAGTTTGTTGACAGTCATTATATACCATTTTTGATTATCAATATAACTCAATTATGTGAGGGAAATAATATTTCTTACGCACATCATAGTTAGGAATAACCTAGTTCCACTTGTACTTGGAAGAATTGGTTTATGTAGGTATTATATAGAGATTTGAGGTTAATGCATGACCACAAGGAAAGGAAACACACTTCCAACCAATCAGACGATTCCATGTGGCTTCCCATGGATCTAATGACCCACTTACAAGCGGGTACCCCCAGGTTTTCACCCCGATTCATCTAGAAATTCGACAAGGGCCCACATTTCAGCGTCCAGGAGCAATTGGGACCGAGTTGGGCCAATTGCAGTTCGGTCGAACCGCCTGTTCGACAGAACTGGTAAACCCACAAACTCGGTCCAATTGCACGTGTCAACTCCTGGTGGCTTTCTTGACGCGGGAGTAAGTGAAAGCCTGGGAGTTAGCGTGCAAAACCGCTTGAGTGAGTGTATAAATAAGGGGGAGTGCATCACCTCACTTAAGACACACCACTTGAGCATTCACTCTCTTGTATACATTAGTTCTCCAAGTCCTTAGTGGAGGTTAGGCTGTAGAGAGGAGACTCTAGTCCCATGTCCAAATTGGGAAAAGTATGGCTCGTGTATCTTTTCTTGTATTTGTGACTTTATGCTATAATAATAGTATTATTAGTCCCTCCTTATTCATATACTTGGGCAAAGCATTTCTTGTTTGATTGTAGAGTGCATGTATGTGCTAGGTGCAGATGTTATTATGATCTAGACATAATTCCATTATCATGATACCATAAACATCATACACCTCCACTATAGTCTAATTAGATAATAATATGATTATGTTAATTTGAAGATGTCAGTGCTTGGATCCAACATTGGTTGAACAATGTTTAGGTGACTCATTGCCTTAGGATGAATATTACGTTGCAACTCTTAAGGTATTTACTTAGCATGCAAGCGTTGTGCTTGGATAGTTAAGTAGCATTGGATGCATCATAGTCCATGGGTTGTAGAGGTAGGTGGTAGGTGATGACAACCCTATCCGTCCGTTGTGATCCTCCACGCTTCTACGAAATAGGCTCTTGGCCGGAGTCGCCTGGCAGACCAGGGTAAGCTCGTGCCAGACATGTTGGACCATTAAGCCCTTGTATTCACCATTAGCATAATCATGTGTACTTTATTAGGCTATGTATATGAGTAATTAGAGCACATTAGGAGTAGCTCCATCTCGTAGTCTAACTCTCTCTAGGACAACCTTACCTTTAGAGTAGATTGCTTAGGTGTGTGTGACACTACCCATATTATCATCTTACCCCTGTTTAGATAAACACTTAGTACCCTATACCTTGATCGTAAGAATAATGTTTACTTTACTTCATCGCCTTCCTTTGGGATAAGTATGATACCCTTGGGAATACTCTCAGGTGAAATGCTACACCGGTATCTTCCATGCGCTTGCGGTTCTCATCTCCTACCAGAGATGATATGTGGTGTTAAGAACCGTCAACACATACCGACAAGAACCTCGACACCGTCTTGTACTTCTTCAGCCGTGGTGTAGTTAACTCGACCACGCTTGGGGATTTGAGTATTCTGATTAGGCTGCTGCGGAGGTCGAATAGGTGGTCATGGTGGCTGGTTTGGAATTGCAGCAACGACTCCTTGATTTGGACAGTCCATCCGAAAGTGACCGCGCTGGCCACAACTGAAGCACGGGCCAACGCCGATACTCATGCCTTGATTTGGTGGAGGCCTTGGATTGTTTGTTGCTGCAGGAGCAGGTCGGCAAACCATCCACATGGGCTGCGGAGGCACAAATCTTGGTGCACGCACAGGAGGACGCAGCCCCATGCGCGGGCACTGCACGCTGCTACCCATTGGAGGTGGGGCAGCTTGCGGCACTTTGCTTCCAGCTTGTTCATCTTGTCTTCGGCAAATATAGCCCTGTATGCAAGGTGATTGAAGTCCATAAATTTTGTAGTGGACAACTTGTCTTGCATCTCCTCTGAAAGACCGTTGTAAAAATATCCCTGCTTCTTCTCGTTGGTGTTCAACTCTGTGGGAGCATGTTGAGCAAGATAATTGAATGAATGGACATACTCCAAGACAGATTTGTTTTTGTCAGTACCCTGCGTACCAGGTACCACATGATACTGCAAGAAAATCTAAGGAGTTCCACCCTTTCAAATTGAAGACCTTTGAAGGACGCATGTGTTACACAGTACTGGACCCGCCTCCCTCGTTTGGATTGCTCCAGCTCTGACACGTGTAAAATAAGGCCGGACCTGACTCCTTTCAAACGGAAGCTCCGGTCTTGCCACATGTCTAGTGACCCCAGACCTATCCCCTAGTAGAAGGAAGCTCCGGTGTTGTCACGTGTATAGTGGCTCCGTACCTACCTCCCCACGATGGGAAGCTCCAGAGCCACCACGTGTCGAAGCTCCAGAGCTAGGACTTCAACGGAAGGCAAAGATATCTCCAACGGCTCAGACTTACAAGGGACATTTAAAGCGACATTTACAAAACCTGATTACAAGTCATTCATGCTATATTAATGACACACAATCAGTGGACTGTTAATAGGGGTAACACCGTCATTAAGGCGTGTTATCACTTTTAATTATGCTCAATACCTGTAGATTGTGTATTAGGCTATTAATTATGCCAAGACCACATGTCGGGTCAGGCAAGTGATGTAACAGACAGTCCTTAGACTATAAAAGGGCTTCGCCATACGATACATGGACAAGCAAGCTTACACGCTCACGAGTTTCACAGATATTCATACATACAACACACAACCCGTGGAGTAGGGTGTTACGCTCAGGCGACCCGAACCATGTATATCTCTTGGGTCATCATCTTGTTAATAATCTCACTCGCGTCCCAACCAATCAAGAACCTGCGCAGGGTACAATCTAAGTATAACTGGGGGAAGTGTTGATCACACACTTCGACATTTGGCGCGCTAGGTAGGGGAGCATCTCGAGATTTCAAGATGGTGAACTCCGTCGCAGGGTAATCCAACGGCAATGTTGTGCAATATGCTTAGGGGAATCCCTCCAATGTGCAACAACCAGCAAAAGTTGTTGTCCCAACGGGCGTTGAACCACCTTCACCTGCTCAAGCTAACAATGTTGGGCAGCAGGATGGAGTCCTGGTGTCGGTCACTTCACCGACACACAACAATCCTGAGAACGCGTTGATCGCGGCCTGTACTCTTCTGGAGCGTCCACCTACGCCCAAAAAACCTCGGGGTGCAATGGAGTAGTGGTGCGCTGATGTGTATCATCTGGTTGCAGCCGCAACAGATGCCATTAACAACCAAGGTTCACCTCCTTCTGAGCAGACACCTCCTTAGCATAGGACCTTGTCTGGAAGACTTGGTCCTCATGCATCACAACACCGGAGGCGTGCTGTGTCTCAGCAGGTGACTTCGCTGCCTTCCGGGGTGCGTCGCACCCACACCGTGTCGAGACTGTCGATGCATGATTTGCGGTCAGAGCTCGATCGCCGCTACAAACAACAAGACGACTGTGTCAATATCGAGTGCGCTCGCGAAAGGCGAGAGGCTCAGAAAAACCCTCCTCCTTTCGGAGTAGGGGGAGGCTGTTCAGCCCTGGCCATGCACTTGCACATGGTCTGCTAGACCCAGAAGTTCTGGCCTCATCTGCCAAAGATATTTGACGGGACTGTCAACCACGCCGAGTTCCTCCAAATATACTCCACCGCCATTCTAGCGGCAGTTGTCAATGAGGCCGTGATGGCTAATTACTTTCCAGTGGCTTTGACTAGGACCGCCAGGTCTTGGTTCATGAGTCTGTCACCTGACTCTATCAATAGTTGGCCTAAGCTATGCCAGTAGTTCACCGCCAACTTCGGGAGCTCCTACACCCAACCAGGCACCGAACTAGACCTTTTTGCTATGAAGCAAATATCGTGAGAATTGTTGCGGTCCTTCATCTAGCGATTTTCTTAGGTACGTAATACCATTCCCTCTATCTCCAACGCATCTGTCATCATGGCATTCAGACAGGGTGTCAGAGATAAGAAATTGTTGCAGAAGCTGGCGACGAAGGAGGTCACCAGCGTCACGGAGCTATTCAGCCTGGTTGACAACTGCGCCTGAGCTGCTGAGGGCCAGGAAATGCACTCTAAGCCAGCTCCAGAGGCTAATAAACAGTCCTACAAAGATTAAGCCACTACCTCCTGTAGTGGAAAGAAGAAGAAAAAGTCCAACGACAAGAAGAAGCCGTCGGCTGACACTCCTACTGCTGCGGCAGCTGTAGCTCTGGGTGGCCGGGGGCCACACCCCAAAAAGCAACCTCGGCCTTCGTCAGAAGATGGCGATGGTTCAAAGGGTGTGGTGTCTGATCCACAATATGGACAAACATAGCCTAGAAGATTGCCGGGAGGTCCAAAATCTTGTTGAGCGCTACACCCAACGCCGAGAAGAAGCTCCTTTCCGCCAGCGGGAAGGAAAACAAAAGGTCAACGAAACTCCAGCTGATACGGATCATGGCTTCCAGGGCCCCGAGAAGGTCTTGACAGCTGTTTACAACACAGTCGACGACGACTCTGATGTCTCCGACAAGGAGCGTCGGAAGACCTTCAACACCATCTATGGAGGGTCCTGGGACATCACCTCGCACAGCGTCCTCAGGACCATGCGGCAGGAAATGGCTTGAGTAACCCCTACTGCCAAGGTAGAACCACATCGGAAGTGGATGGATACTCCCATTACTTTCGATGCAACAGACTGCCCAGGAACATGGTCGGAGCGGGCCAACTGCCACTGATGGTGTCTCCAACTATCAACAACGTCCAGCTCTACCATGTCTTGGTAGACGGAGGCACACCGCTCAACCTCTTGAGCATTGAAGCGTTCATGAAGATCCAGCTTCAACTCTCGGACCTTTGCCCCTCAAAAACTTTTTCTGGGGTAGGTCCGGGGGCCATCAATCCTCCCAGATCCATTACACTCCTAGTAACCTTTGGGACTCGAGAGAAGTATAGGACCAAGAAGCTGGTCTTCGACGTCGCTCACATCACTCTCCCCTTTAACGCCATCCTGGGCAGGCCCGACCTGTATAGGTTCATGGCCGCAGCTTACTATGGCTACCTGGTGTTGAAGATGCTGACACCTTCAGGCATTCTCCGGATCCACAGAGCTCACGCTGCAGGAGTCACCGCGCTCGTGGAACTCCATGCACTTGCCATGGCGCAAGAAGGAACCTCCGACAAAAATCTTGCTGCTCAACCCCCGAGCACTCATCATCAAGGCTCGACCTCTGCACCACGTGTGCAACCAAGCGACGATTCCGATGTTCCTGTCAAAGTTGTCTAAACCGGGTCCGATGCTGCCCGGACCATCCATATATCGGGAGGCCTAGACAACAAATAGGAACTTGTGCTCATCACTTTCCTTTGGGCGAATGTTGACGTGTTTGCCTGGCAACCATCACAAATGTCTGGGATCCCTAGAGAGGTGATTAAGCACAACCTGAAGATTATCCCGATGCACGGCCAGTACACCAGAAGCCCCAGAAGTAATCAATCGAGCGACAAAAATTCATCCAATAGGAAATTAAGAAGCTGCTCGAAGCTGGTTTCATGTGTGAGGTTCATCACTCAAGATGGCTGGCAAACCTAGTCGTTGTACCCAAGGCCGGCGGGAAGCTTCGGATGTATATCGACTACAACACCTTGAATAAGGCATTTCCAAAGGATCCATTTACACTACCTAGAATAGATCAAATAGTGGACTCCACCTCCGGGTGTGAGCAATTGTGTTTCCTAGATGCATATTCCAGATACCACCAGATCCAAATATCTAGGGAAGATGAAGAGCATACCACCTTCATAACAGTAGATGGATTGTATTGTTATACTGCCATGCCCTTTGGTCTAAAAAATGCTGCTTCAACTTTTGTGCGAGCTATGCAAAAAAGCTTTGGAGATCTAATCAGGGACTTGGTGGAGGTGTACATCGACGACATTGTCGTGAAGGTAACGAACAAGGAGTCTCTCCTTGACAACCTGCAAGCCGTCTACGACAAGCTGCGCATCACGCACACAAAGCTAAACCCGGACAATAGGTGTCTTCGGGGTTATCTCCGGGAAGCTCCTCGGTTTCTCGGTGACTGTCGATGTTTGGATCCGGCAGATCTCCCGACACTACTTTTGGTAGATCAAGGAGTTGTAGTTCGGTATTGGGCGCGCAGAGATTCAAGAAGGTGAAAGACAAGTGTACACAAAGATTTATGTGGTTCGGGCCGCCGTAGCGTAATACCCTACTCCATAGGGTGTGTTGGTGTTGTATTAAGCATGTGAGTCTAGAAGAAGCTACAGAAGAAGAAGCTCGTCTAGCCCAGGGAGTTCCGTCATGGTCTGAAACCGTCCCTTGTGTATCGTCGACCAGTCCTTTTATAGTACAAGGACTGGTCGTTACACCGTTAGCCTGGCCTGACAGGTGGCTCCAGCGGTTACACATGCTTGATACACAATTAATGAGGTTAATTACCCTTAATAGCCTAGCAACGGGCCTTAACAGTTCTGTTACCAGTATTAAGGACCATCCGATCATGTGTCATTAATATGGTATTAATGACACTTAATCGGTTCTTGAAGTCTTTGATTTCTCCTTGAAGGTCCGGAGCTGTTGGGGGGTCCACCAGCCTGATTGTTGAAGTTGAAGGTCCAGCAGTCGCCACGTGGCAGCACTGGAGCTTACCATCGTGGACGAGGAGGTCCGGTGCTACTGGACATGTGGCAGTACAGACCTTCCCTCTGTCTAGGGTTAGGTCCTGGGGTGCCATACTGGTATTCTGATTGGAGCATCCTATGTGTGGGTGATAGCTCCGGTCTTATGATACATGTGGCGGCCCTAGGACTAACCATGTCGGGGAAGCAGGTCCGGTTACGCCTGACATGTGGGGCCTTTGGAGGTCTTCAAATCTGGTAGATGGAGTTTCCTTGTGATCATTGCAATCCTAAGGGGTATCCGGTAAGGAGGGTACCGACAGTGGCCCCCTGGGCTCACCTCTGGGAGAGACCTTTTGGATGAAGTCATTTCGCCGAAGGTGGGTCCATTCTTCGGTTTCTGAGCCGTGTCTTCAAGGGTCTTTGGTCGTGCCGTTGGCGATAGTTCGCTGTTAAACTTCCGCGGTGTGGCGTATCTAGGAGGCGGTAGGTGAGATCTCAGTGTGCGGATCTCACGCAATTGAAGGTCGCCGGTTCCCGATACGAAAATTGTATCGGCTCCTCGCACCTTGTCAGGCCGCCGCCTTAGGGTTTCCCGCCTTTCATGATGACAACCGTTCGCCTGGGGTAAGAAACTCGACTTGATCGTCGGGGTGGCCCCAGACCCCCTTGTCATTGGCGGGCTGAAATTTTTGACTGGTATCGTCGGCTCCTCTGCAGTTCCATCCAGGCGTTGCGGGGGCTTACTTAACAAGGAAAGCACGCACGGTTTGGGATTCTTTACGCCTTTCATTTGATATTGCGCTCAAACCTTCCAAAATTTCGCTTGCCTTTCCTCTCTTGCCTCACTGTGCCGCGATGGAGTTGGGTCTCTGCCAGAGCCGACTGAAGATCGATGACGATTTGAAGAAGGTCCGGGCCCTCATGGGATGGTCCCCTAACTTCTTCAACCACTTGGTCCGTGCCGGCAAGCTTCCGTTCGAGAAGGAACACGCCGGCGACATGGTGTACTTCTCCGCGTACGCCATGGTTGGACTGATCCCACCTTTCTCCTTTTTTTTCTTGATGCTAATAGACTTCTATGGTCTGCAGTTGTACCACCTTGGCCCCGACTACGTTCTGCTGGTTTCAATATTTGTCCACTTCTGCGAGATGTTGGTGGGCATTCCCCCCTGCATTGAGCTCTTTCGCACCTTCTTCACTGTCCAAACTATGGGCAGGAGTGATGAGTACCTTGGCTTCTACTATTTTGTGAGGCGCAAGAAGTGCCTGTACAAGTACTTGCAACCGTTCCCTTCTGGGAAGTGGGACGACTGGAAGAAGGATTGGATTGTCATCAGGGTGGAGGAGCATGAGAAGCTGGAGCTACCGGAAGACCTCCCCAACATCGACACTGCAGTTTGGAGTAAAGCTCCTGTGTTATCGGACGCCTTCAACCCTGCTCTGACCAGGATCCGCCTGTGTGTGTAAGGAGGAGTGACTCCTCAGGCGGTGTTTTGCAAGTTCCTGACCAACAGGTGGGTTCCGCTGAAGAGGAGGGAGAAGTTTGCTTGGGCCCTCAACAGTATGCTGGACGATGACCGGATCGAGACCGGTTTGAAGTCCAACATGGAGGGTGCAACTTTGGAGTTCCACCTCAAGAAGTTCCAGCACGGCATTGACGTCGAGGGTGATGACTTGGCTCCGCCGACAGCTTTCCTCCCTCTAAACATGGAGGCAGAGCTCAGCAGGGAGCTCTGGCGGATGATGCCGGTGCTTGAAGACCTTGGTGTCGTTGAGAGGCGTTCGACCACCGGGTTGGCGATCTCCGAAGCTCCTGAAGGCGGCTCCGTTCCCGCCCCTAGGCCAAGAACCGAAGTCGTCGGCAAGGGTAAGGAATTGGATGAGCCCTCGAACCGTAAGAGGAAGCATCCCACAGAAGGTCCGCCAAGCATACTTCTTCTGCGGCGTCTCCTTCTCCCCGAAGGGGGAGGTCTATGGTGGCGGCATCTACTCCAGTAGCGGCTTCTTCCTGGGGTGCTAGCTCCGGCCAGGTGACTCCGGTATGAGGGCCAGCTGAGGGCTTGGGGTCCGGAGGTCCTTCTCGATCGAGGGGGGCCTCGACCAGAGAAACGCTGATAGCAGCATCAAGCTCCGGGGGACCCTCCGGGACTACCATGCCAGTGGCGGTTGGGGCCAGTCCGGAGCGTCCGGAGAAGAGGTTCCGTGCTAACTGGTGCGGAAGCCTTCCGAGGTAATTTTTGATTTTTTACCTCAATCAGTTTTTTTATTGTTATAACTGCATCTTGAGTTTCTTCGTCCTTCATCCACAGCGTGCCTAAGAAAAGGGTTGAAGCTCCGGTCCCTGCAGCAGCGGTTAAGGCTGTGCAGGCTGAAGCTCCGGCTCCGATCCCAGCGCCACCACAAGAGGTGGCTGGGTCTGCGGCAGCCACGGCACTGGCTGTCATGGTTTTGGACCTCGACTCATCCCCAGAAGCTCCCATGTAGCGCCGGACCACGGGAATGAATATGTACCAGCAGTGCGAGTCCTGGAGGTTGAAGCTCCGGGCTTGGATGCTGAGATGTTGGACGCTCCGGTCGTAGAGCCGGATGTTGTTGAATCCCTAGCAGTCGGACCGATGGTTGATGAGGTCCCGGTAGTGGAGCCGGGTGTTGATGAAGCTCCGACACTTGAGCCTGTTGTCGAGGAAGCTCTGGTGGCAGAGCCGGTTGCTGCAGAAGTTCCGGCTGTGGAGCCAGCCATTGATGAGGTTCCGGCATCCGAGCTAGTTGTTGCGGAGGTGTCGGCGCCTGAGCCCATTGTGGTCGAAGCGCTAGCAACTGATCCAGAGGTGGAGGAGGCGCCTGCGCTGGAGCCAGAAGTAGCTTCTGCTCCGACCAAACCTTCAACACCCGCTCCGGAAGCGGTGATCCCGGAGGTGCCCGCTGCTGAGCCAGAGTGCCACGATGAAGCTGCTGGCCCCCCACCGGAGGGGCCAGTTGTCGATGACCTGGCGGCTGGGCCTTCAGAGCAAATTTTGGAGGTTGGAACTTCGACTACAAGTACTTCCTCGGCGGTGGCCGAGGCTATCCCAGAGGACGGCCCTAGTGCTGTTGAAGCTCAGGGGACCGCTCTCATAGAGTGGGACCCAATTTTTGTTGCTGAAGATCTGCTGGAGCCAGCGGAGAGGACCCCAGAAGGTCCGGACCCAATCCCCCTATCGTTGTCTATCGACAACGCCTGCTCCAGTATTCGCCAAGTCCAGCTGGCCTTCTACCACAACAGCAAGGCTCTCGAGGAGGAGCGCCAAACCCTTAGGAGGTGGCGCAATCGACTCCATTTCGAGACCAAGCTGGCGCAGTCGAGGCTGGCTGACAACAAGGAGTGAGTGCAAAGGGAGAACGTCCGCCTAGAGTACTGGGTAAGTTGTTGGATGAGAGGGAAAGCAGGATGCGTACCCTCGACAATAATCTCCGGCCATCTATGAGCAGGCCAAGGGTGCAAATAGCGCATCGGATGATCGCCAGGAATGGATCGCCGCCATCCACGATAGTCTCGTCCAGCGCTGGGAGGCTCTTGAAGCGCGGGAAAGACGGCTCGAAAATGAAGAGAAGAAATTCCTGGAGCTGTGGGACAACCTCGTGAAGAGGGAGGAAGAGCTTGTCCAAAACACAACTCTGGCTGACAAGAGCCTCAAAGAATGCACCAATAAATTGCAGGAGCGTCGCAAGATGGAGGAGAAGAATGCCTGGGAGCGAGGGCAAGATCTCTACAAGCAGGGGAATGCCATCGCCGCTCGGGAGAAGAATGTGCGGGGCCGGGAGAAAGATTTGATCAACCGCCAGAATGAGATCCACCTCCGGGAGGAAGAGCTCAGCAAACTCGAAAGGCAGTTTGCTAAAACGATCCAACAGAATCCCAAAGAAGTGGAGTGTCTTGCTCGGGAGAGCTCATAGCTTGCGGCGGCCAAAAGATCCTTGACGGAGATGCGTGGTGCAAGGGTTGTGGAGTCCCAACAAGTTTGGGACTTCCTGGGCAAGGCCAACAATGCGCTGACGCCAATGGGCTTCAGTCCCGTGCGTCCGGATGATCTGGAGCCGGAGCTGTACCAGGCGTTGGTGGCGCTGAGTTCAGCAGGCAACAAGCTCTCCAAGATGGGCGATATCATCGCGGACTAGCTGGAAACAGAGGGTCAGTCCCTAGTGAAGAACGTCGCAGAGTTTGTGCTGACGTGCTACACCAGCCGGGACCCTCAATTCCCTCTGGACCCGGTGCTTGAAGGCCCCTTCGAAGGAGAGGATGAAGCCGCCCGAGCCAGCATGTCGGAGGTGGCCCAGATGGTCGCCCAATTCTTCCATAGGGTCTAGGACCATCTCTTTGTAGCTCCCGCTTGTATTCTCTCTTCTTCTTCTCCAATTTTGTAACCTCTTGTCTCCAGATGAATGAAATCCAAATTTTTGTGAATTTGAATTTCATTTTTTGTCTTCAACACCTTTGTCTCACTTGGCCCCCTGGTAGATGTACACAATTTGATTGTGAACATGTACCAAGAGGATGTAATAGTTGTTGAAGACTTGCGTGCTTCAAACTTGTAGAATGTAGGTCCGAAGTCTTCGATAGTGTAGGCCCCCTGAGGTTGTCAGAGCTTAGTGGCTCCGGCATTGACCATCATCGGAGCTCAGTAGCTTCGGCAGTAGTCTCCATCAATGTGTAAATCATCGATAGTTAGCCCTCTGGGGTGTCGGAGCTTGGTAGCTCCGGCAGTGACCTCTGTCAACACATGTTGTGTCAATAGTAAGCTCCTATTTAGAGTCTTTCCACCATCTTCACGTTGACAGCATGCCCCCTAGCTTTACCGGAGCTGAGTAGCTCCAGCGATGCTCGATGTCAATGTTTGAAACATCGACCACGAGCCGTCTGGGGAATGTCGGAGCTTTGGTAGCTCCAGCTTCATTCACCATAATCATGAAATATTTATTTTTCCTGGGCACTAAAGTGAAGAAAAACAGTAAAATTTGTTTCCTGTCTATAACTTCATTGCGGCTTACTATTACCGAGAAAACTTTAGATTGAACACAATTCCAAATACAATCAAGAGCACCGTCTTGTTCCCTTTGAGTCCGATCGTTTCTGGACTTGCCTTACATCGGCCTGCTGGGGTGTAGGTAGAGTGGCGTACTTAGGGTGCATGACCAGGCTAAGTCGATAGCACACTCCGGCCCTAGATTGGCTTGGCGGCATTCTGAAGAGTAGACCATCAACAATGTTTGAACCTGGAAGGATAGACAATGCAACTTGAATTGTACATGAACTGGTTGAGCTAAAGTTTCTTAAGAACTGCACAACTTTGTTATAGACAAGAAAGAGAAAAATAAAAATTATTGAGCCTGTACAAAGTAAATGCACGTGGAGTCTATTTTCACATAATGATGTCTTTCATTATAGGTCCGGGGTATAGGGAAAACAAGTACACTCTTAGGGTACGGAACCAGGCTAAGTGTGTTTCGTTTCTCGTTTGACCCAAGGTAGCTAGCTACACCTTTAGTTCTGAGATTATGACAAGTGTTGCATGGACGTTGCGGACCAAACTGGGTAGGTCCGGCTGCCCTCCCGGAGGAGCTACCCGACTCTGTACAATGACTCTATAACATACATCACATGTAATTAAAGACTCACCTCCGTGATATTAAGCGTAGAACTTACGAAGGTGCTCAATGTTCCAAGGATTTGGGAGAGGTGTCCCATCCTCTGTTGCCAAGCAAACGCATCTAGGATGGGATACTTTGATCACTTGGAAGGGTCCCTCCCAGTTGGGGGAGAGTTTGTTTTAACCCTTCTCTGGATTGTATTCTTCGTAGCACCAGATCGCTTTCCTCGAGCTGTCGGCTGTGAACATGCCGTTGGTGATAGCGCCGAAGAGCTTGGCAGTATCGGGCATTCCGAACAGCTGCTCGGCACCTTCCCCCTTCAAGGAGGTCAAGGTCTTCACGCCGGAGCTGGTCCTGCGTGGCTTCATCGGATGTCCGGACCCAGAGCGACCCCAAGGTGATTTCCGGAGGAAGGACTATTTCAGCTCCGTACACCAGGAAGAAGGGTGTCTCTCCAGTTGACCGGTTTGGAGTTGTCCTGTTGGCCCATAGTGTGGGCGAAAGTTCTTCAATCCAGTTGGCTCCATGTTTTTTCAGGCGCTCATATGTGCGCGTCTTGAGTCCTTTCAGGATTTCTTCATTTGCTCTCTCAGCTTGGCCATTACTTGCCGGGTGAGCTACGGAAGCGTCGCTGACTTGGATGTCGAGGTCTTCGCAGTATCCCTGGAAAGCAGAGCTTGTGAATTGGGTCCCATTATCTGTTATGATTTTGTTCAGGACTCCAAATCTGCATACTATGGACTGCAGGAAGTTGATAGTTGATTGCTTGTTTATTGTCACAACTGGAGTTGCTTCTGGCCATTTGGTGAACTTGTCAATGGCAACATACAGGAACTTGTAACTTCCGACGGCTCTTGGGAAAGGTCCCAAGATGTCCATACCCCACACAGCAAAAGGCCATGTAGGAGGTATCATTTGTAGAGGCTGAGCTGTTGTGTGAATTTGCTTTGCATGGAACTGACATGCTTTGCATTTCTTCACCAGCTCAGTTGCATCCTGGAGCGCTGTAGGCCAGTAAAAGCCATGCCGTAAGGCTTTACCAACTAGCGTGCAGGAAGACACGTGGTTCCCACACTCGCTTCCATGGATTTCTGCGAGGAGCTCGCAACCTTCTTCCCTTGTGATGCATCGCATTAGGACACCGTTGGCACTGCGCCAGTAGAGATCCCTTTCTACTAGTGTGTATCTTTTAGCCAATCTGACTATCCGGTCAGCGGATACATATTCATTAGGAAGGATATTGTCTTTCAAGCAGCTCCGGATCTCCGAGATCCATGCATCGGAGCTTGCTTGAGCATTTTAGTCTTGCGTGCAGGGTTGCTCGGGGCTTTCGGCAGCACCTATGACCCTTGATGGCTGCCATGGTAACAGGGCCATCGGGACCGCCAGCTTCGGGATGCTGGTCTCGCCCCCTTCACTCAGCTCGGCAGGCTGAGCTATGGGTTTTGACAACCTCCGGACGAAGGTTCCATCAGGAGCTGAAACTCCGATTGACGCTGTCGTCGAGAGTTCGTCAGCTTCAGTGTTATGGACACGCTGGACATGGTGGAGATCAAGGACTTCGAAGTCTTTCTGAAGCCTCTGGACTTCAAGGAGATAAGCAGCTAGTTGGGGATTGTTACAGGAGCATTCCCCTTCACCTGTTTAATGATGAGCTGCAAATCTTGTGACGCCCGGTTCCGAAAATGAACCAAGCTAATGCATATGTGTGCCCAGGATGTTCATCACACATACACGAGTGCAATCACAAAGAGTATACAGAAAATTACCACATAACAAGATTAATTATCAAATTTTATTACACAAACCATATTATCCTCGAATACAAGCTCTAATGAATATTAATGACAAGTTCAACTAATGCAGCGGAAATAACTAATTAAGCAAACTAAGCAACTAAGCAGCATAAGCGACAGGGTATGTATATGCGCAGCTCCAATCAACACCACAGGCAAAGCTGACGGTAGACACGGCCTAGAACTCCGCATTATCACCATTAAACTCCCAATCCTGACCTGCAACAGTTGGGGTGGGGGATTGCAAGAGTGAGTACATGTCGTACTCAGCAAGTGTTGAAAGTGTGACATGTGGCTGATTCAAATGACGACAATCATAATGGCAAAGTGCTGAAATGTACAGTAAAACATTTGAAAAGCAATATATATATTATATGTATGTGAAGTAAACCCATCATAATCATAAGTAATACCATAATACCAATCTGAATTCACTACCATCATCAATAATTCCAGGTTTCACCATCGTCAATAACCATATTCAATACCAGAAATTTATCCATAACCATCCATAACCATTACCAAACCATAACCATCCCAAATTCCAATTTCCCTCTAATCATGTAGGTCATCCAGGCGCTCATAACCGGGAGCACGACTATCATGATAGTTTTAATAGACTCTGCAGAGTTTGTACCTCTTTACCCACGTGTTTGTGATTTCATCACCCGTCGGCGACTAAAGAACCTCCCTTATGCCAAATACACTTCCTTTGGTGTATGGCCAAGAGATCACAAAATAGCCTTTACAAAGGGATTACCAGCCTATTTAGACCCCACTGAGGTTTCACCGGTGGCGATGCCTCCAACTGAGCACATCTTCAACCAAGGGCCCCCTCTTGAGCCATTCGGATCCCAGGGTAGTCCCACCAATCATCAACAAACCCAATCCGACTACCCCTTCCCCGAGCATCCACAATGGTCCAAACAGAACTAGCAAAGCCCTAATTAATCAGCTACGCCGCACCTATACTTGGCCTCGTGGTGGCACTGTAGTCCTAGCTTATTCTCACATGAACCGGTCCTTAGATCTAAAGCAAGCAAACCACCATAACATCCAACCCATCCACATACCAGGCTTGCTTAGATCACCCATTACAATACCATATTAACCAGTTCATTTATCCATAATCTCATCCATGCATAAGTAAATTGATTGGTATAGTTGTTTTCCATCCCAGTTGATTAAGCGAAGCAAAAAGTAAAAAGCCTTCCCGACTCTCTACCATAAATTCCAGGTGACAAGGGTGGTCAAACAAAACTAGTAAACTTCCTACAATAGGATTTCCCATCAAATTGACACAAGCATGCAGTTTTGCAAACAAAACACTTATTTTAAAAACAGGATCAATATGCTTCAAGGACACTTGCCTTGCTCTTGCTGTTGATTATGGTCAAAGCCTTCAAACTCCTGGTGCTGTAGATCCTCCGCGGCACTTTCTAGCGCAAATCCGTCTAATCCACACAATAAACATACAAGACAAGAAACACATTCAAAGAGTGCACAAATATTACTCAATATGACATGACATGCATGATTGATGCAAATGCAAGGTAGAACTTGTTACTAGATTGCTTTTAATGATCTCTAACTAGTTCTAATAGCTTTTAACAAGTTTATACAGGTTTGGAGTTGATTAGATCAAATTTTAGAGTCAATTCAACACAATTTAACCAGGAAGATCGGACTAGTCCGCTAGGGACCGGACAAGTCCGCACTTGATGAGATCGGCAGATTAGGGTTTTCTAGATCGATGTAATTTCAGAGATTAGGGGTTGAATTCACGTAAGGAAAAGAGAATAGAAGGTATACCAGGTGTTTAGGACTCCAATGAATCAAGAAACTTGGAGGTAGCACTTGGATCTTGGTGATCTAGGGTTGGTGATGAACTTGGAGATGAATTGGTGGTGAAGGACGAAACTTGGTGGAGATCTTGATCCTCTTTCGTTTCCTCCTCTTCTTCTTCTTGCTTGGGATCTTCTCCTCCCTCCTTGATGGTGGCTCCCCACGAACTAGGGTTTGGGTGGGTGGAAAAGTGGCAAATAGATGTCAAACCAAGGGGTGGGGCTGTTTATATAGAGGTGGAGGCTAGGGTTAGATGGATTTCGAGTTCTGGGATGAGTAGAGGCCGGTTTAGAGTCCCACATGGGCTCCAAAAGAGTTAGGCACGACGTCCCTAGGCCCACCTAACATGAAACCCAAGAAACAAGTCGTAAAACAAAAGATCAACTCGGAGTCACGAAATATCGGACAAGTCCGGAAAGGACCGGACTAGTCCGAAGTTGTCCAGAGAGAAAATCGGACAAGTCTGGCCTAAAATCGGACAAGTCCGATCTTAGTCAGAAAGGAAAACGGACAAGTCCACTGGAACACCGGACTAGTCTGGAAAAGTCCAGGGACTTAACAAATTTTCAAGGGTTCAAGGAATACCGGACTAGTCCGCACAAGATCGGACAAGTCCGAAGTTGTCCAGGGGCAAATATCGGACTAATCCGCAGCAAGAACAGACTAGTCCGCACTTTCCTACATTTTTAAGTGCGGTTTTGCTCCAAATCAATTTTAAACTTGTTCCTCTTGTTATGGGTTAATGTTAAACATGTATATGAATGTATGCAAGGCATGATGCATGAAAATGAGGGTGTTACAAACCAACCCCCCTTAAAATGAATCTCGCCCTCGAGATTCGACGCGGAAGAGAAAAGATAGGGAAATTCCTTCTTGAGATCATCCTGCAATTCCCACGTCGCTTCTTTTTCGGTGTGGTGCTTCCATTGAACTTTACACCATCTAATGACCTTGTTCCTTGTGACCCTCTCCTTAGTTTCCAAGATTTTGACCGGTTGCTCGGCATACGTCAAATCTTCCTCTAGTTCCAATTCTTCCATTGGCACTTGTTCTTCCGGTACTCTCAAACACTTCTTGAGCTGAGAAACATGAAAGACATCATGTACATCTGAAAGATGAGGTGGCATCTCCAACTTATACGCTACTTCTCCTCTTTTGTCCAAAATCTTGAATGGCCCAATATAGCGAGGTGCTAGCTTACCCCTTATGTTAAACCTCTTATGACCTCTCATTGGTGACACCTTGAGGTAAACAAAATCTCCTATTTCAAAGGCTAATTTCCTTCTCCTATTGTCCGCATAGCCTTTTTGTCTTGATTGGGCAGCCCTCAAGTTTTCACGAATTATTTGGACTTGCTTTACGGCTTCTTGCAACACATCCGGACCAAATACTTGAGTTTCCCCTGCTTCATTCCAGAATAAAGGTGTCCTACACTTCCTCCCATAAAGCGCTTCATATGGTGACAATTTCAAGCTTGCTTGGTAACTATTGTTGTATGAAAATTCCGCGTATGGCAAGCTTTTGTCCCAACTTTTCCCATGCTTTAAAGCACAAGCTCTTAACATGTCCTTCAAAATCTGATTGGTCCTCTCGGTTTGTCCATCAGTTTGAGGATGATATGCTGAACTAAAATTCAACCTCGTTCCTAAAGCTTCATGCAACTTCTGCCAAAACCTGGAAGTAAATTGAGAACCTCTATCCGAGACTATCTTCTTCGGTACTCCATGTCGGCACACAATATGCTCCATATACAATTCTGCTAGCTTTGCGGTGGTATATGTGGTCTTGACAGGAATGAAGTGAGCTGATTTTGTCAACCGATCTACAATGACCCATATTGAATCATAGCCATACTGGGTTCGCGGTAATCAAACTATAAAGTCCATACCAATCTCTTCCCACTTCCACTCTGGAATCTTCAATGGCTGCAATAACCCTGCTGGCCTTTGATGTTCCGCCTTGACTCGTTGGCATACGTCACACAATGCAACATATTCGGCTATGTCCTTCTTCATGCTATCCCACCAATAGCAAGTCTTCAAGTCTTTGTACATCTTCGTACAACCTGGATGAATCGAGTAAGGCGAGTCATGTGCCTCCTTTAATATTGTCTCCCGAATATGCTTTACATTAGGCACAACGATCCTCTTTCCAAGCCATAAGGTACCATGTTCATCCTCGTCAAATCTGAATTCTCTCCCTTCTTCGGTTCTTTCCTTGATTTCCTTGATCTCCTCATCTGTGGTTTGTGCCTCTCGAATTTCTTGCTCAAAGGTTGGGTTTAACTCCATCATCTCCATCTCGTTTACAAACCCAAGGTTCAACCGTTCAAACTCCTTGCATAACTCGGATGGTAACTCTCGAACTGTGAGTTGATGACTTACTCCTTTTCTACTCAAAGCATCGGCCACTACATTGGCCTTTCGCGGATGATAATTGATCCCCAAATCATAATCTTTGATGAGCTCCAACCATCTTCGTTGCCTTAAATTCAGATCTGTCTGTGTGAAAATATACTTCAAACTCTTATGACCCGTATAAATTTCACACCTATGTCCAAGAATATAGTGTCTCCAAATCTTCAATGCATGTACCACGACCGCGAGATCTAAATCATGTGTTGGGTAATTCTGCTCATGTTTCTTCAATTGTCTTGATGCATATGCGACCACTTGACCTTCTTGCATCAATACACATCCAAGCCCTTGTCTTGATGCGTCACAATAAATATCAAAACCCTTGCTTACATCCGGCAATACCAAAACTGGGGCTGTTGTCAACCTCTTCTTCAACTCCTCAAAACTGTTTTGACAGGCTTCAGTCCATTGGAACGCCTTTCCCTTCATTAGCAACTCCGTCATAGGCTTGACTATCTTGGAAAAATCCTTGATAAACCGATGGTAATATCCAGCCATCCCAAGAAAACTCCTTATTTCCTTGACATTTTGCGGCGGCTCCCACTTCAACACGTCTCTCACTTTTCCGGGGTCAACCGATACTCCTCCTCCTGAGATTATATGACCCAAAATTGGCACCTCTTTCAGCCAAAACTGGCACTTGTTGAACTTGGCATACAATTGATGCTCCCTCAATTTCTGCAGCGTAAGCCTCAAGTGTTCCTCATGTTCCTTCTCATCCCTCGAGTAGATCATAATGTCATCAATAAACACCACAACAAACTTATCCAAGTACTCCATGAAGACCTTATTCATGAGGTACATAAAGTAGGCAGGCGCATTTGTCAATCCAAAAGACATCACGGTGTACTCATAAGATCCATACCGTGTCCTAAAAGCTGTCTTGGGTATTTCCGATGGTCTAATCTTCATTTGACAGTATCCCGAGCTTAAATCAATCTTGGAAAACACACAGACACCTTTCATCTGATCAAACAAATCCTCTATACGGGGCAAGGTGTACTTGTTCTTGATGGTCACCTCGTTGAGAGCTCGGTAATCCACGCACATCCTTTAGGATCCATCCTTCTTGTCCACAAACAGCACAGGCGCTCCCCAAGGTGAAGAACTAGGGCGAATAAAACCCTTCTCTAATTGCTCTTGAATTTGCTTCTTGAGCTCCGCTAATTCCATAGGAGGCATCCTATACGGCCTCTTAGCTATAGGTGCAGTTCCAGGTATTAAATCAATAACAAACTCAATGTCTCGATCAGGCGGCATACCTGGCAACTCATCTGGAAAAACATCCAAAAATTCACACACCACCGGAATCTCCTCAATTGTGGCACCGTCCATATGATTCAACTCCAATTGCTTTGGTGCGTTTTGAGATGCTTCAAATTCTACGGTGATCCCTTCCTCATTGGTCAACTTCACCGTCTTTGTGGCACACTCAATAACTCCATTGTGCTTCATCAACCAGTCCATACCAAGTATAATGTCCAATCCTTGAGAATCCAAAACTATAAGGTTGGCGGAGAAGTCTACCCCCCTTATTCTAAGGCTTACTTTTGGACATACTATATTTGTCCTCATCTCTCCTCCAGGAGACTTAACCAACAGAGTAAACTTCATATGAGAGATAGGCAAACTATACTTGGCAACATACTTCGATGCAATGAATGAATGCGATGCTCCAGAATCAAATAACATAGTCGCGGGGATGGAGTTGGCGAGAAACATGCCAATGACCACGTCATCCGCTTGTTGAGCATCCTCCATAGAGATATGGTTCACGTTGCCACGAGCAAAATTCTGCTGTCCACGGCTTCCTTGTGGCTGTCCTCCATTAGGTCTTGGGTTTTGCCTCGGTGCATTGCTTCCTTGACCAAGGCCCGAGTTAGGACATTGATGCGCAAAGTGTCCAGCTTCTCCACAAGTATAACACTTCTTAACTCCACCAGAATTGTTGGGACGAGCTTGGTTTTGAGCATTTGCAGCAGGAAAATTAGCACAAGGCTCATAAGGCATTGGAGGCCTAGGTGCTTGCATAACAGGGCGCTGCTGCACAAACTGAGTTGGGCGCGGTGCATAACCAGGGCGCTGAGCAGGAATAGAGGAGCTGTAATGAGGCGCATTGGGCGGCGCAAAGCGAGGGCGCACATTACTTCCTTGTTGCTGTCCTTGATATGGCGCCTTCCTCTTGATTTCTTGCTCCATCTCACGAATCTTGTTCTCAACCACAATTGCTTTGTCCACAAGCTTCTGGAAATTGGCATAATCGCAGTTGAGTAGTTGCACATGGATCTCACTGTTCAATCCCCTCATGAACAAGTATTGCTTCCGGCTGTCCCGGCTAACATCCTCAGGCGCATATCTTGAGAGTTGAGTGAACTTATTGAGATATTCACTCACGCTTGATCTTCCTTGCCGTAAGTTCTCGAATTCTTGTCTCTTCAAGACCATAACACCTTCCGGCACATAATGAGAACGGAAACTCTCCTTGAATTCCGCCCATGTGATCCTCTCTTGATTCTCATGTGCATTGCAATGAGAATCCCACCAATCCGCAGCTGCTCCAACTAGTTGATGAGAAGCGAACAACACCTTCTCCCGGTCACTACATTGGACAATAGCTAGCTTCTTCTCCACGGACTTGAGCCAATCATCCGCATCCATAGGGTTTGCGGCTTGAGCAAAGGTTGGCGGCCTAGTCCTCATAAACTCTCCCAACCGGTTATGAGGAGGCGGGGGTGGCGGTGGAGGCATGTGGGGCTTATTGTTGATATTGCCAGCCTGCAGCTGTCCCATAGTTTATATCATGATCTGCATGAGCTGGTTTTGCATGGCCAATAGCTGCTCGATGTTGATAGCTCCCTGAGTAGATCCTTGTCCAACGTTGTTCTGAGGCACTCCATTGTTCTCCTCCTCATCATTGCCACCCCTCTGGTTGCGAGTCCTCACCATCTGAAGAAAAGCAGCAGGTAAGAATTAGAAAACGTCCCCAACTATATGCATCAAGGGATAAGAAGCTAACTAACTAGCTATACTAGCCTAGGTGGACATGGCAATGCTAAAGCATCGCAAAATCCTCTATTAAGCACACAAGCAAACAATATATATAGCAAACAGCACTCCAAGCAAAAACACATCGATTCCTGAGTGCTCCTGTGTGCTCTAAAGTGTCCATTCTATCTAGGCTGCATCCTACGGTCAACCTATGGCTCTGATACCAATCTGTGACGCCCGGTTCCGAAAATGAACCAAGCTAACGCATATGTGTGCCCAGGATGTTCATCACACATACACGAGTGCAACCACAAAGAGTATACAGAAAATTACCACAGAACAAGATTAATTATCAAATTTTATTACACAAACCATATTATCCTCGAATACAAGCTCTAATGAATATTAATGACAAGTTCAACTAATGCAGCGGAAATAACTAATTAAGCAAACTAAGCAACTAAGCAGCATAAGCGACAGGGTATGTATATGCGCAGCTCCAATCAACACCACAGGCAAAGCTGACGGTAGACACGGCCTAGAACTCCGCATTATCACCATTAAACTCCCAATCCTGACCTGCAACTGTTGGGGTGGGGGATTGCAAGAGTGAGTACATGCCGTACTCAGCAAGTGTTGAAAGTATGACATGTGGCTGATTCAAATGACGACAATCATAATGGCAAAGTGCTGAAATGTACAGTAAAACATTTGAAAAGCAATATATATATTATATGTATGTGAAGTAAACCCATCATAATCATAAGTAATACCATAATACCAATCTTAATTCACTACCATCATCAATAATTCCAGATTTCACCATCGTCAATAACCATATTCAATACCAGAAATTTTTCCATAACCATCCATAACCATTACCAAACCATAACCATCCCAAATTCCAATTTCCCTCTAATCATGTAGGTCATCCAGGCGCTCATAACCGGGAGCACGGCTATCATGATAGTTTTAATAGACTCTGCAGAGTTTGTACCTCTTTACCCACGTGTTTGTGATTTCATCACCCGTCGGCGAATAAAGAACCTCCCTTATGCCAAATACACTTCCTTTGGTGTATGGCCAAGAGATCACAAAATAGCCTTTACAAAGGGATTACCAGCCTATTTAGACCCCACTGAGGTTTCACCGGTGGCGATGCCTCCAACTGAGCACATCTTCAACCAAGGGCCCCCTCTTGAGCCATTCGGATCCCAGGGTAGTCCCACCAATCATCAACAAACCAAATCCGACTACCCCTTCCCCGAGCATCCACAATGGTCCAAACAGAACTAGCAAAGCCCTAATTAATCAGCTACGCCGCACCCATACTTGGCCTCGTGGTGGCACTGTAGTCCTGGCTTATTCTCGCATGAACCGGTCCTTAGATCTAAAGCAAGCAAACCACCATAACATCCAACCCATCCACATACCAGGCTTGCTTAGATCACCCATTACAATACCATATTAACCAGTTCATTTATCCATAATCTCATCCATGCATAAGTAAATTGATTGGTATAGTTGTTTTCCATCCCAGTTGATTAAGTGAAGCAAAAAGTAAAAAGCCTTCCCGACTCTCTACCATAAATTCCAGGTGACAAGGGCGGTCAAACAAAACTAGTAAACTTCCTACCATAGGATTTCCCATCAAATTGACACAAGCATGCAGTTTTGCAAACAAAACACTTATTTTAAAAACAGGATCAATATGCTTCAAGGACACTTGCCTTGCTCTTGCTGTTGATTAAGGTCAAAGCCTTCAAACTCCTGGTGCTGTAGATCCTCCGCGACACTTTCTAGCGCAAATCCGTCTAATCCACACAATAAACATACAAGACAAGAAACACATTCAAAGAGTGCACAAATATTACTCAATATGACATGACAGGCATGATTGATGCAAATGCAAGGTAGAACTTGTTACTAGATTGCTTTTAATGATCTCTAACTAGTTCTAATAGCTTTTAACAAGTTTATACAGGTTTGGAGTTGATTAGATCAAATTTTAGAGTCAATTCAACCAATTTAATCAGGAAGATCGGACTAGTCCACTAGGGACCGGACAAGTCCGCACTTGACGAGATCGGCAGATTAGGGTTTTCTAGATCGACGTAATTTCAGAGATTAGGGGTTGAATTCACGTAAGGAAAAGAGAATAGAAGGTATACCAGGTGTTTAGGACTCCAATGAATCAAGAAACTTGGAGGTAGCACTTGGATCTTAGTGATCTAGGGTTGGTGATGAACTTGGAGATGAATTGGTGGTGAAGGACGAAACTTGGTGGAGATCTTGATCCTCTTTCGTTTCCTCCTCTTCATCTTCTTGCTTGGGATCTTCTCCTCCCTCCTTGATGGTGGCTCCCCACGAACTAGGGTTTGGGTGGGTGGAAAAGTGGCAAATAGATGTCAAACCAAGGGGTGGGGCTGTTTATATAGAGGTGGAGGCTAGGGTTAGATGGATTTCGAGTTTTGGGATGAGTAGAGGCCGGTTTAGAGTCCCACATGGGCTCCAAAAGAGTTAGGCACGACGTCCCTAGGCCCACTTAACGTGAAACCCAAGAAACAAGTCATAAAACAAAAGATCAACTCGGAGTCACGAAATATCGGACAAGTCCGGAAAGGACTGGACTAGTCCGAAGTCGTCCAGAGAGAAAATCGGACAAGTCTGGCCTAAAATCGGACAAGTCCGATCTTAGTCAGAAAGGAAAATGGACAAGTCCGCTGGAACACCGGACTAGTCCGGAAAAGTCCAGGGACTTAACAAATTTTCAAGGGTTCAAGGAATACCGGACTAGTCCGCACAAGATCGGACAAGTCCGAAGTTGTCCAGGGGCAAATATCAGACTAATCCGCAGCAAGAACGGACTAGTCCGCACTTTCCTACATTTTTAAGTGCGGTTTTGCTCCAAATCAATTTTAAACTTGTTCCTCTTGTTATGGGTTAATGTTAAACATGTATATGAATGTATGCAAGGCATGATGCATGAAAATGAGGGTGTTACAAATCTCCCTTGACCAACAGCTACTTGACACCGTATGATAGTGCCACCTTTAGTCCAAAATGAGTGCTTCATACTCCGCCATGTTGTTGGTCGCCTTGAAGTCAAGGTGGACAATGTATTTTACCTTCTCCCCGATTGGAGCGAGGAGAAGACTCCAGCTTTGGTCCCCTGCTTTTGCATGGAGCCGTCGAAGTAGAGGGTCCAGTGAGCTTCGGTGAAGACCGGGGCCTTAAGTTCCAGCTTCCGCTCACTAGGGCCCCCAGGGTTTGATGGAGAGGGGGTCCATTCCGCCACAAAATTTGCCAATGCTTGACTCTTGATCGCTTGACTTGGGACAAATTCAAGATTGAATTCGGCCAATTCTGCTGCCCACATTGCAATGTTCCCAGTAGAGTTGGGGTTATGCAAGATCGCACGCAGTGGGTAAGAGGTCACCACTGAGATCTTGTGAGCTTGGAAGTAATGGCGAAGCTTCCTGGAGGCGATGAGAACTGCGTAGAGCAGCTTGTGCACCTCTAAGTATCGAGTCTTAGCATCATGTAGTACTTCGCTGATGAAGTACACTGCACGTTGGACTGTCCGGACCCTCCCAGAGGGGCTCGGAGCTTCCTCCACATCGCCCCGGACCCTCCCAGAGGGGCCGGACCTGCTTCGGGAACCTCCGGGTCCTTGCTAGAGGAACCTGGAGCTTCTACTGGAGCGACCCAGACCCTCCCGGAGGGGTCTAGATCTTCTGGAATAACTCCCTGTAGATCCAAGTCACCTTCAGGAACCTCCAGACCCTCCCAGAGGGGTCTGGATTCCTGAGCTTGGGATGGTTCTGGTCTCTCCGCAACCAGGACCATGCTGACAACCTCGTCGGTTGCTGAAATGTAAAGCAGTAAGGGCTCACCAGGGTTCGGAGCTACCAAGGTTGGTAGAGTGGTGAGAAGCTGCTTTAGCTCCTGAAACGCCTTTTCTGCTTCTTCAGACCATTGAAATGGTCCAGACTTCCTCAATAGCTTGAAGAAGGGTAGCGCCCATTCCGCCAGTCTTGAGATGAACTGGCTGAGGGCGGCTAGACATCCAGTCTGTTTCTGGACATCTTTGAAGCGGGCTGGTGGCCGCATCTCCTCTATGGCTTCAATCTTTGCCGGATTTGCGTCTATGCCCCAATGGTTTACCAAGAAACCGAGAAGCTTTCCGGAGCTAACCCTGAAGACGCACTTGTTTGGGTTCAGCTTCGTGCGGGTGACCCGCATCTTGTCGAAGACAGCTTGCAAGGTGTCAAGGAGTGACTCCTTGTCCTTGATCTTGACAATGATGTCATCAACATACACTTCCACTACGTCTCTGATGAGATGTCCAAAGGTTTTGTACATAGCTCGTACAAATGTTGAAGCTGCATTCTTGAGACCGAATGGCGTGGCAGTATAACAGTACAATCCATCTACTGTGATAAAAGAAGTATGTTATTCATCTTCCCTAGACATTCTGATTTGATGGTACCCATAATATGCGTCTAGGAAACACAGTAATTCACACCCGGAGGTGGAATCCACTATCTGATCTATTCTAGGTAGTGATGGATCTTTTCGGCATGCCTTATTCAGTGTTGTGTAGTCGATACACATCCGAAGCTTCCCGCCGGCCTTGGGTACAACAACTGGGTTTGCCAGCCATTTTGGGTGGAAGAATTCTCTGATGAATCCAGCTTCGAGCAACTTCTTCATTTCTTGTCGTATGAAGTTCTGTCGCTTTACGGATTGCTTCCGAGGCTTCTGATATACGGGCCGAGCGTGAGGATAGATCTTCAGATTATGCTCGATCACTTCCCTAGGGATCCCAGGCATTTGTGACAGGTGCCAGGCAAACACGTCGACATTAGTCCGGAGGAAAGTGATGAGCGCGAGTTCCTATTTGTTATCAGACCTCCCAATATACGGGTGGTCTGAGCGGCCTCGGAACCGATTTGGACGACTTTGATGGGGATGACGGTGTCACTGCTTGGTTGCACACGAGGTGCGGAGGTTGAGCCTCGTTGACGGATGCTCGGGGGTTTTGGAGCTTGTTCCTGCCTGGATTCTTCCTCCTGCGCTGTAGCAAGCGCATGAAGTTCTTCCAGAGCAGTCACTCCGGTAGTACGATCTCCGCGGATCTGGAGAACGCCAGCTGGTGTTGGCATCTTCAACACCAGGTAGCCATAATGAGCAGCAGCCATGGATATGTACAAGGCGGGCCTGCCCAGAATGGCGTTGAAAGGCAAGTTGATCTGAGCGACGTCAAAGATCAACTTCTCAGTGTGATAATTCTCTCGAGTCCCGAAGATCACGAGGAGAGTAATGGCATCGAGTGGTGTTATAGCCCCCAGACCTACTCCGGAGAAAGGTCGGGAGGGGCGAAGGTCCGAGGGTCAGAGCTGAAGCTTGACGAAAGCTTGAAGCTTATGAGATTTAGCCCCGAACCTCCATCCATCATTACACGGTGAAGTTGAATGTTATTGATGGTAGGTGATACCATCAAAGGTAGCTGACCAGCTCCGATCATGTTCCGAGGGCAGTCTGAAGCATCAAAAGCGATGGTGGTGTCCATCCACTTTCGATGAGGCTCCGCCGTGGCTGTAGGAGCTACTGAGGCCATGTCCCGCCGCATGGTGTTGAGGACACGGCGGAAGGTGATGTCCCACGAACCACCAAAGATGGTGTTCATGGTCTTCCGATGCTCATTGTCGGAGACGTCGGAGTCATCGTCGACGGAGGTGTAAACAGCCTTCAGGACCTTTTTAGGGTCCTGGAAGCCCAACTCCTCTTCAGTCGGAGCTTCATCGACTTTTTGTTTTCCTTCCCTTTTACGGAAAGGAACTTCTCCTGGCGCTTGTGGTAGTGCTCGACAAGGTTTTGGACCTCCCGACAGTCCTCCAAGTTGTGGCTATTCGACTTGTGGATAGGACACCACACTTTGGAGTTGCCACTGTCTTCAAAGGACGGTCGAGGTCGTTTCTTGGGGCGTGGCCCCCGACCACCTGGAGCTGCTACAGCTGTAGCAGTAGATGTGCCGGCCGACGGCTTCTTCTTGCTGTTGGACTTTTTCTTCTTTTTGCCACTCCCGGAGGTAGTGGCTTCACCTTTGGAGGATTTTTTGCCATCCTCCGGAGGTGGTTTGGAGTGAATTTCATGGTCCTCCGCAGCTTTGGCACATTTGTCTGCCAAGCTGAAGAGCTCCGTGACGCTGGTGATCTCCTTGACCGCCAGCTTCTCCAGCATCTTCTTATCTCGTACGCCGTGTCTAAATGCCACGATAACAAAAGCGCTAGAGATAGAAGGAAGGGTGTTTCATATCTGGGAGAACCTCTGGATGAATGAGCGCAGGGATTCTCCCCCCTTCTGCACAACTGCAAAAAGGTCCAGTTCAGTGCCTTGTCAGGTGTATAAACTCCCGAAATTGGTGGTGAACTGTTGGCACAATTCCTCCCAACTATTAATCGAGTTGTGAGGAAGGCTCATGAACCAGGACCTGGCAGTCCCAGTCAAAGCCACTGGGAAGTAGTTGGCCATTACGGCATCGTTACCTCCGGCCGCAAGGATTGCGGTGGTGTAAATTTGGTGAAACTCGGCGGGGTTAATAGTCCCGTCAAATTTCTCCGGCAGGTGAGGCCGGAACTTTTGTGGCCATCTGACCATGCGTAGATGCATGGCCAGTGCAGAACAGCCTCCTCCTACTCCCTCGGGAGCAGGACTGTCTCGAGCCTCTCGCCTTTCACGAGCACGCTCGATATGGACACAGCCGTCCTGTTGACGGTAACGGTGATCAAGCTCTGCCTGGAGGTCATGAGTTGAAAGCCTGGTTACCATATGGGTACGTCGCGCCCCAGAAGGTAGCGACGTAACTTGCTGTGACGCAGCACGCCTCCTATTTTGGGAAGCATGCGGACCAAGTCTGCTAGACACGGTCCGGCGCTGCGATGGGGCCCACCTCGAAGGAGGAGGACCTTAGTTGCTGATGCGGTCGGCTGCTGCTGCAACCAGATGTTCCACATAGGCCCTCCACTGCTCCATCGCACCCTTGGATGCACCTGAAGGTGGTGGACGTTGGAGGAGAGCACGCGCTGCATGAAGCGCGTGTTCAGGGTTGTTGTTATTCGCCGATGCAATGACCAATGCCGATGTCATGCTGCTCAACTTGACGTGCTGGTGCATGCGGTGGCAGTGGAGGCATGACTCCTGCTGGAGCCACGACACCTGTTGGTTGCTACATGTTGGAGAGATTGCCTCCAACGGGTTGAACAGCATGGTTGCTGTTGGATGATCCAGCAGCTGAGTTCACCATACTCGAAATCTCGGGCGCCCCTACCTGGCACACCAACTGTCGGTGTTTGGATCCGGCAGATCTCCCGACACTACTTTTGGTAGATCAAGGAGTTGTAGTTCGGTAATGGGCGCGCAGAGATTCAAGAAGGTGAAAGACAAGTGTACACACAGATTTACATGGTTCGGGCCGTCGGAGCGTAATACCCTACTTCACAGGGTGTGTTGGTGTTGTATTAAGCGTGTGAGTCTAGAAGAAGCTCCAGAAGAAGAAGCTCGTCTAGCTCAGGGAGTTCTGTCGTGTTCTGGAACCGTCCCTTGTGCATCGTCGACCAGTCCTTTTATAGTACAAGGACTGGTCGTTACACCGTTAGCCTGGCCTGAAAAGTGGCCCCGACGGTTACACATGCTTGATACACAATTAATGAGGTTAATTACCCTTAATAGCCTAATAACGAGACTTAATAGTGCTGTTACCAGTATTAAGGGCCATCCGATCGTGTGTCATTAATATGGTATTAATAACACTTAATCGGGTCTTGAAGTCTTTGATTTATCCTTGAAGGTCCGGAGCTTTTGGGGGGTCGACCAGCCTGATTGTTGAATTTGAAGGTCCAGCGGTAGCCACGTGGCAGCACCGGAGCTTACCGTTGTGGACGAGTAGGTCCTGTGCTACTGGACACATGTCAGTACTGGAGCTTTCCTCTGTCTGGGGTTAGGTCCGGGGGTGCCATACTAGTATTCTGATCGGAGCTTCCCATGTGTGAGTGATAGCTCCGGTCTTATGATACACATGGCGGGCCTGGGACTAACAATGTCGGGGAAGCAGGTCCGGTTACGCCTGACATGTGGGGCCTTCAGAGGTCTTCAAATCTGGTAGATGGAGTTTCCTTGTGATCTTTGCAATCCCAAGGGGTATCCAGTATGGAGGGTACCGACAGTGACTCACTAAGGAATTGAGGCGAACGCAGAGAAGATCAAGGCTTTTGAAGATAAGCGGCCCCCAGCCCACAACAAGGACTTCCAGAAGCTAACTGGATGTCTAGCTGTGCTCAGTCGGTTCATCTCAAGATTGGCGGAGCGGGCACTACCTTTCTTCAAAATTTTGAGGAAGTATGGGCCATTCCATTGGTCTGAAGAAGCAGGCGTTCCAAGAGCTCAAGCAGATCCTCACCACACTACCAATCCTGGTTGCTCCGAACCCTGGTGAGCCTCTATTGCTTTACATTTCTGCAACTACGAAGGTTGTCAGCATGTTCCTAGTCGCAGAAAGACAAGAGCCACTTCCAGCTCAAGAGCCCAGACCCCTCCGAGAGGGTCCAGAGCTACCTGAAGGCGAGTCTGGGTTCCAGCCTCCAGGCACGGATCTTCAAGGCAAAATGCTAGAGGATCAACCTCTCTCATCTGAGGGAGTTCACACGGCTGATCAGGAAAATCCGGATCCCTTCGGGATGGTTTGGATTGAACAAGAAGAAGTTTTGGATCCCTCCGGGAGGGTTCGGGAAAATCAACAAGAAGGTCCAAACCCCTCCGAAAGGGTCTGGATTGATGGAGAAAAAGCTTCGGGCCCATCCGAGGGGTCCGCACTGTCCAGCGGCCAGTGTACTTCATCAGTGATGTACTCCATGACGCCAAGACTCGATACATTGAGGTGCATAAGCTGATTTACGCAGTTCTTATTGCCTCAAGGAAACTTCGTCATTACTTCCAAGCCCGCAAGATATCAGTGGTAACTTCCTATCCACTGCGAGTTATATTGCATAATACTAATTCTACTGGGAGCATCGTCAAGTGGGCAGCGGTGCTAGCAGAATTCGATCTCGAATTCCTGCCTCGACAAGCAATCAAGAGTCAAGCCTTGGCCAATTTCATGGTGGAGTGGACTCCTTCTCCATCGAATCCTGGGGGCCCCAGTGAGCAGAAGTCGGAACCCAAGGTCCTAGTCTTCACTGAGCCTCATTGGACCCTCTACTTTGATGGCTCCGTGCAGAAGCAGAGGGCCGAAGCTGGAATACTGTTCCTCGCTCCGACCGGGGAGAAGGTCAAATACATGGTGCACCTTGATTTCAAGGACCAACAACATGGCGGAGTATAAAGCTCTCATTTATGGGCTCAAGGTGGTGCTATCTTATGACATCAAACAGATGCTAGTGAAGGGTGACTCCCGGCTCATTATCAAGCAAGTCAAAGGCGAATGCAGCTGCAACAATCCTCAACTTGATGCTTATCTCCTTGAAGTCCAGAAGCTCTAGAAGGACTTCCACGTCCTGGACCTTTGCCATGTCCAGCATCTCAACAATGCAGAAGCTGACAACCTCTCGATTAAGGCTTCAACTGGAGCTCCGGCTCCCGACGGAGTCTTTGTCCGGAGATTGTCAAGACCAACCGCTCAGGTCGCCGAACTGAGTGAAGGGGGCGAGACCAGCACCTCAAAGCTGTCGGTCCCGGTGGCCCTGTTACCATGGCGTCCAGCAAGAGTCATAGGTGCTGCAGGAAGCTTCGAGCAACCTGACACGCAAGACTCAGAAGCTCAAGTTAGCTCCAATGCATGGATCTCGGAGATCCGGAGCTACTTGAAAGACAACCACCTTCCTGAAGATGGTGTATCCGCTGACCGAATCGTCAGATTGGCTAAAAGATACACACTGGTAGAAGGGGATCTCTACCGGTGCGGTGCCAACGATGTCCTAATGCAGTGCCATGCAAGGGAAGAAGGCCGCGAGGTCCTCGTGAAGATCCATGAAGGCGAGTGCGGGAACCACGCGTCTTCCTGCACGTTGGTCGGCAAAGCCTTTCAGCATGGCTTCTACTAGCCTACAACACTCCAAGATGCAGTAGAGTTGGTGAAAAAGTGTGAAGCGTGCTAGTTCCATGCAAAACAAGTTCACACACCGGGTCAGTCACTACAAATGATTTCTCCTACATGGCCATTCGCCGTGTGGGGCAAGGACATCTTGGGACCATTCCCAAAAGCCGTTGGAGGTTATAGGTTCCTATATGTCGCCATCGACAAGTTCACCAAGTGGCCGGAAGCAACTCCAGTTGTAACTATCAATGAGAAATCAACAATCAAGTTTTTGAAGTCCATAGTTTGCAGGTTTGGAATTCCGAACAGAGTCATCACTGACAACGGAACCCAATATACAAGTGCAGCATTTCAAGAGTATTGCGAAGACCTTGGCATTCAAGTCAGATACGCATTAGTAGCTCACCTGGCAAGTAATGGCCAAGCTGAGAGAGCAAATGCGAAATTTTAAATGGACTCATGACGCGCACTTATGAGCGCTTGAAGAAACATGGAGCCAACTGGATAGAGGAGCTTCCGTCCGCACTGTGAGCAAGTAGGACTACACCTAACCAGTCTACTGGAGAGACACCCTTCTTCCTAGTGTACAGAGCTAAAGCAGTCCTTCCTCCGGAGATCACCATGGGGTCTCTTGGGTCCGGACCTTCGACGAAGCCATGCAGGACCAGCTGCAGCGTGAAGACCTTGACCTTGTCGACGAGGGGAGGTGCCAAGCAGCTGTTAGGAATGCACATTTTCGCTAGGCGCTCTGGTGCTATCATCGAAGGCATGTGCATAACTGACAACTTGAAGAAGGTGATCTGGCGCTGCGAAGAATACTAACTCGTGAAGGAATGAACAAACTTTCCCTGAGTTGGCAAGGGTCCTTCCGAGTAATCAGAGTATCCCGTCCTGGATGCATTTGCTTGGCAACTGAGGATGGGACCCAGCTTCCTAATCCTTGGAACATCGAGCACCTCCGTAAGTTTTATGCTTAGTATCATGAAGGTGAGTCTGTAATTGCATGCAATGTAAATTATAGAGTCTATACACAGAGTCGGGTAGGTCCTCCGGGAGAACATCCGAATCCCTCCAGGATGGTCTAGGAAGTTCAAGCAACACTTGACACAGTCAGAGAACTATAAGTGTAGCTACCTGTCCTGGGTTAGTACAAGATCTATAGCACACTTAGCTTGGTTTTGTAACCTAAGTGTGTCCTTGTCTCCCCTGTAATTCGGACCTATAATGAAAGACATTGTAATGTGAAAGCAGACTCCACGTGCAGTAATTTGGTACATGCTCATTCTCTTTTATTTATCCTTCTCCGTGTTGTCTATAATGGGGTTCTGCAATTTTTTTTTAACCTTTAGTTCAAGTTACTCATATGTTGTACAAGTACATTGTGGGTTTTTCCAGATCTTAGCATTGCTATATGTTCTACTAGCATGATTGCCAAGCCAACACAGATCAGGAGTGTGCTATCGACTTAGCCTGGTCTTGCACCCTAAGTACGCCACTCTACCTACATTCCGGCAGGCCTCAGTAGGGCGGGTCCTAGAGGCATTCAGATCTGGAAAGATGACATCAATGTGTTTTTTATCATATCGAGTTCCTTCGGAGCTAAAATTCAAATAAGAATAGTAAGTCGCAAAAGACTTACAAACAATCTTTGATGCGTAGGAAAAATGAAAACACATAACGATGGTGGACGATGCCGGAGCTACCAAGCTCGACATCGCCCAAGGGGGTCCGGCGTCAATGTTTCAGGTGTTGAAAGTGAGTGCCATCGGAGCTAACAAGATCCGAGTCCTCCCATGGGGGCTAGTCGTCGACGTGAAGCATAATGAAAAATTAAGTGAAAACAGTGAAGAAATCACCCCTAGGGAATTCACCATCGACGTATTTTACGTTGATGGTGGATATCGTCGAAGTTGGGAAAACCTGACAACCCCAGGGGGCCCGTCGTCGACATTTCATGCATTGACAGTGGGTATCATCGTACCTACCAAGATCCGACAACTCCCAGGGGGCTCGCTATCGACGTTTTACGTGTTGACAGTGGGCGTCGTCAGACCTACTGAAAGTCGCCTAGAGGGGGGGTGAATAGTCAATAAGACCTGCAATGACTTAATCAAACGAGATTAAATTACTGAGGCCGGTCTTGTCTGGACAGGGCCAGACTAGTCCACTCAGCACAGGGTGAAAACCTAAAAACTTGGTTTTGATAGGTTATTTGCAGAAGTTAAGTTCAACCAAGATGTAAACAATGTGTAGTAGCTTAGTACAACTAATATTGAAAGGTTTAAGCACTTATATTACAAGATTTCAATAAAGATCAAAAGTGGAAGGCAATATGAACAATATGAACCCTAATAGCAATGCTAGTGATCACAAAAAGTAAAAGACGAGTGATACAAGATTTATCCCGTGGTTTAGCTCCACGAAGAAGGCTAGATCCCCATTGAGAAGTCCACACAAGGTCCGGTCTCACTTGACCCTTTTCTCACCAAGCCACCACGATGGCTAGCTTGGTTTCCACTATATCAATGGGTAATCACCAAGTTTGATGGGGCTACTCACAAGTTGAGGCTCCCACAAATTAATACAATGAGGAGCACATGAAGCTCAACTCACACAAGCCACATAACACAATCACAATGTGCAAAAAGATCAAACCAAGAGCCCAAGCGCGATGATCTTCCTTCACTCTCCTCCCCAAACCCTAATCTCTTGAATATTTGGTCTTAGAGGGCTAGTAGGACGAGTAGCAGGCTTTGGAAGGCTCTTGGTCACTTGTGGCGGCGCTAGGGTTCAAGACATGTTCAAATGAGGATGGAGGTCCCCTTTTTATAGGTGTCCAGAGCCCCTTCTGCTAGCCTCAGCACAAGGGCGGACTAGTCCGACCACTGACCCGGGACTAGTCTGGCCCAATGGGACCACTGGCCTCTGGTAAGGTCCCGACAACTGCCACACTGAGCAACGATCGTCATGCTACCCGCCAAATTTCCAAATTCAAACGGTCACTAAACAACGGACTAGTCCGATCAAAATTAGACTAGTCTAAAGTAGGACAGAAGGGTTTAGTCCGGTCAAAACGAACTCATCTGTGTAGGCCCAGACTAGTCCGGCCATAGAGGGTGAACTAGTCCGACCCTCTAGGGTTTCTCTAGGTTAATATCACTAAGTCTCAAACGTACTAGTCCGTGCCCATATGGACAAGTCTGAACTTTTCTAGAGAGCTTTGGTTCGTCCAAAAACGAACAAGTCCAGTCTTCTAGGACTTAGATCCAAAATCACTAAGAAACACTCCAAAGACATTTGGTCTGTCTCAAAACAGACTGGTTTGCCTGGCCAGAATAGTCTGGCCTCCTAGGGTTTTTCCTCATTTTGGCTTCTCACTTAGGTTTTTCTCTAAACCACCACTTTGAGCCCCTTAGAATGATCTCAATGCACATGATACATCCACCCATTCACATGACATGGCTCATATAAGCTCATCTTCATAGGAACCATAATTTCTACTTCTTGAGCCTTTGACGCCCGTTATGTCCTTTTCCTTTTCGAAGGGTTTCATCTCATATCAATCATTGAACCTATGCTTAGGATCAACTTAGCTCATTAGACTTTCAATCTCCCCCTTTTTGGTGATTGATGACAACACATTAAGACTTCAACAAAAAGGATAATAATTTGTTTTTCATAACATGTATTTGTATGAGTGACTCCCCCTCATTGTATGCATCATGAGTAAGAGAGCTTTGAGAAAGTTCTCATACATATGCATGTTATGGTGGGGTGCCTAAGTGATGTGCTCATAAATTGTGATAAAGCAACAAATATGCAAGACAAGCATGTAACTCAAGCATAACATTACAATTGATATGAATTATGTCTTACAACAATTTAAGCGAGAGTTTTAAACATAAAAACATAAGTCCAATCTTGGATCATTCTCTCCCTTAAGTAACTAAGTAGAACTCTCAATCTCTCCCCCTCAATCTCTCCCCCTATCTAAGTGCCTCATCCACCAATCATCCACCAATCTAATCCCCCATCAATCTCTCCCCCTTTGTCATCAAGACACCAAAAAGGAAAAGAAGGAAGGAAGAGCCCTTAAGTCTACTTGTCATCATCATCAACGTCGTTGTCGACGTCTCCGCCTTGACGCCCGCTGTCGCTCTCCGTGGCCTCCGGATCAATATTAGCATCATCATCATCGGTCGGGGCTGCGGTGGAAGTACCATCTCCACCAAATTGAGCGAGCTCCTCGGTGGTGAACACCGGGAATGGAGTGATCTCTCCATAACTCTCCTCGGCGGGAGACATGGGGATGTCCAACTTATCGCAAACCATCTTGAGATACTTCTTTTGGCGATGCTCCATGCGACATTGCCGAACTTCCGCTTTCCGGCAAGAAGAGAAGATGGCCTTGAAGCACTTGAGAAATCCACTCCCGCATTGTGATGAAGGCAGAGGTGGCCGAGGAGATGGCACCAAGCGAGAGGAAGAAGCGGGAGGATCCGCATTCTTCCTCCTAGGGGTACCAGGCTCCAGAGGAGGGAGTTGAGGTCGAAGCCTCTAGTGAGTGATGTCCTTCTTGAAATTGAGTCCGAAGATCTTCTCGATCATGTACATGATGTGCGGAGCGTATCCACATGATCGGTTTGGAGTGGAGATGCTTAAGATGTTGTCAAAGAGGTATTCAACCACATTGAAGCGGACATCTCCATCAATGAGGACCATCAAGTGCCTCAAATTCCCTTGAATTATCCCCACATCTGCATCCTTGGGGGCAATGGTCTTCCGGAGCACCCTGTTGAGGACACTGTAGAAGGGCTTGATGTTCCTTATGTGCCCCGCCTCAATGGCTACATGCCTAGGATACATGTACTCCAGGGTATCATGATCAACTGGCCTCAAGTTGGATATAATGATTTCATTTTCCAATTGTTCCTCTAAGTCAAGCAGCTGAGCAAACTCTCATAAGGTGGTGGAGTATTGCTCTCCATGTGTCATCTAGGTAATCCTCCTGTCCCCATCGGTGTGGAAGTAGATAGTGGAATAGAACTGAGTAATTACTTCCACATTCCAGTCATACCGGAAAGCCATGAACTTCTTCAAACCATGTCGCTCGACGGCCTCAATCACAACATTGAAGGCCACGTGATCCTTCTGGGCCATGTAGTCCAACTAAACCCACTGAGCATCAGTGACTGGGGTCTTCTTGGACATGCAGACCGTCTGATAATAGTCACAGTGGAAGTCACACCAGAACCGGGGATCCACTGTGCTCCTGTCCCACTGATAGACATTTATCTTCCTTAGCTTGCGCGCCTTCTCAGCCCCTTTGTCCTTGAATATGTTGGCATCGAAGGCAGCTGCAAGGTTTGGATTCCGTGTAGGAGAAGACATCCTCAAGGGGCCTATGGGTTGAGAGGCTCCCTTCTTGGCCTTGCTTACAGGCTTCTTGGCAACGATCACCCTCTTCTTGGGTGCAGCATCGACTGGGGCTTTTCCCTTATCCTTGGAGGTCCTCGCCTCTTGGGCACTAGCTGGATCCCCCAATGTCACAAGTCTCTTTTTCGTTGGGGCTTCCTCGGCAGCAGTAGAGTTGTGAGCTTCTCGTTGAGTCTTCTTTGCTCTCTTCGATTCAAAGTAGGCAACAACCGTTTTCTGATCCTTGCGTCTCCGGCGATAAAGAGATTGCTTTTTCGCTTCGGCCTCGGAGTCGGAAGGTGGAACATACTTGTTATTCGACATGGTTGCTGATAAGAGAAGCAAGTCAATGTGTATGAGTCCAAGGAGTCAAGACATAGTGGAATAATTCACGGAATCGATCAAGGTTAGGGTTTTTGCTGTGTCATTCAGACTTGTCTGCCCAGGGGCCAAACTAGTCTGTACCCAACCAGACTTGTCCGCCCTGAATCCGGACTAGTCCAGCTCACACAGCAAGAACCCTAATGTAGATAAATTTTGTGAAAACTACGGATCCTACCACAAAAATAGAGGTACATGATCACAACATTTGTGAAGAAGTTTCTATCAATAGACCCAAAATTGAATTCCAAGGATTTTGGGGTTAGGTCGAGAATACCTCTTCAAATCTTCAAATCGATGAAATGTGGATGAAGAATTGGCCTCCGATGCTTGGGGAATAGTTCCCTAGCACCTTAGGGCTTCAATCCACGGATTGGAGTCGAGACTTGTTGGTGGGAATCAAAAATAGCCGTTTGGGGGGGGGGGCGGTTTTTGGGCGTTTTTGGAGAGAGAGTTTTTGAGTGGAAGTGGAGAGGTCGGGGGCTTCCTAGGGAGGTTAAGTCCCCTAGGGCCGGATTAGTCTAGTCATGGACCCGGACTTGTCCGACCAACGGACTGGGTCTGAACAACCTGAGACACTGGACTAGTCCGGTCTAGGGGCGGACTAGTCCGGTCCTAAGGCTGAAAACTCCTATATATTGAGTTTTTGGGATTTGATCCTTTTGGACTAGATTTCACAAAAGATCTTTGTAAACATGGTCAGTAAGCAATCAACAATCAAACTATGACCACGATTCATAAGGATTCAATGATTTCAAAATAATTTGTAGAAAATCGAGGAGGATGAGTTTTTCGCAAACATGTGTGAATTTTGAATATGACGATAGGTTGTGCAAGATTCAAGCCACATTTCGAGAATCCAAGATATTAATCTCACTCCTAAGTTCACAAAATCTTTTCTCATCTAAGGGTTAGGTAAATATATCAGCCAAATATTTATTGTTTCTCACATGTAAAATTGCAATGTGTCCTTTGATGGAGTGATCTCTCAAGAAATTGTGTCGAATATCAATGTGTTTGGTCCTTGAGTGTTCAATAGGATTATGGGCTATTTTGATGGCACTCTCATTGTCACATAGGAGGGGAATATGGTGCAAGTTTATGCCATAGTCCCTAAGAGTTTTTCGCATCCAAAAAAGTTGTCCACAACAACTTCCGGTGGCAACATACTCCGCTTCAGCTGTGGAAAGAGCAATGGAGTTTTATTTCTTTGAGGACCAAGACACTAGAGATCTACCAAGGAATTGGCAAGTTCCTGATGTACTATTCCAATCAACTTTGCACCCCGCATAGTCCGCATCGGAATATCCAATGAGGTTAAACTTAGAGCCTTTTGGGTACCAAAGTCTAAGAGTTCTCTTAACGGCGGTCAAATGACACACCTAAGGAGTAGCTTGGAATCTAGCACACATACACACACTAAACATGATATCGGGCCTAGATGCACATAAGTAAAGCAATGAGCCTATCATGGAACAATATACCTTTCGGTCCACACTTGGACCATATTCATTGAAATTGAGATGCCCATTGGTTGCCATAGGAGTCTTGATGGGTTAGGCCTTGTCCATGTCAAACTTCTTGAGTATATCTTGTGTGTACTTGGTTTGACTAATGAGCGTGCCTTCCTTGAGTTGCTTCACTTGAAAACCTAGAAAGAACTTCAACTCCCCCATCATGGACATCTCAAATCTTTCTATCATTATCTTAGAAAACTCATCACAAAAAGTTTTGTTAGTAGAACCAAATATAATGTCATCAACATATATTTGGCAAACAAACAAATCATCATTGAAGTGCTTAGTGAATAAAGTATAATCCGGCTTCCCAATTTTGAAACCATTTTGAGTTAGAAAATCTCTAAGGCACCAATACCAAGCTCTAGGAGCTTGTTTGAGTCCATAGAGAGCCTTATGCAGTTTGTACACATGGTTTGGGAATTCTTCATCTTCAAATCTAGGGGGTTGCTCCACATACACCTCTTCCTTGATTGGACTATTGAGGAATGCGCTCTTGACGTCCATTTGATATAGCTTGAAATCATGGTGAGTAGCAAATGAAAGTAATATATGAATTGATTCAAGACTAGCTACAGGAGCAAAGGTTTCTCCGAAATCCAAACATTCGACTTTTGAATACCCTTTGGCCACAAGTCGTGCCTTGTTCCTTGTAACCACCCCGTGTTCATCTTGTTTGTTGCGGAACACCCATTTGGTGCCTACAACATTCGCATTAGGCTTCTTCACAAGCTCCCATGCTTGATTTGATTCAAAGTTGTTGAGCTCTTCTTGCATGGCCATCACCCAATCCGGATCTTGTAGTGCTTATTCAACCTTGTGGGGCTCCAAGGAAGAAACAAAAGAGTAATGTTCACAAAAGTTTGCAACACGAGATCGAGTAGTTACCCCCTTGGAGATGTCTCCAAGTATATTATCAACGAGATGGTCCCGTTGGACGCTTTGATGCACTCTTGGGTGAGGCGCTTGAGGTCTTGAGTCATCATCTTGGTCATTTTCATCCTCATTGTCTCCCCCTTGATTGATGCCTCCATTTTCATCTTCTTGAAGCGCATCTTGGGGGACTTGATCTTGATCATTTGAGGAGGAGCTTGTTTGATGTGTAGGATGGTCACTTGAATCTTGAGGTTTTTCTTGTGGTCGTATATCTCCAAGTTCCATCATTCCTATCACCACTTTTGGAGCTTCTTCTTGATCTAGCACATGACGATCAACTTTCTCCACTTGGGAGCCATTAGTCTCATCAAACACTACGTCACGTGCTACTTCGACAATTTCAGAAGATTTGTTAAAGACACGATAGGCGTAAGTGTTTGAGTCATAACCAAGTAAGAAACCTTCATCGGACTTAGAAGCGAACTTTGAAGTCCTGGGCTTCTTGTTCTGAATGTAGCATTTGCTCCCAAAAACACGAAAGTACGAAATGTTTGGCTTGTTACCGGTTAGGAGCTCATAAGACGTCTTCTTAAGTATGCAGTGGAGATACAACCGGTTTATGGCATGACAAGCGGTGTTGACCGCTTCCGCCCAAAACCGATCCGACGTCTTGTACTCGTCAAGCATGGTTCTTGATATCTCAATTAGAGTTCTATTCTTCCTCTCAGCTACCCCATTTTGTTGAGGGGAGCAGGGGGCCGAGAACTCATGCTTGATGCCTTCCTCATCCAAAAATTCTTCAACTTGAGTGTTCTTGAATTGAGTGTCGTTGTCACTTGTTATGGTCTTGATACTTAAGGAGAACTCATTTTGAGCTCTCTTCAAATACTTCTTGAGGACACTTTGAGTCTCACTCTTATCGTGCAAAAAGAATACACAAGTGAAACGAGAAAATCATCAACAATAACAAGACCATATTTGTGACCGCCAATACTTATATAGGCAATTGGACCGAAGAGATCAATGTGTAGAAGCTCCAATGGTCTTGATGTTGTCTTAATGTTCTTGGATGGATGTGGTGCTTCGACTCGTTTTTCGGCTTGGCATGCGCTACATGGTCTATCCTTTTCAAACACAACATTCTTTAAACCATAGATGTGCTCGCCCTTAAAGAGTTTTTGCAAATTCCTCATCCTAACATGGGCTAGCCTTCTATGCCACAGCCATCCCATGTTTGTTTTTGCAATTAAGCCTGTATCAAGTTGGGCTTTATCCGCAGAGAAATCCACAAGATAGAGCTTTCTCTCGAGTACACCCTTAAAGGCAATGGAGTCATTTCTTGTCCTTGTGACGGTCACACCCTCATTAGTGAATAAACAATTATAACCTTTCTCACATAGTTGTGATATGGACAAGAGATTATAATCAAGTGAACCAACATGTAAAACATTTGAAAGAGTGTGATTAGGGGATATACCAATTTTACCGGTGCCATGGATTTTTCCTTGGCTATTGTCCCCAAAATAGATTCCTTCACTTGGATCTTCATTTAGCTCATACTCCACAAACATCTTCCCCTCTTCGTTCATATGATTAGTGCACCCGGTATCAAGAACCCATTTGGTTCCATCGGAGGAGTATGCCTACAAGAAAGATTTAAACCTTGGATTTAGGTACCCAAGTGGTGTTGGGTCCTTTGATGTTAGTCAAGAGGCACTTGGGCACCCACACACAAGGTTTAGGACTCTTGCGGTTGGCCCGACATACCTAGCATAGGACTTTCCAAACTTGTTCCTCAATAAAACATATGATGCATCAAAATCATGAAACAAAGGATGAGGTTCTTTCTTAGGCATTTTGGGTGAAGTAGCAATGTTCTTCCCTTTATTGTTGTATGAGTCTCCTTTGACAAAAACAATCAATTCTCTGCCATTGTTGGGAGTTTTGGCGTTTTGCCTCATCCCCCTAGAATAACCAAGACCATCCTTGACAAGGGGATGTCTTGTGTTGGTATATGTACTACGTGCATATGCCACCTTCTCCTTGTCAAAGATGCCACCCTTTGGTGCTTGATTGGTTTGTGCCATCTTAAGCTCATATTTAAGATTTATGATCAAGTTTGAGCATTTACAAGGTTGAGATGCTTCAGATTTAATATTTGTGGAAGATGAGCTTGTAGAGGAAGAAGGTGTATTGACCTTGAGAGACTTCACTTGTGTCTCAAGGATTTTGTTAGCTTGTGTCAAACTGACAAGTTCATCCTTGAGCACAATTGTTGTGTTCTCAAGGTTTGAGCAAGTTTCCTTGCTCAAAGCGAGTTCATGCTCAAGTGCCTTGCTTCTTTCTCTTTCAAGCTCCAAGAGCTCCTCAACCTCTTGACATCTCTCCTTTTGTTGGATGAGCATGTCCTCTTGACGGTTGATGAGCTCTTCCTTCTCAAATATTTCCTCCGTCAACTATCTCAATATTTTCAAAGTACTTTTACTCATATGTCTAAGCATATGTTCATTTTGACTACTACTATCAAAATCATCATGTGAAGAAATTGAAGAAGAGGATTTAGATTTAACCTTCTTTCTTCCCTCCTTGGCCATGAGACACGTTGGCCTTGAAGTCTCCAAGTTGGGGAAGAGATTGTTCTCCGTAGTTGTCTTCTTCATAGCAATGGTTGCTATCTTCTCTTCTTCATTGGAGGAGATTTCCTCATTTGAATCCCACTCCTTTCCGAGGTGGGCATGTCCGGGTTGCTTCTTCTTCTTGAAGTACTTCTTCTCTTTGGACTTGCCCTCCTTCTTCTTCTTGTTTTCTTCATGTGGACAATCCACAATGAAGTGGCCATACTCTCCACAATTGTAACAAGCCCTCTTTGATCTTGTCTTGGGCTTGTCTTTGCTCTTTCGTTCATTTTGGTAGCTCCCCGCCTTCTTCTAAACATCCTCTTAAAGTTGTTGGTGAAGAGAGCTTCTTCCTCATCGGTATCGGGACTCTCTTCATCACTCTCTTCCTTTTATTGTGATCTTGAGGATGTTGCCTTGGATGCAACATCCCTTTTCTTGGAGGAGGAAAGCTTTTGTAGATCATTATAAAACATGAATTCTTTCTCCATCATCTCATGGTTGATGATTCTTCCAAGCACTTCTTCGGGAGTCATCTTATGAAAACCCGGACTCTCACGAATTAGTGAGCAAAGAGTGACATTTCGAGGCATGAATCCTCGAATATTCCTATTTCACTACAAGGATTCTACCCTGTTGCAAAGATTGTACTGCAATGAATGCTAAATCGTTGCAATAAGCTTGGTCTTTTGCCACCATTCACTAGTTCGTGGCATTAGCATCTATTGCTACGGAACACAATCGTTGCATTAGGATCTGTTGCCACGATTCACTAGTTTGTGGCATTAGGGTCTATCACCACGAATTTGTTGCCCCGATTCACTAGTTCGTGGCATTAGCATCTATTGCCACGGAACATGATTGTTGCATTTGGATCTGTTGCCACGATTCACTAGTTCATGGAATTAGGATCTATCACCACGAATTTGTTTCCGAGATTCACTAGTTCGTCGCATTAGCATCTATCGCCACGGAACACGATCGTTGCATTAGGATCTGTTGCCACGATTCACTAGTTCGTGGCATTAGGATCTATCGCCATGAATCTGTTGCCACGATTCACTAGTTCGTGGCATTAGCTTCTATTGCCACAGAACACGATCGTTGCACTAGGATCTGTTGCCACGATTCACTAGTTTGTGGCATTAGGATCTATCACCACGAATTTGTTGCCACAATTCACTAGTTCGTGGCGTTAGCATCTATCGCCACGAATCTGTTGCCACGATTCACTAGTTCGTGGCATTAGCATCTATCGCCACGTTACACGATCGTTGCACTAGGATCTGTTGCCACAATTCACTAGTTTGTGGCCTTAGGATCTATCACCACGAATTTGTTGCCACGATTCACTAGTTCGTGGCATTAGCATCTATCGCCACGGAACCCGATTGTGGCATTAGGTTTTGTTGCCACGATATACTAGTTCGTGGGGTTAGCATCTATCGCCGCAGAACACAATCGTTGCATTAGAATCTGTTGCCACGATTCACTAGTTCGTGGCATTAGCATCTATCGCCATGGAACGCGATCATTGCATTAAGATCTGTTGCCACGATTCAATAGTTCGTGGTGTTAGCATCTATCGCTGCAGAACACAATCGTTGTATTAGGAACTTTTGCCACGATTCACCAGTTTGTGGCATTAGGATCTATCACCACGAAACACAAACGTTGCATAGGAACTTATGCCACGATTCACAAGTTCGTGGCGATAGTATCTATCGCCACAAAATACAATCGTTGTATTAGGATCCGTTGCCGCGAAATATCAGTTGGTGGCATTAAGATCTATCACCACGGAACACAAACTGCATTACATATAGTGTTCACGTACAGCTAGCTCACACAGTACCTATATGAAAAAAATCATCATCTTCACTGTCCTCCCTCAATATTGGAGGTACAATATCATCATTGATATATGTATCATCATCGTCGTGGTCGTTGTCGTCGTCATCTTCACTTGAAAGAGCGGAAGCATCACCGGTTGCTCCGTCAATGTCATTCCTATCCCATGTGGTCATATCCTCATTTATATCAGTAAGTCATCGATCATCAAATAATGTCTCAGCCTCCATCGTCTCAGTGACATTATTTTCACTGTCTCCAGGGGGCATGGCAAAAAGTATTCGTGGCATCGTTTTAACAACTGTAGCCCATTTAGGTTGCCTCACACTTGTAATATAAAAAACTTGTTCTGCTTGGGTGGCTAGAATGTAAGGCTCATACTTAAATTGAGAAATAGTAGTGTCCGCATCTATCATTCCGTATCGATCCATTTTGTAGCCTCTGCTTTGGCTCTGACCAGAACGAGGCCGTTCAAACCATTCACATTCAAATAACAGAACCTCTTGATTTTTTTCAAAATCAACAAAAATCATATTCTTGATTACTCCATACCACTCATCATCACCACCCCGAACAACAACACCACTGTTCTGCGTTTGTAGATCTTTTTCCACCTCTACTGTTCGAAAGAAGAAGCCATTTATGAATGATCAACTAAAAAAATATGCTCGACGATCAGGTCCTCTAGAGAATGCATACAAATAATCGATTACTTTGCCTTCTTTGTGTAATGTCATTATCTGTACACATTAATTAGTATAAAAGGGGTCATCGATAAACCAACTTATAAAAAGATATTTATTCAATATTTCATCAAAGTAAAAACTTGCATGTACTTACTCGTTTCTGAAGCCAATAAACAAACTCATCTCTATGGCGTTTTTCAACATCACGAGAATGAATCTTTTTCAACTCTTCAATATGCTCACTAAAAAGGGTACAAAATTAAATTAGCCATCGACAATAAGCATGATCCATTAATATAGTATAGAACTTCAGAGTGTTATACGTACTTGATCCAAGGAGCGGCCTCTTCAACATTAGAAATAATATAATGCCTGATGTAATGTAGTTCCACCATAGTAAGTTCGTCCCATTTAAACCCTTTTTTAGAATTATCAACTTCTGTAAATATATTAGACTCGAGAGAAGGTTCATTCCTAGCTGCAGCTTCATGACGTCCTGGCCTATTAAGCTTGGTGCTGATGTTATCCAAAAACTGTCTACAAAAAGTCATACACTCTTCCATAATATATCCCTCAGCTATAGAACCCTCCGGGTGAGCTCTGTTACGTACATACCTCTTCAATGTACCAAGGTACCTCTCAATTGGATACATCCATCTGTAAGAAACAGGTCCACCCAAGTGAGCTTGTTCGCCAAGATGGATTGGAAGATGTACCATGGTATACAAAAAGCGGGGGGAAGCAACATCTCAAGCTTACAAATTGTTTCAGGAAATTGTTCAATCATCTTATCCAAATCTGGTTCCGGCAATTCTTTAGAACAAATTCCAGAAAAGAATCTGCTAAATTCAATTAAAGGTTCAACAACCTTTTTAGGCAATATGTCACGTATTGCAATAGGAAGGAGCTTCTGAAACATAATATGGCAGTCATGAGTTTTTAGACCTGATACCTTACGTGTTGTTATGTCCACACTTCTCATGATGTTTGAGGCATAACCATCGGGCATCTTCACACCCGCCAAAAACATGCACAAGGTGGTCTTATGATCTTTTTGCAAAGTATATGATGCTGATGGACAATCATACTTCCCTTTCATACCCACCGGATGTTGCTTTGGCTGTATACCCATTTCTTGCATATCAAAACGAGCTTGTAGACTATCTTTTGTTTTACCATCCATATTAAGCAATGTACCCAATATGCTATCACAAATGTTTTTCTCAATGTGCATGACATCCAAGTTATGCCTTATTAGCAATGTCTTCCAATACGGGAGCCGAAAAAATATACTTTTCTTCTTCCAACTATGCCACCTATCTTCCTCAGTGCGCTTTCTCTTATTATTCGTCTTTCCAAAACTCACTTGATCAAAAGTCTCGTATTGTTGGAGTACTTCGTGAATAGGGAGTGATGTTGGAGCCTCTCTACTCTCTATTTTGTTGTTGAAAGAAGCTTTGTCCCGACGCAACCGGTGATCCTGAGGTAGGAAACGACGATGACCCATGTAGCGATACTTTCGTCCATGTTTCAACCACAAGGCATCAGTGTTTACATGGTAGTATGGACATGCTAGCCTACCTTTCGTGCTCCATCCACATAGCATTGCATATGCTGGAAAATCATTTATTGTCCACAATATAGAAGCTCACATGAGAAATGTCTCTTTCTTTGAACTGTCTTATGTTTCAACACCATCAGACCATAATTTCCATAGCTCATCAATGAAAGGCTGCAGATACACATCAATTTTGTTTCCAGGTGACTTTGGCCCAGGAATTATCATTGACATCAACCAATAAGGTTGCTTCATACACAACTAAGGCCATGTACTGTAAGAAACATTCATTACTCCAAAAGTATTGAAACCATCAGATGCTATCCCAAGTCTTATGTTGCGAGGATCAGATGAGAAATTTGGGTGAATGCTATCAAAATGCATCCATGATTTTGAATCTACAGGATGGCGTAATATTCCAACGTTCTTCTTTGTGCCAGCACATGTTCGATGCCGTTGATTCTGCCATATAGAACCTTTGAAGACGAGGAATAAGAGGAAAGTATCGTAGAATCTTGCGTGCTACAAGCTTCTTGGCTGTTCCACAAGGTAAAGCCTCTCTTGCATCCCCACCAGTACTATTTTTCCATCTTAATTTATCACATTTTGGGCATCGATCCAGCAGAGAATAGTCCTTCCGGAATAACACACAGTCATTGACGCATGCATCAATCTTTTCGTAGCTCAGCCCAAGGTCACAAACAACCTTCCGAACTTTATCAAGTGTATTAGAAATGCAATGGGCCTCTAGAAGCACATATGAGAATAGTTCAAGGATAAACTCACATGCTGTTTTTCTCAAACCAGTTAAACACTTTATCTGGTGCAACCTGACAATGAAAGATAATTGGGTCCACTGGGTGCTTCCATAAGACCGACTCTTGTTGATGAGAGTCTTGAGGCGGTCATACATGTCTTGGGGGTACTCACCATCCATGATGGTAAACCTCCCAAGCTCTCCTTCAGTCATCCCGATCTTCGCCTCCCTAATGACGCTGTTGCCTTCATGCGCCGTCTTGAGGGTATCCCATATCTCCTTGGCAACCTCTAACCCTTCAAAGTGGTAGAACTCCTCTCGATTCAATGAGGAGGTAATCACTCCAACAGCTTGAGCATTGCGATGGAGAAGAACAGCTTGTTCCGGAGTGATGTCTTCCTCATTCTTTGGAAGATGAACACCCGTCATAACAATTTGTCACAAGCTAGGGTTTAAGGAAATGAGGTGCATCTTCATATTATGCTTCCACATAGAGTAATAATTTCCATCAAACTGAGGAGGTTTGCCAATGGGAATAGACAAATAATGATTGCTCGCGGTAAGTTGCTCATAATTGTAAGGATACCGGGAGTAGTCTTGTGAACTACTCCAATTGTCGACATTGGTCGAAGCAATTGGCTTGGTCTCCTTCTTGGGCACATTGAGCTTCTCACGAAGCCGTGCCTATAACATCCAAACTTCTTCGTCGTCGTTTGGATCATCTTGAAGAACATCAATGTTCTTCGTCTTAGTGTCATCGACGACCACCAGAACCTCGTTATCACCCCTTCCAGCAATTTCTTCTATGAATTGTTAGACTCTCGTGGAGAAACCTCGCTCTGATACCAATTGAAAGTCGCCTAGAGGGGGGGGGGGGTAAATAGGCAATAAGACCTGCAATGACTTAATCAAACGAGATTAAAATCCTGAGCCCGGACATGTCTGGACAGGGCCGGACTAGTCTGCTCAGCACAGGGTGAAAACCTAAAAACCTGGTTTCGATAAGTAATTTGCAGAAGTTAAGTTCAACCAAGATGTAAACAATGTGTAGTAGCTTAGTACAACTAAGATTGAAAGGTTTAAGCACTTTGATTACAAGATTTCAATAAAGATCAAAAGTTGAAGGCAATATGAACAATATGAACCCTAATAGGAATGCTAGTGATCACAAAAAGTAAAAGAAAAATGAGACAAGATTTATCCCATGGTTCAACTCCACGAAGAAGCCTACATCCACGTTGAGAAGTCCACACAAGGACCGGGTCTCACTTGACACTTCTCTCACCAAGCCACCACGATGGCCAGCTTGGTTTCCACTATATCAATGGGTAATCACCAAGTTTGATGGGGCTACTCACAAGTTGAGGCTCCCACAAATCAATACAATGAGGAGCAAACGAAGCTCGACTCACACAAGCTACAAAACACAATCACAATGTACAAAGAGATCAAACCGAGAGCCCAAGCACGATGATCTTCCTTCACTCCTCCCCAAACCCTAATCTCTTCAAGATTTGGTTTTAGAGGGCTAGTAGGATGAGTAGAAGGCTTTGGAAGGCTCTTGGTCACTTGTGGCAGCGCTAGGAATCAAGACATGTTCAAATGAGGCTGGGGTCCCCTTTTTATAGAAGTCCCGAGCCCCTTCTGCTGACCTCAGCAGAAGGGCGGACTAGTCTGGCCGCCGACCATGGACTAGTCCGGCCCAATGGAACTATTGACCTCTGGTGAGGTCCTGACAACTAACAAACTGAGCGACGATCGTCACGCTACCTGCCAAATTTCCAAATTCAAATGATCACTAAAAAACGGACTAGTTCGGTCCAAAACAGACTAGTCCGAAGTAGGCCAGAAGGGTTTAGTCCAGTTTAAAATGGACTCATCTGTGTAGGCCCGGACTAGTCCGGCCACAGGGGGCAGACTAGTCCGGCCCTCTAGGGTTTCTCTCGGTTAATCTCACTTAGTCTCAAATGGACTAGTCTGTGCCCAAACGGACAAGTCCGAACTTTTTCAGAGAGCTTTGGTCCGTCCAAAAATGGACAAGTCCGGTCTTCTAGGACTTAGCTCCAAATTCACTAAGAAACACTCCATAGATGTTTGGTCCGTCTCAAAAGGGACTGGTCTGCCTTGTCGGACTCATCCAGCCTCCTAGGGTTTTTCTTCATTTTGGCTTCTCACTTAGGTTTTTTCTCTAAACCACCACTTTGAGCCCCTTAGAATGATCTCAATGCACATGAAATCCACCATTTCACATTAGACGGCTCATATAAGCTCATCTTCATAGGAACCCTAATTTACACTTCTTGAGCCTTTGACGCTCGTTATATCCTTTTCCTTTTTGAGGGTTTCATCTCATTTCAATCATTGTACCTCTGCTTAGGATCAACTTAGCTCATTAGACTCTTAATTTTCATCATCAATCATACAAAACCCACGGGGATGCCTAGATGCACTTTCACCTACCAAGCTCCGACAACTCCCAGGGGGCCCGCTGTTGACGTTTAACGAGTTGAGAGTGGGCGTTGTCAGACCTACCAAGCTCCGAAAACTCCCAGGGGTCCTGTCGTCGACGTTTTATGTGTTGAAAGTGGGTGCCGTCCAAGATACCAAGCTCCAGCAACCCCAGGGGGCCCGTCGTCGACGTTCTCTGCGTTGATATTGGGCACCGTTAGATCTGTTAAACTCTGACAACTACCAGGGGGCCCGCTGTCGATGCAAGTTCGAAGCGTTCAAGTCATCAACACATCGCCAAGTTCTTTTCGTACATGTTCGCAATCAAATTGTGTACATCTACCAGGGGGAATTCAAGATAAAGGACAATGTATTGAAGACAAAGACAAAATGGAATTCATTTTAGAATGATTGGATTTCACTTATTCAGGGACTGGATATTACAAAATTGGAGAGTTAGAAGTGGGAGCAAAAGAGAAAAGTCCTGGGTTATGCGGAAGTATGAGGCAACTTTTTGGGCAACCTCTCGAACGCTGGCCTTGGTGGCGTCTTCCTCTTCATCAATGGGCCCTTCGAGCACCAGATCTAGAAAGAATTGGGGGTCTAAGCTCTTGTAACACATTAGCATATATTCTGCGAAGTTCTTGGCCAGATATTTCCCCTCCGTCTCCAGCTGGCCTACAATGACGTCACCCATCACATCGAGTCTGTTGCCGGCAGAGCTGAGTGCCACCAGCGCTTGGTCCAGCTCTAGCTCTGGATTGTCTAGACGTACTGGACTGAAGCCCAGTGGCATCAAAGCGTCATTGGCTAGCCCCAAGAAGTCCCACACTTACTGGGACTCAGTCTCCCTCAAATTCCGTAGCTCCTCTAGTGACCTCCTGGCGGCCACAATCTCCGAGCCTTCCCGGGCAAGGCACTAAACCTCTTTTATGTGCTGCTGAATGCTTTCAGCAACTTGCTTTTTGCATTTAGTGAGCTCCGACTCCCGGAGGTGGATGCAGTTCCTCAGGTTGGCCAGGTCTTTCTCCCTTCCCCTCACATTCTCCTATCTGGTGGAGACTTCGACCTCTCTCTTGTTGAGGTCTTGTCCCCTCTGCCAAAGCTTCTCCTCCTACTTGCACCGCAGAACAAGCTTTTTTGTCCGATCAGCCAAGTTTTGCTCTCCCAGAGATAGTTTTTGGGCGAGCTCCTCCTCCCTCTTCAAAACATTCTCCTACTGTTCCAGGATTTTCTCTTCCGTCGCATCGAGGTCTGCTTGGCGCTTCAGGAGAATCTCGTTTAATGTATTGAGGCTGTCTTGATGTTCATCAGCATCATCGTTGCTTTTTCTGGCATGCTCGAGAATCTCCCGAGACTTAATGTCGAGGTCCCTGAAGGAGGCCTCCCTTTCATCCAACAGCTTGCCCAAATATTCCATCTGGGCTTTCTCTTTCTCGACCCACTCCTTCTGATCAGCAAGCCTCGTCTGCGCAAGGTTGGTCTCGAAGTGAAGCCTGTTGCACCAATGCCTCAAGGTGTGGTGCTCTTCTTCGAGGACCATGTTGTCGTGGTCAAAGGCGAGCTGGACCTGACGGAGACTGGAGCAGGCATTCTCAATCGACAACACCAAAGGAATAGGCTCCGGACCTGCTGGGGTCATCTTCGCCGGCTCCAGGGGGTCTTCAGAAACAAAAATCAGGTCCCACGCCTCAAGCGTGGTCCCCTGCGGTCCCGCGGCACTAGGGGCACCTCCCGTAAGTTCTTCTACTTCTGCTGCTGCCGACGAGGGTCCTACCGTGGGAGCATCAACCTCCGGGGCTGACACTGAAGGTCCCTCCTCCGGATCTTCAGCTGACGGCTCTACAGGTGGAGGGCCCACCGTTGACTCTTCCGGGCGCTCCAGCTCGGACATAGACGCCCCAGGGGCAACGACCTCTGGGGCAGACATTAGAGTTTCGTCCGGAGCCCCCACCACCGCTGGCTCAGGCGCCGATACATCTACCACATTCGCCTCAGCTACTGGAGCTTCAACCATTTCTGGCACAGAGGCCAGAGCTTCAACCACCTCTGGTACGCAAGTTGGATCTTCAACTATCTCCAGCACAAAGGCCGGAACTTCAGGCACCTCCGTATCAATTGCGGGATCTTGAGCCACTTTCGGCATGGGCACTGGAGCTTCAGTTACCTCCGGCTCAAGTGCCAGATCTTCCACCACTTCCGACTCTTGCACTGGAGCTTCAGTCTCTAGCGCCGCTGTTGGTGGTGCATTTTCATCAGCTTCTCCCTCGTGGTCTGGCGCTACCACGAGAGCTTCTGGTGTTCCCTCTGGATCCAAGTCCACGACAGCTGGCGCCGGAGCTACCGTGTCTTCTGCCACCACTTGGGGAGGCTCAATGGTTAAAGCCGGAGCTTCAACACGCACCGCTTCGGTTGATGCAGCAGATGGCGAAGCCTCAGACTTCTTCCTTGACACCCTGGAAACGAAAGGACGAGAAGATTAAAGATATAATAAAAACAAGGTTAGCACCTTAAGGTGAGTTGACGATGATTACCTGTGGATGCTATCGCCCCAGTCATCGCGAAGTCTCTTCTTTTGAGGCCCAGAGTCAGAGCCCACCAAATCTGGTGCGACAAAAACCTCGGACCTTGGTTGGGAGCCACCTACAGCAGCTGGAGTCTTCTCATCCAAAACCTCACTTGGCTGGGAAGAACCTCCGGACCCACAGCCCACGGCTGGCACCAGAGCCGGAGTTGATCTGCCAGAGCTTGTGTCCCTCGAGGGCGCCGGTACCGAAGTAGGCGTAGCCACCAATGATCTCCTTCGCCGGGGAGAAGGGGCCGTTAAAGTTGAAGCCCCGATGGGGCTTCCGTCAACATGCCTGAACATCCTTTTCCGGCTGGAAGATTCGGCCGGCTCCTTGCCCTTGCCCTTACCCTTGCCAGCGTCACCCACTTTCTGGCTTGGGGCAGCAGGGGCCACCCTCTTTGAAGCCTCGAGGATTGCTACCCTGAAGGTTGATTTCCTCTCCACCACGCCGAGGTCGTCCAACACTGGCATCCTTCTCCGGAGCTACCTGCTGATCTCTGGAATCATGTTCAGAGGTAGGAGAGCAACCGGCAGAACCAAGTCGTCAGGGGAGATAGCTCCATTCTAGAACTTCATCAAATGGAGCTTCAAGGCTTCGTCATCCAAATTGAAATTCAAACTGGTTTCAGTCCGGTTGTGATCCATCGCACTATTGAAAGCCTATGCGGGCCACTCCCTTGTCTTTTGCAGAGCCCACCTATTCACCGAGAAATTGCCGAAGATCAATTGAGGGGTCACTCCACCCTCGATGCATTCTTGGATCCTTGCCAGGATGGGCTTGGACGCATCTGATAGCTCCGAATTTGTGTTCCATGTGTCAGTATCAATATTGGGAAGACCCTGGGGCAGCTCTAGCCTCTCGTGCTCCTCCACGGCGATGATCACCCAATCCTTCTTCCATTCGTCCCACTTGCCGGGGTAGTTTTTACGCTTCATGAAGTAGTAGAAGGTGATTAGCTATGCCCCCTTTCCAGTGGTGTGGACCGTGAAGAAGGTCCGAAACAGCTCAACACAGAGAGGCACGCCCACCCACATCTCGCAGATGTGGACGAAAGTAGCAACTAGCAAGAGAGAGTGGGGGCCGAGGTGATGCAACTGGAGACCATAGAAGTCCAACAGCATCAAGAAGAAGGTTGAAAAATGTGGGATTAGACCCAACATGGTGTACATAGAGAAGTACACCATGTCTCCGGCGTGCCCCTTCTTGAAGGGGAGCTTGCCGAAGCGGATTTCGCGGTTGAAGGAATCACTGGACCACCCCATGTAGGTCCAGACCTTCGACAAATCTTCCTTTGTGTCGATCATGCTACGAGGAAGACCCCATTCCATCGTGGCCATGTGGAGCGATAGAAGAGAAAGCTATGTGAGGGTTGGGAGGCTCTGAGCGCGAGTTTCATTGAAAGCATGAAGAGTCCTCAAACTGTGCGAGCTTTCCTTCTTTAGTAAGCCTGCACAACGCTTGGATGGAAACCGCAACGGGACCGAGATCACGTTTTAAAAAATCTACCCTGCCAATGGCAAATGGGCCCGGGTCCACTTTGTCAAAAACGCCGAAGTTATTACCTAGGTGAACCGTTGTCATGATGGGAGGTTGGAAGCTCGAGGGCGGCGGCCTGACAAGGCGCGCGGAACCGATATGGTTTTTGCATCAGAAACCGGCGACCTTCAATTGCATGAGTTCCGCATGCAAAGATCTCACCTGCCGCATTCAAATGAAGCCATGTGGCGATGTTTTAACCACGGAGCATCGCCCCAACGACATATCAAAAGACCTTTGCCACAGTGCGGGAATCAAAGATGGCCCCACCTCCAGCAGAATAACTTAACCCAAAGGTTTTTCCCGGAGGTATGCCCGAGGGCCACTCTCAGTACCCTGTATACTAGGTACCCCATGATGCCGCAAGAAAAGCTAAGGAGTTCCACCCTTTCAAGTTGAAGACCTCTGAAGACAGCACGTGTTGCACAGTACTGGACCCGCCTCTCTCGTTTGGGTAGCTCCGGCTCGGACACGTGTAACACAAGGCCGAAACTGACTCATTTCATAGGGAAGCTCCAGTCTTGCCACGTGTCCAATGACCCCGGACCTAGACCCCAGTAGAGGGAAGCTCTAGTGCTTCCACGTGTATAGTGGCTCCATACCTACCTCCCCACAATGAGAAGCTCTAGAGCCGCCGCGGGTCGAAACTCCAGAGCTAGGACTTCAGCGGAAGGCAAAGAGATCTCCAACGGCTCAGACTTACGAGAGACATTTAAAGCAACAGTTACAAGACCTAGTTACATGTCATTAATGCTAATTTAATGACACATGATCAGTGGACTGTTAATAGGGGTAACACCATCATTAAGGTGTGTTATCACTTTTAATTATGCTTAATACTTGTATATTGTGTATTAGGTTGTTAATTACGCCAGGGCCACATGTCGGGCCAGGCAAGCGATGTAACAACGAGTCCTTAGACTATAAAAGGGTTGTGCCATACGATACATGGACAAGCAAGACCACAGCTCACAAGCGCCACATATATCCATACATACAACACACAACCCGTGGAGTAGGGTGTTACGCTCAGGCGACCCAAACCACGTAATTCTCTCGGGTCATCATCTTGTTCATAATTTAACTCGCGCCCCAACCAATCAAGAACCTTCGTGGGCTACGATCTATGTAGTACTGGGGGAAGTGTCGACCGCACACTTCGACAGTTCCCTTGCTTCAAGTTGAGAAACTTAAGCCTCTTGATATCCATAACACCCTTTGGTATGTGAAAGACAGGAAATGCCGTCTGAAATTCATCCCAAGCGAAGCAATGATCAGCGGGCTGCATGGTACGGAAACATTGCTACCATGCATCAGCCTCTCCTTGCATTTTATGGGCTGCAAAGATACCTTCTCTTGCTGACCACACCTCACAAGATCAAGCTTATGCTCAATAGTGCGAAGCCAATGGTCTGCATCAAGAGGATCCTTTGCTCGGGTGAACACGGGTGGCTGGGTACGAATAAATCTGAGAAGTCATCCCCGCGAGCTGCTCCTCCATCGCCACGGGGAGCAAGATGCTGAGCTATCACTCGTAGAAACTCGGTCTTTTTTTTCGGTTAAGTTCCACTTGCATGAGCACATCCTCTATCGTTGGAGGTGGAGGTGGAGGTGAGGGTTTCCCTCCTAGCATTAGAACCCTCTGGAATGTCATCACCGGCTCCAGTACGAGTCCTCATCCTGTTACTAAGCAAAAATTAGTGATGGGAAGACCACTCTGAAACATGACAGCAACTCGGACACGAAATTAAGTGCAAAATCGATCAATCTATTGAAGATCACTGATCATTGGAGAGACACTTGGCACACATCATTGAGCTCTTGGTTTGATTCTCTAACACACTCTTGCGTTTCAATTTGTAATTTTCGAGTGTGTTATTGGTGGCTTTGTAAGTTGTAATTAAGGGAGCTCTCAACGTGTGAGAACGCCCCTTCAACTTGGTTATTTACCCTTTGTGATTAGTGGAAGAGGATTGACCTTCGTGGCGATCCGACGAGGGAAGGGTTGGAGAAGACCCGGTCCTTTTGTGGGCTCCTCAACGTGGACGTAGGTTGCCTTCGTGGTAGCCGAACCACGGGATAAATCTTGTGTCTTGTCCTTTTGTGTTCTTCATCTTAATTGATCAACTTAATCTAGGTTTGATTCACTTTGTTCAATTTGAGTTAAATTGTTGAACAAGAGGCTTAATTGTTATAGAATTTGACATACAACTATTAAACTGTCATTTAAGTTTATATTTCCGCTGCAAACATTAACGAATCAATCAAATTGAGTGAACTTGATCAACTTAGCCCGTTAAAACCGGACTAGTCCGCACTTTACCGGACTAGTCTGATATCTCTGGTATTGACCTTGTTGTTGAGCGTTACAGGAATTGAGAAAAATCAAAAAGGCCTATTCACCCCCCTCTAGGCCTACATTCAATTGGTATCAGAGCAGGTTCTTCAAGAAAGAGTGCAATCACTCGAAGAGATCATGTCGGTCATGAAGGAAGTTCAGAAAATCAACAACTAGGAAGAAGTGAACAACGACAAGAACCAAAAGCTGGAAAAGTATCTCGAAGCAATTCAAGACTTCGATGATGATGACGAGGAGACGCTGGAGCTGAAAGCACTCCTCAGAAAGAAAGCACTTTCCAGAGGGAAAGCTAAAGTTGAAGAAAAGAAGAAGGGGAGTAGTCACACCGACTACTCCCGATATCCTTTTAACTATGATCATTTAAATTCAAATAACAGCCATTACCTATCTATTCCTCTTGGAAAAGCCCCACACTTCGATGGGAGTGATTACTCCATGTGGAGGCAAAATATGAATATGCACTTGATTTCCCTTAACCCAAGTTTATGGCATATTGTGTGCACAGGAATAGACATCCCAGATGACGACGAAGAGCTCACCCCAAGTCAAGAGCAAGCCATCCACAGAAACGCTCAAGCCGCAGCCATAATCACCTCCTCTCTAAGTCGAGATGAATTCACAAAGGTGGACGGACTGGAGATTGACAAGGAAATATGGGACACACTACAAACAGCCCATGAAGGTGACCGGCATGTGCGGGAGGCGAAAATTGAAATGATCGAAGGCGAACTAGGAAAGTTCGCAATTGAGGAAGACGAGTCTCCCCAGGACATGTACAACCGATTGAAGACACTTGTAAACATGGTTCGATCATATGGGAGCAAGAAGTGGAATGACCACGAGGTTGTAAAGCTCATCCTTAGAGCCTTTATGCCTCGCAATGTCACACTATGCTCTATGATCAGAGAAAGTCCCGGGTACAAGAGGATGACTCCAGATGAATTGCTTGGCAAAATCATCAACTTTGAAATGATGGAGAAACAAGCCAAGCACGTCAAAGAAATAGCTGACCTCACATCGGCCAAGAAGAAGGGAGTTGCCTTAAAGTACACACTCAAGCCTCTATCCAAAGAAGCAAGAGAAGCACAGCTTGAGGAGGACAGCAATGATGAAAGCAGTGAGCTGGACGAAGAGGATATGATTTTGTTCATGAAAAAATTCAAAAGAATAATGAAGAAAAGACAAGGAACAAAATCAAGTGAAGGCAAGTACAAGGAGAGGAAAAAGCCAAAGATGAGGCGAGCGTGCTATAATTGTGGTGAGTATAACCACTTTATAGTCGATTGCCCGTATGAGGACAACAAGAAGAAGAATAAAGAAGCCAAGCCTCAACCGAAGAAATTCTTCAAGAAGAAGAAACAAGCTGAACAAGCACACATTGGAAAGGAGTGGGACTCAAACGATGAGTCCTCATCATCCGATGAAGAAGAGATGGCTAGCATAGCCATTGAAAGCACGTCCAAGAAACCCACACTCTTCCCCACGCTCGGTACAAAGAAGGGACATGGCACTTGCCTCATGGCAAAGGAAGGTAAACGCAAGGTAAACATCAAAACTCCTTCCATGCATTCCTACTCAAGTAATGATGAACTAGATAGTGATGATGAAGATATGTTAATTAGATTAGACAGAAAAACTGCTGCTAAAATGAAATTTTTACTTGACCAACTTGTTGAGAAGGAATGGCTAATTGATCGTCAAGAGGACATGCTTATCTCCCAAAAGGAGAAGTATGTCGAACTTGACAATCTTCTAGTTTTTGAAAAGGAGAAAAACAGCTCACTAGAGCTTGAGCTAGCTTCAAGCAAGAAAACTTGCTTGGAGTTAACCAACTCAAACGTTGCAATCAAGGATCAACTTGATGACCTGATCAAGGTTAACAAGATCCTTGAAGTGCAAGTTGAGTCACTCAAGCTATGTGAATCTTCCTCCTCTTCAAGTCTACCTTCTCAACCCACTTCAACTAATCTTGTTCATATGTACAAATGTGGTAAAATCAACACCAGGTTGAAGGAAAAGTCTACCTCCACAAAGGATAAAAATCCTACCCAATGTGGAATATTTGACAAGGAGAGGATCAACTATGCACGTAGTGCATACTTGGTCCAAAGACCTCCAAATGTCAAGTATGGCATTGGTTACTCTTATGATGGAAAGCAAAATGCTGGAAGTCATAAGAATAACAAGGGAAGGATTACCTTTGTGAAGGGAGGACCCTCACAACCTGGTAACTCGAAAATTAAGAACCTGAACTCTCATGAACACCGGACTAGTCCGGTTGTGGTCCGGACAAGTCCGGTCATCCGGACAAGTCCGGTCACCCAGACTAGTCCGATCCATAAACAACAGCAACTTCTGTTCAAAACCTTTGATGCCTCTTATGTATTAATGAGAAACAATCTTGGTAAAGTTTATTCTTATTATGTTGGGCCACGCCATGGGAACACAAAATCCCATGTGTGGGTGCCCAAATGTATTGTAACTAACCTCCAAGGACCCAAGCAAGCTTGGGTACCTAAAACCAAGGCATAATTTGTTTCTGCAGGCCTATTTCTCCGGTGGATCCAAATGGGTGCTTGACAGTGGATGCACCAACCACATGACCGGAGAAAGGAGGATGTTCGTGGAATATGGAGAAAACGAGGACCCAAACGAAGGCATCTACTTCGGAGATAATAGTCAAGGAAGGGTCCTCGGTACTTGTAAAATAGCAATATCCTCTGAACACACTCTTTCTCATGTTTTACATGTTGAATCTTTAGATTATAACCTGTTGTCCATATCTCAATTATGTGACAAAGGTTATAATTGCTTGTTCACTAACGAGGGTGTGACCGTCTCAAGGAGGAGTGATGATTCTGTTGCATTCAAGGCTATGTTGAAGGGAAAGCTTTACCTTGTTGACTTCAACAAGGATAAAGCCGAACTCGACACATGCTTGATTGCAAAAACCAACATGGGTTGGCTGTGGCGTAGATGGCTAGCACATGTTGGTATGAGGAATCTTCAAAAACTCCTCAAGGGCGATCACATCCGAGGTTTGAAAGATGTTGTTTTTGAGAAAGACAGGCCTTGTAGCGCGTGCCAAGCCGGGAAGCAAGTTGGAGCACATCATCCCGCAAAGAACATCATGACTATGACAAGACCGCTCGAACTACTTCATATGGACTTGTTTGGTCCAATTGCTTACATAAGCATTGGCGGTAATAAATACGGTTTAGTCATTATTGATGATTTTTCCCGCTTCACTTGGGTGTTCTTTTTGCATGACAAGTCAGAAACACAAGGGACACTCAAGAAATTCTTCAAGCGAGCGCAAAACGAGTTCTCACTATCGATCAAGAGTATTCGGAGAGACAACAACACGGAGTTCAAGAACATACAAGTGGAGGAGAACCTTGAGATGGAGGGAATCAAGCACGAATTTTCAGCACCATACTCTCCACAACAAAACGGAGTTGCCGAAAGGAAGAACCTAACGCTCATAGAGATGGCTAGAACAATGCTCGATGAATACAAGACTTCGGATTGATTTTGGGCGGAAGCAATTAACACCGCTTGCCACGCCGCAAATCGACTCTACCTTCATCGACTACTCAAGAAGACTCCTTATGAGCTACTCACCGGTAACAAACCAAACATTTCATATTTTCGAGTTTTCGGCTCCCCATGTTATATCTTGAACAAGAAGCCCAGGACTTCAAAGTTTGCTTCGAAGTCCGATGAAGGTTTCTTGCTTGGTTATGATTCGAACACTTACGCCTATCGTGTTTTCAACAAGGCCTCCGGACTTGTTGAAGTGGCACGTGACATAGTGTTCGATGAAACTAATGGCTCCCAGAAGGAGCAAGTTGATCAATGTGAATTAGGTAATGAAGAAGCTCCTTATCAAGCATTGAAGAGAATGGCTCTAGGAAAAGTTCGACCACAAGAGTCATCGTCACAAATACAAGAGGAAAGTGAACCACAAGAGGAGATCAACAGTCAAGGGGAGCTTCGATACAAGATCAATCACAAGAATATGAAGATGATCAACAAATCAATGAGGGCAACCACTCAGGGGGAGAAGAAAATGATCACCAACACACAACTCTCCAAGTGCCACACCCACGAGTACACCAATGCATTCAAAGGGATCATCCAATCGACAATATCATCGGTGACATCCAAAAGGGAGTAACCACTAGATCTCGTATAGCTAATTTTTGTGAGCATTACTCGTTTGTCTCCTTTTTGGAACCACGCGGGACTGAGGATGCATTGAAGGATCCGGACTGGGTGGTGGCGATGCAAGAAGAGTTGAACAACTTCAAGAGAAATGAGGTTTGGGAACTTGTGGCAAGACCCAATGCAAATATAGTGGGCACCAAGTGGGTCTTCCGCAACAAGCAAGACGAACACGGAGTGGTGACAAGAAACAAGGCACGACTTGTGGCCAAAGGATACTCACAAGTCGATGGTTTGGATTTCGATGAGACTTTTGCTCAAGTAGCTAGGCTTGAATCAATTAGAATATTACTTGCATATGCTACTCACCATGATTTCAGGCTGTATCAAATGGACGTGAAAAGCGCCTTCCTCAACGGACCGATCAAGGAAGAGGTGTACGTGGAGCAACCACCCGGGTTTGAAGACGAAGAGTTCCCCGACCACGTATATAAACTGCGTAAGGCTCTCTAGGGCCTCAAACAAGCTCCTAGAGCTTGGTATGAGTGTCTTAGAGATTTCTTAATTGATAATGGTTTTCAAATTGGCAAAGTAGATTATACATTATTCACATAGAATCTAGATAATGATCTTTTTATTTGCCAAATCTATGTTGATGATATAATTTTTGGGTCAACTAACCAATCTTTCTGTGAAGAATTTAGTAGAATTATGACAGACAGGTTTGAAATGTCAATGATGGGAGAATTGAAGTACTTCCTGGGATTCCATGTGCGGCAACAAAGGGAAGGAACATTCATAAGCCAAACCAGGTACACGTAGGACATACTCAAGAAGTTTGGCATGGACAAGGCAAAGCCCATAAAGACTCCCATGGCTACGAAGGGCCACTTGGATCTCAATGAAGATGGACCGAGCGTCGACCAAAAGGTATATCGCTCCATGATTGGATCTTTACTCTACTTATGTGCATCTAGGCCAGATATTATGTTGAGTGTATGTTTGTGTGCAAGATTTCAAGCCAACCCTAAGGAATGTCACTTGACAGCCGTAAAAAAAATCTTGAGATATTTAGTTCATACACCCAACCTTGGTCTTTGGTACCCAATAGGATCCAAATTCAATCTCATTGGTTACTCCGATGCAGATTATGCCCGGTGCAAAGTTGATAGAAAAAGCACCTCTGGCACATGCCAATTCCTAGGAAGATCATTGGTTTCTTGGTCATCTAAGAAAAAAAATTCCATTGCATTATCCACAGCCGAAGCGGAGTATGTTGCAGCCGGGAGTTGTTGTGCACAACTCCTTTGGATGCGACAAACTCTAAGGGATTACGGTTACAATATGAACCGTATTCCTCTCCTTTGTGATAATGAGAGTGCCATTAAAATAGCCCACAATCCATTTGAGCACTCTAGGACTAAACACATAGACATAAGACATCATTTCTTGAGAGACCATTCCATGAAAGGAGACATAACCATCTCACATGTCAACACCCAAAAACAATTGGCCGACATATTCACCAAGCCACTTGATGAAAAGCGTTTTTGCGAACTCCGAAATGAGCTAAATATTCTTGATTCTCGGAGTGTGGCTTGAAAAGTTGCATACCTGTATGATTGCTTCAAAAATGTTGATTGAATTGTGAAAATCATCCCTCTCCATTTTTCTCTCGAAAAACTATGTCAATTATTAGATCTTGATGAATTTTGATCATTGTATGATTGTTGTATGCTTACTGGTCAAATTCATCAAGATTACTTGAATTGTTTTGCCTCTCTATTCTCTATTATTGAACCTTCAAATATATATGAATGGGCTATGCAATTCTTTCCCGGTGACCACAGACTAGTCCGTGGTTACCCGAACTAGTCCGCCCATGCAGACTAGTCCGCAGAGTGCCGGTTAGGCCGGACTAGTCCGATAGACCACGGACTAGTCCGATATAGGTCCCTGGATGACTTTAGACTAGTCCGGTCATGTCCGGACTTGTCCGATTTTTCGTGTCCATAACCCTAGCCGCCACCAAACCCTAATCTCCTCACCCCCACATTCGCTCTAGGCTTCCTCTCTCTTGCGCTCGAGCTCCCAAGGCGATCTTTTGCATCCTCCGTCGAAAAGCCACTCATTTGGGCGGAGATCAAGCTTGAAGACTTGGGGATTGAAGCTAGCGGACTAGTCCGACCTCCAACCCACAAAACTTTGAGCCTCCATCGATTTCTTCGGTAAAAATCTTCAAAATCCTAGAAATCGTGTTTTTCTCAATTGTTGATCGTTTGGTCTAGCACCCTTCACTTGTTACATGTTTAGTTGATGTGCTACGTGTATGCTAGACTAGATTTGCATTAGGGATTGTACCCTGTCCAATCTGTTAGGTTTTTGAGGATGAACACCGGACTAGTCCGGTCCATGCACGGACAAGTCCGGTACCCCGGACTAGTCCGTGCCTGAGCACCGGACAAGTTCGATGTTTCTGAACCTGAAACCTAATTCCTTAACTCCTTAATGCCATCCATTGCTATCTTGTCTTACCTATGCCTTATATAACTTGTCATTATTCTTGCTCAATCATTCTCAGATCATGTCAAGCTCCGACAACGAGATCTCCGACTTTGAGGCTGAGTTGGACCACGAGGTGGCACCTCGGTCCTAGGCGGGTCTTGGCAAGAAACGCCAAGAAAGACCTTCCGAGCCCGCTACCTCCCCTCCCCAGCTTCGGAGGAAGGTCTGTGCCAAGAAGCCTGCCTCGAAGGCTGCTACGCCTACAAGCGGCCTTCGTCAAGCAAAGGGAAAGGGCAAGGGAGTCGCAACGGGGCCAATTGGGCCCTTGAAGCTTCATGCTCCCAGAGAAGGGGTCAGGGACCCCAATGAAGAGAAATTCAATGGGAAAGGCAGCGATGTGGCAGCCAAGCTAAGAAGCATTGATTGCTATGGAAGGCCAAAGCAGACAGCTGATGGAAGGTTTTGGTCAAACTTCCATGCAGATTTCTACAGGATGGTCTACTTGCCGATGAAAACTCTAGTGGTGCGCAGTCAGTGGATTGACTGGGCCCACCTAGAGAAGAAGAAGTGCTCAGCTTTTGATGAGGTCATTGCTGCAGCAGAAAGACATGGTCTGAAGGATCTGTTAGCCTTCAGACACAATTGGAATGATGAAGTGATTGCACAATTCTATGCAACGTGCCACTTCTCGAGTGAAGATGAAGAGAGTTTGACTTGGATGACCCATGGATCCAAGTACTCCATCACTCAGGAGGATTTTGCAAGATTGCTCCACTTAGACTCTGCTGGACATGACCACCTGATCATCCACAACATAGGGGTCATTGAGAGGGACGGAATGAAGTTCATGTATGAGCCCAACTCTAAATATGTTCCTCCCTCCACAAAGAACATGAAGCCCTTCTTTGTGGTTCTGAACAGAGTTCTCCGGAAGACCATTGCCCCCAAGGATGGGGATGCAGGGAGTGTACAGGGCTACCTTCAGACTCTAATGAGGGTCATAAGCAAGAAGAGACAGTTTGATGTTGCAGATTACATATGGAACGACATGGTCAACATCTCAAGCACCCCCAACCGGTCCTGTGGCTATGCTCCCTACTTGATGTTCATGATTGAGAAGGTCACAGGAATAGAATTTGTGAAGGATGTAGAGCACACTCCCCTGAGGCCTCAGAAGCCTCAGCCCGTGAGTGTCCAGGCTGCTCCCTCGCCGGCCTCAAGTCCTGAGGCACTGGCAAGAGAAAGAGATGCTGCTAGGGCTCCTCCCCCCTCCAGGGAAGCCCCTCGGAGAGGATCCGCCAGTGGGATCCTCAAATACTTGTCCGCGATATTCTCCTCTTGCAAGAAGACTGAAGTAAAGCTTCCTAAACTCAATCAGAAGAGGAAGGAGGATATGAGATATATCAAAGCCAATGTGAAGCAACTGAGTGAAAAGCTGGAGATCAACCCCATTGGATCTCCAGTAATCTCTGAAGATTCTGATCTTGACATCTCCAAGCTCGGGCCCTTGTCCCCCTCCGAGCTTGCCTATTTTGGCATTGAGGGCTCGAGCAGCTCCGCTCCTCCTCCTCCCTCTTCTCATCATCAAGCGGAGAGCGAAGAAGACGAAGAAGATGACGAGAGGACAGACAGCAAAGAGTGAAGAACCTAGGACCTTCCTCTCTCTCTTTTTGGTGTCTTGATGCCGAAGGGGGAGAGATTGAGGGGGAGTCAAGTCTTAGCTTTAGCTGTAATAGGATGCGAGGAGAGAGCCTTCTCTTTAATTTTATTTGTGTTTGTAATAGTTTAACACTTTTTTCATATTAAGTTTGGTCTTGTGATGAATTGCTCAATTTATTTGTGAGTATGTGATGAAAACTGCATTTTTGCTCCTGGAATGTCATATGCACTTGGTATCGGTTGATTAATGTAAATTCTGTCATTCTTAATGTATTCATGCACTTAGTATGCATCCCACCATAAAGAATGCACATATGGATAATTCTCTTGTTGCTTGATGTATTTTTGAGTCATATGTGCATACTTTATGAAAATCTCATTTTTTGCCTTATTTCGTGAAATCTCAATTGGTTGTCATCAATGACCAAAAAGGGGGAGATTGAAAGTGCATCTAGGACTCCCTTGTGGGTTTTTGGATGATCTATGACAAGCAATTGGGATCCTAATCCTTTTGTTGAGATGAATGCAGGCAAATAATGAAAAATGAGCAAAATGCCAAAAAGAAGGGAAATGAGAAGCAAAGTGCATTTGAGCTCAAGGAGAAGAAAATAGTAGATTATTATGTATGGAGTGTGTTAAGAAAACACACCCAAGAGCTCAATCACTTTCAAGCACACACACACAATGCACAAAGTTATACAGGACCGGACTAGTCCGATATCAGCCGGACTAGTCCGATATCACTTTCTGCACTAGATCGGACAAGTCCGGTATTCACCGGACTAGTCCAATACCTTTTTGATCCACTTCAGACTAGTCCTCCCCAATGCGGACTAGTCCTCAACACAATGCACAAGTCACACAAAATCGGACAAGTCCGTTGTGTTCCGGATTAGTCCGATATTCTTTCTGATCCACTTCGGACAAGTCTGGTGTCAACACGGACTAGTCCGATATACGCACTGATCTAAATCGGACAAGTCCTCCAAGTGCGGACTTGTCATCCAAAACACTTAAGGTTTCATATGTCCGGACAAGTCCGATGGCAATCGGACTAGTCCGAAGATTTCCAGTAGTGAAATCGGACAAGTCCGTTTTCAACCGGACTAGTCCGATATTCTTGGACACTTAGGGTTTGCTACACACAGCACACCGGACTAGTCCGGTGACCACCACAGACTAGTCCGATCTTTCTGAACCCTAACGGTCACTTTTAGGTGCACGGCCCACTTTTACTCTCTCTCGAACCCTAGCGCCGTCACACCTCCCAAGAGACTCAAAAACCACCTCTCTCCACGAAATTAAGTGCAAAATCGATCAATCTATTGAAGATCACTTCTATATCATTGGAGAGACACTTGGCACACATCATTGAGCTCTTGGTTTGATTCTCTAACACACTATTGCGTTTCAATTTGTAATTTTCGAGTGTGTTATTGGTGGCTTTGTAAGTTGTAATTAAGGGAGCTCTCAACGTGTGAGAACGCCCCTTCAACTTGGTTATTTACCCTTTGTGATTAGTGGAAGAGGATTGGCCTTCGTGGCGATCCGACGAGGGAAGGGTTGGAGAAGACCCGGTCCTTTTGTGGGCTCCTCAACGTGGACGTAGGTTGCCTTCGTGGTAGCCGAACCATGGGATAAATCTTGTGTCTTGTCCTTTTGTGTTCTTCATCTTAATTGATCAACTTAATCTAGGGTTTGATTCACTTTGTTCAATTTGAGTTAAATTGTTGAACAAGAGGCTTAATTGTTATAGAATTTGACATACAACTATTAAACTATCATTTAAGTTTATATTTCCGCTGCAAACATTAACGAATCAATCAAATTGACTGAACTTGATCAACTTAGCCCGTGAAAACCGGACTAGTCCGCACTTTACCGGACTAGTCCGATATCTCTGGTATTGACCTTGTTGTTGAGTGTTACAGGAACTGAGAAAAATCAAAAAGGCCTATTCACCCCCCCTCTAGGCCTACATTCAGTATAGAAGAGTCCTAAGCAGTTATGGAAAGTTTCGATTCGTGAACGGAAAAGGATTAGAGTCCTGATTTTAGTTGAGTTGGCTTTCGAGCTGGTTATATAATCAAGGGAGGCTAGAGCTCGTGTTAGACGACTTTGGGGCTGTTCCTCTTGTGTTCTATTAAATAAAATTCATAGTTTGAAGGAAATTTTGTGCCTTGTTCGTCCGACTTGTTCCAGACAAGTTTTACTCGTCGAGTTTCTGGACAGCACTGTCTTTCGTCGGTGGTTTTATCATAACTCAGGGTTTACAGATCCAATTGACGTGATTATTTTTGGGTTGTCTTCACAACTTGATTATCTATAATATGTCAAAATTTCACGGTCATTGGATTTGTGGTTTCTGATCTAAACGAATTTCTTTGCAGCGTTCCAGAACTGTTTTCTCGGGTAAAACAGATTGACCTTTGTTCGATCTTTCGATCATAACTTGAGTTTCTCTCGACGGATTTGAGTGATTCTTCTTGTGTTTTCCTCGTGACTTGATTCTCTCTAACATATATATATCACTTTTGTCATGGTGAAACATGTTTAGATTAGTCTCACACACGATTTCTTTATCAGATCATTTTTCTGCCGAAGGGGTTGGGATTTAACTGTTTCTGCTGCCTAAGATTTTTTAAATCTACCATTCACCCCAATCTAGTAGCTTTTAATGTGCTATTTGATCTTAAAATTGGTATCATAGCTACGGTGCTCCAATCATTGTGATTAACACGTGTTTTTGACTCATGATCATGGAGAAATACTCCGCCAAACCTTGTGTGTTTGCTGGTACTGATTTTCAGGTTTGGAAGGCACGCATGGATGCTTTCATCCAGGCGCAAGGCTTCGCAATATGGGAGAAGGTGTACAAGCCTTACGAAGTGCCACCTAATTATCAAGTTACGGCTACAAACCTACGGGACGTCGACAACAACAACAAAGCCCGAAACATGATCATCCAAGGACTCACTCAGAGCGACTTTGACCGCGTTGCACATCTCCGATCGGCATACGATGTATGGAGAGCACTTTGTGACTATCCCGAAGGATCCAACACGATCAAGGAGGTAAGGCAATACATGTTCAAGAAAGAATACATCCGCTTCGAGATGCAACCCGGTGAGTCCATCGATGATCTCTTTGCTCGCTTTAACAAAAGCCTCAGTAACTTGCGTAGTGTCAACGTTAATTTTTCTGATGCTGGAAATGCTAGGCAACTTCTTAGTGCATTAGACATGTCAATCTGGGAGATGAAAGTTACATCTATTCATGAATCTACTATCATGAGTACACTTACTTTAGATGTGCTTTACTCTAAACTCAAAACTCATGAAATTGACATCTTATCACGTAAGAACCCAAATAAGTCTATTGCATTTGTCCCACAACGTGATATGCCTAGCTCTGGCCAATCATCATCTTGCAATACTCTTGCTTTGTTGTCCTCACTAACCCTGGAGCAGATCGAGGAATTTCCAGAAGAGGAGATAGCACTAATCTCTACTAGGTTCTCAAAAGCATTGCAAAATGTGAGAACTAGAAGGAGAGGAAGCTCCGGACCTCAACGCCGTTTTGAATGTGGTAAGACAGGACACTTTCGTACAAAATGTCCTAACCTTTCAGGTCCTACTACCCATGAAGAAAAACAGAACAAGCTCAAGGCCAGCTCTGGAAACCCCAACAAGAAAAAGAAGGGTACCACATGACGCAAGATGATTAACAGCTTCATCTCTGCACTTCAAGAGCTCAGTTCAAGTGATGTAGACTTTGAAAGTGATGAAGATGATGACGATCTGGCCAACTTATGCTTCATGGCGGGCAAAACAAGATCAAGATCAAGTCAGGAGGATGCAGAACACAACAGTGACGATGATGAGGTATGTTCTACCTGTAATGAAATGTGTGATGCAATTTCTCGTGCAACTATTATTGTTAAGAAAAAGGACAAAAAGCTAAGGGATAATGCTGCTAAAATTGAATCACTAGAATCTGAAATCAACCATTTGAAAACCTTGATTCCTAGTGATGATTATTGTCCCTCATGTGATTTAATCTATGAACAATTGTCCACACTAAGAACTGCACACTCCTCCACTCTAGATAGACTTGAATTTGAAACTAAAAAGAACAAAAAGCTTTCTGCACTTGACATTGGAAACTTAAAAGATGCTTCTTGTTCTACAATTGATTTGCATTGTTCTAGTTATGATGATCTTGAAAAGAAACTAAAAGATGCTATGAATGAAATTTCAATATTGAATAATGCTTTACGTTCTCATGAAGTTAAATATTGTTCCAATTGCAAATTAAAAGGAACAACTTCATGTGAAAATTGCCTTGATTTGTCCGATGAGCATGATAACATGCATAGGACATTAGATCGGTTTTTTAATGGGAATAAGAACCTAAACTTGCTGCTGAATTCTTCCAAGTCTTGCAAAGATAAAACTGGTTTAGGTTTTGATTCTCATGCTCATGCTAAGGCACATCCACCTAAAATTGTAAAGTCATTAGGAAGTGGTTTGATTCAAACAGTTCCTAAACAAAAAGAAGTGGTTTTCAAATCTGCAGGGGTGTTGTCTCATTCAGTTTCAAATAAAAATGTTGTTTGCTCATGTAGACAGGAACACAAAGTTAAATTTCATTGTACCTACTGTGATAGAGATGGTCATGTCAAGATTTTTGTTATAGACTAGCTAAACAACAGAAAAGGGAAAGAATGATTGCTAGATCTCATAACTTTCATGCAAAATTTGCTGCACATATTAAACTGAATGCCAGGAACATGCAACCTGCTGTTATGAGTCAAAAACATTCAAAGTTTACCTCCAGACCTTCTGTTTTTGCCTCCGGAGCTACTGATTTTCTTGCTAATCAAGTAACATCTTATAGGTCAGTAGTTAAGAGTAAAAAAAATCAAACTTTGACTAGTAAACCTGCTGTTTTATCTCAGCTTTCGCGTGTTTTTCCTGCTGCACTTCCTGTGACTCAGTATTGGATTCCTAAATGCCTTTTGACTAACCCCAGTATTGAGTAATCGACGTATTGTGCTTCTATGTAGGCTACATGCTTGAGGAAGGAGAACATTTGGATTGTGGATTCAGGTTGCTCACGGCACATGACCGGTAACAAAGATTGGTTCTCCTCCCTCTCTTTTGTTTCAAGTGTAGAGAATGTTACTTTTGCCGATAATTCTTCAACTCCTATAATTGCTAAGGGTTCGGTTAGAGTAAATGATCACTACACTTTGAAGGATGTGGCACTTGTCAAAAATTTGAAATACAACTTGCTTTCTGTTTCACAATTGCTAGATGAAAATCTGGAAATTATTTTCAATAAAAACTGCTGCAAAGTTGTAGGTTCAAATAGTGAGCTTATTTTTAACATGTCTCGGTTTGGAGGAGTCTTTAAATCTGATTTTGATATGTTTTCCTCTAAGCATAGGTGTCTAGTTGCTAATGATTCAAAGGACTTATATTTCTGGCATCGTAGACTTGGTCACTTAGGCTTTGATCACCTAACGCGTTTTAGTGCTCAAGATCGCATACGTGGGCTGCCTAAGCTTAAAGGGGACAATGAAATTGTGTGCTCTTCTTGTAGACATGCTAAGATGGTTGCAGGTTCACATACTCCTCTCACAATGATCATGACAACTGAACCGGGTCAACTTTTGCACCTTGACACCGTAGGACCTGCACGTGTTCAATCCTTCGGAGGTAAATGGTATGTTCTTTTTATTGTTGATGATTATTCTAGATACTTTTGGGTTTACTTTATGGCGTATAAGAATGAAGCTTTTAGCCATTTTAGAACTTTATTTCTTAGATTATCAATTGATCACCCAGGATCTTTAAAAGCAATTAGAAGTGATAACGTAACTGAAATTAAAAATCAATCTTTTGATCACTTTTGTGCTGAAAATGGAATAGATCATCAATTTTCTTCACCATATGTACCTCAACAAAACGGTGTTGTAGAAAGAAAGAACAGAACTATAGTTGAGATGGCTAGGACTATGCTTGATGAATATCAAACCCCTAGGAAATTTTGGGCTGATGCAATTGCAACCGCTTGTTATGTCTCAAATTGTGTTTTCCTGCGTGCTAAGCTAGGTAAAACACCATATGAGCTCAGGTTTGGACATAGGCCTAGTGTTACGCAGTTTCGGGTCTTTGGTTGCAAATGCTTTGTGAAGAAACATGGTAATCTTGATAAATTTGAACCTAAATCCATTGATGGCAAGTTTCTCGGTCATCCATCTCATACTAGAGGCTACCGTGTGCTTTTACTTGACACTAACAAAATTGTGGAGACTTGTGAAGTGTCTTTTGATGAATCTAGCCCAGGTACTAGCTCAAACATTGCAGGTCCAGATCCATATCCGCAGGGGGAGAGCATTTTTGTTGAAGATGAGGAAGAGGTGGAGCCACTGCCCGGGAATTCAGCAGCTAATGACATTATTCGAGCTCCTGATTTTGATTACAAGCCAGCACCGACGACCACCATTGCTGGTCCAGATCCTCCTCAAGTCACAAGCTCATCGATTTGTGATGAACATGAAGAAGAAGAAGCAGTTGAAGTGTCCACTCCTCTCCGGGTTCTCAAAATTCATCCTCCACAACAAATTATTGGAAGCTTGCACGAACGAGTTACACGGTCTAGGTTTTGCGATCCAAACTCTCATGCTCATTCTGTTTTTGTTGCTTCTTTTGAGCCCAAAGATATATCACACGCACTCACTAATGAATCTTGGATTATTGCCATGCAAGAAGAGTTAGAAAATTTTGAAAGAAATAATGTTTGGAAACTTGTACCTCCTCCTCAAGGTCACACTTTAATTGGAACTAAATGGGTGTTTAAAAATAAACAAAGTTAGGATGGGGTTGTGGTTAGGAATAAGGCTAGGTTGGTTGCTCAAGGTTTCACTCAAGTTGAAGGTCTAGATTTTGAGGAATCTTTTGCTCCTGTTGCTAGATTAGAAGCCATAAGAATTTTGTTAGATTTTGCTGCATCTAAAGGTTTTAAGCTATATCAAATGGATGTTAAAAGTGCTTTTCTTAATGGCTACATAGATGAGGAGGTTTATGTCAAACAACCACCAGGTTTTTAAAATTTAGATTTTCCTAATCATGTTGGCAAACTGTCCAAAGCCTTGTACGGTCTCAAACAAGCCCCTAGATCATGGTATGATAGGTTAAAAACATTCTTACTTGAAAATGGGTTTACCATGGGCAAGGTTGATAAAACTCATTTTGTGCTTAAGCATGGCAATGACTCATTATTCGTTCAAGTGTATGTGGATGATATTATCTTTGGTTGTGCTTCTCATGATCTTGTGTCCAAGTTTTCAGCTATGATGAGTTCAGAATTTGAGATGAGTATGATGGGAGAACTCACGTACTTTTTGGGGCTGCAAATCAAGCAAACCAAGGAGGGTACCTTTGTGCATCAAACGAAGTATACAAAAGACCTCCTAAGGCGCTTCAACATGGACAAAAGCAAGTCTCTTCGGACACCAATGGGAACATCAACAACATTTGAACTTGATGAAGATGGTGAACCCGTGATTCAGAAAGAATATAGAAGCATGTTCGGATCACTTTTGTACCTCACGACATCAAGACCAGATATACTATTCAGCGTATGTCTTTGTGCACGGTTTCAAGCCTCCCCACGTGCTTCACATCGTCAAGCCGTCAAAAGGATTCTCAGGTACTTACATGGATAATTTGGCATTTTTCTTCCTTGTTCCTCAACCGTTACTTTGAAAGTTTTTTCTGATGCTGATTTTGGAGGTTGTAGGATTGATAGGAAAAGTACTTCCGGTGCTTGTCATTTTCTTGGTAATTCTCTTATTGCTTGGTCCTGTAGAAAACAAAATTCAGTTGTACAATCCACAGCCGAATCTGAATATGTAGCTGCTGCTAGTGCTTGTTCACAAATTCTTTGCATTGTTCAAACACTTAAGGACTATGGGGTTGATCGAGATAGTGTTCCACTGTTTTGTGATAAAAGTAGTGCCACTTGCATTGCTCAAAACCCTGTGCAACATTCGCACATTGATATTAGGTATCACTTTCTCCGTGATAATGTTGAAAAAAAAACATCGTGCTTCACCATGTAGATACCGAACAACAATTGGCCGACATTTTTAGAAAACCTTTGGATTTCACTCGTTTTTATTTCATTCGTAGTGAAATAGGGGTTATGCATCCTCATGGCATGCATTGAGGGGGGTTTTTCAAACTTGAGAAGTCTATGTGTGAATCTGAAATTAAAACAATATGAGCATAGTATTTCATACATATATGACTTTGTGATTCCTTTTACACGCTAAAAGTTCATACTACATTACTCATGTTATACATTTTGTAGTTTTTGCCATGTCTAGTAATTGGAATAATTACTTACACTAAATCTGGTCATGGTTGAACTTTCTTGCTGTTTTGAACTTGTTGCATGCTCACAAGTGTTTTTAATCATAAAGAATTAATCAAGTAATCAAATCACATGTTGAATTTTTGTGAATAAATATAAGTTGAGAAAAGATCAAGAGAATATGCATGCATTGCACTTCTTCTTTTGAGATGGCTTATCATTGCACTTAGATATGAACTTGGAAGAAGTTGTGTATGTCTAAAACCATGTCCTTAAGCTTCTGATTGTCAAATGAAATAGGCTTGGCTTGGTTGGTTAGAATAAGGCAGATGCACATATAATCTCTTGCAAATATCATATGCTCTAAATTTGTGCTTTGAAAAATAATAAAATGCAGCAACAAGTGTTGTGCTTTCATGTATTGAAATAGTTAAGTTTGTGAGATCATGACTTGCTTAAATTGAAAATTACATTTGATCTCTAGCATGGCTTACACTACTTTATGTATCTCATTGTTGTGATAGTGTAAGTTACTTGATAGTATGACTTGGATGAGCTTTGTTTTATATGTATATGTTATAATATTCTCATAACATTTGAAATTTCTCTTTTGAACCTTGCTGAATACATTGTCAAAGGGGGAGAGACAATATGTGAATTTTTAAAAGATAAGTATGCAAGGGAGAGAAATTGATTACACATCACATATTCACAATTGTTTTGAAATGATTCTTCTCAGGAGGAGAATTTATTTTTTTCTCATGTTATTTCTGTTTTACAAAGGGGGAGAAATTGTTTTCAAAACTTTTAATGTGAATAAGCCAATGTTCGGATTTTAAATGGTGTTGCCAATGCATTCATCTAGGGGGAGATTGTGAGACCTATGTGTGCTGAATACATTGGCTTTGACAATAAAAGTTTTGAATGCTGCCGTAACATCTTTTTAGCAAGGTTTGACATTTTTTTGGGTAGCTCCGGCATGTCTTTGTTAGCTCCGACGTGTCTTTGTTAAGCTCCGATATGTTCTGCTAGGTCCTACTTATATTGGTTAGCTCCGACATGTTTTTCTAGCTTTGACTTTTGGGATGACTAGTTTCGACTAGTTTTGGTTAGCTCCAGCGCTAGGTCCGACTAGCTTTGGTAAGCTCTGGTGCTAGGTTGTACTAGCTTTGGTAAGCTCCAGCTCAAGCTCCAGTTGGCTATGGCAAGGTCCAGTGCTTGATCACAGTGTTTCTGCTTTTAACTTGCAATGTTTCGAACTTGCTTTACATTGTTGGAAAGTTTTCTTCGTATTCTTTTACTAAGTTTTTGGTGCATTTTGGTTGATATGGCTGATATCGTATTGCTATGCTTTGCAACATGCTTATGTGAGGTGCTCACGTAAGGTGTTGTGTTTGGAACTGACTTGAGTCAAGTCGCGGACTTAGGGTCGTACGGATTGGTTGTTTGTTCATGTGCAGGTGTTGCTTGAGTTCAAGTCATGGCTGGTGACAGGATCCTTTGGACTAGTCTTAGGGAGGAGATGAGGTTCCAACAACCAAATTCAGGAGGAATTGTGGTTGATCGGGTCAGGAGGTCGCGCAGGATGATTGAATCAAGGGCAGTGCATATGATGGTTACTAGACGTCTAAGGAAGGTGTTTGCACGTATGCATGCGGTGCATGACATGGAAACATGGTTCCGAGGATGGTTTATGTATGGGAAGATCTGGTTGAAGGATCGGATCGTATCGGTTGATGACATTGGCTGCGGCGGAGTCGGTTATGGCTCGGCATGGAAAGTATCGAGTTGGTTATGATAGGATCTCGTGTGGGTCACGAATTTGAGTTGTTTTAGGAATGTGGGATATGTTACTAAGGTGTTTGGAAGTCTTAAGATTGATTCTATCTGCGTATAGAAGAGTCCTAAGCAGTTATGGAAAGTTTTAATTCGTTAACAGAGTAGGATTAGAGTCCTGATTTGAGTGAGTTGGCTTTTGTGCTGGTTATGTAAACAAGGGAGGCCAGATATCATGGTAGAAGACTTTGGGGCTGTTCTTCTTGTGTTCTATTGAATAAAATTCGTAGTTTGAAGGAACTTTGGTGCCTTGTTCGTCCAACTTGTTCCAGAGAAGTTTTACTCGTCGAGTTTCTGGACAGCACTACCTTTTGTCGGTGGTTTTATCATAACTCGAGTTTTACAGATCCAATTGACGTGATTCTTTTCGGGTTGTCTACACAACATGATTATATATCATCTGTCAAAATTTCGCGGTCATTGGATTTGTTGTTTCTGATCTACATGAGTTTCTTTGCAGCGTTCCAGAACTGTTTTCTCGGGTAGGACAGATAGACCTTTGTTCGAGCTTTCGATCATAACTTGAGTTTCTCTCGACGGATATGAGTGATTCCTCTTGTGTTTTCTTCGTAAATTGATTCTCTCTAATATATATCACTTTTGTCATGGTTAAACACGTTTAGATTAGTCTCACACACGATTTCATTAATAGATCGTTTTTCTGCTGAAGGGGTTGGGATTTAACTGTTTCCGCTGCGTAAGATTTTTTGATTCCACCATTCACCCCCTCCTATGATAGCTTTTCACGTGCTCTTTTATCCTACACAAAGAAATTAGATGACAGGTGGGCCTGTTTGCTTTACATTTCTAGATTTTTGAAATTTCTCTACACTACTTCTGTATTTCATTGGTTGAAGAAGTTATGCTTCTCAAAAAATTACAAAATTTTTCTTGGGCCCAGATAAGGTCATTAGGAACAACTTTTGTTATTTGACTTCTTTAGATTCTTTGAAGCATTGAATATAAAAATCTAGCAAGACATATGGTTTTGAAACTTTGTTGGATTTTTATGTGTTCCAAACTTATGTATAAAATCTTGGGAAAATTACCAAAATTCTCTTTCATGATGTAGAATGGAAACATTTTTTGTTTGGGTACACTCTAGTGGAAACAATTTGAGTTTCTTCATAAGACTTGATATGTCAAATGCTTTGTAAATCTGAATTTGAACTCTGTACATTGCTGATTTTAAAATTGATATTTCTACCCTTTTATTCTAATATTGAGCTTCAGAAAAATTTAGCAAATGGTGGTGCGACATCGGCCGACTAGGGAGTTCAGCCACGACTTGGCTGCCTCCTACGGTGCCCAGCTTCGTTGTGTCGTATCACGTGTATGTTTGCGACGTGTCCTCGGGTGAAAGTGTGATCTAAAAATTGCAAAATCGCAGAGGGAGTCTTCCCCCACACTTGTTCTTGGAAACTTTATTTAACAAAAAATAAACCAAAGGGAGAACTTTACCGGTGTTAGATTAACTGGTAAGTTCAATTTATTGAATAGAAAATTGGGGGTGCTTACAGTCAGTACCCGGAGTACCGGGTACCCCACGATACCACAAAAAAAACCACAGAGTTCCACCTGTCCGAGCTGAAGACCTCCGAAGGCTCCATGTGTCCCACAGCACTTGACCTGCCTCCCTCATTAGGGTAGCTCAAGCGCAGCCATGAGTAACACAAGGCCGGACCTAACTCCCTGTATAAGGAAGCTCCGGTCGTGCCACGTCTCCAAGGACCCCGGAACTAACCCTCAACAGAGGGAAGCTCCGGTGCTGCCACATGTATAGAGGCTCCGGACCTGCCTTTCCATAGAGGGAAGCTCCGGAGCTGCCATGTGTCGAGCCTCCGAACCTAAGACAGCCCTAAGCAATGTAATGTAATAGTCTGTCCTTGGACAATAAAAGGGTTGTGTCGCACGGTACAAAGGACAACCCTAATCAAGTGCTCACACAGACACACTCATACATAGAACAACACCCGTGTATTATGGTATTACACTCAGGCGGCCCGAACAACGTAAAAATTCCCATGTCAATGTCTTGTTCATAATCTCATGCGCGCCCCAACCAATCACGAACCTCCGCGGGCTACAATCTAGTAGTACCGGCAAGAGTGTTGATTACACACTTTGACGTTTGGCGCGCCAGGTAGGGGGGGCTTCAGATTTCAAGATGGTGAACTCAGCAGTAGCATTGTCCAACAGCAATGCCGGACAGCCTGACGGAGGGAATCCCTCCAATGACCAACAGCTAGATGGCGCTTATGACCCAACGAGTGTTGCAGCACCACCACCACCACCTGCTCTGGCTGCCAATGCTGGAAAATAGGATGGTGCCCTCCTGTTGGTGACTGCATCGAAAAACAACCCGAAGAATGCGCTAATTGTTGGGCGTACTCTGCTCTAGCATCCGCCAGCAGCTGGAGCTCCTCCGGCAACCATGTAACAATGGCGTACTGATGTCAAACATTTAGTTGCATCCGTAGCCAATGCCATCAGTAACCAAGGCCCGCCCCCAGATGGGCAGGCAACCTCTGAGCGAAGACCTTGTCTGGTAGACTTGGTTCTCAAGTTTCACAACACAGGAGATGTTTGTGTCTCAACAGGTGACGTTGCTTCCTTCCGGGGCACTTCGTAGTCATACTGAGTCGAGACTCTCGACCATGATCTGCGGTCGGAGCTTGATCGCCGTTACCATCAGTAGGATGGTCGCGTCCACATCGAGCGTGCTCGCGAGAGGTGAGATGCTCGGGAAAACCCTTCTTCTTTGGGAGTAGGGAGTGGCTGTTCGGCCGTGGCCATGCACCTTCGCATGGTCCGATGGCCACTGAAGTTCTGGCTTGATCTGTCTGAGAAGTACGACGGGACTGTCAATCCCGTTGAGTTCCTCCAAATCTACTCCACCGCCATTCTCGTGGCGGGGGGCAATGAAGCCGTGATGGCCAAATATTTTCCTGTGGCTCTGACTGGGACAGCTAGGTCCTGGTTCATGAGTCTCTTGCCTGACTCCATCAATAGTTGGGCAGAGCTATGCCACCAGTTCACTGCCAACATCGGGAGTTCATACACCCGACCTAGCATAGAACTAGATCTGTTCACTGTACAACAGAAATCGGGGGAGTCGCTGCGATCATTCATCCAACGTTTCTCCCAGGTACGAAACACCATTCCTTCTATGTCCACCGCATCTGTTGTTGTAGTATTTTGACTGGGTGTCCAAGACAAGAAGATGTTGGATAAGATGGCGACGAAAGAAGTTACCAGTGTCGTGAAACTCTTCATGCTAGCCTACAAATGCGCCAAGGCTGCAGAGGGCCAAGAAATGCACTCCATGGCAGCTCTAGAGGCTAACAAAAAGTCCTCCAAGGCTTAATCCACTACCTCTGGTAGTGGAAAAAGAACAAAAAAGTCCAACAATAAGAAGAAGCTATCGACCCGCATGCCTACCACTACAGCAACTGCAACTCCGTGTGGTCGGGGACCGTGCCAAAAAAAACGTCCTCGACCATCGTCTGAAGGCGGCGATGGTCGAAAGATGTGGTGTCCAATCCACAAAACGGACACCCACAATATTGAAGACTGCTGCGAGATCCAAAACCTTGTCGATTGCTTCAACAAGCGTTGGGAAGAAGCTCCTTTCCTCCAGCGGGAAGGAAAGTAGAAAGTCAACAAAGCTCCAGCTGATCCAGAGCTAGGCTTCTAGGACACCAAGAAGGTCCTAAAGGCTTTGTAAAACACCGTCGACGACGACTCTGACATCTCCAACAACGAGAGTCAGAAGAGCCTCAAGACCATATATGGAGGGTTCTGGGATATCACCTCCCGTCGCTTCTTCAAGACCATGCGTCAGGAGATGGCTGCCACAGCTCCTACTGTGAAGGCCGAACCCCATCAGAAGTGGATGGAAACTCCCATCACCTTCGATGCTACAGACTATCCAATAAACATGATTAGAGTTGGACACTGCCGTTGATGGTGTCTCCTACCATCAATAATGCCCAGCTCTACCATGTCTTGGTGGATGGAGGTTTGACGCTCAACCTCCTCAGTTGTGAAGCATTCGTCAAGATCCAGCTGAAACTCTCGGACCTTCGCCCCTCGCGTCCTTTTCTCTGGGGTAGGTCCGGGGGCCATCAGTTCTCTCTGCTCAATCATTCTCCCAGTAACCTTCGGGACTCGAGAGAACTACAAAACTGAGAAGCTTGTCTTTGACATGGCACATATTAGCTTACCTTCAATGCCATCCTAGGTAGGCCTGCCCTGTATAGGTTTATGGACGCAACCCCTTATGGCTACATGGTGTTGAAGATGCCGACACCTTCAGGCGTTCTCCAAATCCGTGGAGATTGTACTACAGGAGTCACTACGCAGGAAGAACTCCACGCGCTTACAACAGCGCAGGAGGAAGCATCCGGCAAGGAGCTAGCTACTCAACCTCTGAGCCCTCATCATCGAGGCTCAACCTCTACACCATGTGTGCAGCCAAGCGGCGACACCTACATTCCCATTGAATTCGTACAAATTGGTTCCGATGCTGCCCAGACCACCCGTATATCAGGAAGACGGGACAACAAATAGGAACTCGCGCTCATCACTTTCCTCCGGGCGAATGTTGGCATGTTTGCTTGGCTACCATCACAAATGTAACACCCTCATTTTCATCCACCATGCATTGCATATATTCCAATACATCTTTAATATTGATCAACATGAAAAGGAATAAGTTTAAATTAATAAGAAAGAAAACCGCACTTAAGAATTCTGGGAAGTGCGGACTAGTCTGATTTTGTTGCAGACTAGTCCGATTTCTCTCTGATTTCAAACGGACTTGTCCTTTTTGCTGCGGACTAGTCTATTTTCCCTCTGGACACTTTTGGACTTGTCCGGTACTGTGCGGACTAGTCCGGTGTTCCAATGCCTTGAAATTTTTGCTAAGTCCCTGGACTTGTCCGGACTTCCAGCGGACTTGTCCGTTTTTCCTCTGACTAAAGTCAGAACTGTCTGATTTTTTTGCTAGAATTGTCTATTTTTCCCCTCTAGATAAGTTTGGACTTGTCCGATGTCCATTCCGGACTTGTCCGATATCTCTCTGTCCAACTTCGGACTAGTCCGGCCCTTTTCAGACTTGTCCGATAAATCGCGACTTCGAGTTGATCTTTTGTTTCACGACATGTTTCTTAGGTTTTATGTTAAGTGGGCCTAGGGACGTCGTGTCTAAATCTTTTAGAGCCCATGTGGGACTCCAACTCGACCGCTACTCATCTCAAACTCGAAACCCATCTAACCCTAGCCTCCACCTCTATATAAACAACCCCACCCCTTGGCTTCACATCTATTTGCAACTTCTCCACCACACCCAAACCCTAGATCATGAATAGCCGCCACCAAGGAGGGAGAAGGAGGTCCCAAGCAAGAAGAAGAAGAGGAGGAAATGAAAGAGGATCAAGATCTCCATCAACTTCGCGTTCTTCATCAACAGTTAACCATCAAGTTCTTCATCAACCCCAGATCATCAAAATCCAAGTGTTGCCTCCAAGATCCTTGATTAATTGGAGTTCTGAACACCTGGTATACCTTCTACTTCCTTTTCCTTACGTGAATTCGACCCCGTTTCTCCAAATTCATGTCGATCTTGAAAACCCATATCTGATGTTTTTGCGCAGTGCGGACTTGTCCGGTCCCTAGCTGACTATTCTGATTTTCCTAGTTAATTTCTATTGAACGAGTTCTAAATTAGATCGAACCGAATCCAAACATGTATCAACTTGTTAAAATCTATTAGAACTAGTTTGTGATCATTAAAAGCAACTCATTAACAAGTTCCACTTTGCATTTGCATTAATCATGCATGTCATGTCATATTGAGTAATTTATGTGCATCTATTGATTGTAATTCTTGCCTTCTATGTTTATTGTGCGGATTAGACGGGTTTGCGATAGAGAGTGCTACGGAGGATCTCCAGCACCAAGAATTTGAAGTCTTTGATCCTAATCAAGTCCAAAAGCAAGGCAAGTGTCCTTGAAGCATATTGATCCTATTTTTAAAGTAAATGTTTTGTTTGCAAAACTGCATGCTTGTGTCAATTTGATGGGAATCCTATGATAGGAAGTTTACTAGCATTGTATGACCACCCTCGTCACCTGGAATACATCGTAGAGAGTCAGGAATAGTTTTTTTTATCTTTTTGCTTCGCTTAATTAATTGGGATGGGAAAACAACTATACCACTTAACTTAATTATGCATTAATGAGATTATGGTTAATATGATATGGTAATGGGTGATCTAGGCAAGCCTAGTATGTGGATGTGTTCGATGTTATGGTGGTTTGCTTGCTTTAGATCTAAGGACTTATTCGTGGAGTGATCATCTAGGATTTATAGTGACACCACAAGGCCAAGTATGGGTGCGGCTTAGATGATTAATTAGGGTTTTCCCAGTGCTATTTGGACCATTAAGGATGCTCGGGGAAGGGGTAGTCGGATTGGGTTTGTTCATGATTGGTGGGACTACCCTGGGATCCGAATGGCTTAAGAGGGGGCTCTTGGTTGAAGATGTGCTCTGTAGGAGACATCGCCACTGGTGAAACCTCTGTGGGGTCTAAATAGGCTAGTAATCCCATTGTAAAGGCTATTTTGTGATCTCTTGGCCACACAACCAATGAAGTGTGAGACGGCATAATTGAGATTCTATAGTCATCAAAAGGTGATGAAATCACAAACACGTGGGTAAAGCGGTACAACCTCTGCAGAGTGTGTCTAAAACTATCATGATAGCCGTGCTCCCATTTATGAGCAACATGGAACCTCACATGATTAGAGGAAATTTGGATTTGGAATGGTTATGGTTATGGTTTGGTAATTGTTATGGCTGGTCATGTATTAAATTTTGGTATTGGATATGGTTGATGGTAATAATATGAAATATGGATGATGGTAATGAATATGGATCGGTATTATGATTATTACATGGTTTATGATGGGTTTACTTCATATACATATAATATATTGCTTTTCAAATGTTTTAATGTACCTTTCAGCATGTAGCCATTATTATTGTTGTCATTTGTATCAGCTACATGTCATACTTTCCACACTTGCTGAGTACAACATGTACTCACTCTTGCAATCCCCCCCCCCCCCCACAGTTGCAGGTTAGGGTTTTGAGTTTAATGATGATAATGCGGAGTTCTAGGCCGTGTCTACCGTCAGCTTTGCCTATGGAGTGTTGGAGCTGCGCTATACCCTATTTGCTTAGTTGCTTAGTTGGAGCTTGTATTCGAGGATAATCTGGTTTGTGTAATAAAAGTGGTTAATTAATCTTGTTTTGTGGTAATTTTTAGTATACTCTTTTGTGATTGCACTCGTGTATGTGTGTTGGACATCCTGGACACAAATATGCGTTCACTTGGTTCATTTTCAGAACCAGGTGTCACAAATTGGTATCGGAGCCACAGGTTGACCATAGGACGCAACCTAGACAGAATGGGCACTTTGGAGCACATAGGAGCACTCAAGAATAAATGTGCTTTTATTTGGTTTGTTGTCTGCTATATATTGGTTGCTTGTGTGCTTAATAGAGGATTCTGGGATGCTTTAGCATTGCCATGTTCACATACACTAGTGTAGGTAGTTGGTTAGTTTCATATCCCTTGATGCATATAGTTTGAGACGTCTTCTAAATTCTTATCTCTTGCTTTTCTTCAGATGGTGAGAACTCGCAACCAGAGGGACGGCAATGATGAGGAGGAGAACAATGGAGAACCTCGGAACAACAATGGACATGGACCTTCTCATGGAGCAATCAACATTGAGCAGCTCATACAGACCATGATACAGACTATGGGACAGGTGCAGGCTAGTAACATCAACAATCAGCCCCACATGCCTCCACCGCCACCCCCACCTCTTCATAACCGGTTGGGAGAGTTCATGGGGACCAGGCCGCCGACCTTTGCTCAAGCTGCTGACCCTATGGATGCGGATGATTGGTTGAAGTCCGTAGAGAAGAAACTTGCTATCGTTCAATGCAGTGATTGGGAGAAGGTTCTATTTGCTTCTCATCAACTATTTGGAGCAGCTGTCGATTGGTAGGATTCTTTATGCAATGCTCATGAGAATCAGGAGAGGATCACTTGAGCTGAGTTTGAGGAAAGCTACCGTTCTCATTATGTGTCGAAAGGAGTTATGATTTTGAAGAGGCAAGAATTTGAGAACCTGTGGCAAGGAAGATCGAGTGTGGGTGAATATCTCAACAAATTCACTCAACTTTCAATGTATGCGCCTGAGGACGTGAGCATGGATAGCCAAAAGCATTATCTGTTTATGAGGGGCCTTAACAACGAAATCCAAGTGCATTTGCTCAATTGTGACTATGCCAACTTTCAGAAGCTTGTGGACAAAGCAATTGTTGTGGAGACCAAGGTCCGTGAGATGGAGCAAGACAACAAGAGGAAGGTGCCATATCAGGGACAAAAATAAGGAAGTAATATGTGCCCTCGCTTTGCGCCACCAAATGCGCCACATTACCACTCTTTTGCTCCGGTTCAGCATCCTGGTTATGCACCGCGCCCGACCCAGTTTGTGCAGCAATACCCTGTCATGCAAGCACCTAGGCCTCCAATGCCTTTTGCACCTTGTGCCAACTTTTCTGGTGCAAACGTTCAGAATCAGGTTTGTCCAAATTCTGGTGGAGTAAAGAAGTGCTATACTTGTGGAGAAGCTGGACACTTTGCACATAAATGTCCTAAGTCAAGCCTTGGTCAAGGAAGCAATGCGCTGAGGCAAAACCAAAGACCCAATGGAGGACAGCCGCAAGGGAATCATGGACAGCAGAATTTTGCTCACGGCAATATGAACCATGTCTCTACGGAGGATGTGCAACAAGCGGATGATGTGGTGATTGGTATGTTTCTCGCAAACTCCAACCCGGCGACTATGTTATTTGATTCTGGAGCATCGCATTCATTCATTTTATCAAAATATGTTGCCAAGTATAGTTTTCCTATATCTCATATGAAGTTTACTCTATTGGTTAAGTCTCCTGGAGGAGAGATGAGGAAAAATATAGTATGTCCAAAAGTAAGCCTTAGAATAAAGGGGGGGGGGGTAGATTTCCTTGCCAACCTCATTGTTTTGGATTCTCGAGGATTGTACATTATACTTGGTATGGACTGGTTGAGGAAGCACAATGGAGTTATTGAGTGTGCCACGAAGATGGTGAAGTTGACCAATGAGGAAGGGATCACCATAGAATTTGAAGCATCTCAACACGCACCAAAGCAAGTGGAGCTGAACCATGTGGATGGTGTCGCAATTGAGGAGATTCTGGTGGTGTGTGAATTTTTGGACGTGTTCCCAGATGAGTTGCCAGGTATGCCACCTGACCGAGACATTGAGTTCGTTATTGATTTAATACCTGGAACTGCACCTATAGATAAGAGGCCATATAGGATGCCTCCTAAGGAATTAGCGGAGCTCAAGAAGCATATTCAAGAGCAACTAGAGAAGGGTTTCATTCGCCCAAGCTCTTCACCTTGGGGAGCAAGGATGGATCACAATGGATGTGTGTGGATTACCGAGCTCTCAATGAGGTGACCATCAAGAACAAGTACACCTTGCCCCGCATAGAAGACATGTTTGATCAGATGAAGGGTGATTGTGTCTTCTCCAAGTTTTATTTGAGGTCGGGATACTTTCAAATGAAGATTAGACTGTCGGACATACCTAAGACAACTTTTAGGACACGATATGGATCATATGGGTACACTGTGTTGTCCTCTGGATTGACCAATTCGCTTGCCTACTTTATGTACCTCATGAATAAGGTCTTCATGGAGTACTTGGACAAGTTTGTAGTGGTGTTCATTGATGACATTATGATCTACTCGAAGGATGAGAAGGAACAGGCAGAACACTTGAGGCTTACGTTGCAGAAATTGAGGGAGCACCAATTGTATACCAAGTTTAGCAAGTTCTAGTTTTGGTTGAAAGAGGTGTCATTTTTGGGTCATATCATCGCAGGAGGAGGAGTATCTGTCGATCCTGGAAAAGTGAGGGACGTGTGGAAATGGGAACCCCCGCAAAACGTAAAGGAAATAAGGAGTTTTCTTGGGATGGCTGGGTATTACCGTCGATTCATCAAGGACTTTTCCAAGATAGCCAAGCCAATGATGGAGTTGCTAATGAAGGGAAAGCGTTTCAATGGACCCAAGCTTGTCAAGAAAGTTTTGAGGAGTTGAAGAAGAGGATAACTACAGCCATGGTTATGGTTTTTCCGGATGTAAGCAAAAGCTTCAATATTTATTGTGATGCATCGAGACAAGGACTTGGATGTGTATTAATGCAAGAAGGTCAAGCGGTCGCCCATGCATCAAGACAGTTGAAGAAACATGAGCGGAATTACCCAACACATGATTTGGAACGTGCAGCTGTGGTACACGCATTGAAGATTTGGAGACATTATATCCTTGGACATAGGTGTGAAATTTACACGGATCATAAGGTTCTTAAGTATATTTTCATGCAAACGGATCTGAATTTGAGGCAACGAAGATGGTTGGAGCTCATCAAGGATTATGATTTGGGAATTAATTATCATCTAGGAAAGGCTAATGTAGTGGTCGAAGCCTTGATGAGGAAAGGAGTAAGTCATCAACTCACAGTCCGAGAGCTGCCATCTGAGTTGTAAGGAGTTTGAACGGTTCAATCTCGGATTTGTGAATGTGATGGGAATAATGGAGTTAAATCCGAGTTTGGAGAAAAAAATTCGAGAGGTTCAAACAAATGATGAGGAAATTCAGAAGATCGAGGAAAGGACCCAGGAGGGGGGAGAATTCAGATTTGATGAGGACAAACAAGGTACTCTATGGCTTGGTAAGAGGATTGTTGTGCCTAATGTGAAGCATATTCGGGAGACAATACTGAAGGAGGCACATGACTCGCCTTACTCAATTCATCGCGGTTGGCTAGCATGAAAAAGGACATAGCCGAATATGTAGCATTGTGTGATGTGTGCCAATGAGTCAATGAAGAACATCAAAGGCCAGCTGGATTATAGCAACAATTGAAGATTCTGGAATGGAAGTGGGAAGAAATCAGCATGGACTTTATAGTTGGTTTACCGTGTACTCAATCCGGTTATGACTCAATTTGGGTAATCATGGATAGATTGACCAAGGCAGCTCACTTTATTCCTGTCAAGACCACGTTCAATGGAGAGAAATTGGTTGAATTGTATATGGGAAGAATAGTATGTTTGCATGGAGTTCCAAAGAATATAGTATCGGATAGAGGTTCTCAATTTACCTCTAGGTTTTGGCAGAAATTGCATGAAGCTTTGGGAACAAGGCTTAATTTTAGCTCAGTGTATCACCCTGAAACGGATGGACAAACTGAGAGGACCAATCAGATTTTGGAGGTTAAGAGCTTGTGCTTTGAAGCATGAGAAAAGTTGGGACAAGAGCTTGCCATATGCAGAATTTTCATACAACAATAGTTACCATGCAAGCTTGAAAATGTCACCTTATGAAGCACTATATGAAAGGAGGTGTAGGACACCCTTGTTTTGGAGTGAGACATGGGAGAATCAAGTATTCGGACCCGATTTGTTGCAAGAAGCTGAAAACAAGTTCACGTAATCCGTAAGAACTTGAGGGCCACTCAATCAAGTCAAAACGACTATGCAGATAATATGAGAAGGAAACTAGCCTTTGAAGTGGGAGACTCCGTTTACCTCAAGGTGTCACCAATGTGAGGTCATAAGAGGTTTAACATAAGTGGCAAGCTAGCACCACGATACATTGGACCATCCAAGATTTTGGACAAACAAGGATAATTAACACATGAGTTAGAGATGCCAGCTCACTTATCGGATGTTCATCATGCGTTTCATGTTTCCCAGCTCAAGAAGTGCTTGAGAGTACTGGAAGAACAATTGTAACTTGAAGAATTGGAACTAGAGGAAGATTTGACTTATATCAAGCAACCGATCAAAATTTTGGAAACCAAGGAGAGAGTCACAAGGAGCAAGGTCATCAGATGGTTTAATGTTCAATTGAAGCATCATACGGAATCAAAAGCAATATGGGAGTTGGAGGAGGACCTCAAGAAGGAATTTCCCTATCTCTTCTCTTCCGCGTCGAATCTCGAGGGCGAGATTCATTTTAAGGGGGATAGGTTTGTAACACCCTCATTTTCATCAACCATGCATTGCATACATTCCAAAACATGCTTAATATTGAGCAACATAAAAAGGAATAAGTCTAAAATCAATTAGAAACAAAACCGCACTTAAGAATTCTGGGAAGTGCAGACTAGTCCGATTTTGGTGCAGACTAGTCCGATTTTGGTGCGGACTAGTCCGATTTCTCTCTGACTTCAAACGGACTTGTCCGTTTTGCTGCGGACTAGTCTATTTTTCCCTCTGGACACTTTCAGACTTGTCCGGTCCTGTGTGGACTAGTCCAGCGTTCCAATTCCTTGAAAATTTTGCTAAGTCCCTGGACTTGTCCGGACTAGTCCGGTCTTCCAGCAGTCGTCCATTTTCCCACTGACTAAATTCTGACTTGTCCGATTTTTTGCTAGACTTGTCTGTTTTTCCCCTCAGGATAAGTTCAGACTTGTCCGATGTCCAGTCCGGACTTGTTCGATATCTCTCTGTCCAACTTCGAACTAGTTCGACCCTTTTTGGACTTGTCTGATAAATCGAGACTCTGAGTTGATCTTTTGTTTCACAACTTGTTTCTTGGGTGTTATGTTAAGTGGGCCAAGGGACGTCATGCCTAACTCTTTTAGAGCCCATGTGGCACTCCAGCCCGACCCCTACTAATCTCAAACTCGAAACCCATCTAACCCTAGCCTCCACCTCTATATAAACAACCCCACCCCTTGGCTTCACATCTATTTGACACTTTTCCACCACACCCAAACCCTAGCTTGTGATCAGCCGCCATCAAGGAGGGAGAAGGAGGTCCCAAGCAAGAAAAAGAGGAGGAGGAAACAAAAGAGTATCAGATCTCCATCAACTTCACGTTCTTCGTCAACAATTCACCATGAAGTTCTTCATCAACCCTAGATCGTCAAAATGCAAGTGTTGCCTCCAAGATCCATGATTCATTGGAGTTCTAAACACCTGGTATACCTTCTAATTCCTTTCCCTTATGTGAATTTAACCCTGTTTCTCCAAATTCACGTCGATCTAGAAAACCCTAATCTGTTGTTCTTGCGCACTGCAGACTTGTCTGGTCCCTAGCGGACTAGTCCGATTTTCCTGGTTAATTTCTGTTGAACTAATTCTAAATTAGATCAAAATAAATCCAAAACTGTATAAACTTGTTAAAATCTATTAGAACTAGTTAGTGATCATTAAAACCAACTCATTAACAAGTTCCACCTTGCATTTGCATTAATCATGCATTTCATGTCATATTGAGTAATATATGTGCATCTATTGATTGTAATTCTTGTCTTGTATGTTTATTTCGCGGATTAGATGGATTTGCGCTAGAGAGTGCCGCAGAGGATCTCCAGCACCAAGAATTTGAAGTCTTTGATCCTAACCAAACCCAAGAGCAAGAGAAGTGTCCCTGAAGCATATTGATCCTGTTTTTAAAGTAAATGTTTTGTTTGCAAAACTGCATGCTTGTGTCAATTTGATGGGAATCCTATGATAGGAAGTTTACTAGCATTGTATGACCGCCCTTGTCACCTGGAATACATGGTAGAGAGTCGGGAAGGTTTTTTTTTATCTTTTTGCTTCGCTTAATTAATTGGGATGGGAACACAACTGTACCACTTAACTTAATCATGCATTAATGAGATTATGGTTAATATGAACTGGTTAATATGATATGATAATTGGTGATCTAAGAAAGCCTGGTATGTGGATGGGTTGGATTTTATGGTGGTTTTCTTGCTTTAGATCTAAGGACCGGTTCAGAGTGATCATCCAGGATTTATAGTGCCACTACGAGGCCAAGAATGGGTGCGATGTAGCTGATTAATTAGGGCTTTGCTAGTGCTATTATGACCATTAAGGATGCTCAGGGAAGGGCTAGTAGGATTGGGTTTGTTGATGATTGGTGGGACTACACTAGGATCCGAATGGCTCAAGAGGGGTCCCTTGGTCGAAGATGTTCTCTGTAGGAGACATAACCACTGGTGAAACCTTAGTGGGGTCTAAATAGGCTAGTAATCCCTTTGTAAAGGCTATTTTGTGATGTCTTGGCCACACACCTAAGGAGGTGTGAGACGACATAATTGAGATTCTATAGTCATCGAAAGGTGATGAAATCACAAACATGTGGGTAAAGCGGTACAACCTCTGCAGAGTGTGTGTAAAACTATCATGATAGCCGTGATCCCGGTTATGAGCAACCTGGCCCCTCACAAGATTAGAGGAAATTGGGATTTGGAATGGTTATGGTTTGGTAATGGTTATGGCTGGTCATGAATTAAATTCTGGTATTGGATATGATTGATGGTAATAATCTGGCATATGGATGATGGTAATGAATATGGATCGGTATTATGATGATTACATGGTTTATGATGGATTTACTTCACATACATATAATATATTGCTTTTCAAATATTTTAATGTACCTTTCATCACTTAGCCATTATTATTATCGTCATTTGTATCAGCAACATGTCTTACTTTCCACACTTGTTGAGTACGACATGTACTCACTCTTGCGATTCACCCCCAACAGTTGCAGGTCAGGATTGGGAGTTTAATGATGATAATGCGGAGTTATAGGTCATATCTACCATCCGCTTTGCGTGTGGAGTGTTGGAGTTGTGCTATACCCTATTTGCTTAGTTTCCTAGTTTGCTCCGTTTAGTTTATTTCTGCTGCATTAGTTCAAACTTGTCGTTAATATTCATTAGAGCTTGTATTCGAGGATAATCTGGTTTGTGTAAAACAAGTGATTAATTAATCTTGTTCTGTGGTAATTTTTTGTATACTCTTTTGTGATTGCACTCGTGTATGTTTGTTGAACATCCTGGCCACACATATGCGTTCACTTGGTTCATTTTCGGAACCGGGGTGTCACAACAAATGTTTGTGATCCCTAGGGAGGTTATTGAGAAAAGTAAAAGATATACCCCAACGCACGACCAATACACCAGAAGCCCCGGAAGCAATCAATCGAGCAGCACAACTTTATTAGACAAGAAATCATGAAGCTGCTCGAAGTTGGTTTCATCTGGGAGGTTCTTCATCCATGATGGCTGGCAAACCCAGTCATTGTACCCAAGGATGGCGAGAAGCTTCGGATGTGTATCGACTACACCACCTTGAATAAGCCATGTCCAAAAGATCCATTTCCACTACCTAGGATAGACCAGATAGTGTGCTCCACCTCCGGGAGTGAGCTATTGTGTTTCCTTGATGCATATTCTGGATATCATCAGATCCAAATGTACAGGGAAGATGAAGAGCATACTGCCTTCATAACAGTAGATGGGTTGTATTGCTACACTGCCATGCATTTCGGTCTCAAAAATGATGCTTCAACTTTTGTGCGAGCCATGCTCAATACATTTGGAGAGATCATCAGAGACTTGGTGGAGGTCTACGTCGATGACATCGTCGTGAAGGTCAAGAACAAGGAGTCACTCCTTGACAACCCGCAAGCCGTCTTCGACAAGCTACGCATAAGTCGCACCAAGGTAAACCTGGACGAATGTGTCTTCGGGGTTAGCTCCGGGAAGCTCCTCGGATTCTTGGTGACTCACTGAGGAATTGAAGCGAATCCGGCGAAGATCAAGGCTATTGAAGACATGCGGCTCCTAGCCCGCATTATGTATGTCCAAAAGCTAACTGGAATTCTAGCTGCGCTCAGCCGGTTCATCTCATTACTGGCAGAACAGGCGCGACCCTTATTCAAACTATTGAGGAAGTCTGGACCATTCCACTAGTCTAAAGAAGCAGAAAAGGCATTCCAAGAGCTCAAACAGCTACTCACCACACTACCAATCATGGTAGCTCCGAACCCTGGCGAGCCTCTTTGCTTTACATTTCGATAACTACGAAGGTTGTCAGCATGGTCCTGGTCGCGGAAAGACCAAAGCCACCTATATTCAAGAGCCCAGAGCCCTCCGGGAGGGTCCAAAGCTACCTGAAGGCGTGTCTGGGTCCCAACCACCAGGCAAGGATCTTCAAGGCAAGCTTGCTGAGGATCAACCTCTCTCATCCAAGAGAGTTCGCACAGCTGAAGAAGAAGTTTCAGATCCCTCCAAAAGGGTTTAGTAAGCTCAAGAAGAAGGTTCGAACCCCTCCAGGTGGTCCGGATTGATGAAGAAGAAGCTCTGGGACCTTCACAGAAGATCTGGACTATCCAGCCGCAAGTGTACTTCATCACTGAAGTACTCCATGATGCACGACTCATTATATTGAAGTGCATAAGCTTCTCCATGCAGTTCTTATCACCTCAAGGAAGCTACATCACTACTTCCAAGCCCACCAAATATCAGTGGTAACCTCCTATCCACTGCGTGCTATACTGCATAACCCCAATTCTATTGGGAACATTGCAAATTGGGCAACAGAGCTGGCAGAGTTTGATCTTGAATTCTTGCCTCGACATGCTATCAAGAGTCAGGCATTGGTTGACTTCATGGCATAGTGGCTAAAAGATACATGTTGGTAGAAGGGGATCTCTACCGGCGCGGTGCCAATGGCGTCCTAATGTGGTGCATTGCCCGAGAAGAAGGCCGTGAACTCCTCGCGGAAATCCATGGAGGCAAGAGTGGGAATCACGCATCTCCCTGCACGTTGGTCGGTAAAGCCTTCCCGCATGGCTTTTACTGGCCTACAACTCTCCAGAATGCAGTTGAGCTAGTAAAAATTTGTGAAGCATTCCAGTTCCACACAAAATAAATTTTCACACCAGCTCAGTCGTTGCAAATGATACCTCCTACATGGCCATTTGCTACCTAGGGGATGGACATTTTGGGAATTCTCATCATCATATTGAGGGAAACTCCTCATGATCTGCCATATGAACTTGGAGAAATTCATTTTTTATTCGGGACGATCGAATGAATGAGAAAACTTCTGTTCAGACCATTCCCAAGAGCTGTCGGGGGTTATAGGTTCCTGTACGTTGCCATGGACAAGTTCACCATGTGGCCATTAACTCCAGTAGTGACTATCAACAAGCAATAAGTTCTTGAAGTCCATAGTCTGCAGATTTGGAGTTTCGAACAAAGTCATCACTGATAATAGAACCCAATTCACAAGTGCAGCATTCCAAGAATATTGCGAAGACCTAGGCATACAAGTCAGCTATGCATCAGTAGCTCACCCGACAAGTAATGTTGAAGCCGAGAGAGCAAATGCAGAAATATTGAAAGGACTCAAGACGCGCACTTATGAGCGCCTGAAGAAACATGGAGCCAACTGGATACAGGAGCTTCCGTCCGCACTGTGGGCGATCAGGACAACACCTAGCCGGTCAACTGGAGAGACACCCTTCTTCTTGGTGTACGGATCTAAAGTGGTCCTTCCTCCAGAGATCACCATGGGGTCACTCCGGGTCCGGACCTTCAACGAAGCCACGCCAGACAAGCTCTGGCATGAAGACCTTGACCTCGTCGACGAGGGAAGGTGCCAAGCAGCTGTTTGGAATGCACGATATCGCCAGGTGCTCCAGCGCTAGCACCAAAGGCATGTGCGCAACCGACATCTTGAAGAAGGTGATCTGGTGCTGCGGAGAATACTAACTCGTGAAGGGATGAACAAACTATCCCCAGCTGGGAAGGTCCCTTTTGAGTGATTAAAGTATCCCATCCCGGATGCGTTCGCTTGGCAACAGAGGATGGGACTTTGCTTCCCATTCCTTGGAACATCGAGCACCTCCATATGTTTTATGCTTAGGTTCACAGAGGTGAGTCTGTAATTACACACAATGTAAGTTATAGAGTCTATACACAGTCGGGTAGGTCCTAAAGGAGAACATCCGGACCCTCCGGGAGGGTCCGGGCAGTTCATGCCCACCTAACTTGGTCCATATACTGGAAGTGTGGCTTACCTACCCTGGGATAGGACAAGATGAATAGCACACTTGGCCTGGTTTCTTACCCTATTTGTGTCCTTGTATCCCCTATAATTAGGACCTATAGTGAAATACATTATTATGTGAAAGCAGACTCCACGTGCATTAATTTTGTAGAAGCTCGTTTTCTCGTATTATCTTTTCCTTCTTGTCTATAACGAAGTTGTGCAATTCTTTTTGAGATTTAGTCCAAGTTATTCATATGATATGCGAGTTATATGGTTGGTCTTTTTCGGATCTTAGCATTGCTAGATAGTCTACTCGACTGAATGCCAAAGCCAATGGTAGGTCCGGAGTGCCCTATCGACATAGGATGGTCTGACACCCTAAGTACGCCACTCTACCTATATTTCGGAAGGCATTCAGATTTGAAGGGATTACATAAATTTACTTGTTATCATTTTGAATTCCTTTGGACCTAAATGTCAAATAAGAACAGTAAGCCGCAAACAACTTATACACGAGAGGACGAATATACTTTTTTTTTCTTGTCTTTAATGCGCAGGAAAACTAGAAAGTTCATGACGATGGCGGATGTTTCCGGAGCCACTAAGCTCCAACAACCCCAAGGGGCCCGCCATCGACGTTTCTAATGTTGAAAGTGGGCGTCCTCAAAGCCAACAAGCTCCGACAACTCCCATTGGGGCCAGCCATTGACGTGAAGAATAAATAGCAATCGAAGTGATGATGGAGAAAAAATCTCCCGAAGGGATTCGCCGTTGACGTAGTATACGTTGGTGGTGGATATCGTCGAAGCCAAGAAGTTTCGACCAATCCAGAGGGCCCGCTGTCGATGCTCTAAGTGGTGATAGTGGGCATTGTTGGGCATACCAAGCTCTAACAACCCCCACAGAGCCCCTCGCTGAAGTTATGCATTGGAAGTGGGCTCTGTCGGACCTACCAAGCGATGACAACTCCCAGGGGGCCCACCGTCGATGTAACAAAGGGTCCCTGGAGAAGTCGGAGGCAAAATTCAAAACACGGAGCTAACGTTCTGGCTACGAGTGAAAAGTGAAGTCGTCAAGACATTGTCAAATCGTTTTGGTACATGTTCGCAATCAAATTATGTACATCTACCAGAGGGCCAATAAAGTAAAAGACAATGCATTGAAGACAGATACAAAATGGAATTCATTCATTTCAAAAGATTTGATTTCATTCATTTATGGATTGGATTACAAAATTGGAGAAGTACAAGTGGAGGCAAAAGAAAAAGGTCCTAGGTCCTACGGAAATATGAAGCAATTGTTTGGGCAGCCTCTTGAACGCTTGCCCAGGTGGCATCCCCCTCTTCAACGAGGGGTCCTTTAAAGAGTGAATCTAAAGATAGTTGGGGATCTCGGCTTTTGTAACACTCCAGCACATATTCGGTGACGTTCTTGGCCAGAGACTTCCCCTCTATCTCTAGTTGGTTGACAATGATGTCACCCATCGCGTCGAGTTTGCTACCAGAAGAGCTATGCGCCACTAATGCTTGGTCCAGCTCTAGCTCTGGGTTATCCGGACGTACCGGACTGAAGCCAAGTGGCACCAAAGCTTCATTGGCTCGCCCCAAGAAATCCCACACTTGCTAGGACTCAGTTGCCCTTAAGCTCTGCAGTTCCTCCAGTGACCTCCGGGCGGCCGCAAGCTTCAAACCATCCCGAGCGATGCGCTCGACCTCTTCGGCATGCTGCTGAATACTTTCAGCAACTTCCTTTTCACAGATAGTGAGCTCCATCTCCTGAAGGTGGATGCTGTTCCGACGGCTGGCCAGGTCCTTCTCCCTGCCCCTCACTTTCTCCTCTCTTGTAGCGACATCAGTCTCTCTTTTGGAGAGATCTTAACCCCTCCGCTATATTTTTTTCCTCCTCCCGCTTGCATCACTGCTCAAGCTTCTTTGTGCAATCCACCAAGCTTTGCTCTCCCAGAGACAGTCTCTGGGCAAGCTCCTTCTCCCTCTTCATAATATCTTCTTGCTTCTCCAAGAGTTTCTCCTCCCTATCATCGAGGTCCTTTCGACTTTTAAGGAGAATCTAATTCAACTTGTTGAGGTTGTCCTGACGATCGTTAGCAGACTCATTGCTCTTCCTAGCATGCTCGAGAATCTCCCGAGACTTCGTGTCAAGGACAATGATGGAAGCCTCCCACTCATCCAGCAACTGGCACTAATATATCGTACGGGCCTTTTTCCTTCTCAACCCATTCTTGTAGGTCAGCAAGCCTTGTTTGCACCATTTTGGTCTCGAAGTGAAGTCTGTTGTGCCAACACCTCATGGTGTGGCGTTCTTCTTTGAGGATCTTACTGTCGATATTGGAGGCGAGCTGAACTTGAAAGAGACTGGAGCAGGCATTATTAATAGATAAAGCCAAATGAATTGGCTCCGGACCTGCTGGGATCTCCTCCGTAGGCTCCAAGGGATCTTCTAACATAACAATTGGGTCCCACAGCACAAGCGTGGTTCCCTGTGGTTCCGCGGCGCTAGGGCCCCCTCCGGGAGCTCTTATGCCTCTACCGACACCGAGGCAGGTCCCACCGAGGGAACTCCAACCTCCGAAGCTGACGACGAAGGTCCCCTTGCCGGAGCTCCCACCATCGGCGCTGCGGGTGGAGGGCCTGCAGCCGACTCCTCTGGGCGCTCTGGCTCCGACATGAGCACCTCCAGAGTAACTACATCCGAGGCTTGCATTGGAGCTTCACCCAAAGCCCTAAACACCACTGGTTCAGGCGCCGGTACTTCGGCTGCATCCAGCTCAGGTGCTAGAGTTTCAGCAACGTCAAGCATGGAAGCTAAGACTTCAAGCACTTCCAGCTCAGTCGTTGGATCTTCAACCATTTATGGCACAGTTGCTGGAGCTTCGGTGACCTCCAGCTCGAATGCTGGGGCTTATGCCATCTCCATCTCTTGCGTCGGAGCTTCAGCTGCCAGCTCTAAAGTTGATGGCGCATCTTCACAAGCATCTCCCCCGTGGTCTGGTGCTACCACAGAAGCTTCAGGCATCACCTCTAGATCCAAATCCACGAGAGCCGGCGCTGGAGTTGTTGTGACATCGGCCACCACTCGGGGAGGCACAGGGGTCGGAGTTAGAGCCTTCGCCTGCACAGCTTCCACTACTGTAGCGGGTGCAGGAGCCTCGGTATTTTATTTGACGCCCTGCAAACGAAGGATCGAAAGATTAAAGACATGATAAAATCAAAAATAGCAACCCAAGGTGAGGACATAATGCTTACCTTGTGAGGCTACCGCTCAAGTTGGCGCAGAACTTCTTCATCGAGAGACTAGAGTCAGAACCCATCGTAGTTGGTGTGGCAGAAGCTCTGAATTGTTGCTTGATCTTGCCGTTGTCGTCAACGTTGCCTCAGTCGGGACCTCCCTCGGCTGGGAAGGACCTCCGGACTTGGAGCCTGTAGTCGGTGCTGGGACTGGGGTTGACTTGTCGAAGCTAGTGCCCCTCGAGGACGCTGGCTCCAAAGAAGGGGTCGCAGCAGAGGATCTGCTTCACTGGGGAGAGGGGGCTATTGAAGTCAAAGCTAACCAGGCGGAGCTCCCACCAGCATGCCTCAACTTCCTCTTCTGGCTAGAGGATCCTGCCGGCTCCTTGCCATTGTATTTCCCCTTGCTGGAGTCATTGACCTTCTGGCTTAAAGTAGCAGTCAGTGCCACCCTCTTCGAAGCTCTGAGAATAGCAAGACTAAAGGTGCTACGCCTCTCCACCAGGACGAGGTCGTCAAGCTCTGGCATCCCCCTTCAGAGCTCCGTCCTGATCTCTGGAACCATGTTCAGAGGGAGGAATTTCGCCGGCTAGGTCAATGCGTCGCGGGATATGTGTAGGATCGAAGAGCACGTGAAAAGCTACCATAGGGGGGGGGGGGGCGAATGGTAGATTTAAAAAATCTTACGCAGCGGAAACAATTAAACTCCAAACCCTTTCGGCAGAAAAACGATCTGTTAAAGAAATCGTGTGTGAGACTAATCTAAATGTGTTTCACCGTGACAAAAGTGATGGATATCAGAGAGAATCAAGTCACAAATACAACACAAAAAGAATCACTCAAATCCGACGAGAAAAACTCAATATGATCGAAAGATCAAACAATGGTCAATCTGTCCTACCCGAGGAAAAACAGTTCTGGAACGCTGCAAAGAAACTCGTGTAGATCAGAAACCACAAATCCAATGACCGTGAAATTTTGACATATGATAGACAATCAAGTTTTGAAGACAACCCAAAAAGAATTACGTCAATTGGATCTGTAAAACTCGAGTTATGATAAAACCACCAACGAAAGGTAGTGCTGTCCAGAAACTCGATGAGTAAAACTTGTTTGGAACAAGTCGGACGAACAAGACACAAAAGTTCCTTCAAACTACGAATTTTATTCAATAGAACACAAGAGGAACAGACCCCAAAGTCGTCCACAATGAGCTATGGGCTCCCTTGCTTATATAACCAGCCCTTAGGCCAACCCAATATCAACTAGGACTCTAATCCTACTCAGATCATGAATCGTAACTTTCCATAACTGCTTAGGATTCTTCTATACGCAGATAGAGGCAATATTAAAACTTCGAAACACTTTAGGAACGTATCCCACATTCCTAAACAACTCAAATTCGTGACCCACACGAAATCCTATCATAACCAACTCGATACTTTCCATACCGAGCCATAACCGACTCCGCCGCAGCCAAAGTCATCAACCGGTACGATCCGATCCTTCCGACCAGATCTTTCCTTACTTATCCCATCTTAGGAACCATGTTGCCACGTCATGCACCGCATGCATACGTGCGAACACCTTCCTTCGACGTTCAGTAACCTTCATATGCACTGCCCTTGATTCAATCATCCTGCGCGACCTCCTGATCAGCTCAACACCTCCTGATCAGCTCAACCACAGTTCCTCCCGAACTTGGTTGTTGGAACCTCACCTCCTCCCTGAGACTAGTCCAATGGATCCCATCACCAGCCATGACTTGAACTCAAGCAACACCTGCACATGAATAAACAACCAATCCATACGAGCCCAAGTCCTCGACTTGACTCAAGTTAGTTCCGAACACAACACCCTACGTGAGAGCTTCACATAAGCATGTTGCAAAACCACAGTAACACGATATCATCCATATCAACCAAAATGCACCAAAAACTTAGCAAATTAATACTAAGCAATCTTTCCAATCATGTAAAGCAAGTACGAAACATTGCAAATGAAAAGCAGAAGCACTGCGGTCAAGTTCCGGACCTTGCCAGAGCAACCCGGAGCTTGAGCCGGAGCTAACAAAAGCTAGTAGAATCTAGCGCCGGAGCTTATCAAAACTAGTACATCCTAGCACCGAAGCTTACCAAAAACTAGTAAAGACTAGTCAACCCAAAACCGGAGCTAGACAAAGAACGTCGGAGCTTAGCAAAAGCATTCCGGAGCTATCAAATATATGCCGGAGCTATCAAAGACATGCCGGAGCTAAAGATAAAGATCACCGGAGCTAACCAAAGCTAGTAGGACCTTACCAAGAAGTCGGACCTAGCTTCGAACATAGCCGGAGCTACCCAAAACAAGCCGGACCTATCGTCGGACCTTGTTGTAGCTCAGAGCTAGAGTCGGACCTTGATAAAAAGGTGTTTTGGTGATATTCAAAACTTTTATCATCAAAGCCTAGTGTATTCACTACAAGCCAATGTATTCAGCACATATAGGTCTTACAATCTCCCCCTTGATGAATGCATTGGCAACATCATTTAAAATCCGAACACTGGCTTATTCACATAAAAGTTTTGAAGGCAATTTCTCCCCTTTTGTAAATCAAAAGTAATATGAATGAGAAGAAAATCTCTCCCCCTTTATTATCTCTCCTTATGCACACATTCTCTTTCTCTTCATGCTTATCTCCCCCCCTTTGACAATGTATTCAGCAAGTCATGAGCATATAAACAAATTATCTCTCCATTTTTAGTTGTTATGAGCATATTATAACATATACATATAAACAAAGCTCATCCAAGTCATACTATCAAGTACCTTACATTATCACATCAATGAAATACATAAAGTAGTGTGAGCCATGCTAGAGATCAAATGTAATTTTCAATTTAAGCAAGTCATGATCTCACAAACTTAACTATTTCAAAACCTGATAGCATGACACTAGTTGCTGCATTTTATTATTTTTCAAAGTATAAAATTATATCATATGATATTTGCAAGAGATTATATACGCATCTGCCTTATTCTAACCAACCAAGCCAAGCCTATGTCATTTGACAATCAGAAGCTTAAGGACATGGTTTTAGTCATACACAACTTCTTCCAAGTTCATATCTGAGTGCAATGACAAGCCATCTCAAAAGAAGAAGTGCGATGCATGCATATTCTCTTGATCTTTTCTCAATTTATATTTGTTCATAAAAACTCAACATGTGAGTTGATTACTTGATTAATTCTTTATGATTAAAAGCATTTGTGAGCATGCAACAAGTTCAAAACAGCAAGAAAGTTCGACCATGACCAGATTTAGTGTAAGTACTTATTCCAATTACTAGACATGGCAAAAACTACAAAATGTATAACACGAGTAATGTAGTAAGAACTTTCAGCATGTAAAAGGAATCACAAAGTCATATATGTATGAAATACTATGCTCATATTATTTTTATTTCAGATTCACACATAGACTTCCCAAGTTTCAAACCTCCCCCTCAATTTAAGCCATGAGGATGCATAACCCCTATTTCACTATGAATGTAACAAAAACGAGTGAAATCCAAAAGTTTTGTAAAAATGTCAGCCAATTGATGTTCGGTATCTACATGGTGAAGCACAATGTTTCCTTTTTCAACGTTATCTTAGAGAAAGTGATACCTAATATCAATGTGCTTAGTTCTAGAATGTTGCACGGGGTTTTTGGCAATGCAAATAGCACTAGTGTTATCACAGAACAGTGGAACACTAACTAGATCAACCCCATAGTCCTTAAGTGTTTGAACAATCCAAAGAATTCGTGAGCAAGCACTAGCAGCAGCTACATATTCAGATTCGGCTGTGGATTGTGCAACTGAATTTTGTTTTCTAGAGAACCAAGCAACAAGAGAATTACCAAGAAAATGACAAGCACCGGAAGTACTTTTCCTATCAATCCTACAACCCCCAAAATCAGCATCTGAAAAAGCTTTCAAAGTAACGGTTGAGGAAGAAGGAAGAAAAATGCCAAATTCTTGAGTTCCATGTAAGTACCTAAGAATCCTTTTGACGGCTTGACGATGTGAAACACGTGGGGAAGCTTGAAACCATGCACAAAGACATACGCTGAATTGTATGTCTGGTCTTGATGCCGTGAGGTACAAAAGTGATCCGATCATGATTCTATATTCTTTTTGATTCACAGGTTCACCATCGTCATCAAGTTCAAGTGTTGTTGCTGTTCCCATTGGTGTCCGAAGAGGCTTGCTTTTGTCCATGTTGAAGCGCCTTAGGAGGTCTTTGGTATACTTCGTTTGATGCACAAAGGTACCCTACTTGGTTTGCTTGATTTGCAGCCCCAAAAAGTAAGTGAGTCTACCCATCATACTCATTTCAAATTCGGAACTCATCATTGCTGAAAACTTAGACACAAGATCATGAGAAGCACAACCAAAGATAATATCATCCACATACACTTGAACGAATAATGAGTCATTGCCATGCTTAAGCACAAAAAGTGTTTTATCAACCTTGCCCATGGTAAACCCCTGTTCAAGTAAGAATGTTTTTAACCTATCATACCATGCTCTAGGGGCTTGTTTGAGACCGTATAAGGCTTTGGACAGTTTGTAAACATGATTAGGAAATTCTGGATTTTCAAAACCCGGCGGTTGTTTGACATAAACCTCCTCATCTATGTAGCCATTAAGAAAAGCACTTTTAACATCCATTTGAAATAGCTTAAAACCTTTAGATGCTGCAAAAGCTAACAAAATTCTTATGGCTTCTAATCTAGCGACAGGAGTAAAAGTTTCATCAAAATCTAGACCTTCAACTTGAGTGAAACCTTGAGCAACCAACCGAGGCTTATTCCTAACCACAACCCCACCCTCACTTTGTTTATTTTTAAATACCCATTTAGTTCCAATTAAAGTGTGACCTTGAGTTGGAGGTACAAGTTTCCAGACATTATTTCTTTCAAAATTTTCTAACTCTTATTGCATGGCAATAATCTAAGATTCATTAGTGAGTGCGTGTGATATATCTTTGGGTTCAAAAGAAGCAACAAAAGCAGAATGAGCATAAGAGTTTGGATCGCAAAACCTAGACCGTGTGACTCGTTCGTGCAAGCTTCCAATCATCTGTTGTGGGGGATGATCTTTGTAAAAACGTAGAGGAACAGATGTCTCACAAGCTTCTTCTTAATTAGGTTCATCGTAGATTGATGATCTTGTTACTTGTGGACGATGAGGACCAGCATAGGTGATAGCCGGAGCTTGTTCAATGTCCGGAGCTGGACAAGTGTCAACTTCGGAACTACCAGGCGGTATCACCGGCTCTTCTTCATCTTCGAAAATACCCTCCCCCTGAGGATACGGATCTGGTCCTGCAACACCGGACCTAGTACCTGGGCTAGTTTCATCAAAAGACACTTCACAAGTCTCCACAATTTTGTTAGTGTCAAGTAAAAGCACACGGTAGCCTCTAGTATGAGATGGATAACCAAGAAACATGCCATCGAGGGATCTAGGTTCAAATTTATCAAGATTACCATGTTTCTTAACAAAGCATTTGCAACCAAAGACCCGAAAGTGTGTAACACTAGGCCTATGTCCAAACCGGAGCTCATATGGTGTTTTACCTAGCTTAGCACGCAAGAAAACACGATTTGAGACATAACAAGCGGTTGCTAACGCATCAGCCCAAAATTTCCTAGGAGTTTGATATTCATCAAGCATAGTCCTAGCCATCTCAACTAAGGTTCTGTTCTTTCTTTCTACAACACCGTTTTGTTGAGGTACATATGGTGAAGAGAATTGATGATCTATTCTATTTTCAGCACAAAAGTGATCAAAAGATTGATTTTTAAATTCAGTTCCATAATCACTTCTAATTGCTTTTAATGATCCTGGGTGATCAATTGATAATCTAAGAAATAAAGTTCTAAAGTGACTAAAAACTTCATTTTTAGATGCCATAAAGTAAACCCAAGAGTATCTAGAATAATCATCAACGATAACAAGAACATACCATTTACCTCCGAAGGATTGAACGTGAAGGTCCTACGGTGTCAAGATGCAAAAGTTGACATGGTTCAGTTGTCATGATCATTGTGAGAGGAGTATGTGAACCTGCAACCATCTTAGCATGTCTACAAGAAGAGCACACAATTTCTTTGTCCCCTTTAAGCTTAGGCAGCCCACGTATGCGATCAAGAGCACTAACACGCGTTAGGTGATCAAAGCCTACGTGACCAAGTCTACGATGCCAAAAATATAAGTCCTTTGAATCATTAGCAACTAGACACCTATGCTTAGAGGAAGACATATCAAAATCATCTTTAAAAACTCTTCCAAACCGAGACATGTTAAAAATAAGCTCACTATTTGAACCTACAACTTTGCAGCAGTTTTTATTGAAAATAATTTCTAGATTTTCATCTAGCAATTGTGAAATAGAAAGCAAGTTGTATTTCAAATTTTTGACAAGTGCCACATTCTTCAAAGTGTAGTGATCATTTACTCTAACCGAACCCTTAGCAATTATAGGAGTTGAAGAATTATTGGCAAAAGTAACATTCTCTACACGTGACACAAAAGAGAGGGAGGAGAACCAATCTTTGTTACCGGTCATGTGGCGTGAGCAACCTGAATCCACAATCCAAATGTTCTCCTTCCTCAAACATGTAACCTACATAGAAGCACAATACGTCGATGACTCAATACTGGGGTTAGTCAAAAGGCATTTAGGTATCCAGTACTGAGTCACACGACGTGCAGTAGGAAAAACACGCGAAAGCTGAGATAAAATAGCAGGTTTATGAGTCAAAATTTGAGGTTTTCTATTCTTAATTCTTTTAGCACAAGAACCAATAGCTCCGGAGGTAAAAGCAGCAGTTCCAAAAGACAAGGCTAAAGCTCCGGAAAAAAAAGTTGAAGTTCCGAAGGAAACAACAAAAGATCCGGGAGCTCTCGGAGCTATCGGAACTATCGGAGCTGCTTTTGCGGATTTCTTACCAGAAGGTCCAGAAGCTACCTTTTCAAATTTCTGACTCACTAAAGCAGGTTGTGTTTTTCTAATTGCATGAAAGTTATAAAATCTAACAATTTCTTTCCTTTTTCTGTTGTTTAGTTAGTCTATAACAAAAATCTATGACATGACCATCTGTACCACAGAAGATACAATGAAATTTAACTTTGTGTTCATGTCTAGATGAGCAAGCAATATTTTCATTTGAAACCGAATGAGGCAACACTCCTGCAGATTTGAAAACCACTCCTTTTTGTTTAGGAACTGTTTGAATCAAACCACATCCTAATGACTTTACAATTTTAGGTGGATGTGCCTTAGCATGAGCATGAGAATCAAAACGTCAACCAGTTTTATCATTGCAAGACTTGGAAGAATTCAGCAGCAAGTTTAGGTTCTTATTCTCATTACAAAACCGATCTAATGTCCTATGCATGTCATCAAGATTATTGGACAGATCAAGGCAATTTTCACATGAAGTTTTTCCTTTTAGTTTGCAATTTGAACAAAATTTAACTTCATGAGAACGTAAAGCATTGTTCAATATAGAAATTTCATTCATAGCATCCTGTAGTTTCTTATCAAGATCCTCACAAGTAGACCAATGCAAATCAATTGTAGAACAGCTAGCATCTTTCAAGTTTTTATCATTAAGTGCAGCAAGCTCTTTGTTCTTTTCAATTTCTTTACGTGAAACAAATGCAATAGACTTATTTGGGTTCTTACGTGCTAGGATGTCAATTTCATGAGTTTTTAGTTTAGAATAAAGTACATCTAATGCAAGAGAACTCATGACAGTTGATTCACGAATAGATGTTACTTTCATCTACCAAATTGACATATCTAATGCACTAAGAAGTTGCCTAGCATTCTCAGCATCAGAAAAATTAACATTGACACTATGTAAGTTGTTGAGAATTTTATTGAAACGATCAAAGAGGTCATCGATAGACTCACCAGGTTGCATCTCAAAGTGCATATATTCCTTTTTGAACATATCTTGTTTTACCTCCTTGATTGTGTTGGAGCCTTCATGATAATCACAGAGAGCTCTCCAAACATCGTATGCTGATCGGAGGTGCGCGACACGATCAAAGTCGCTTTGAGTGAGTCCTTGGATGATCAAGTTTCGGGCTTTTTGTTGTTGTCAACATCCCGTAGGTTTGTGGCCGTGACATGATCATTGGGTGGCACTTCATAAGGCTTATACACCTTCTCCCATATTGCAAAGCCTTGTGCCTGGATAAAAGCCTCCATGCGTGCCTTCCAAACCTGAAAATCAATACCAGCAAACACACAAGGTTTGGCGGAGTATATCTCCATGATGATTAGTCAAAAACATGTGCAAATCACAAAGATTAGAGCACTGTGGCTCTGATACCAATTTTAGGATCGAAGAGCACGTGAAAAGCTACCAGAGGTGGGGTGAATGGTAGATTTAAAAAATCTTACGCAGCGGAAACAATTAAACCCCAAACCCTTTCGGCAAAAAAATGATCTGTTAAAGAAATCATGTGTGAGACTAATCTAAATGTGTTCCACCGTGAAAAAAAGTGATGGATATCAGAGATAATCAAGTCACAAAGACAACACAAAAAGAATCACTCAAATCCGACGAGAAAAACTCAAGTTATGATCGAAAGATCAAACAATGGTCAATCTGTCCTACCCGAGGAAAAACAGTTCTGGAACGCTGCAAAGAAACTCGTGTATATCAGAAACCACAAATCCAATGACCGTGAAATTTTGACATATGATAGAAAATCAAGTTTTGAAGACAACCCAAAAAGAATCACGTCAATTGGATCTGTAAAACTCGAGTTATGATAAAACCACCAACGAAAGGTAGTGCTGTCCAGAAACTCGACGAGTAAAACTTGTCTGGAACAAGTCGGACGAACAAGGCACAAAAGTTCCTTCAAACTACGAATTTTATTCAATAGAACACTAGAGGAACAGCCCCCAAAGTCGTCCACAACGACCTATGGGCTCCCTTGCTTATATAACCAGCCCTTAGGCCAATCCAATATCAACTAGGACTCTAATCCTACTCAGATCATGAATCGTAACTTTCCATAACTGCTTAGGATTCTTCTATACGCAGATAGAAGCAATCTTAAGACTTCCAAACACTTTAGGAACGTATACCACATTTCTAAACAACTCAAATTCGTGACCCACACGAAATCCTATCATAACCAACTCAATACTTTCCATACCGAGCCATAACCGACTCCGCCGCAGCCAAAGTCATCAACCGGTACGATCCGATCCTTCCGACCAGATCTTTCCTTCCTTATCCCATCTTCGGAACCATGTTGCCACGTCATGCACCACATGCATACGTGCGAACACCTTCCTTCGACGTTCAGTAACCTTCATATGCACTGCCCTTGATTCAATCATCCTGCGCGACCTCCTGATCAGCTCAACCACAGTTCTTCCCGAACTTGGTTGTTGGAATCTCATCTCCTCCCTGAGACTAGTCCAATGGATCCCGTCACCATCCATGACTTGAACTCAAGCAACACCTACACATGAATAAACAACCAATCCATACGAGCCCAAGTCCTCGACTTGACTCAAGTTAGTTCCGAACAAAACACCCTACGTGAGAGCTTCACATAAGCATGTTGCAAAACCATAGTAACACGATATCATCCATATCAACCAAAATGCACCAAAAACTTAGCAAATGAATACTAAGCAATCTTTCCAATCATGTAAAGCAAGTACGGAACATTGCAAATGAAAAGCAGAAGCACTGCGGTCAAGTTCCGGACCTTGCCAGAGCAACCCGGAGCTTGAGCCGGAGCTAACAAAAGCTAGTAGAATCTAGTGCCGGAGCTTACCAAAACTAGTACATCCTAGCACCGGAGCTTACCAAAAACTATTAAAAACTAGTCAACCAAAAACCGGAGCTAGAAAAAGTACGTCGGAGCTTAGCAAAAGCATTCCGGAGCTATCAAATATATGCTGGAGCTATCAAACACATGCCGGAGCTAAAGATACAGATCACCGGAGCTAACCAAAGCTAGTCGGACCTTACCAAGAAGTCAGACCTAGCTTCGAACATAGCCGGAGCTACCCAAAACAAGTCGGACCTACCCAAAACAAGTCGGACCTATCATCGGACCTTGCTGTAGCTCAGAGCTAGAGTCGGACCTTGATAAAAAGGTGTTTTGGTGATATTCAAAACTTTTATCATCAAAGCCAAGTGTATTCACTACAAGCCAATGTATTCAGCACATATAGGTCTTACAATATGGCCCTGTGTTGAAACTTCTGGATATGGAGTTTCAAAGCTTCATCATCCAAATTAGTATTAAAACCGGCTTCAATCCGGTTGTGATCCATATCACTGTAGAAGGCCCATGCGGGCCACTCCCTCGTCTTCGGCGGCGCCCACCTGTTCACCAGGAAATTGTCGAAGACCATCTGGGGGGTCACTCCACCCTCTGTGCATTGCTGGATCCTTCTCAGGATGGACTTGTATGCTTCTGACAACTCCGAAGCTGCATTCCAAGTGTCGGTGTCGACATTGGGGAGACCCTTGGGCAACTCCAACCTCTCGTGCTCCTCCACTGCGATGATCACCCAGTCTTTCTTCCAGTATCTCACTTTCTAGAGGGGAAGGTCTTCATGTACTTGAAGGGGCAATTCTTGCACTTCACAAAGTAGTAGAAGAAAAATCAGCCCCGTCCCCTTTCCGGCAGTGTGGACCGTGAAGAAGGTCCGGAAGAGCTCGATGCATGGCGGCAAACCCACCAACATCTCGTAGAAGTGGACGAAGTTCGCCACAAGAAAGAAGGAGTAGGGGCCGAGGTGGTGAAGCTGCATACCGTAGAAGTTCAGCAGCATCAACAAGAAGCTTGAAAATGGTGGGATCAGACCCACCATGGCGTACGCCGAGAAGAAGACGATCTCGTGAGTGCACTTCTTCTTGAAGGGATGCTTGCCGAAGCGGATGTCGTTGTTGAACAAGTCACTGGACCACCCCATGTAGGTTCAGACCCTTGACAGGTCTTCGTCGCTAGTGATCTTGCTGCGGGGAAGACCCAACTCCATCGCGGCAAAATAGAGCGAATGTTGGAAAGGCTATGCAAAGGTTGGGAGGCTCTAAGCACAAGTCTGAATGAAAGCGTAAAGAGTCCTAAAACCGTGCGGGCTTTCCTTCTTAAGTAAGCCTCCGCAACGCTTGGATGGAAACTACAGCGGGATCAAGGTCACACTTCAAAATCCTACCCCATCAATGACAAATGGGACCGGGTCCACTTTGGCGGAAAAGTCGAAGTTATTACCCCAGGCGAATCATTGTCATGATGGGAAGTTGGAAGCCCGAGGGCGTCGGTCTGACATGGCGCCCGAAACCGATATGGTTTTTGTATTGGGAACCTGCAACCTTCAATTGTGTGAGATCCGCACGCCAAGATCTCACCTGCCGCATCAAGAAGAGCCACGCGGTGGTGGTTTAACTATGGACCATCGCCCCAACGGCCCATGAAAAGACCTTTGAAGCCGCAACCCGGGAATCAAAGATGGCCCCACCTGTGGTAGAATAATTTCACCCAAAGGGTTTCTTCTAGAGGTAGGCCCGAGGGCCACTGTCAGTATCCTGCGTACCGGGTGCCCCAATATACCGCAAGAAAAACCATAGAGTTCCACTAGTCCGAGTTGAAGACCTCCGAAGGCTCCACTTGTCCCGTAACACTGGACCTGCCTCCCTCATTAGGGTAGCTCTGATGCAGCCATGTGTAACACAAGGCCGGACCTAACTCCCTATATAGGGAAGCTCCGGTCGTGCCACGTGTCCAAGGGCCCTGGACCTAACCCCGATTAGAGGGAAGCTCCGGTGCTGCCATGTGTATAGCGGCTCCGGACCTGTCTTCCTACAGAGGGAAGCTCCGGAGCTGCCACGTGTCGAGCCTCCGGACCTAAGACAGCAACGGGAGGATAGACGGATCTCCAACGACGTGAACATTCAAGGGGCAATAAAAGCTACCACTTAGATCTGATTACGTGTCATTAATGCCATGTTAATGACACACGATCAGATGACCTTTAGTACCGGGAACGCCGCCATTTAGGTGCATTATCACCATTAACCATGCTTAATACATACAAATTGTGTATCAGGTAATTAAATACTGTCGGGGCCACATGTCAGGCCAGGCTGACAATGTAATGGCCTGTACTTGGAATATAAAAGGGTTGTGCTGCACGGTACAAAGGACAACCCTAAGCAAGTGCTTACACAGACACACTCATACATACAACAACACCATGGAGTAGGGTATTACGCTCAGGCGGCCCGAACCATGTAAAAAATCCCATGTCACTGTCTTGTTCCTAATCTCATGCATGCACCAACCAATCATGAACCTCCGCAAGCTACGATCTAGTAGTACCGGGGAAGTGTCGATTACACACTTCAAATCTTACATTATTGAATTACAAAATATTGGAAATATAAAATAAGCAAACTAATGGGTAAGCACACAATGGCCTATAGGGATGTCTATTCATGGTGCCTTTTAGTTGTTGGGCATCCCCATGGACTCGCCCAAGCGCTTGATTTTGACACTCATGCCATGGCGTATACCATAAATCTCTTTCTGAAAGGAATCATCAATATCATCCTTTAATTCAGTCCTCTTGATGCGTGCTTCGGCCACCGTGCGTGCTAGCCTCTTGTTCTTGAAACGGAGATTTTCTATATCCTTGGCTAGATGCGCCGCATCAGCACGGGGGGAGTTCTCACCGCTTCTTTTATATTGCCTCGGAGGCATTTTTATAGCAGGTGGTGAGAGGTGACGCCTCACTCTGGAGGGAGACAAGCCTGTCGATTCCTCCAAACCTAAGTTGTGCATACGCTTGTAGAGACCTTTTCCATAACCCTTTGGTGTTCTCACGCCTTGGATTATGAAACAATTGTTCGCGGGCTTCGACGAGGTATGAGTTGGTGACTCGTAGTTGTGGCTCACTATGATGTCGTTCTTCATTTTGGGAGTGCCTGTAAACTTCTCGCCGGTCTGGATCGTGGGACGGACTTCGTCTTTCGCATGGAGAAGATGAGATGCGATGGCCTTAATAGCCACCGTTGTTGGATGTGGTTTGGGAGTACGTGACTTCATGGGCGCTTTTACGAGGAGAAAGCAACCTTGCCACGCTGCAACGTGCAGGGCTACATCCACAGGGTGTCCAAATAGGTGGGATCATGGCGAGAGGTGCCACATCCAAAGCCATCACGGCCTCAATGGCTATGGTGGAATCGTTGTTGGCCGCCATAGGTTCCCTCTGAGGTTGAAGATGGAGCTAGAGGACGCATGGGGAACAATGCTTTTGCCTTTGCCGACCGTGGTGGATGGGATGAGGTGGAAGATGGGAGGTGATATTTTCTGAAATGGTGCAAGTTTCCTCTCTGTCATTGCTTTATAATATTGCCGAGGCAAGGATCGAAGCTATCGTACCGATGGTTCTATTGAGATAGCACGGGGGAGATAACCTACAAAAACATAACCCTGGCGGCGCCAACCTGGAGTTAGCCGACCTTCTGTGGGCCTTGTTAGGTCTTCTATTTCGTGAGTTGTCTTAGTGGGCCATAAGGATCAGATTTATAATGGGCCCACGTGCTGGACTTGGAAGGAATACGGGGAATTTGGAAAAAAATCATGGAAATCGATTAAATTTAGCACATCGACTTCTTTTTCCACATCCTCATGGGAATCCAGAAAGATTTTGAGACGGTGCCCATTTACCTTAAATAGATGAACTTCATCATCTTGGAGTGTGATGGCCCCATGAGATGAAGTTTTGATTATGGTAAATGGTCCTTCCATTTACTTCATAATTTCCCATGTCCAAAGAGTTTTACCCTGGAGTTAAAGAGAAGGACTTTATCTCGAGGCTTAAACTCCTTTGGCGTAATATGTTTATCATGCCATCTCTTGGTTCTTTCCTTATATATCTTGGCACTATGGTACGCCCTATCCTCCATTCCTCATGTTCAGAGATTTTCCTTAAACGGTGCTTTCCAGCCTTATCAAGGTCCATCTTCCACCATTTTATGGCCCAATGAGCTCTATGTTCCAACTCTAGAGGAAGATAACATGTCTTCCCATAGACAAGTTGGAATGGAGACATGCCAATGGGAGTCTTGTAGCCAGTTCAATATGCCCACAATGCGTCAGGTAGCTTTTACTTCCATATCGTTCCCATTTCCAAGACGGTCATTGGCAGAATATTCTTGATCTGCTTATTAGATTTTCTGCTTGATCGCTTGTTTGCGGGTGGTAGGGAGTATCAATATTATGCTGAACTCCAAGCTCTCTTAGAAAGCTCTGGAAGGTCTTATCGATGAAATGAGGCCCTCTATCACTTATAACCATTCTGGGAGTGCCAAAGCGTGAGAAAATGATCTCATAGAACATTTTCCTAACATGCCTCGAGTCGTCATTTCTTCATGGCAATGCCTCTATCCATTTCAACACATAATCGGTGACCACCAAGATGTACTCGCACTCATGGAACTTTGGAATATACCCCACACATCTAATAATTTGACTTGGAGATTATACGTGAGGGGCATGGCATTACGAGTAGTGATTCCTCCATGCTTTTGGCATTTCCAACATTTGCAAATGAATTCCTTGGTATCTTCATAAATTGAAGCCAATCGAATCCACTTTGCCAATCTTTGCCTAGGTATAGTAAACACCGTAATAGCCTCCATAGGGGACAGCATGGCATTTTTCAATAATTTTGGTGCCTTCGATCGTGGGGACACACCTTCTAAGAAGGCTATCGACACATACTCAATATAGATATGGGTCATCCCACACGTGTCTACGACTCTCATAAGTGAGTTTCTTTTTGTTCTCCCCTAGTGGTACATATCCCGTGACCATGAAGTTCATGATATCCACTGTGAGAGTCAGCCACCTTAAGCAACATATCATCACATAGGAAGTCATTAATGGCTACATTCATGTGTTGCGTGACTTCCATATGTGAGAGATGATCCGCAACAGAACTCTCCACTCCTTTCTTGTCCTTTTTCTCTAAATCAAACTCTTGCAGTAGGAGAATCCATTTTTCATCAGCCTTGGTTTAGCATCCTTTTTGGTGAGCAAAAATTTCAAGGAATCATGGTCTGTGTAGATAATGACCTTGGCTCCATCCAAATAGGACCTAAACTTATCGATAGCAAATACTACAGCCAATAGCTCTTTTTCCCTAGTGGCATAATTGAGTTGTGCGCCTGTTAGAGTGTTGCTAGCATAGGCTATGGTGTGATGCTTCTTATCTTTGGTTTGGCCTATGACCGCACCAACAGCAAAATTGCTGGCATCACACATGATTTCGACTGGTAGCATCCAATCAGAGGGTTGGATGATTGGAGCCAATACAAGTGCCTTTGAGTGTATCAAAAAATTTAAGAAACTCCTCATTGAAATCCAATGAAGCATCCTTAGATAAAAGGTTGTGACACCTGGTTTCGAAAATGAATCAAGTGCGATGCATATGTGCCCAAGATGTTCAACACACATACACGAGTGCACCACAAATGATATACACAAAATTACCACAACACGAACTGGTAAATAAGTACTTTTATGACAATATTCAAATAATCCTCAAATTACAGACTCTAATGATCACTATTATTGATAAATTCTGAAACTAATGCAACGGAAATAATCTAACCGAGCAATGTAAGCATCGGGGATAGCACGGCTCCAAGCAACACCACAGGCAAGTCAACGGCGACACACAACCTAGTACTCCGCATTATCCTTAGGGTACTCCCAAATATCACCTGAAAATGTTGGTTGGGGAAATGCAAGGGTGAGCACATGTCGTACTCGGCAAGTGTAGCAAAATTATGACATGTAGCTTAAACAAGGAATGTTAGTAAATAAAGGGCTATTTTCTGAAAAGTACATTTAAAACATATGAAAAGCATACTAAGATGTCGATGTGAATTAATCCCATCATTTCCCAAATAAACATAATATTTCATATCCATCATCCATCATCCATCCATATGCCATATTCTTACCATCATTAACCATGTTCATTTATCACCATCCAGTCCATAACCAAAATCAACCCAAACCAATCCCAAATCCTAAGTTCCACTCAAATCATATAGGTCATCCAGGTGCTCTTAACTGGGAGCACGGCTATCATGATAGTTTTTAATACTCTGTAGAGGTTGTACCGCTTTACCCACAAGTTTGTGATTTCGTCACCCGTCAGCGACTAAAGAAACCTCCCTTATGCCAATTACACTTCCTTATGTGTATGGCCAAGAGATCCCAAAATTGCCTTTACAAAGGGATTACCAGCATATTCGGACCCACTGAGGTTTCATCGATGGTGATGCATCCAACTGAGCACATCCAACCAAGGGACCCTCTTGCTCCATTTGGATCCCAGGGCAGTCCTGCCACTATTGAAAACCCAACTGACTCACATTCCCCGCTCCTCCAAATGATGCGAACAATGCTGGCAATACACCTAATTAAATGGCTAAGTCGCACCCATACTTGGCCTTGTGGTGGCACTGTTGTCCTGGCTTATTCTTGCATGAACTGGTCCTTAGATCCAAGGCAAGCAAACCCACCATATCATCCAATCCAATCCACAAACCATGCTTGCTTAGATCTCCCAAGTCCCATGTTTCCAATTAATCATGTCCTTCAATTCTCATCATACATAAGTGCATTTATTCATAGTTAAGCCATTTGGTTGCTTTTTCATCCAAATTAACTTGAGTGAAGCAAAAAGGTAAAATACCCTTTCAATTGTCCACAATATATTCCAAGCGACAAGGATGGTTAAACAACACCTATCTTGGGTTTCCCATCAATTTGACAGAAGCATGCAATTTTGCAAACAAAAAATTTAAAAACAGGATCAAAATTTTCAAGGGCTCTTGCCTTGCTCTTGAGACTGATTAGGGTCGAAAGCTTCAAAGTTTTGGTGTTGGAGGTCCTCGACAGCACTCTCTAGCGCAACACCATCTATTCTACGCAACAAACATACAAAACAAGCATAACAATCAATAAATGCCCATATATTACTCAATATGTCATGACATGTATGAATAATGCAATTATGGGGTAACGCATGTTATTAGGTGGATATAACTGTTTACTAACTAGTTACAATTAAGTATTAGATGTTAGAACAAGTTTCAAGTCATTTCGGAGATTATTAAGGATGTTCCAGGAATTTCAGAACAAGAAGACCGGGCTAGTCCGCAATTAGACCGGACATGTCCGTTATGGGCCAGAGAGTTGAACAGAATAGTCAACAATGGGTAGGGTTTTGGCGAATTTTCAACTAGAACATAGTCAAAATTGATGTGGAACAATATTTTATGTAGAAAAGACGAATCTAAAGTATTTACCGTGAATCCTAGTGTTCAAAGGTCGAGGATTCGATGGAACTCAAGAACTTGACGTCTAGATCCAAAGAAGACGAAGGATTGACAGAGAGTTGTGATGAAGTCGATGAGTTGACGAAAATCGATCTTGCTTGATCCTCCTACTTCTCCTCCTTCCTCTGGCTGTGAGCTCCTCTCTTCTGATGGCGGCACTCGTGAACTAGGGTTAGGGGTTTTCTTAAATTGTGGCAATGAGATGAAAGGGTGGGTGTTGGGGTTTTTATATATGGTGGAGATGGTAGGGTTTGGGGTGGAATTCGAGTTTAAGGTGGTGGTGGCCGAGTAGGGGTCCCATATGGGCTCCAAATAGATTGGACCTGATGTTCTTGGGCCCAAAAAGGTAAATTACCCAATAACGTATCATGGAGGAAAAATAGAATCCGAGCCGAAACTCACCAGACCGGACTAGTCCGTATGAAGCCGAAGAAGTCTGTTGAAAGTCAGAAAGTTGAACGGATAAGTCCGGTCAAGCCGGACAAGTCCGTTCGCAGTTACATTGAAGTTCCAGAGAGTTGAATGGACAAGTACGGTGTTAGACCAGAAAAGTCCGAAGCAGGGCTTAGGAAAACATCAAAACATTTTGGGACTAGTCCATAGAATTAACGGAAAAGTCCATTAAAACATTAGAGAGTTGAATTGACTAGTCTGGGGCACAGACTGGACAAGTTCGCCCTACCCAGGGAAAATAATAGAGAGTTAGACGGGCTAGTCCGGGGTAAAAATACGGACAAGTCTGCATTGAGCCAAGTTTTTATTTGCTTGTTTGATTATAATTCATTTTTAACTTATTCCTTTTTTTCGCTCAATGTTAAACATGTATAAGAATGTATGCAATGCATGATGGATGAAAATGAGGGTGTTACAAACCTACCCCCTTAAAATGAATCTCGCCCTCGAGATTTGACGTAGAAGAAAAGAGATAGGGAAATTCTCTCTTGAGGTCATCTTCCAGCTCCCAAGTTGCTTCCGATTCTGCATAATGCTTCCATTGTACTTTTCACCATCAGATCACCTTGTTTCTTGTGACTCTCTCTTTGGTTTCCAAACTTTTGACCGGTTGCTTGCCATAAGTCAAATCTGCCTCTTATTCCAATTCTTCCATTGACACTTGTTCTTCTGGTACCCTTAAGCACTTCTTGAGCTAAAACGTGAAACACATCATGAACATCGGAAAGATCTGCTGGCATCTCCAACTTATATGCCACTTCTTCACGTTTGCCCAAAATCTTGAATGGCCCAATATCGCGAGGTGCCAACTTGCCTCTGATGTTAAACCGCTTATGACCTCACATATGTGACACTTTGAGATATACGAAGTCTCCAACTTTAAAGGATAAGTTTCTTCACCTATTATCCGCATAGCACTTTTGTCTTGATTGAGCAGCCCACAAATTCTCACGGATTTTCTGAACTTGGTTTTCAGCTTCTTGCAACACATCAGGTCCAAATACTTGGTTCTTTCTTGTCTCATTTCAAAACAAGGGTGTTCTACACTTCCTTCCATATAATTCTTCATATGGCAACATCTTCAACCTTGCCTGGTAACTATTATTGTAGGAAAATTCAGCATATGGCAAGCTTTTGTCCCAACTGCGTCCATGCTTCAATGCACAAGCTCTCAACATATCTTCCAAAATTTGGTCGGTCCTCTCAGTTTGTACATCGGTTTGCGTGTGATATGCTGCGCTAAAATTCAACATTGTACTCATAGCTTCATCTAGTTTCTCAACCTAGAGATAAATTGAGAACCTCGGTCAGACACTATTTTCTTCTGAACTCCATGTTGACATACGATATTCTCCATATACAATTATGCTAGCTTTGCGGTGGTGTAGGTTGTCCTGACGCGGATGAAATGAGCTGATTTCGTCAATCGATCCTCAATAACCCATATCGAATCATAACCGGATTGGGTCTGCGGTAAACCAACTATGAAGTCCATACCGATTTCTTCCTACTTCCATTCTGGAGTCTTCAATGGCTGCAATAACCCAGCTGGCCTTTGATGTTCAGCTTTTACTCGCTGACACACATCACATAGAGCAATATATGTCACTATGTCCTTTTTCATCCCATCCCACCAATAGCATGTCTTCAAGTCCTTGTACATCTTTGTATAGCCCGGATTGATGGAGTAAGGCGAGTCATGTGCCTCCTTTAATATCGTCTCGCAAATTTGCTTTACATTACGCACGACAATCCTTTTCTCAAGCCATAGAGTACCATGATCATATTCATCAAATCTGAATTCTCTCTCTTCCTAGGTCCTTTCCTTGATTTATTGGATTTCCTTCTCCTTTGTTTGACCTTCTCGAATTTCCTGTTCCAAGGTCGGATTTAACTCCATTATTCCCATCTCATTCAGAAATCCAAGTTTCAACCGTTTAAACTACTTGCATAGCTCGGATGGCAATTCCTGAACCATGAGTTGGTGGCTTATTCCTTTCCGACACTAAGCATCGACCACTACATTAGCCTTGCTCGGGTGATAGTTGATTCCCACATCATAATCCTTGATGAGCTCCAACCATCTTTTTTGCCTCAAATTTAGGTACTTTTGTGTGAAAATGTACTTGAGACTCTTGTGATATGTGTAAATTTCACACTTATGACTAATAATTCTACAAATTTTCATGGCATGCACTACGGCTACATGTTTGAGATCATGTGTAGGATAATTTTGCTCATGTTTCTTCAATTGCCTCGATGCGTAAGCTACCACTTGACCTTATTGCATGAGAACACATCCAAGTCCTCGTCTTGATGCGTAGTATAAATCCAAGCTTCTTTCTCATGTCTAGTAACACCAACACCGGTGCAATTATAAATCTCTTCTTCAATTCCTCAATGTCGTCCAGACAAGATACAATCCAATTTGAAAAGCTTTCCCTTTGTTAGCAACTTAGTCATCCACTTCACTACATTGGAGTAGTCCTTGATGATTGGTTAGCTTCGACATTTAATGTGATGCATCAAATCCAATGTTGACTCCTTCATCATTTGTTATTTGCGTTGTCCTTGTGGCTCACTAAATTATCCCATTGTTCTTCCATAGACAATCCATTCCAAGCATTATGTCCAATCCTTGTGAATCCCAACAATAAGGTTGGCAAGGAATTCTGCCCCCCTTATTTTAGAACATACTCTTAGGCATACTATCTTTGTTCTCATCTTCCATATAGCTTCGTCTGAAATGGTGAATCTTCTAGTTGTGTCCATCTTCCATTGAAGTAGAGGATGAGCGAGATAGAAAAGAGAGATAGAATGATTACCCAACTATATGCATCAAGGGATATGAAATTAAGCAACTACCTATACTAGCCTATATCGATGTGGCAAGCACTAAAGCATCCAACAATCCTCTAATAAGAACACAAGCAAATATCACATAGCAAAGAGCACACCAAACAAAACTCGACTACTCCTGAGTCCTCCTAGTGCTCTATAGTGTCCATTCTATCTAGGCGGCGTCCTATGGTCAACCTGTGGCTCTTATACCAATTTGTGACACCTGTTCCGAAAATGAACAAAGTGCGTCGCATTTGTGTGCCCGGGATGTTCAACACACATATACGAGTGCACCACAAACGATATATAGAAAATTACCACATCACGAACTAGTCAATAAGTACTTTTATTAAAATATTCAAATAATCCTCAATTTATAGTGTCAAATGATCATTATTTTTGATAAATTCTGAAACTAATGCAGCGGAAATAATTTAACTGAGCAAACTAAGCATAGGGGATAGCACGGCTCCAAGCAACACCACAGGCAAGTCGACGGTGACACACAATCTAGTACTCCACATTATCCTCAGGGTACTCCCAAACATCACCTGATACTGTTGGTGGGGGAAATGCAAGGGTGAGCACATGTCGTACTCAACAAATGTGGGAAAATAATGACATGTTGCTTAAACAAAGAATGATAGTAAATAAGGGCTATTAGCTGAAAAGTACACTTAAACATATGAAAATCATACTAAGATGTCTATGTGAATTAATCCCATGATATCCCAAATAAACATAATATTTCATCCATCATCCACGATCCATCCATATGCCATATTCTTACCATCATCATTAACCATGTTCATTTATCACCATCTAGTCCATAACCAAAACAAAACAAATCCCAAATCCCAAGTTTCACTCTAATCATATAGGTCATCCAGGTGCTCTTAACCGAGAGCACGATTATCCTTATAGTTTTTAATACTTTGCAGAGGTTGTACTACTTTACCCACAAGTTCGTGATTTTGTCACCCGTCAGTGACTAGAGAAACCTTCCTTATGACAATTACACTTCCTTAGGTATATGACCAAGAGATCACAAAATTACCTTTACAAAGGGACTACCAGCATATTCAGAACCACTGAGGTTTCACCGGTGGTGATGCCTCCAACTGAGCACATCCATCCAAGGGCCCCCTCTTGTGCCGTTCAGATCCTAGGGCAATCCTTCCACTATTGCAAACCCAACCGACTCACATTCCCCGCTCCTCCAAATGATCCGAACAATGCTGGCAATACACTAATTATTAATTGGCTAAGCCGCACCCGTACTTGGCATTGTGATGGCACTATTGTCCTTGCTTATTCACGCATGAACTAGTCCATAGATCCACGGCAAGCAAAACCACCATATCATCCAACCCAATCCACAAACCATGCTTTCTTAGATCTCCCAAGTCCCGTGTGTACCAATTAATCATTTCATCAATCCTCATCATACATAAGTGCATTAATTCATAGTTAAGCGATTTGGTTGTTTTCCCATCTCAACTAACTTGAGCAAAGCAAAAAGGTAAAATACCCTTTCGACTCTCTGCAATATCTTCCAAGCGACAAGTATGGTTAAACAAGTCTAGTAAACTCTTATCTTGGGTTTCCCATCAATTTGACACAAGCATGCAATTTTGAAAACAAAACATTTAAAAATAGGATCAAAATATTCAAGGGCACTTGTCTTGCTCTTGGGACTGATTAGGATCGAAATCTTTGAAGTTCTGGTGCTGGAGGTCCTTGACAGCATCCTCTAGAGCAACACCTTCTATTCCGCACAACAAACATACTAAACAAGCATTACAAACTGAAAGTAGGCCTAGAGGGGGGGTGAATAGGCCTTTTTGATTTTTCTCGGTTCCTGTAACACTCAGCAACAAGGTCAAAACCAGAGATATCGGACTAGTCCGGTAATGTGCGGACTAGTCCGGTTTTCACAGGCTAGGATGATCAAGTTCAGACAAATTGATTGATTCGTTAATGTTTGCAGCGGAAATATAAACTTGAATCTCAATTTAATAGTTGTATGTCAGATTCTATTGTAGTTAAAGCTCTTGATCAACAATTAGACTTAGATTGAATAAAGTGAATCAAACCCTAGATTAAGTTGATCAAATTAGATGATGAAAACAAAAAGGACAAGACACACGATTTATCCCATGGTTCGGCTACCACGAAGGCAACCTACGTCCACGTTGAGGAGCCCACAAAAGGATCGGGTCTTCTCCAACCCTTTCCTCGTCAGATCGCCACAAAGGCCAATCCTCTTCCACTACTCACAAGGGGTAAATAACCAAGTTGAAGGGGCATTCTCACACGTTGAGAGCTCCCTTGATTACAACTCACAATGACACCAATAACACACTCGAAAATTACAAATTGAAACGTAAGAGTGTGTTAGAGAATCAAACCAAGAGCTCAATGATGTGTGCTAAGTGTCTCTACAATGATTTAGAAGTGATCTTCAATGGATTGATTGATTTTCCACTTAATTTCGTGGAGAGAGATGGTTTTTGAGTCTCTTGGGAGGCGTGACGGCGCTAGGGTTCGAGTTGTTGTAAAAGTGGGTCGTGCACCTCTATTTATATGGGGTTCCTAAAAGTGACCGTTAGGGTTCAGAAAGATCGGACTAGTCCGTAGTGGTCACCGGACTAGTCCGGTGTGCTGTGTGTAGCAAACCCTAAGTGTCCAGGAATATCGGACTAGTCCGGTTGACAACGGACTTGTCCGATTTCACTACTGGAAATCTTCGGACTAGTCCGATTGCCATCGGACTTGTCCGGATATATGAAACCCTAAGTGTTTGGGATGACAAGTCCGCACTTGGATGACTTGTCCGATTTAGATCAGTGTGTATATCGGACTAGTCCGTGTAGACACCGGACTTGTCCGAAGTGGATCAGAATGAATATCGGACTAGTCCGGGTCACAACGGACTTGTCCGATTTTGTGTGACTTGTGCATTGTGTTGAGGACTAATCCGCATTAGGGAGGACTAGTCCGAAGTGGATCAGAAAGATATCGGACTAGTCCGGTGGACACCGGACTTGTCCGATCTAGTGCAGAATGTGATATCGGACTAGTCCGGCTGATATCGGACTAGTCCGGTCCTGTATAACTTTGTGCATTGTATGTGTGTGCTTGAAAGTGATTGAGCTCTTGGGTGTGTTTCCTTAACACACTCTATACATAATAATCTACTATTTTCTTCTTCTTGAGCTCAAATTCACTTTGCTTCTCATTTCCCTTCTTTTTGGCATTTTGCTCATTTTTCATCATTTGCCTGCATTCATCTCAACAAAAGGATTAGGATCCCAATTGCTTGTCATAAATCATCCAAAACCCACAAGGGAGTCCTAGATGCACTTTCAATCTCCCCCTTTTTGGTGATTGATGACAACCAATTGAGATTTCACAAAATAAGGCAAAAAATGAGATTTTCATAAAGTATGCACATATGACTCAAAAATACATCAAGCAACAAGAGAATTATCCATATGTGCATTCTTTATGGTGGGATGCATACTAAGTGCATGAATACATTGAGAATGACAGAATTTGCATTAACCAACCGATATCAAATGCATATGACATTCCAGGGGCAAAAACACAGTTTTCATCACACACTCCAAATGAATTAAGCAGTTCATCACAGGACCAAACTTAATATGAAAACAGAGTTAAACTATTACAATCTCAAATGAAAGATAAAGAGAACTCTCTCCTCGCACCCTATCACAGCTAAAGCTAAGACTCCCCCTCAATCTCTCCCCCTTTGGCATCAAGACACCAAAAAGAAGGAGAGGAGGGTCCTAGGGTCTTCACTCTTCACTCGAGCGCAAGAGAGAGAAAGGCGTGAGCAAATGTGGGGATGAGTAGATTAGGGTTTGGTGGCGGCTAGGGTTATGGACACGAGAAATCGGACAAGTCCGGACATGACCGGACTAGTCCGAAGTCATCCAGAGACCTATATCGGACTAGTCCGTGATCTGTCTGACTAGTCCGGCCTAACCGGCACTCCGCGGACTAGTCTGCATGGGCGGACTAGCCCGGATAACCACAGACTAGTCCGTGGTTACCAGGAAAGAATTGCATAGCCCATTCATATATATTTGAAGGTTCAATAATAGAGAATAGAGAGGCAAAACAATCCAAGCAATCTTGATGAATTTGACCAGTAAGCATACAACAATCATACAATGATCAAAATTCATCAAGATCTAATAATTGACATAGTTTTTCGGGAGAAAAATAGGGAGGGTTAATTTTCACAAATAAATCAACATTTTTGAAGTAATCATACAGGTATGCAACTTTTCAAGCCACACTCCGAGAATCAAGAATATTTAGCTCATTTCGGAGTTCGCAAAAACGCTTTTCATCAAGTGGCTTGGTGAATATGTCGGCCAATTGTTTTTGTGTGTTGACATGAGAGATGGTTATGTCTCCTTTCATGGAATGGTCTCTCAAGAAATGATGTCTTATGTCTATGTGTTTAGTCCTAGAGTGCTCAACTGGATTGTGGGCTATTTTAATGACACTCTCATTGTCACAAAGAAGAGGAATATGGTTCATATTGTAACCATAATCCCTTAGAGTTTGTCGCATCCAAAGAAGTTGTGCACAACAACTCCCGGCTGCAACATAATCCGCTTCGACTGTGGATAAAGCAATGGAATTTTGTTTCTTAGATGACCAAGAAACCAAAGATCTTCCTAGGAATTGGCATGTGCCAGAGGTGCTTTTTCTATCAACTTTGCACCCGGCATAATCTGCATCGGAGTAACCAATGAGATTGAATTTGGAGCCTTTCGGGTACCAAAGACCAAGGTTGGGTGTATGAACTAAATATCTCAAGATTCTTTTTACGGCTGTCAAGTGACATTCCTTAGGGTTGGCTTGAAATCTTGCACACAAACATACACTCAACATAATGTCTGGCCTAGATGCACATAAGTAAAGTAAAGATCCAATCATGTAGCGATATACCTTTTGGTCGACGCTTGGTCCATCTTCATTGAGATCCAAGTGGCCATTCGTAGCCATGGGAGTCTTTATGGGCTTTGCCTTGTCCATGCCAAACTTCTTGAGTATGTCCTGCGTGTACTTGGTTTGGCTTATGAATGTTCCTTCCTTTTGTTGCCGCACTTGGAATCCCAAGAAGTACTTCAATTCTCCCATCATTGACATTTCAAACCTATCTGTCATAATTCTACTAAATTCTTCACAGAAAGATTGGTTAGTTGACCCAAAAATTATGTCATCAACATAGATTTGGCAAATAAAAAGATCATTATCTAGATTTTTCATGAATAATGTATAATCTACTTTGCCAATCCGAAAGCCATTATCAATTAAAAAATCTCTAAGGCACTCATACCAAGCTGTAGTAGCTTGTTTGAGGCCATAGAGAGCCTTACGCAGTTTATACACGTGGTCGGGGAACTCTTCATCTTCAAATCCGGGTGGTTGCTCCACGTACACCTCTTCCTTGATCGGTCCGTTGAGGAAGGCGCTTTTCACGTCCATTTGGTACAGCTTGAAATCATGGTGAGTAGCATATGCAAGTAATATTCTAATTGATTGAAGCCTAGCTACTGGAGCAAAAGTCTCATCGAAATCCAAACCTTCGACTTGTGAATAACCTTTGGCCACAAGTTGTGTCTTGTTTCTTGTCACCACCCCGTGCTCGTCTTGCTTGTTGCGGAAGACCCACTTGGTGCCCACTATGTTTGCATTGGGTCTTGCCACAAGTTCCCAAACCTCGTTTCTCTTGAAGTTGTTCTACTCTTCTTGCATTGCCACCACCCAGTCCGGATCCTTCAATGCATCCTCAGTCCTGCGTGGTTCCAAAAAGGAGACAAACGAGTAATGCTCACAAAAATTAGCTATACGAGATCTAGTGGTTACTCCCTTTTGGATATCACCGATGATGTTGTCGATTGGGTGATCCCTTTGAGTGCGTTGGTGTACTCTTGGGTGTGGCACTTGGGGAGTTGAGTGTTGGTGATCATTTTCTTCTCCCCCTGAGTGGTTACCCTCGTTGATTTGTTGATCATCTTCATATTCTTGTGATTGATCTTGTATCGAGACTCCCCCTTGATTGTTGATCTCCTCTTGTGATTCACTTCCCTCTTGTATTTGTGACGATGACTCTTGTGGACGAACTTCGCCTAGAGCCATTCTCTTCAATGCTTGGTAAGGAGCTTCTTCTTTACCTAATTCACATTGATCAACTTGCTCCGGTGAGTAGCTCATAAGGAGTCTTCTTGAGTAGTCGATGAAGGTAGAGTCGATTTGCGGCGTGGCAAGCGGTGTTAATCGCTTCCGCCCAAAATCGATCCGAAGTCTTGTATTCATCGAGCATTGTTCTTGCCATCTCTATGAGCGTTCGGTTCTTCCTTTCGGCGACTCCATTTTGTTGTGGAGAGTATGGTGCTGAAAATTCGTGCTTGATTCCCTCCTCATCAAGGTACTCCTCCACTTGTATGTTCTTGAACTCCGTGCCGTTGTCGCTCCGAATACTCTTGATCGATAGTGAGAACACGTTTTGAGCTCGCTTGAAGAATTTCTTGAGCGTTCCTTGTGTTTATGACTTGTCATGCAAAAAGAACACCCAAGTGAAGCGGGAAAAATCATCAATAATGACTAAACCGTATTTATTACCGCTGATGCATATGTAAGCAATTGGACCAAACAAGTCCATATGAAGTAGTTCGAGCGGTCTTGTCGTAGTCATAATGTTCTTTGCAGGATGATGTGCTCCTACTTGCTTCCCGGCTTGGCACGCGCTACAAGGCCTGTCTTTCTCAAAAACAACATCTTTCAAACCTCGGATGTGATCGCCCTTGAGGAGTTTTTGAAGATTCCTCATACCAACATGTGCTAGCCGTCTATGCCACAGCCAACCCATGTTGGTTTTTGCAATCAAGCATGTGTCTAGTTCGGCTTTATCCTGGTTGAAGTCAACAAGGTAAAGCTTTCCCTTCAACATACCCTTGAATGCAACGGAACCATCACTCCTCCTTGAGACGGTCACACCCTCGTTAGTAAACAAGCAATTATAACCTTTGTCACATAATTGAGATATGGACATCAGGTTATAATCTAGAGATTCAACATGTAGAACATGAGAAAGAGTGTGTTCAGATGATATTGCTATTTTACCGGTACCGAGCACCCTTCCTTGACTATTATCCCGAAGTAGATGCCTTCGTTTGGGTCCTCGTTTTCTTCATATTCCACGAACATCCTCTTTTCTCCGGTCATGTGGTTGGTGCATCCACTATCTAGCACCCATTTGGATCCACCGGACGAATAGGCCTGCAGAAACAAATTATGCCTTGGTTTTAGGTACCCAAGCTTGCTTGGGTCCTTGGAGGTTAGTTACAATACATTTGGGCACCCACACATGGGATTTTGTGTTCCCATGGCGTGGCCCAGCATAATAAGCATAAACTTTACCAATATTGTTTCTCATTAATACATAAGAGGCATCAAAGGTTTTGAACAAGAGTTGTTGTTGTTTATGGATCGGACTAGTCTGGGTAACCGGACTTGTCCGAATGACCGGACTTGTCCGGACCTCCACCGGACTAGTCCGGCATTTATGAGAGGTCACATTCTTAATTTTTGAGTTACCAGGTTGTGAGGGTCCTCCCTTCACAAAGGTAATCCTTCCCTTGTTATTCTTATGACTTCCAGCATTTTGCTTTCTATTGTAAGAGTAACCAATGCCATACTTGACGTTTGGAGGTCTTTGGACCAAGTATGCACTACGTGCATAGTTGATCCTCTCCTTGTCAAATATTCCACATTGAGTAGGATTTTTATCCTTTGCGGAGGTAGACTTTTCTTTCAAGCTGATATCGACTTTACCACATTTGCACATATGGACAGGATTAGTTGAAGTGTGTTGAGAAGGTAGACTTGAAGAGGAGGAAGGTTCACTTAGCTTGAGTGACTCAACTTGCACTTCAAGGATCTTGTTGACCTTGATCAGGTCATCAAGTTGATCCTTGATTGCAACGTTTGAGTTGGTTAATTCCAAACAAGTTTTCTTGCTTGAAGCTAGCTCAAGCTCTAGTGAGTTGTTTTTCTCCTTTTCAAGAACTAGAAGATTGTCAAGTTCGACATACCTCTCCTTTTGGGAGATAATCATGTCTTCTTGACGATCAATTAGCGATTCCTTCTCAACAAGTTGGACAAGTAAAAATTTCATTTTTGCAGCAGTTTTTCTATCTAATCCAGTTAGCATATCTTCATCGTCACTATCTAGTTCATCATTACTTGAGTACGAATGCATGGAAGGAGTTTTGATGTTTACCTTGCGTTTACCTTCCTTTGCCATGAGGCAAGTGCCATGTCCCTTATTTGCACCGAGCGTGGGGAAGAGTGTGGGTTTCTTGGACGAGCTTTCAATGGCTATGCTAGCCATCTCTTCTTCATCGGATGATGAGGACTCATCGTTTGAGTCCCACTCCTTTCCAATGTGTGCTTGTTCAGCTTGTTTCTTCTTTTTGAAGAATTTCTTCGGTTGAGGCTTGGTTTCTTTATTCTTCTTCTTGTTGTCCTCATACGGGCAATCGACTATAAAGTGGTTGTACTCACCACAATTATAGCACGCCCGCCTCATCTTCGGCTTTGTCCTTTCCTTGTACTTGCCTTCACCAGATTTTGTTCCTTGTCTTTTCTTCATTATTCTTTTGAACTTTTTCATGAACAAAATCATATCCTCTTCGTCCAGCTCACTGCTTTCGTCATCGCTATCCTCCTCAAAGTGTGCTTCTATTGCTTCTTTGGATAGAGGCTTGAGTGTGGACTTTAAGGCAACTCCCTTCTTCTTGGCCGATGTGAGGTCGGCTATTTCTTTGATGTGCTTGGCTTGTTTCTCCATCATTTCAAAATTGATGATTTTGCCAAGCAATTCATCTGGAGTCATCCTTTTGTACCCGAGACTTTCTCTGATCATAGAGCATAGTGTGACATTGCGAGGCATAAAGGCTCTAAGGATGAGCTTTACAACCTCGTGGTCATTCCACTTCTTGCTCCCATATGATCGAACCTTGTTTACAAGTGTCTTCAATCGGTTGTACATGTCCTGGGGAGACTCGTCTTCCTCAATTGCGAACCTTCCTAGTTCGCCCTCAATCATTTCAATTTTGGCCTCCCGCACATGCCGGTCACCTTCATGGGCTGTTTGTAGTGTGTCCCATATTTCCTTGGCAATCTCCAGTCCGTCTACCTTTGTGAATTCATCTCGACTTAGAGAGGAGGTGATTACGGCTGCAGCTTGAGCGTTTCTGTGGATGGCTTGCTCTTGACTTGGAGTGAGCTCTTCGTCGTCATCTGGGATGTCTATTCCTGTGCACACAATATGCCATAAACTTGGGTTAAGGGAAATCAAGTGCATCTTCATATTTTGCCTCCACATGGAGTAATCACTCCCATCGAAGTGTGGGGCTTTTCCAAGAGGAATAGATAGGTAATGGCTGTTGTTTGTATTTAAACGATCATAGTTGAAAGGATATCGGGAGTAGTCGGCGTGACTACTCCCCTTCTTCTTTTCTTCAACTTTAGCTTTCCCTTTGGAAAGTGCTTTCTTTCTGAGTAGTGCTTTCAGCTCCAGCGTCTTCTCGTCATCATCATCGAAGTCTTGAATTGCTTCGAGATACTTTTCCATCTTTTGGTTCTTGTCATTGTTTACTTCTTCCTGGTTGTTGATTTTCTGAACATCTTTCATGTCCGACATGATCTCTTCGAGTGGTTGCACTCTTTCTTGAAGAACCCGCTCTAATACCAATTGAATGTAGGCCTAGAGGGGGGTGAATAGGCCTTTTTGATTTTTCTCGGTTCCTATAACACTCAGGAACAAGGTCAAAACCAGAGATATCGGACTAGTCCGGTAATGTGCAGACTAGTCCGGTTTTCACGGGCTAGGATGATCAAGTTCAGACAAATTGATTGATTCGTTAATGTTTGCAGCGGAAATATAAACTTGAATCTCAATTTAATAGTTGTATGTCAGATTCTATTGTAGTTAAAGCTCTTGATCAACAATTAGACTTAGATTGAATAAAGTGAATCAAACCCTAGATTAAGTTGATCAAATTAGATGATGAACACAAAATGGACAAGACACACGATTTATCCCGTGGTTCGGCTACCACGAAGGCAACCTACGTCCACGTTGAGGAGCCCACAAAAGGACCGGGTCTTCTCCAACCCTTTCCTCGTCGGATCGCCACGAAGGCCAATCCTCTTCCACTACTCACAAGGGGTAAATAACCAAGTTTAAGGGGCGTTCTCACACGTTGAGAGCTCCCTTGATTAGAACTCACAATGACACCAATAACACACTCGAAAATTACAAATTGAAACGTAAGAGTGTGTTAGAGAATCAAACCAAGAGCTCAATGATGTGTGCTAAGTGTCTCTCCAATGATCTAGAAGTGATCTTCAATGGATTGATTGATTTTGCACTTAATTTCGTGGAGAGAGATGGTTTTTGAGTCTCTTGGGAGGTGTGACGGCACTAGGGTTCGAGTTGTTGTAAAAGTGGGTCGTGCACCTCTATTTATATGGGGTTCCTAAAAGTGACCGTTAGGGTTCAGAAAGACCGGACTAGTCCGTGGTGGTCACCGGACTAGTCCGGTGTGCTGTGTGTAGCAAACCCTAAGTGTCCAGGAATATCGGACTAGTCCGGTTGACAACGGACTTGTCCGATTTCACTACTGGAAATCTTTGGACTAGTCCGATTGCCATCGGACTTGTCTGGATATATGAAACCCTAAGTGTTTGGGATGACAAGTCCGCACTTTGAGGACTTGTCCGATTTAGATCAGTGTGTATATCGAACTAGTCCGTGTAGACACCGGACTTGTCCGAAGTGGATCAGAATGAATATCGGACTAGTCCGGGTCACAACAGACTTGTCCGATTTTGTGTGACTTGTGCATTGTGTTGAGGACTAGTCCGCATTGGGGAGGACTAGTCCAAAGTGGATCAGAAAGATATCGGACTAGTCCGGTGGACACCGGACTTGTCCGATCTAGTGCAGAATGTGATATCGGACTAGTCCGGTCCTGTATAACTTTGTGCATTGTATGTGTGTGCTTGAAAGTGATTGAGCTCTTGGGTGTGTTTCCTTAACACACTCTATACATAATAATCTACTATTTTCTTCTTCTTGAGCTCAAATTCACTTTGCTTCTCATTTCCCTTCTTTTTGGCATTTTGCTCATTTTTCATCATTACCCTGCATTCATCTCAACAAAAGGATTAGAATCCCAATTGCTTGTCATAAATCATCCAAAACCCACAAGGGAGTCCTAGATGCACTTTCACAAACAATAAATGCCCATATATTACTCAATATGTCATGACATGCATGAATAATGCAATTATGGGGTAATGCATGTTATTAGGTTGATATAATTGCTTACTAACTAGTTACAATTAAGTATGACTTGTTAGAACATGTTTCAAGTCATTTCAGAGATTATTAATGAAGTTTCACGAATTGTCAGACCAGGAAGACCAGACTAGTCCGCAGTGAGACCGGACATGTATGTTATGGACTAGAGATTTGGAATGGAATAGTCCGCGACGGCTAGGGTTTTGACGAATTTTCAACTAGAGCATAATCAAAATAAATGTGGAACTATATTTTAAATAGAAAAGATGGATCTAAGATATTTACCCTGAATCCAAGGGTTCAAAGGTCAAGGATTCGAGGAACTCAAGAACTTGATGTCTAGATCCAAATAAGGCGACGAATTGATGGAGAATTGACAATGATGTTGATGAGTTGATGAAAATCGATCTTTCTTGATCCTCCACTTCCTCTTCCTTTGCCTGGATGTGAGCTCCTCTCTTCTTGATGGCGGCTCTCACGAACTAGGGTTAGGGGTTTTCTTCAATTGTGGCAAAGATATGAAGGGGTGGGTGTTGGGGTGTTTATATAGGGTGGAGATGGTAGGGTTTGGGGTGGAATTTGAGTTTAAGGCGGTGGAGGCCGAGTAGCAGTCCTATATGGGCTCAACAATGGTTGGACACAACATTCTTGGGCCAATAAAGGGAAATTACGCAATAACATATGGTGGAGGAAAAATAGAATCTAAGTCGAAACTCAACAGACCGGACTAGTCATATGAGGTCGGACATGTCCGTTGGAAGTTGGAAAGTTTAACGGATATGTCCAGTGTCAAGCCGGAAAAGTCCGCTCACAGTTATAACAAAGTTCCAGAGAGTTGAACGGTCATGTCCGTTGCGAGACCGTAAATCCGAAGCAGGGCTTAGGAAAACATCAGACCATTTTTGGACTAGTCCGTAGAATTAATATAAAAGTCCTAAAAAACATTAGAGAGTTGAACGGACTAGTCCTGGGCACAGTCCGGACAAGTCTGCCCTACCCACAAAAAACAATAGAGAGTTAGACGGACTAGACGGTGTACAAATCCGGACAAGTCTGTACTGAGCACAGTTTTTATTTGCTTGTTTGATTATCATTCATTTTAAACTTATTCCTTTTTGTGTCGCTCAATGTTAAACATGTATAAGAATGTGTGAAATGCATGATGGATGAAAATGAGGGTGTTACATAGGTTTGTGAAGGGTCTAGCAATTTTGGAGAAATCCCTCATAAATCGATAATAGAACCCCGCATGTCCTAAAAAAGTTGCGGATTCCCTTCATGTTGACTGGAGGTGGAAGTTGTTCAATAACTTCAATTTTTTCTTTATCGACCACTATCCCCCTCTTGGACACTAATTGTCCAAGAATGACGCCTCTAGGGACCATAAAATGGCATTTCTCCCAGTTAAGTACCTCATCCTTTTCTTGGCATCTTTGTAAGATTTTGTCTAAGTTTTCCAGACAATGATCGAATGTTTTTTCATAGACGAAGAAATCATCAATGAAAACTTCCATGATTTCCTCAATCATGTTGGAAAAATAGACATCACGCACCTTTGAAAAAAGAGGCAGGTGCATTATACAGTCCAAAAGACATTCGCTGGTAGGCGTACGTGCCATATGGACATGCGAATGTGGTCTTTCTTTGACCATTGGGATGGATGGGAATTCGATGATAGCCCGAATATCTATCAAGGAAACAAAAGAAGGAGTATTTGCCAACCGTTCCATCATCTCATCGATTAAGGGCAGTGGGAGATGATCCTTCCTAGTTGCCTTATTGAGCTTTTGGTAATCAATGCACATCCGCCATCCCGTGTCGATTCATTGTGGAATTAAGTCATTTTTTTCTCATTTTGAACGACCATCATTCCTCCCTTGTTCGGCACTACATGGACCATTCTAGCCCACTCACTATGAGGCATATGATAAACAAATCCCGGCATGAAGGAGTTTGAAGATCTCCTTCTTGACAACCTCACACATTGCATTATTCAATAGCCGTTGAGGCTCCCGTGAGGGGGTACTTTCGGGGTCAATGGAAATGCGATGGGTGCAAAGAGTAGGGCTGATGCCCTTGAGCTCTTGGAGTGAGTATACAAAAATAGTCCTATGCTTTTCTAACAAGGCTATGAGTTTGAGCGTTCCATCATTTGAAAGCTTGTCACTTATGATGATAGGAGCTTCCAAATCTCCATTTATAAAAGCATAGGTTAGGCCTACAGGTGAGATTTTGAGCTCAATAGGAGGTTTGGGTGTGGGCTCTTCATTTGGCAAGTAGAAGGTCTCCTAATGCTCATGCTCTTCTTGGATGAAATCTTCTTCTCCTTATACTTCAAGAGTTCCAAATATTTGAGAGTACTAACCTCCTCAATTGACCCATATTGGAGGGGTGGTTCCACAGATGCGTTCTTGGAACGCATAGTGGGAATGGTGATTTTATTCCCTCTGTGATTCATGATGAGGTTTTCTTTAGAGGAGAATTCCATGAGAAATTTCTCGATTGGTACCCCAAGCATTACGTCGAAGTCTCGGACTTCGAACAAATGAAAATCAAGGAGAATGTCAACATTTTTTTGTCTTATCGACACTTCTTGTAAAATCCCATATCCTTCATGAATATTCCCATAAGTATCTTGGAAGGATTTTTGTGTTAGTGCCACTATCACATTGGCCAAAATGGCTAGAGCACATGTATAGGACATTATTTGCTCCAACGTAGGGATTATAAAGGACTCGCAGAGTTGCTCCTCTATTATGGCATAGAATGGTGGCTAAGGGTGAGAGCTTCCGAAGAATATCGGGTGAGTTCTCAACCTCTGCAGTCCATTCCGAACTCAAAATAGAGATCAACTCCTTGACCGTCTCTTGGAGGTATACTCCATCAGGCGGGTCAGGTGGAGTTTGAGGCAACGATGGCTTCCTTTGATAATAGTAATTCGAGCTATTCCCGTAATTTTCAAAAATTTCGTCCTCAAATAGAACTGAAGGTTGAATTTCTTCATCCTTTGGTGGTTTAGGTTTATCAGAGGATTCCATAGGCAAGGATGGTGATGGGCATGGTTCTTGGTCTTCCTTGGCTATTGGAGTATCCTCGATTCTCGAAGTGGCTTCCTCTTGGGGAGGTTCATTAAGACTCGAAACGAAGGAAGCATTTTCTTGATATAGAAGTTCCTTCCCTTCTTCCAGCATCTTATGGAGGAAAGACCCTCCAGCCGTAACGTTGAGATATAGGGCAGATTCTTTGATAAGTCCCATAAAGAAATGTTGAAATAACAACGGATATGTGATTAATAAATCTAGGTCGATGTGAGACCTATGTGCTGAATACATTGGCAATTATGTTAAATGTGTAGGTTTACGTTCAATGTTTTGAATGTACTTGAGAAACACACTTTGCACTGTCCGAACTTTTGCTGCACGTGAGCTGCATGTGTTTTGCGTTCCTGACTGTCTGAACTTTTCTTGTATAATGTATAGTGGCTGTTCTGGACTGTCCGAACTTTCTATGTGCTGAAATAATCGTGTGGCTGCTATGTTTTTCATTTGTAATGTTTCAAACTTGCTTTACACATACGAGAATATTTTCATAATACTTTTGGACTATGTTTTTGATGTGTTTTGGCTGATCATTGTGGACAATATCTTGCTATGTTTGCAACATGCTTATGTGAGGTGCTCACGTAAGGTGTTGTGGTTTTCGAACTAACGAGAGTCAAGTCCAGGACTCGCGCTCGAAGGAATTGGTTGTCTTTTCATGTGCAGGTGTTTCTTGAGGTCAAGACATGGCTGGTGACGGGATCCATTCAACTAGTCTTAGGGAGAAGATGAGGTTCAACAACCAAGTTCTGGAGGAATTGTGGTTGACTTGATCGGAAGGTCATGCAACATGTTTGGGTCAAGAATAATGCATATGAAGCTATCGTGGACATTATTGGAAGGTGTTTGCACGTGTGCAAGGAGTGCATGGGCGTGGAAACATGGTTCCAATGCCTGATGAAGAGAAGTGGACGTAAAGAATTTGTCGGAAAGGTCCAATCCGCTGGATTATGTCTCAGGTTGCGGCTGAGGTGGTTATAGTTTATTTATGGAAAGTTTTGAGTTTGTTTTAGTTAGATTTTGTGTGAGTCACGAAGTTGAGTTGTTTTAGAAATGTTTGGTATGTTCCTAAGGTGTTTAGAAGTCTTACGATTGCTTCTATATGCGTGTAAAAGAGTCTCGAGCAGTCATGGAAAGTTTCAGTTGAAACTAAGTAGGATTAGAGTCCTAGTTTGGATTGGCTTGGCCTCAGGGCTGGATATAAAAGCAAGGGATGCCAGAGCTCATGGAGAGATGACTTTGGGCTGTCCCTCTTGTGTTATTTTCAATAAAATTTGTAGTTTAAAGGAGTTATTGTTCCTTGTTCGTCCGACTAGTTTGACACACGTTTTTCTCGTCGAATTTCTGCACATCACTATGTTGATTGGGTGTTGTTATCATAACTCGAGTTTTACAGATCCAATTGATGTGATTCTTTTTTGGTTGTCTTCACAACTTGATTATATACCATCTGTGAAAATTTCACTGTCCTTGGATTTGTGGTTTCTGATCTACTGGAGTTTTTTTGCAGTGTTGCAGATACGTGTTTTTACTCGGCTAGAATAGATTGACCCTTGTTCGATCTTTCGGTCATAACATAAGTTTTTCTTGACGGTTTCTCGTGATTCTTGTTGTGACATTTTCGTGACTTGATTCTTCACAATCTATACCATTTTTTTCACAGTTGAACACATTTATATTAGTCGCACACATTGTTTCTTTATCAGATTGTCTTTCTGTCAAGTGGTTTTTGTTGCTTCCTCTGAAAAAGTTTTGATCTCCCATTCACCCCTCTGGTAGCACTCGTCATGCTTTTCGATCCTACAATCGGTATCAGAGCCACGATGCTCTAATATTTATGCTTTGCATGTATTTTTGACTAATCAACATGGAGAAATACTCCACAGAACCTTGTGTGTTCAATGGCATTCATTTTTAGGTTTGGAAGGCACGTATGGAGGCTTTCATCCAAGCACAAGGCTTTGCAATATGGGAAAAAGTTTGCAAGCATTATGACGTGCCGCCAAACAATAAAGCCACAACATCGAACTTGAGAGATGTTGACAACAACAACAAGGCGCAGAACTTGATCATACAAGGATTGACTCAAAGCAACTTCGATCGAGTTGCACTCCTACAATCTGTGTATGATCTTTGGAAAGCTCTATGTGATTATCATGAAGGATCCAACACTATCAAGGATGTAAGACAAGCCATTTTCAAGAAAGAATACATGCGCTTCGCGATACAACACCGTGAGTCAATCGATGACCTCTTTGCTCGCTTTAACAAAATTCTCAACAACTTGCTTAGTGTCAACGTTAATTTTTCAGATTCAGATAATGCTAGACAATTACTAAGTGCTTTATACATGTCAATTTGGGAGATGAAAGTTACATCTATTCGTGAATGCACTGTCATGAGTACACTTAAATTAGATGTGCTATATTCTAAGTTAAAAACTCATGAAATTGACATAATCTCACGTAAGAATCTCAACAAGTCTCTTGCATTTGTTTCACAATGATACATGCCTATCTCTAGTCAATCTTCATCATGTGGTACACTTGCTTTGTTGTCCTCTCTAACTCTTGAACAGATTGAAGAGTTTCCAGAGGTGGAGCTACCACTTCTCTCTACTCGGTTCTCAAAAGCAATACAAAATGTGAGAACTAGAAGGAGAAGAAAGTGCTGGTTCTCAATGATTCTTTGAATGTGGTAAGACATGACATTTTCATACGGATTGCCAAAATCTTTCAGGTCCTACTTCTTGTAATGAAAAGCAAAAAAGGATGAAGCACTCCTCTGCAAACAATAATAAGAAGGGTTTTACAGGTCACTAATTGGTAAACATCTTTGTCTCCTCACTTCAAAAACTTGGCTCGAGCGATGTGGACATCGGAAGTTCCGAAGAAGAAGAGAATTTTGCAAATATGCGCTTCATGGCGGGCAACTCAAAATCAAGTATGGAGGAGGCAAAACCAATTAGCAATGATGAAGAGGTATGTCCCACTTGCGAAGAAATGTGTGATGCTATTTCTCGTGCCTCTGTATACTTATGAAAAAGGACAAAAAACTTAGGGACAATGCTGTCAAAATTGAATCACTAGAATTTGAAACTTTGAGTCCTAGTGATGATTCTTTTTTCCTCATGTGAGCTTATATATGAACAATCGTCCTCTTTAAGAAGTGTGCAAACCTCCACACTTCATAAACCTGAACTTGAAATTGAAAAGAACAAAAATCTTGCTGCACTTAATGATAAAAACATAAAAGATGCTAGTTGTTCAACATTTAATTTGCATTATTCTGTTTGTGATCTTGATCAAAAACTACATGATGCTATGGATGAGATTTCTGTTTTGAATAATGCTTTACGCTCTCATGAAGTTAAATATTTTTCTAATTGCACATTAAAAGGAAAACCTTCATGTGAAAATTGCTTAGATTTGTCTAAGAAACTTGATTACATGAATAGGACACTAGAGTGGTTTAGCAATGAGAATAAGAATCTAAAGTTGCTGTTGAATTACTCTAAATCATGTCGTGATAAATCTAGTTTACATTTTGATTCCTATGCTCATGCTAAGTCTCATCCACTAAAAATTGTAAAGTCATTAGGAAGAGGTTTGATTCAAACAGTTCCTAAACAATTTCTTTTTTCAAAACTGCAGGAGTGTTGTCTCATTCGGTTTCTAATAGACATGTTGCTTGCTCATCCAGACATGAACACAAAGTTAAATTTCATTGTACCTCTTGGAATTTGGCCCATTTGAGTGTGGCCCATTCAGCTGAAATTCCAAAGCAATGTGGCTGTTGGTTATAGTCCCATACTGCTAGTGCATGGTGGTACAAACCAACTTATATAGTAGCCCTCATACCTATGGCTGAATAGAGATAGCAATAATGTGGGGTCTGGCTATATTTACTCACACACACGCACGCGCATTTCCGAGAATTTTCGTGTGTTATTCCGCATGACTTGTGATTTGCGACGCGCGACAGTGGCGTGGCTGCATTGAGTATTTTTGCCACTTGTATCCTTTTTGAAATTTGAACCAGTCTGCACTAATAGAGAACTAGTGCACGATTTATTTCCATAAACGCCATTAATTGACCAGCAATTAGTGGACGTCATTAACAAGGAAACGGCTCCTAGAGGGCAGTCGCGCCTATATCAGGCCCTGAAGACATTCAGGTTTCCAACGCACACAATATTCTCTTCCATCTATTCGTCTTCCTCTTGGAAAAGCTGTGACGTAGTGTCGAGCTGCCAAAACATCACCGACCCTCTTCCTTGACGTGCACCGAGGAGAAGGGTGAGCGGTATCTCCGAACCTTTGTCATCGTGAAGCCTTCACGGGGGACAGCAATAAGGTTTCTGGGCAGCGCATCTACGCGACCGCTCGAAGCTGTTTTTGACATCCATTTGCGCTGCTACATCAATGAACCCAAAGTGAGTTCATATGTTTTTGCTACTCTTTATTGTGTTGATCTACCTACTGCTCTGTAGAGTACACGTTGCAGTTTTGAATATATGTGAAACTTGCCTCAATTTAGAATCTGGATTTAGAATAATACGTAATATTCTAACATTCCAGAATACTTATTCTTGCGATTATTCTATTATTCTAGCAATGACCAGTGCTTCGGATGCAATGAAACCTGAGAGGTTCGGAGGTGGCAAAAATTTTTGTAGCTGGCATACTAAAGTCAAATTTTGGCTTATGTCGATGGGACTGGGGTGGGTGATTCACCCAGTAATGCCATTCACGGTTGAACAGACCGCCACCTATCCAACAGCGCGTGACTCCACTCTTGGCTGCATCTTAACCCTTTTGGCTGATTATCTCTATGATGTGTATATGAATTACATAGACCCCATAGAGTTGTGGGAAGCACTGGAGCGCAAATATGCTATCTCTGAAGCCAGTCGCTTGCTGTGGGGACCGGAATCCCGACCTCCAATGATCTCATTGGGTGGTGTCGTGCGATGCGACACCCAACAGTATACAAGAAAAGAACGAGAACAGAATACAATACCAAGTCTTTATTTATAAACACAGTGGAAGTTTTACAATACTAAACGAAAAGGAAAGAGAACTACACATCATAGCTACGCTCTCGGCACTAGCTATGCAAAAGCAAAATCATCCATGCGCCAGATACTTCGCACTAGCAACACCCAACTTACAGCGGCGTGCAGGGTTCCCACTCGGCTGTAAACCCTGGAGGGGGTGCAGCCTCGTGATCGAACCCGTCATCAGTCGCATAATCTGCAAAAACTTGTTAACTACAAACGTGAGCTTAAGGCTCAGCAAGACTAACCCATCTCACTAGACATATGCAGGGGTGAATCCTAATCATAGGTAAGGAATAGTATAAAGGACATGCCTACAAGTGGATCCTTATGGTAATGTTTTAAGTAGCACATTACATTCTTAAGGCACGTCACATCATAGACTCCACAATCAAACAAGAAACGCTTTGCCGATGATATGACCTACCCAAAGCACATAAAGCTATTACAGGTAAAGTATGGGGAAATTGTAATATTTTAATTGTGCTATCTCTAAGCCATACAAGGTTGCAACACAATTATAATTCAATACATCATATTTTCCTGACTTCTTCAATAGTACTCTATTACCGCAAGGGATGGTGATCACAATCAAGACTCACCCGGTCAACACGACACATATGCACTTTCGGAAGCGTCACCGAGTACTTACAGCAGTACCTACATAGCACTTCAGTACTAGTCGTATATGGCCACCATTCACCAAACACTCAAATGTCGAACCGGTCGATCCGTCACAAGCAGGAGGTCACTACATGGGGCATACTCTGACGTGCCCACCAGCCGATTTACACCTTGCTTCCCTCATCCTACGCCTATAAAACGTAACGGTATGCCTTGACCAACCAGTATCAAGCTATGTAAGTTTGCTGGAGCCCATTTCTCCAGTATGTCACCGGTACAATTCAAGCTTGTCCAACAGGGCCGCACAGGAATCGGTCCTCAATCGACACAAGCAGAGCTACGCACGTGAGACCACATCTCGCTGCATCCTACCCACTACTCGGTGTCAATTTCATATTCATAATCCATTTCTTCATCCAATCCATTCGTGTGACAAAATCCTATCTCGCGAGTAGATTCCCACTACTCGACTTCTACCGAATCCCTATGAATATAAGCATGGCAGTTACTACACAAGTTTCTGAGCTATTCTAACCACTCCCTGGGTGATTTGGTCATGCAAGTGGATGTCAAACACCTTAAACGTAATGTACAAACATCTGAAGACGTAAGGTGAAAGAAAACTGCAAAGACACTGTAAGGAGCTTAAATGCAAACCGGGACTTGCCTGAATGTGAGTCTGAGTCTATGTTAGTTTCTAGCAGTTGGACTTCCAAAGCTTTCGGCTGCTCCTCGACTTCTATCACTACACGTTATGCATATACTATATATGAATGACTTTAAAAATAATCAATATGTGTAAGGTCATAAGCGAATATCTTATGATCAAAATAAGATAATGATCTTAATTGGCCTTGGGACTTTTATGGTATATACTAGTGACCATAGTGAAGACTCTTGCAAAGAACAGGAGATGATCAAAGAAATTTGTTATTCCTAAAAATTATGGTTAGCAATAACCTTCTCTAATTTTTGGTTGAAATATTGGAGATCTATCATGGCTACCAGTGGTTGTACCACACGGGGTCTCACTGGTTCTAGGAAAATTTGTTTCACAATTTTCTAAGTTTCCTACAGGGAGAAACTGATTTTACAAGTTTGGGAAAATTTCTGAAATTGTTTTGTATTTTTCTTGATTTATAACTACATAGAGATTTGGAACACTGATCAACTCGGTAAATTATGTCCAATGAACTTGAAATTTTTACTGGAGATCAAGTGAATTTTGGAGCGTCTCCTACTCAAATTTGGAAATTTTCTAAAAAGCAGAACTGTAGGAATGAATTCTATAAGAATTTTGTTTATCTGAATTATGGAGAAATTTCTATGGACTTCCATACAAATCTAAGTGCACCACAGGAAAGTATTCTTCATGCTGGTTCTAACAAAATTTATTTGGGAATTTTTGGACAATTCTACTAGGAGTTATGGATTTTCCAAGTTTGGTTAAATCTTGGAATTATTTTCCAAAGGGAAACATTTAAATAAAACAGTCGGGCCCACTAGTTTAAAATCAACCAATCACAGCTGGGCTGCACCAGGGGCCACAGGGTTAACCCGCGCAGCCACACCGAATACGCGTTCACAGCTGATCCCACGCGAGAGGGAAGTCGCTGACAGGTGGGACCCAGGGGGTCTTCGTCTACCTCCTGATGCGGCGGCGTTCGTCGCCGGACTCGCGGTGGTGCTTCGCCGGTCTAGGTTGCATCGACCTCCTACCGGCCTTGCCTTGACCGCTCAACCATAAAATCGACCGCGCAAGCCAATGCTGGGTCCAATCGAGGCATCGATGGCCGGAGACGTTGGTGCGACGGCGGAGGCGGAGCTAGGGTTTCGGCGATCGTTGGAGACATTCGGAAATGGCGTAATAAGCTCGAGAAGAGGTCGGGAATGTTCCTGGGAGCACCAGGATGATGATTTGGGGGTTAGAAAGGGGTGACATTGCCGGCAAAGCTGAGTTCAATGATGTGTCGGTGGTTTTTACATGGCGGCTACGAAAACTGGCATAACATAGCCATTCCTTGATGGTTCTTTCTGCTTTTTGTTCGTACAGAACCGTAAGGAGGCTAGCAAACTAATATATAACTGGATTAAATGATAGTTACATCTAGAAAACAAGTTGCGAGGTGAACCTAGGAAAAGCATATAACTCATGCCGAAAAGGAAAAGATGATTTCATGCTCGATAAAAGATTAGCTTGGGAACGGTTTGTACCGTGAGCAAGGTGGTGTCCTGGCGCTCAGTTCGTTTGTTGACGTCGAAGCGCGAGACGGCCTAGGCTGCTAGCACCACGATGGACAGAGAGTGATGTCCTTGGCGGCCCGACGATAACGACGGCGAAACTTCAAAATAAGGGACAGACAAGGGACAACACGATGAGCCAAAGGTTGAGGATGGTAGAGCACAGTCTGGGCTTCATGTTTGCCGTTTGCATCGAAGTGAAATAAAGCACAGAGGAGGCGCTCACCGGTGTAGAACAGAGGCGACGGTGCCGTGCGACGGCGGCGCGAAGCAGAACAAAGAGGAAGAGGTAGTGGCGACAGCCGGGGCTTTAAGGTGCGCGACGAGCAGGCAAGCAGGCAGCTCACTGGAGCTTGCATGCGTGCGGTGTCGAGCGGGGTGGCGTCGAAACTGCGGCATGCAGAGCAATACCGTAGATGTGCCACTGACTGGTGGGTCCCACTATTCTTATCCCCTCCACTTCTCTGCAACATCAATTCTCATACGAAACTTGATCCAAAAATTCCAGATTTTTGTGGAGAGGCTCAATTAAATATCTGGAACTTGATTCTGAAATTGGATTACGAATTGGAACAAGTTTCATTTGAATTTGAAATTGAATGAAATTCAATGGGGTCACTGAATGAAATAGCAAATGAGTTTCAAAAATTGTGAAACTTTGGGACTAAGTCAAGCAAGTCATGCTGACCATGATGGTGGGTTCAGATCTTGATGTTCAAATGAGTTAAACAGAATTCAAAATTTGAACTCTAAATATGGCTTGAATTTGCTAAGCGTCTCAAATGAAATAGCAAATGGACTTCGAAAATCTTGAAACTTGATAGGAAGTCTATTTGGAATATTATGAGGTCGTGGAAAAATTTATGGCCTCAGATTTGAATATTTTGGCAGGGCCTAAATGTACAGTGTTATATTCAAATTAGTTTGAATATATTAGTACTACATAGTAATTTGCCCTAGAAATTATTTTCTTCAATAGCTTCCAAATTTGTAGAAAGGTCACTTAAATTATTCTAAGGTCATTGATGAAGTTCATTCCTTCTATTACTAAAATTTCAGTATGAATAAAAGAAAGATTATTGATGATATCAAGTTTAAGTGTAAAACCATAATTGATCTTTACTATGGTTGACAACCAACTGGTACTGAACTTGATGATAAGGAAAACTGGGATTTTATAATCCCCCCCCCCCCTTAAAAGAATCTTGCCCCGAGATTACAAAAGGAAGGATGAAAGAAAGAGACCGAACAAACATATGCTGCTAACAAGTACGGATAGTTTGTTCTAAGATATTCCTCGCTTTCCCACGTTGCTTCTTCAGAGGTGTGGTTGCCCCACAAGACCTTGTAGAAATGCAAGGTGCGGCTTCTTGTAGCGCGATTCTTCTCATCGATTATCTGTGTTGGATGCTTAGAGTAAGTAAGATTTGGTTGGAGAGCTTCCAAATCCTTCATACGGACGTCAGCTGGGGCCTTGAGACATTTCCGCAACTGTGATATGTGAAACACATTGTGGAACCCTGAAAGCGGCATTGGCAGTTCTAGTCGATAGGCTGCAGGTCTGCATTGTTCAATTATTGCGAACGACCCAATGAAACGTAGAGCTAGCTTCCCTTTTACTCCGAAGCGATGAATCCCTTTCATTGGGCATACACGATGATAAACGTGATCCCTGACATCGAAGTGAACAGGTCGACGCCGTTTTTCTGCATAGCTTTTCTGATGAGACTAAGCAGCCTTGAGGTTGGCTTGAATAACTCATACTCGTTATTCGGCTTCATTCACCAGGTCCATACTATATATCACTCGTTCACCGGATTCACACCAGTTCAAGGGTGTGCCGCTTTTCCGTCCATATAGAGCTTCATATGGTGCCATATGGATGCTAGCCTGATAACTGTTGTTGTATGAAAACTCTGCCAACGGTAGGTGATCATCCCAATTCTTACCATGGTGGATGGCACAGGCGCAGAGCATATCTTCTAGCACTAGGTTTACTCGCTCTGTTTGACCATCAGTCTGAGGATGGTAAGCTGAGCTTCAAATCAACTTGGTACCAATGATGCGTGGAGCTGCTCCCAAAATCGAGCAACGAATACAGCTCCACGATCTGAGATAATGGTGCGAGGTACTCCATGTAAGCACCTGATTCTAGCAATATACAACTCTGCGTACTTTGGGACATGGTAGTTGACATTGACAGGTATAAAATGAGCCGATTTGGTCAATCGATCAACTATTACCCAAATGGAATCATGCTTACGGAATGTGAGAGGCAATCCCACGATGAAATCCATGTTGATGTCCTCCCATTTCCAGGCTGGTATGCTTAAAGGTTGTAGCTGTCCGGCTCTCTTCAGATGGTCGTCTTTGAACCAGATGGTACCGTCATCTCACATTGGAAACACTTCATCCCCCTTGTTCATTCTTTGGCGAATATGCGATATGCCCTTGTCTTTCTTCTGAGCCTCCACAATTTCTTCCCTTATGGTAAGAATGAGAGCTAGATTGTAGAGTGTCCCATATGGAACCAAGTAGAGACTCGGTTCTTCTTCTTCTATCAAGGTGATAGAAAGATTATTGACATGAGACTTGTGTCTCAGCGTATCTGCAACTACATTTGCCTTGCCAGGATGGTAGTGGATCTCAGTCTCATAGTCTTTGATCAATTCCAACCATCTTCGTTATTGCATATTCAAGTCCTTCTGAGTGAAGATGTACTTTATGCTTTTGTGATCAGTGTAAAGATGTACTAGGTTTCCCAATAAATAGTGTCTCCACATCTTCAATGCAAGTACCACGGCAGCAGGCTCAAGATCATGAGTCGGATAATGCTGCTCGTGGTTCCAAAGCTGCCGTGATCCATAAGCGATTACCCTTCTGTCTTGCATTAATACACAACCCAAACAAATCCCAGATGCATCACAATAAACATTAAATGACTTGGTTGTGTCTGGTTGGGACAATACCGGCGCTGTTGTGAGGTGTTTCACTAATGCTTGAAAACCTTCCTCACATTACTTAGTCCATACATACTACTTCCCTTTCTTCAGAAGTTCCATCATTGGTTTAGCTATCTTGGAGAAACATGGAATGAACCTCCGATAATATCCTACTAAACCCAGGAAGCTTCAAACATCATGCACAAACTTTGGAGCCTCCCATTTGTGTACTTGCTTAATCTTGTTTGGATCAACTACAATCCCCTCGGCAGAGATGATGTGCCCTAGAAATGGCACTTGGCTGATCCAGAACTCACATTTGCTGATCTTGGCGTACAGCTTATGGTCTCGCAATGGCTGAAGCACGATGTGCAAATGTTGTGCATGTTCTTCTTCGGATTTTAAACACACAAGGATGTCGTCAATGAAGACCACGACATACTTGTCCAATTCTGGCATGAACACCGAATTCATGAGATACATGAAATGGGCCGGTGCATTGGTCAATCCGAAGGACATGACAAGCACTACAGGAAACGCTAACACTTACGTCGGCCAACTTAATTTATGTCAGCCGACCGATGTAAATAAACTATCTTACGTTGGCCAAAAAAAACTAACGTAAGTTAACTAACTTACGTCGTCGGCCGATGGGAGTTAGTAGACCGACAACAATAAATGTAAACTTACATCAGCCTGGACAACTAGCCGACGTGAATAAAGCAGCCGACGTAAGTTAGGCTTAACTTACGCCAGCTGGAATGATGGCTGACGTAAGTTACATAGGCCGACGTCATTTAACTATTTAGCCAACGTAAGTTATGTATTTTAACCTACCCCGCATGCCTTCTCTTTTCCCTTCCTTACCCGCGCGCGCCGCTTTGCTTCAACCGTCGCCGCTTTGCTTCAACCCATTGTCGCTGCCGTTGTCTGATGCCGCCGCCGCCAGGTATACTCTTCCCCTCCTCCCCTCCACTCCCCTCACCTCCCCGACCGTCGGCCCGGCACCTCGCCCCCTCCCCGAGCGCCGCCCTGCCCTACCCTGCCGACTTAATTTACGTCGGCCCGCTGTGGCGGATGTAAGTACTCCGGCCCAGCCCGCGGCCCATCACGGTACGTAACTTACGTTGGTTGCTGCAGACCGATGTAATTAAGTAACTTACATCGACGGCCGACATAAGTTACCTTAATTATGTCCAATCCACTTCGTCGTCCAGCCAGCAATGTAATTAAGGTAAAACCAATGTAATTATGTAACTTACGTCAGTTTAGGCCTTACTTACGTCGTCCCTAGCCGACGTAATTGATCGATATTCCTGTAGTGAAGGTACTCATACAATCCATACCTCGTCGAGAATGCCGTCTTAGGTATATCCTCTGGTCGAATCCTCATCTGATGATATCCAAAGCAAAGATCCATCTTTGAAAATACCCTAGCACCCACCAATTGGTCGAACAGAATATTGATGCGTGGTAGTGGATACTTATTCTTGATTGTGACAGCATTGAGTGGACGATAGTCCACACATAGTCCTAACATTTTATCCTTCTTCTCTGCGAACAATTCAGAACAACCCCAAGGTGATGAACTTGGATGAATGAAACCCTTGTCCATAAATTCCTTCAACCGCTCTTTCAATTCTGCAAGTTCCTTAGGTGCCATCTTATACGACTTCCTCGAGATCAGCCCTATTCCCGATACAAGTTCAATCTTAAACTCGACATCTTTTTCTGGTGGCATACTAGCAAGATCTTCGAGAAATACGTTCGAATACTCACATAACACTGGAATGTCCTCAAGTTTACAGGCCTCGGTGTTGTAAGTAGTTGGAGTCACATGGATATTACTCTCAAGAGTGAGAGCTTGGGGCGGGTGGAGTGGAGAATACAGATATATTCTCCGAGGAATGATGTCTATAATAGCACCATTGTGTTGCAACCATGCCATCCCTAAGATGACATCTAGATTTTGATGCTCCTGTAATATAAGAGAGGTAGGGTATATGTTCCCACCCAGATTAAGAGGTACCCTATGAACCATCTCAGTTGCTACTACTCTCCCACCTGGAGAACAAATCATATATAGAGTTTTTGTGGAAATGATAGGCAACTGATATTGAATGATATAAGACTTGCTCATAAAGTTCTGGGAAGCACCGGAGTCAAAGAGGATGACTACGGGATGACCAATGAGAGAGAACGTACCCGTGAGTACGGGTGGGCCTTTCAAAATGTCCTTGATGGCGAGGTGGTGGACGTTGCCAGTTCTGATGGCTGGCTTCTTGGGCTGGTTGCAGGGCTGGTTTGCGTCGTGGTACGGTGATTGTCCTCTGCTCTGTGGGAAGTCTTTGGCGAAGTGCCCCGTATGACCACACGTGAAAAACGTGTCGGGGTCTGACCGGCAAGGAAGGTAGGACATAATCTCGGTGCACGCGGTGGAGGTGGAAGTACACGCGGAATCATCCCCCTGTTGCTGCTGTGGGCGAAAGCCGGCGTTCTTGAACGGGCGACGACGAAACATCGGTGGTCGCGATGGCAGCTGCCACCTCTGGTCGGATGGTGATCGATACACCATTCGGTAATTCTGAGGAGCACCCCGTCCACTGCTCTGCGGAGCACTCCTTTTCTTCTTGTCAGAGAATAGCTCCCTAGTATCGTCCTCCTGAACAATTGCGGCATTGACCAAGTTATTGAAGCTGCCGCTGTTCAACAAGGCAAGCTTGTCCTTCATCTTGGGGTTCAAACCCTGATAGAAGCATTTATGCTTCCTATCTTCCGTACTCACTTGGTCGTGAGCATATTGGGCCAAGAGGTTGAATGCCTTGAAGTACTTGTAAGCACTCCTTCCTCCTTGCCTCAGCTCCAAGAACTCTTGAATCTTCCTCCTCATAACACCGAGAGGTATGTGATAGGCGCGAAACGACACCCGGAACTCCTCCCAGCTCACGGCATAGTCGGCTGGTCGTGCGGCAAGATAATTTGCCCACCACGCACCAGCAGACTCTTGTCACTGTTGGGCCGCGAATAGGGTCTTTTGATGTTCGGTCATTCGTAGCAAACCGAACTTTCCTTCGATGGAGCGGAGCCAGTTGTCTGCCTCCAACAGTTCATCGGCCTCCATGAAGAATAGCGGGTGCGTTGACATGAAGTCCGAGTATGAACTCGGAGAAGGCTGTCGTGGACCTGCATCTGGTCACTGTAAAATCCCACATTTTCCTTCATATGAGGTTCAGTTGTAAGTTGGTTAACAACCCTAATGGAGACCAATTATAGCTATGCCTATGAGCTTGATCTCATCAGATCTTTTCTTCCACTCATGCTTAAATTTTATTAGCATGAGGAACGGACTTCGCCAGTAATCTTAGATAAATTCCATTGACCTCTCTTCAAATTTTGGAATTATTTGAATGGAGATTGCTAGGTAAAATTAATATGCAGTACCAAATATATATTCAAATTAATTACAAATTGAATATGCTACTGTACATTTGGCCCTGTCAAAAATATTCAAATCTGAGGACATAAATTTTTCTATGGCTTCCTAAAATTCCAAATGGACTTCCTGCAAAGTTTCATAAATTTTGAACTCCATTTGCTCTTTTATTTGAGACGCTTAGCAAATTCAGACCATATTTAGAATTCAAATTTTGAATTCTGTTCAACTTATTTGAACATCCCGGTTGAAACACACCATCATGGTCAGCATAACTTGCTTGACGTATTCTCAAAGTTCCACAATTTTTGGAACTCAATTTCCATTTAATTCAGTGACACCATTGAATTTCATCCAATTTCAATTTCAAATTTGAAATTTAATTGAAACTTGCTCCAATTCAAAATCCAATTGCCGAATCAAATTCCAGACATTTATTTCTGTCACCCCACAAAAATCTAGAACTTTTGGATCAAGTTTGGTAAGAGAATTGATGTTGTAGAGAAGAGCAGGGATAAGAGTAGTGGGACCCACCAGTCAGTGAGACAATCTCGGTTCTGCTCTGCATGCCGTTTTTCTGGTGCTGTCCTGCTCAACACCGTGCTGCATGCGCACCACCACAGAGCTGCTTGCCTGCCCGCCTGCTTCATGGCGTGCTTTCCACTCCTCCCCGAGCCATATATACACTCCCCCCGTCGAAGTGGACGCACACCCACGCACTATCCTCTGTTTTTCCCCTTCCGCCACTGCACCGCATCGCCACCGCAGTTCTTGACATACCGGCTGAACAACACAAGGATTCGCGGTGCTCCCAACAGCAAAAGGTGGCTTAACAAGTTGCTCTTCCTTCTCATCAAGTCCTTTGTTTGATTCCCTGCTTATATGTGTGGTATTTCAAAGTTTCCTCGGAGTTCGCGGGTGAAGCCGCTAGGGAACCTTCTGTTCCACGAGGACAGTCCGCTACAAGCACGGTCCCATCTCCTTCCTTCAAGCAATAAGGCGTGCAAAGGTACCTAGATGCTTCTTGTGAAGTTTCAGCCACTATCGTGCTTCCTAGCTTCCTTATATCGAGTTTTCCCGAAACAAGTTTATACTGAGGTCACTAGATCACTAGTTTAATTCTGTTTCTATGTGCGATGATTTGTCAATCCAATAAGGTTTTATCTTCTAGATCCCCCGGCGCATCACCTCACCAAAAACGAAGGGAAGTCATCGAGAGCCGGGGTCGGATTTTGAGTTTTCATGGCCGCCAACGAAAACCCATCGGCACACCGTCGAACTCAGCTTTGCCGGCGATGTCACTCCGTTCTAACCCCCAAATCATCATCCTGGTGCCCCAGGAACATTCCCGACATTTTATCGAGCCTATTACGCCATTTCTGAGCATTTCCGACGATTGCCGAAACCCTAGCTCCGCTGTCACCATCGCACCGCCGTCTCCGGCCATCGCCGACTTGATTGGACCCCACCATCGCCTTGCGCGGTCAATTTTATGGTTGAGTGGTCACGGCGAGGGCGGAAGGAGGTCGGTGCAACTAGGTCCAGCGAAGCGCCGCCGCGGTTCTGGCGAGGAACGCCGCCGCGTCGGGAGGTAGACGAAAGATGCAGGTCCCACCTGTCAACAACGTCCCTCTTGCGCGGGATCAGCTGTGAACGCGGATTCGGTGCGGTGGTGCGGGTTAACCCCATGGCTCCTGGTGTGGCTCGGCACTGATTGGCCCGATTCAAATGAAGTGGGACCGGCCCCTTTATTTGAAATTTCAAATAGGAAAAATAAATCCAGATTTTAATCCATACATGGAAAATCCATAACTTCCAGTAGAATCATCCAAAAATTTCCAAATAAATTTTGTTAGAACCAGCATGAAGAATACCTTCCATTGGAGCACTTGGATTGGTATGAACGTCCATTGAAATCTCTCCATAATTCAGATAAGAAAAATGCTTAAAGAATTCATTCCTACAGTTCTGTTAATTAGAAAATTCCCAATTTTGGTCAGAACAATATTATTAATGCACTTGATATCCTGTAAAAATTTCAAGTTCATTGGACTTCAATTACTGGGTTGATCAATATTCCAAATCTCTATGTAGTTATAAATTGACAAAAATGGAAAATCAATTCTAGAAATTTCCCCAAACTTGCAAAATCAGTTTCTCCCTGTAGGAAGCTTAGAAAATAGTGAAACGGATTTTCCTAGAACCAGTGAGACACACTCTACATGATACAACCCCTGGTAGCCATGATAGGTCTCCAAAATTTCAACCAAAATTTAGAAAAGGTTATTGCTCACCATAATTTTGAAGAACAACAAACTTCCTTGATCATCTCCTGATCTTTGCAAGAGTCTTCTCTATAGTCACTTGTATCTACCATAAGAGTCCCAAAGCCAATTAATATAATTATCTTATTTTCATCCTAGGATATTCACATAACCCCAAGCATATTAGTTATTTTCAAAGTCATTCATACCTAGTATACGCATATCGTGTAGTAGCTGAAATCGAGCAGCAGCCGGAAGCTTTGGAAGTCCAGCTGCCAGAAACTAACATAGGCTCAGACTCACATTCAGGCAAGCCCCGGTTTGTATTTAAGTTCCTTATAGTGTATTTGTAGTTTTTATTTCACCTTACGTCTTCAAATGTTTGTGCATTATGTTTAAGGTGTTTGACATCCACTTTCATAGCCCACAAATCCTATAGAGTCTTGCGTAGGTCTACAACCCGTTAAGTAGATACTGCTATGCTTATGCTCTTAGGAATTTGGTAGAAGTCGAGTAGTTGGGATCTACTCGCGAGAAAGAAATTTTATCACACAGGAGGATCTAGAATCAGAAAATGATTTATGAATATGAAATTGAGACCGAGCAGTGGGTAGGATGCAGTGAGACATGGTCTCACGTGCGTAGCCCTGCTTGTGTCGAATGAGGACCGTTTTGTGTGCGGCCCTGCTGGACAAGCTTGAAATGTACTAGCGACATACTGGAGAAATGGGCTCCAGTAAACTGATGCAGCTTGATACTAGTTTGTCGAGGCATTCCGTTCTGTTTTATAGGCGTGGGTTGAGGGCAACAAGGTGTAAATCAGCTGGTGGGCACTTCAGAGTACGCCCCACGCAGTGACCTCCTGCTCGTGACGGATCGACCGGTTCGACATCCGAGTGTCTAGTGAAAGGTGGCCATATACGACTAGTATTGAAGTGTTATGTAGGTACTGCTGTAAGTACTCGCTGACATTTCCGAAAGTGTGTATGTGTTGTGTTGTTCCGGGTATGTCCTGATTGCAATCACCGTCCCTCGCGGTAATAGAGTACCACTTGTTCACTGTGCCGTGACGTAGTAAATACTGAAGAAGTCAGGAGAATATGATTTATTGAAATACATTGTTTTGACAACCTTGTATGGCTTAGAGATAGTACAATTAAAAGTTTATAGTTTCTCCATACTTTACTTGTAATAGCATTATGTTATTTGTGCATGTCATATCATCGGCAAAGCATTTCTTGTTTGATTGCGGAGTCTAGATATGCCGTGCCTGAAGAATGTCATGTGCTACTTAAAACATGACTATAAGGATCCACTTGTAGGCGAGTCCTTATGCTTTACTTTACCTATGCTTAGTATTCACCCCTGCATATGTTTAGTGAGACGGGTTAGTCTTGATGAGCCTTATGCTCAAGTTTGCAATTAACAAGTTTTTGCAAATTATACGGCTGATGATGGGTTTGATGATGAGGCTACACCCCCTCCAGGGTTTACAGCCGAGTGGGAACCCTGCACGCCGCCGTAAATTGGGCGTTGTTAGTGTGAAGTATCCATGGCATGGTTGACTTTGCTTTTGAATAGCTAGTGTCGAGAGCATAGCTATGATGTATGGTTCTCTTTCCTTTCGTTAGTATTCTAAAACTTCCGTTGTGCTTTTCAATAAAGACTTGGTATTGTAAATTGTTCTCGTCCTTTTCTTGTATACTTTCGAGTGTCACATCGCACGACATCACCCAATGATATCCTTGGAAGTCGGGATTCCGGTCCCCACTGACATGGTATCAGAGCATCATTGGGAGCAATGTACTTGAAAAGAGCATTTCAAAAATTAGGATTCGATTGAAGAATTAGTATACGCCCTTATCAGGAGTACTATTAGTATAAGATATAAATGTGGTAAACTAACTTATATGTTATAAATTCTATAATGACGCTCCGACGTCAAGTAAGAGGTAAGGTACACCACTATAAGCGGATCAATTGCGGTAAGCTCACCATGCAAGAGGTAGCATTGAAATCTTTCCATGGCTTGGCACGGAAATGTAAATAGGAAACTATGAAGCTTTCTATGTTTCTGAGAACATATGACACGCGGTACCCCAGCGTGCTTCAAAGTTAGTGGGATCCCCCGTTGGGTGGTGTATAACCCGATAGTATGCATCTCTAGAACTATTCATGTTCTTTGGGAGCATGCGAAACACGTATGCCCGAGCGTGTATAAGACGGTTCGTGCGGGAGTCTTTGCTGTACAGACGTAGTACAGCCGTGTACCTCGAGACATGACCTCGCTCGAGGGCGACTCACGTCAGAGTCTTGTGCATTTACTTTCATATATATTATTGTGACTGCCTGTCGTGTTTCCCCATGCCGCCCTTGAGGTGTGAAGGTGTGAAAGGGGATTGTTTCTCTTGTAGCATTGACTACGGTAGCGACCCATGTAGAACACGTTTGCGAGTGAACAATACTAGGGCCACCTATAAACATATCCAGAAATACCGGTTAGAATTTTCTTTGGTGAGGCACGTAGTACCGTAGGTATCAATTTTGATACTTGAGCATCCCCAAATGACAAAAATGGGTGCATTATATTTTGGAAAGTCTGACCATCAGTTGCTGGTAGGTTTGGATTCCGCAAAATGAGTTTCAATTTGACATTTGGTTAGCACCAAAATTCTTGGCTTCTGGCCAAAGTTTGCTCAACTTCGCCAGGTTGTAATCTTGGTTAGTTAGGAATAAACATAGGGGTATGCTATATACATGAAAAGTTCTCGAAGGCCTCTACAACTTTTCTGTTGACCATTAAGGCAGAAAAGCTTGATATTCTGTTGAAATTTGGGGTATGCTTAAACAGCTCCAGATAACCCTTCCAAAGCACCAATCTCTGTATTTTTGCAATACCTCACTGTAGAAACACCTTCTGCCTTATTGCGATACATATCTGAAAAGCGTAGAAGGATATCTACAGTTTTGTTATTTAAAGTTTCTCCTGATTCGAATTTGAGGCAATTCAAATTTCGAGCTCAAAACAGTGAACTGCAGGGCTGCTGTTGAACAATAGTCAGTTCATCTGTTAAGTTTAGATAGCTCTAGCTTTTGATACAGCATAGTGACATGGTCATATATATACATTTCTGGAAATATTAGCAAGTCCTCTATCAACTTTATGTTGCACTAATGGCCTGAATCATAGTGTAGCTGTGTTTAATTCCTATGGTTGCAAACTTGGTTCTGGCAGATCAGAACTTGAAACAGTTGGTACATAGTTTCGAATTAGCGCACTATACCTATGTAACAAATGTTTCATGGCTGAAATATTTTACCTCTGGATTTTTAACTTGATGTTATACAATGTTTATTTTGTCATTACCTCAATATATTGTCATGATATACCTGTATAAATTGTGGACAATCACCACATATACTGGGGAGGTTCTGTCAAAATTTCTAGAAAATTTGGGTCAACTTTAGACCTGTATATATTCTATTTCCTAGCTCACCCGGAGCTGTATGAGTACAATATGGAAAGGCTGTAAATTATACTACAACTTTTGTATTCAACTACACATCTGGTTCTGATGTTTCCTGTATGAAAATTTTCAATTTATACGGGAAGGTCAGCTGGAACAGACTGTGATTACAACTCCAGTTTTAAATTTTTCTTAAACTATTGGGAGTTGGAAACCTTCTCATTGTTCCATTATCCTTTTCTATAGATGGCAGATGTGATGATGCTATTACTGGACAGATGGATATTTTCCACTTGCGCTAGCCGTCTGGGCTTCCCAAGTATGCTGTGGGAAGTGCTCCAACAGTTTGGCTTCATCAAGATGCCATGGATGGGACTCAATTTGCTCTCATTCCAGTCTGTGGTGTGGCTGGTTTTGAGTGGCAGCGTCGTATGGTTGGAGCCTATACACCGTATGGCGACACGACCTCGAGAACACTTGGAATGTATGCGGCTGCATCCCATATGGTGGTTCTTACTCAAGGTGCAATTAGTCAGGAGCAAGTCGAAGCCTTGAGGCAAGCAACTGAGCAGGGAGATACTCTTGATTATATCAATGAGAATCTACGTTCGTTCCTAGCTCCAACAAATCACCGGCTAAATAAATGCGAGAGTCAGCTGCATTACACTAGCATTAGACTACGGAAAGCTCATGCCGAACAACAGCAAACTCGCAATGAACTGCAGCAAACTCATGGTGAGCTGCAAGCAAGTCAGTTAGAGGTGCAACAACAACAGGAGACATCTGCGAAACCGCAGCAACAAGTTCCACCACTACCCCTGAACTTCCAAGGAGTCTTGCGGAGGTTCTCTCTGCAGTGCTTGGCTCGCGCGACGAGCAAACTAAGTTACTACGGACTTTGGTTCAGCATTCGTCCCGTCAAGGAGGGCGACCAGATGCGGGTCCACGACAGGCTTCTCCGAGTTCATACTCGGACCTCATGTCAACGCACCCGCCAGTCTTCATGGAGGCTGATGAACCGTTGGAAGCAGACAACTGGCTTCGCTCCATCGAAGGGAAGTTCTGTTTGCTACGAGTGACCGAACATCAGAAGACCCAATTCGCGGTCCAACAATTACAAGGGTCTGCTGGTGCGTGGTGGGAAAACTACCTTGCCGCACGACCAGCCAGCTATGCCGCGAGCTGGGAGGAGTTCCGGGAGGCATTTTGCGCCTATCACATACCTCCTGGTGTTATCAGGAGGAAGCTTCAAGAGTTCTTGGAGCTGAAGCAAGGAGGAAGGTGTGCTTACGAGTACTCCAAGGCATTCAACCACTTGGCCCAATATGCTCAGGACCAAGTGAGTATTGAAGATCGGAAGAGGGAATGCTTCTATCGGGTTTGAACCCCAAGATGAAGTACAAGCTTGCCTTGTTCAACAGACAGCTTCAACAACATGGTCAATGCCTCAATCGTGCAGGAGGAAGCTACTAGGGAGTTGTTCTCCAACAAGAAGAAAAGGAGTGCTCCGCTGGGCAGCTCAGGGGTTACTCCTTAGAAGTATCGCATGGTGTATCGATCACCATCCGACCAGAGGTGGCAGCCGCCATCGCGACCACCGATGTTTTGTGGTCGCCCATTCAACAACGCCAACTTTTGCCCACAGCAGCAACAAGGGATGATTCCGCATGCAGCTCTACCTCCATTGCGTGCACCGGGATTTTGTCCTCCATTCCATGCTGGTCAGACCCCGTACATGTGTTATACGTGTGGACGTACGTGGCACTTCGCCAAGGACTGCCTGCAGAGCGGAGGACAGTCATCGTGCCAGGGGGCAAACCAGCCTCACAACCAGCCCAAGAAGCCAGCCACCAGAACCGGCAATGTCCACCACCAATCCATCGAGGACGATCCGGAAGGCGCACCCATACTCACGGGTACGTTCTCTCTCATTGGTCATCCCATAGTCATCCTTTTTGACCCCGGTGCTTCCAGCGACTTTATTAGCAAGTCTTATAGCAATCAATACCAGTTACCTATCATTTCCACAAAAACCCCATGTATGATTTGTTCTCCGGGAGGAAAAGTAGTAGCAGATAAGATGGTCCATAGGGCACCTCTTAATCTGGGAGGGAACATATACCCTATCTTTCTCATTATATTGGAGCATCAAAAGTTAGATCATCTTAGGGATGGCATGGTTGCAATACACTATGCTATTATTGACATCGTTCCTTGGAGGATATATCTAAATTATCCGGTCCACTCTCCTCAAACTCTCACTCTTGAGAGTAATATCCACGTGACTCCAACTACTTATAACACCAAGGCCCGTAAACTCGAAGACATTCCAGTAGTATGTGAGTATCCGGACGTTTTTCCTGAAGATCTTCCTGGCATGCCACCACAAAGAGATGTCGAGTTTAAGATTGAACTTGTATCAGGAACAGTGCCAATCTCGAGAAAGCCGTATAAGATGGCACCTAAGGAACTTGCAGAACTGAAAGAGCGGCTGAAGGAACTTTTGGACAAGGGTTTCATTCGTCCAAGTTCATCACCTTGGGGCCGTTATGCATTGTTCATGGAAAAGAAGGATAAAACATTGAGACTATGTGTGGACTATTGTCCACTCAACGTTGTCACGATCAAGAACAAATATACACTACCCCGTATTAATATTCTGTTCGATCAATTGGTGGGTGCTCGGGTATTTTCAAAGATGGATCTTCGCTCTGGATATCATCAGATCAGGATTTGACCAGATGATATACCAAAGACAGCATTCTTGATGAGGTATGGATTGTATGAGTACCTTGTCATGTCCTTCAGATTGACCAATGCACCGACCCATTTTATGTATCTCATGAATTCGGTGTTCATGCCGGATTTGGACAAGTTTGTCGTGGTCTTCATTGACGACATCCTTGTGTACTCAAAATCCAAAGAAGAACATGCACAACATTTGCACATCGTGCTTCAGCAATATCAGGACCACAAGTTGTACGCTAAGTTCAGCAAATGTGAGTTCTAGATCAACCAAGTGCCATTTCTAGGGCACATCATCTCTGCCAAAGGGATTACAATTGATCCAAGCAAGATTAAGCAAGTACTCAAATGGGTGTCTCCTAAGTCTGTGCATGAAGTTCGAAGTTTCCTGGGTTTAGTAGGATATTACAGGAGGTTCATCCCAAGTTTTTCCAAGATAGCCAAACCAATGATGGAACTTCTGAAGAAAGGAAAGAAATATGTATGGACAAAGGAATGTGAGGAAGGTTTTCAAGCATTAGTAAAACACCTCAGAACAGCGCCAATATTAGCCAAACCAGACACAACTAGATCATTTGATGTTTATTGTGATGCATCTGGGATTGGTTTGGGTTGCATATTAATGCAAGACAGAAGGGTGATCACTTATGGATCACGGCAGCTTCGGAACCATGAGCAGCATTATCAAACTCATGATCATGAGCTTGCTGTCGTGGTACTTGCATTAAAGATGTGGAGACACTATCTATGGGGCAACCTAGTACATCTCTACACCGATCACAAAAGCTTGAAGTACATCTTCACCCAAAAGGATTTGAATATGCGACGGCGGAGATGGTTTGAATTAATCAAGTACTATGAAATTGAGATCCACTACCATCCCGAAAAGGCAAATGTAGTCGCAGATGCGCTAAGTCGCAAGTCCCATATCAATAACCTTTCTATCACCTTGATAGAGGAAGAAAAACCGAGTCTCTATTTGGTTCCGTATGGGGCGCTCTACAATCTAGCCCTCATTCCTACCATAAGGGAAGAAATTCTGGAGGCTCAGAAGGAGGACAAGGGCAAATCGCATATTTTCCAAAGAATGAAAAAGGGGGAGATGAAGTGTTTCCGAGGTGACGATAACGGTACCATCTGGTTCAAGGACCGCATCGTGGTACCCCGCAATGTGGGACTTCGGAAGAAAATTTTGGACGAAGCTCATTTGTCCAAATATTATATTCATCTAGGGAGTAACAAATTGTACCAAGAATTGAAGAAGAAATTTTGGTGGAGAAATAGCGAAGTATGTATCCGAATGTGATATGTGTCGACGAGTGAAAGCCGACCATCTAAAGGCAGCCGGGCAGCTACAACCTTTAAGCATACCAGCCTGGAAATGGGAGGACACCAGCATGTATTTCATTGTTGGATTACCTCTAACCTTTTGCAAGCATGACTCAATTTGGGTGATAGTCGACCGGCTAACCAAGTCGGCTCACTTTATTCCAGTCAATGTCAAGTATGTGGCACGGCAGTATGCATAGTTGTATATTGCCAGGATCCTGTGTCTACATGGAGTACCTCGCACTATCATATTAGATTGTAAAACCTTGTTCGTTGCTCGATTTGGGGAGCAGCTCCACGCATCTCTGGGTACCAAGTTGATTCGAAGCTCAACATACCATCCACAGACTGATGGTCTAACGGAAAGAGTAAAAAAAGTGCTAGAGGACATGCTCCGCGCCTATGCCATTCACCATGGTAAGAATTGAGATGATCATCTACCATTGGCGGAGTTTTCATAGAACAATGGTTATCAGACTAGAATCCAAAATGGCACCATATGAAGCTCTTTATGGCCAGAAGTGCCGCACATCTTTGAACTGGTGTAAATCCGGTGACCGAGTAATATATGGTATAGACTTGGTAAAGGAAGACGAAGAACGAGTACGAGTTATTCAAGCCAACCTCAAGGCTGCTCAGTCTCATCAGAAAAGCTATGCGGACAAACGACGTCAACCCCTTCACTTTGATATCGGGGATCACGTTTACCTTCGTGTATCCCCAATGAAAGGGATTCATCGCTTCGAAGTAAAAGGGAAGCTAGCTCAACGTTTCATCAGACCATTTGCAATAAGTGAGCAATGCGGACCTGTAGCCTATCGGCTAGAGTTGCCAACGTCGCTTTCGGGGGTCCACAATGTGTTTCACATTTCCCAGATCAGAAAATGTCTTAAGGCCCCAGCGGAAGTCTGCATGGAGGATTTGGAAGCTCTTCAACCAGATCTTACTTACTCTGAGCATCCAACTCAGAGAGTCGATGAGAAAACTCGTACCACAAGAAACCGCACCTTGCATTTCTACAAGGTCTTGTGGGGAAACCACATTGCGGATGAAGCAACCTGGGAATGCGAGGAATATCTTAGAACAAACTGTTCGGACTTGTTAGCGGCATATGTTCATTAGATCTTTTCCTTTTATCCTTCCTTTTTTTAATCTCGGGATGAGATTCATTTAAGGGGGAGGAATGTAAAATCCCACATTTTCCTTCATATGAGGTTCATTTGTAAGTTGGTTATCAACCCTAATGGAGACCAATTATAGCTATGCCTATGAGCTTGATCTCATCAAATCTTCACTTCCACTTATGCGTAAATTTTATTAACATGAGGAATGGACTTCACCAATAATCTAAGATAAATTCTATTGACCTCTCTTCAAATTTTGGAATTATTTGAATGGAGATTGCTAGATCAAATTAATATGCAGTACCAAATATATATTCAAACTAATTGCAAATTGAATATGCTACTGTACATTTGGCCCTGTAAAAAATATTCAAATCTGAGGCCATAAATTTTTTATGGCTTCCTAAAATTCCAAATAGACTTCCTGCAAAGTTTCATAAATTTTGAACTCCATTTGCTATTTTATCTGAGACGCTTAGCAGATTCAGACCATATTTAGAATTCAAATTTTGAATTCTGTTCAACTTAGTTGAACATCCAGGTTTAAACACAGCATTATGGTCAGCATAACTTGCTTGACTTATTCTCAAAGTTTCACAATTTTTGGAACTCAATTTCTATTTAATTCAGTGACACCATTGAATTCCATCCAATTTCAAATTCAAATTTGAAATTCAATTGAAACTTGCTCCAATTCGAAATCCAATTGCAGAATAAAATTCCAGATATTTATTTGAGCCTCCCCACAAAAATCTAGAACTTTTGGATCAAGTTTGGTAGGAGAATTTATGTTGCAGAGAAGAGTAGGGATAAGAGTAGTGGGACCCACCAGTCAGTGAGACAATCTCGGTGCTGCTCTGCACGCCGTTTTTCCGGCGCTGCCCTGCTCGACACCGCGCTGCATGCACACCACCACTGAGCTTCTTGGCTGCCTGCTTCATGGCGTGCTTTCCACTCCTCCCCGAGCCATATATACACTCCCCCGATCGAAGTGGACGCACACCCATGTGCTCTCCTCTGTTTTTCCCCTTCCGCCACTGCACTGCATTGCCACCGCAGTTCTTGACGCACCGGCCGAACAACGCAAAGATTCGCGGTGCTCCCAACAGCAAAAGTTGGCTTAACTAGTTGCTCTTCATTGTCATCCAGTCCTTTGCTTGATTCCCTGCTTATAAGTGTGGTATTTCAGACGTATCCTCGGAGCTCGCGGGTTAAGCCGCTAGGGAACCTTCTGTTCCACGAGGACAGGCCACTACAAGAAAGTTCCCATCTCCTTCCTTGAAGCAATATGGCGCGCAAAGGTACCTAGTTGCTTCTTGTGAAGTTGCAGCCACTATCGTCCTTCCTAGCTTCCTTATATCGAGTTTTCCCAAAACCAGCTCATACTGAGGTCACTAGATCACCGGTTTAATTCCGTTTCTACGTGCGATGATTTGTCAATCCAATAAGGTATTATCTTCTAGATCTCCCGGTACATCACCTCACCAAAAACGAAGGGAATTCATCGAGAGACGGGGTCGGATTTTGAGTTTTCATGGCCGCCAACGAAAACCCATTGGCCACCGTCGAACTCAGCTTTGCCGGCGATGTCACTCCGTTCTAACCCCCAAATCATCATCCTGGTGCCCCCAGGAACATTCCCGACTTTTTCCCGAGCCTGTTACACCATTTCCGAGCATTTCCAACGATCGATGAAACCCTAGCTCCGCCGTCACTGTCGCATCGCGTCTCCAGCCATCGCCGACTCGATTGGACCCCGCCATCGGCTTGCGCGGTCGATTTTATGGTTGAGCGGTCAAGGCGAGGCCGGAAGGAGGTCGACGCAACTAGGTCCGGCGAAGCGCCGGCGCGGTTCCAGCAAGGAATGCTGCCGCATCAGGAGGTAGACGAAGGAAGCGGGTCCCACCTGTCAACGATGTCCCTCTCGCGCGGGATCAGCTGTGAATGCAGATCAGGTGCGGCTGGGCGGGTTAACCCCGTGGCTCCCGGTGTGGCTCAGCACTGATTGGCCCGATTCAAATGAAGTGGGACCGGCCCCTTTATTTGAAATTTCCAATAGGAAAAATAAATCCAGATTTCAATGCAAACTTGGAAAATTCATTACTTCCAGTGGAATTGTCCAAAAATTTCCAAATAAATTTTGTTAGAACCAGCATGAAAACTAATTTACAGTGGCGCACATGGATTTGTATGAAAGTACATAGAAATTTCTCCATAATTCAGATAAAAAAATGCTTAAAGAATTCATTCCTACAGTTCTGTTAATTGGAAAATTCCCAATATTGGTGAGAACACTATTATTAATTCACTCGATCTCCAGTAAAAATTTCAGGTTCATTGGACATCAATTACTGGGTTGATCAATATTCCAAATCTCTATGTAGTTATAAATTGAGAAAAATGGAAAATCAATTTCCAGAAATTTCCCCAAACTTGCAAAATCAGTTTCTCCCTGTAGGAAGCTTAGAAAATAGTGAAACAAATTTTCCTAGAACCAGTGAGACCCCCTCTACATGATACAACCTCTGGTGGCTATGATAGGTCTCCAAAATTTCAACCAAAATTTGGAGAAGGTTATTGCTTACCATAATATTGAAGAACAACAAACTTCCTTGATCATCTCCTGTTCTTTGCAAGAGTCTTCTTTATAGTCACTTGTATCTACCATAAGAGTCCCAAAGCCAATTAAGATAATTATCTTATTTTCATCCTAAGATATTCACATAACCCCAAGCATATTAATTATTTTCAAAGTCATTCATATCTAGTATATGCATATCGTGTAGTAGATGAAATCGAGGAGCAGTCGGAAGCTTTGGAAGTCCAGCTGCTAGAAACTAACATAGGCTCAGACTCACATTCAAGCAAGCCTCGGTTCGCATTTATGTTCCTTATAGTGTTTTTGCATTTTTTATTTCACCTTACGTCTTCAGATGATTGTGCATTACGTTTAAGGTGTTTGACATCCACTTGCATATCCCACAAATTCTATGGAGTCTTGGGTAGGTCTACAGCCCTTTAAGTAGATACTGCTATGCTTATGCTCATAGGAATTCGGTAGAAGTCGAGTAGTTGGAATCTACACGCAAGATAGGAATTTTATCACACGGGGGGATCTGAAATCAGAAAATGATTTATTAATATGAAATTGAGAATGACAAGTGAGTAGGATGCAGCAAGACGTGGTCTCCCGTGCGTATCCCTGCTTGTGTCGATTGATGACCATTTCATGTGTTGCCCTGCTGGACAAGCTTGAAATGTACCAGCGACATACTGGAGAAATGGTCTCCAGTAAACTGACATAGCTTGATACTAGTTTGTCAAGGCATTCCGTTTCATTTTATAGGCGTGGGTTGAGAGCAGCAAGGTGTAAATTAGCTGGTGGGCACGTCAGAGTACACCCCACGCAGTGACCTCCTGCTCATGATGGATCGACTGGTTCGACATCCGAGTGTCTAGTGAATGGTGGCCATATACGACTAGTACTGAAGTGTTACGTAGGTACTACTGTAAGTACTCGCTGACATTTTCGAAAGTGCGTATGTGTCGTGTTGTTCCGGGTATGTCCTAATTGCAATCACCATCCCTCGCGGTAATAGAGTACCACTTGTTCACTGCGCCGTGACGTAGTAAATACTGAAGAAGTCAGGAGAATATGATTTATTGAAATACAAGTGTCTTGACAACCTTGTATGGCTTGGAGATAGTACAATTAAAAGTTTATAGTTTCCCCATACTTTACCTGTAATATCATCGGCAAAGCGTTTCTTGTTTGATTGCGGAGTCTATGATGTGCCATGCCTGAAGAATGTCATGTGCTACTTAAAACATGACTATAAGGATCCACTTGTAGGCAAGTCCTTATGCTTTACTTTAGCTATGCTTAGTATTCACCCCTGCGTATGTCTAGTGAGACGGGTTAATCTTGCTGAACCTTATGATCACATTTGTAGTTAACTAGTTTTTGCAGATTATACGACTGATGACGGGTTTGATGACGAGGCTGCACCCCCTCCAGGGTTTACAACCTAGTGGGAACCCTGCACGACATCATAAATTGGGTGTTGCTAGTGCAAAGTATCAAGGGCATGGATAAGTTTGCTTCTGCATAGCTAGTGCCAAGAGCATAGCTATGATATATAGTTCTCTTTCCTTTCGTTAGTATTATAAAACTTCAGCTGTGCTTTTCAATAAAGACTTGGTATTGTAAATTGTTCTCGTCCTTTTCTTGTACACTGTTGGGTGTTGCATTGCACGACACCACCCAATGAGATCCTTGGAGGTCGGGATTCCGGTCCCCACAGACGCCCCACTTGACGGGACGAATGCTGAACCAATGTCCGCAGCAACTCGGCTTGCTCGTCGCGCGAGCCGAGCACTGCGGCGAGAACCTCCGCTAGACTCCTCATAAGTTCAGGGGGTGGTGGTGGTGGAACCTGTTGTTGCGGTGTCGCAGCTGGCTCCTGGGTCGGAGATTCGTCCTCACGACCACGACTTGAACCTCATGTTTCAGGCGTCGAGCGCGTATGCACGATTCTTCATCCATATGACTTAAAATCAGCACGTGTTTTCTTTTCCTTCATCCATTTCATATTACTGTAGTGCGAATATTGACATGGGAATAAGTGCATAACATTCACATATATTGATAAAGTACAAACTTTATACAAGATATATTCTCTCATGACCAAGTTTAGAGTAGTGAACTCCAAAACGACGGACTCCCACTACGGAAGTGCATCTCTTCCATACTTGGTCCCCATGAGATGTCATACACACCTTGTCATCTTATACATACCCACTGCTATTCTTAATATGACACAAACATGGCCACAACATAAACACGAGCAACTACTAAACTATATGTTGCCGCGTGATGGCAGAAGTGATGCCCCATCCCCCTTTGATACGTCCTATTCGACGTACTAGAGTTCCTCAGGATCTTCTTCTTCCCGTTCGTCCTCAGAAATTGGTGCCACAGGTGCGGGTGCTGGAGCACGAGTTGCTACCTCACCCACCATCGATGATGTTGCAACAACTAAAGATTGCACATGAGCCTGTAGAAGAAACATCCTCAAGTCTTCCAGTTCTTTCTGTGCATTCTCGCAACTAGCCTTCCAATCCCGAGTCTCCCCCCTGCATTGATCCCTTTCTTGAGTCATCTCACCCAATTGTCCATCCAACAGTTGCACCTCAAGTTGACTTTCTTCCAACGTGCTTTCCATGTATTGCGTTTCCATGCGAGCCTCCGATCGAGCTTTAACAGCCCAGTGCCACTGATTCTCCCTCAAGTTTATATGTCGATTGAGAGGAGCAATTGTAGCCCTAAGTGAGTCATTGGCCCCCTCAAAGAGATCCCCTCGAATCAGAGCTTGCTTCAGGTCACTCATCATTCTTCCAAGGCTAGCATGCCGTTCAAGGCTCTCTTGACACGCTGATGCTGCATATGATGCTAAGATCATCCTGGGTACTTCGTCAGGATGTCCATATGCTGCAATCATCCGACTTGCCCACTCTTCACCAGCTCTACCGTCGACTGGAAAGAGCGTGAACGGAGTGCCCACCATAGCATGATAATGAAGTTTGCAAAACCTCATTATGGCAACACTCGCGGCATAACACCACGTGTCTTTCAATTGAATCCCTTGCACTTGGATGGAGAAAGGAGCCCATCCAATATCCAATGGAGCAGTAGGTACATTGACATACATGGTGCATCTTGTCACACCTCTGTCATCGATCTCCTTGCCCCATTAGTCTGGTATTTCGCGATACCCGAACCGTTGAAGCATTGCTATCAACAAATCTAGAAAACCTTTCAGAAGAGCACACTTCGTGAACACCCATCCGTTTGGTAAATATACCATCAAATTGTGGGGACCTGGGTCCACACATCTGAGGATCGCATTGGGTGGTGTCGTACGATGCGGCACCTAACAACACACACGAAAAGGATACCAAAACATATAAAGTTTTCATTTCATAATAAGAAGAGTTTACAAAAGAGTGTACAACAGGGGTACACTCGCAGCAGAAAATACATACTCATAATCTCACCTATCTAAGCAGGAGAGAAGACGTACATGCCCTAGGACGCTTCTCACTAGCAACATGAAAAACATTATGCAGCGGCGTGGTTCACATGAGATTTATCTTGATACCTCGAGATCTCATGTACAACCTGAACAGCAGAAATAAAACTAGTACCTGCAAAAATGGTTAAAGCGCAAACGTGAGCATAAGGCTCAACAAGACTAACCCGTCTCACTAGACATATGCAGGGGTAAGTACTAAGCATAGGTAAGGAATAGCATAAATAGACTCGCCTACAAGTGAATCCTTATAATCATGTTTTCTGTAGAAAATGACATTCTCCAAGCACGGCACATCATGGGCTCCAAAATCAAACAAGAAATGCTTTACCGATTATATGACATGCCCAGAGCACATAATGCTATTACAGCTAAAGTATGGGGAAACTGTAAACTTTAATTTTACTATCTCTAAATCATACAAGGTTGCGAAGCAATTATAATTCAATACAATATAATTTTCTGGCTTATTTAGTATTTACTACATCACGACACAGTGAACAAGTGGTACTCTATTACCGCGAGGGACAATGATTGCAATCAGGACACACCTGGACTGCACGATACGCACACCCGCGTGGGAGACACATACGTGCTCTCCTCCCCGTGTCATACGTGGCCACCTTTCACACAAGACCCCAATGTTGATAAACCTCTTCATCCCGAGCAAAAGGTCCCCTACACGGACACGTCAAAGTTGCCCGCTAGAAGATTTACACCTTTATGCCTTCGCATCTCCATTCAAGGACAACCGAGGAGTCTCCACACTACAGTCTGGAGTTACATCAGTTTAATGGGCCCATATACCATTATGCAACAGGTACAGTTCAAGCTTGCCCAACGGTGCCGCATACGACACGGTCCTCAAGCAACACAGGCAGGGCTATGCGACCGAGACTCCAATTCTCGTCGCTTCCTATCCATCCCCTGCCCGATCTCGGATTCATTATATTAAGCCATTGTTTATCTAACCAATCCTGTGAGATATGTCCTACATCTCTCGCGGTTAGATTCCAACTACTCGACTTCTACCGGATTTCCTATACATTAGCAAAGCAGTTATTACAGGTCAAACTGTAACTCGTTCGAACCAAACCATGGGACTTGTGGTCATGCAAGTGGAGCATAAAACACCTTATACGTAATGCACAATATCAACTGAAGACGTAAGTGAATAAAACTGGAAAACTTTGAAAATCTCTTAAATGCAAACCGGGGCTTGCCTTAGTTTGCGACTCGACTATCTAACAACTATTAGTAGCTTCTTCAGAAGACTTCGCCAAGGACTTCAAGTGGACACCCTAGCCTTCTCCTCCAAGCGAAACTTCTCGTCGATCACCTATCATCACTTTCCTATCGACATGATATGCATATGAGTAAAGGATGTACTTTAATATTAGACACTACGAGTGGTATAAACTTTAAGAAGAAGGAGCTTGTCTAGGAGGAATAGGTATGCCTATGTTGTGTGGACAAACAAAGGATTGTATCAAGTGGTCATCATAGTGTCGAGATGTGAAGTGAAAGGTGCAATGTAAGCACACATTGCAACTTAGCAATCGACACATGGAGCGATGCCGATCAAGAGTGATAAAACTGGTTGGTGAAGAAGTGTTTGACTGAGCCGTGTAAGGTTAACTAAGAGATCAAGGTGGAGCTAGGAAGTTTCTAACCTAGGAGTCGACCAAGGATGTTTTCTCAACTTACAAAGGTTTTCAACACGACCAAGAATCCTTATCCAAGGTTCGTCTTGGACTAGTACCCCTTGTCGGTCGCGACGTTCTCGCATTCCTCTACCCCAAATCATCGATGATCACCCACATACTGGGTGTGACCTAGAAGGCATTTCATCGACTATCTTGGATACGTCTTGGGTTTGACCGCTCTAGTATCAACTAAAACCAAACTTGGCTAACTACTATTAGTCTGATGCACCTTGGTGGTGTTCCCGCACTAAACGCAAATCAAGCATCCATCGTTTCGGTGCCAAGACATGGCCACGACGCGGAATGTCGTGACGACGTCAGGCGGACGACGACTGCAGAACATTGGCTTTAGCTTATGTGTCGAGTGAAAGAGAGTACCCTAAGGGCAAGCGACAGTGAATGTGATACATGTAGCAGCACGATGCGGAATGCTTGGTTCCCTCTTGTACTTCAAATCTATGATGCAAGATGGACTTGCGTTCACCATGGTTAACACACTGGCGCGACCATGGTACAAGGAGGGCAACAACACACTAGTGTTGATAGGACTCATACATGTGAAACGCACGACATGGTCAGCCGGGGTGAGAGTAGAATGGCGCGACCAATGTGATCAAAGTGAGTGCGTAGATGGTCCTCATTACACGTTGATGGCAATGCCGCATGAGGATGCGGCTAACACGCACGACGCAACCAAGATGGTGGTCACCACGACGCAAGGAGACATGTCAACCGGGCGACGCGATGGAGACCACGCGAGCAGACCGGGGTGGCATGAACTCATAATGGAAGCGGCAGTGACCATCACGCATGCAGCCTGCCTATGTGGCAAGGAATCACAGTACCAGAGTGAGATGAGTCGGACATTGCGTGAGCACCCGGTACAGCATGCGTGGCCTTCCATCGAGCGGGCACCGCGCGACGCATGACACAACGTGGATTAGAGATTTCGACACAAGCGGTGAATGGCGGAACGGAAAGCTACACAGTTGTAGAGGAACCGGCGACTGATTGGGGCTTGGCGAGGCGGCAACTGCGACACCGGGCCATGGCGTGGTGGCGCCGTAGATTCCGGGTGGCTAGGCGCGCGCTGCAGCGTCGGAGGGGCGAGCAGGAGCGCGACCTGCGATTGAGGCAAGCAGACGACGGCGTACGGCATGCCGGAGGCAGGTGTAGCACGGGGGAACGGCAGTGGAGTCGTACACACGAGGAAAGGACGTGAAGGGCTGGATATGTGAGGTGACGTACCCGGAGAGTAAGCAACGATGGCGAAGCTCCACACGATGGTCGGATGACAGGCGCAGGAACGCGGGACGGCGACGTCGATTCGTGTCGGCGAGTAGCAGGGCGACTGGGTGCCGTCGGCTACAGGGGACGAGCAACAACGGGGAGTCGAGGAGGCGCGCTTGCGGCGGTAGACCGCCTCTCGCGCGGGCGCGACGCGGAGCCTGCCGCGCTGGCGGCGGAAGCAGCGGGACGGGGCGCCGGAGGGACTGCAGGGGCGCCGAACGCGCGTTGGTGCACGGGTGCGCGGCCGAGGGCGGGAGCGCGCGCATGGGCGGCTGACGGAGGCGAAGCCGGGGCGCTGGCGGCGGTGTGCGCGCCGGGCGGAGCTGGGAGGCGAGGTGGCGGCCGGATCGGGAGGAGGAAGCGGAGCAGAGGAGATGGCGCGGTGGGGAAAAGAAGGAGGAACGGGCGCGTGGTTGAAGACGCAAAATAGAGAACCATCTCTGGAGATAAGACTGAGTTGTGGGTCCAAAATGGTAGGCTAGTTTATTTGACAATTAAAAATCCAAATATAATTTACAATCCTTTATTTGATTGATTTAAATTGGACACATTGATTTCAATTAATAGAGTATGATTTCTTCCTATAGCTTGATAAAATATAAAATGGGTGAATAATGTTCATTAGAAAAGATACAAAAGGAATTTTTAAATTGGTTGTTGAAACTGATATTTGCATTAAAGTGGGAATTTACATTCCTCCCCCCTTAAAAGAATCTCGTCCCGAGATTACAAAAGGAAGGATAAAAGAAAATGATCTAATGAACATATGCCGCTAACAAGTCCGGATAGTTCGATCTAAGATATTCCTCGCTTTCCCACGTTGCTTCTTCAATGGTGTGGTTGCTCCACAAGACCTTGTAAAAGTGCAAGGTGTGGCTTCTTGTGGTGCGAGTCTTCTCATCGATAATTCTGGTTGGATGCTCAGAATATGTGAGATCAGGTTGTAGAGCTTCAAGATCTTCCGTGCGGACTTCAGCTGGGGATTTAATACACTTCCGCAACTGAGAGACATTGGATACATTATGAATTCCAGAGAGAGACGCCGGTAACTCTAGACGATAGGCCACAGGTCCGCATTTCTCAGTGATAGCGAACGGTCCGATGAATCGTGGAGCCAGCTTTCCCTTCACCCCAAAACGATGAATCCCTTTCATTGGAGATACACGAAGGTAAACGTGATCCCCAATGTCGAAATGAAGAGGTCGACGTCGTTTATCTGAATAACTCTTCTGTCGAGATTGAGCAGTCTTAAGATTGGCTTGGATTACTCGCACTCATTATTCCGCTTCGTTGACCAGATCAATACCATATGTCACTCTTTCACCCGACTCACACTTGGTGTGCGGCACTTCCTGCCATGGAGAGCTTCATATGGTGCCATCTGGATACTATCTTGATAGCCATTGTTATATGAAAATTCCGCCAATGGTAGATGATCATCCCAATTTTTACCATGGTGGATGTCACAAGCTCGTAGCATGTCCTCTAGGACTTGATTTACTCGCTCCGTCTGACCATCAGTCTACGGATGATAAGCGGAACTTTGAATTAACTTGGTACCCAACGATGTGTGGAGCTGCTCCCAAAATCGAGCAACGAATAAAGCTCCACGATATGAGATGATAGTACGAGGTACTCCATGTAAGCACATGATTCTAGCGATATACAACTCTGCGTACTTCAGGGCATGGTAGTTGATATTGACTGGTATAAAATGAGCTGACTTGGTCAATCGATCAACTATCACCCAAATAGAATCATGCTTACGGAAAGTGAGAGGGAACCCAACAATGAAATCCATGCTAATATCCTCCCATTTCCAGGCCGGTATGCTTAAGGGTTGAAGTTGTCCGACTGACTTTAAATGATCGGCTTTTACTCGCCGACACATATCACACTCGGATACGTACTTCACTATCTCCCTTTTCATCTGAGACCACCAAAATTTCCTCTTTAAGTCCTGGTACACCTTGTTTCTTCCCGGATGGATAGAATACTTGGACAAATGAGCTTCGTCCAATATCTTTTTCCGAAGTTCCATATTACGAGGCACCACTATGCGGTCTTTGAACCAAACAGTATCATCGTCATCACATTGGAAACACTTAATCTCCCCCTTCTTCATTCTTCGCCGAATCTGCGACATGCCTTTGTCTTCTTTCTGAGCCTCTACAATATCCTCCCTGATGGTGGGAATGAGAGCTAGATTGTAGAGTGCTCCATAGGGAACCAAGTATAAACTCGGATCATCCTCTTCCATTGAAGTGATCAACAGATGATTTACATGGGACTTGCGGCTCAGCGCATCTGCAACAACATTTGCTTTGCCAGGATGGTAGTGGATCTCAATCTCATAGTCCTTGATCAATTCCAACCATCTTCGCTGTCGCATATTCAAGTCTTTCTGGGTGAAAATGTACTTCAAACTCTTGTGATCTGTGTAGAGATGCACTAGATTGCCTAACAGATAGTGCCTCCACATCTTCAATGCGAGCACCACGGCAGCGAGCTCAAGATCATGAGTCGGATAATGTTGTTCATGATTCCGAAGCTGTCGGGATCCGTACGCGATCACTCTTCTATCTTGCATGAGTACACAACCAAGACCAATGCCAGATGCATCACAATTGACATCAAACGATTTGGTTGTGTCCGGCTGAGCCAACACCGGTGCTGTTGTGAGGTGTTTCACCAAGGCTTGAAATGCTTCTTCACATTCTTTAGTCCATACGTATCTTGTTCCCTTCTTCAGCAGTTCCGTCATTGGTTTAGCTATCTTTGAGAAACTCGGAATGAATCTCCGATAATAGCCAGCCAAGCCCAGGAAACTACGAATTTCATGTACAAACTTGGGAGATTTCCACTTCAGGACTTGTACAATTTTGCTTGGATCAACGGCAATACCATCAGCCGAGATGATGTGCCCTAGAAATGGCACTTGTCGGATCCAAAATTCACACTTGCTGAACTTTGCATACAGTTTGTGATCCCTTAACCTTTGCAACACAATATGCTAGTGCTTAGCGTGTTCTTCTTCAGATTTAGAATACACCAAGATGTCGTCAATGAATACCATGACGAACTTGTCCAACTCCGGCATAAACACCGAATTCATGAGATACACGAAGTGAGCTGGTGCATTGGTCAACCCAAAGGGCATGACGAGATACTCATATAGTCCATACCTCGTCGAGAATGCGATTTTTGGAATGTCCTCAGGTCGAATTTTAATCTGATGATAACATGAACGAAGGTCCATCTTTGAGAATACCTTAACACCCACTAGTTGATCGAATAAAATATCAATGCGTGATAGTGGATACTTGTTCTTGATGGTGACCGCATTCAGTGGACGATAGTCCACACACAACCTCAAAGTCTCATCCTTCTTCTTTACAAACAACGTGGAACAACCCCAAGGTGATGAACTTGGGCGAATAAAACCCTTGCTCAATAAGTCATTCATCTGTTCCTTCAATTCCGCAAGTTCCTTCGGTGCCATCCTATACGGCTTCCTTGAGATTGGTATGGTTACCGGCGCCAGTTCAATCGACGTCACGTTCTGGTGGCATGCCCGGAAGATCGTCAGGAAACATGTCTGGATATTCACACACTACGGGGATATCCGCAAGCTTCTTGGCACTTGTGTGATGCACCGCTGAGGCTCTTGGTGCGGTATTCAAAAGATTTAAAGTGTTGCTACCATGGAATTGAGAATTTAGTTGGACAGTCCGTGAGCTGATATCAAAGATAGCTCCATGATGTGTCAACCATGACATTCCCAAGATGAGGTCAATCCGCTGACCTTCCAAGATGATGAGGTTCACCGGATAGATACTTCCACCCATGCACAATGGTGCTCGAGAGACAACCTCATTAGCTGAAATATTGCCCCCAGGTGAACTGACGCAAAAAGGATGTGAGACAGTCACAATTTGCACTTGATGTTTCAGTACAAAAGACTTGCTCACAAAGTTATGAGTAGCTCCAGAGTCAAACAGAACGACTACTGGTTGATCATGTAAAGTAAACATGCCTTCTAAAACAGGTTCTCCTTCTGGAATGTCGTCAATCGCAGCATAATTAACACTGGCAGACTTCGATGAGGTCTTCTTTTTAAATTTATGGTGATGATCAGAATTCTTGGAAAAGGACAATTGGACACGGTCACGTTCCGTATTGCGATGTTCCCGTGCTAAATACATTTTGTGCTTTCCACTGAATTGGGGTGGACTGAAACCCTGAACACCTTGCAGAGGTGGAGCCGCAAGAGCGGGGTCACAAAGTTGTAATGAAGAGCTATGATACTCTTGCACACTTGGCTGAGGTGAAGGAGAAGTCTCCACTGGATAAGAGTGATATTGACTCAGTGGTGGTTGCTCATTCAGCAAAAACTCTTGACCGGATGGTAAGTAATATACCACTCGATCCTCCTAAGGAACATCACCAATAACCTCTTGTGATGTGCTCCTCTTCCTCTTTTCCGCCTTATAGCGAAGAGTTGCATCTTCTTGAACAATAGCCGCATCGACCAATTCATTATAATTGTTGTTATTGAATAATACCAATCGAGATCAAAGCTTGACACTTAGTCCTCGAAAGAAGCAGCCACACTTCAATGCCACCGTATTCACATCTTCGGGTGCATACTGAGCCAAACGATTGAACTCCTTGGAGTATTGATAAGCACTCATCGCTCCTTGCTTTAACTCCACGAATTCCTCCAACTTCGTTTTAATCATCCCTGTAGAAATGTGGCGTGCACGGAAGGCATCACGGAACTCCGACCATGTCACACTATGACCATCTAGGAGCGTGGCGAGATATTCAGACCACCAAGCTCCTGCCGATCTGTGAAGTTGTTGAGCGGCAAATAAGGTCTTCTGATATTCATCACATTGGAGTAACTCAAACTTGGCTTCAATTATATGGAGCCTATGACCCGACTCTAGTGGTTCGATTGCTTCCGTGAACACCGGTGGTTAGATTGCCAAGAAATCCAGATATGTGACTTGAGGTCGATCAAGTGATTGAGCTTCGGGTTGTACACTACGCTGTACCAACGCATGTAGAGACTCAGCCATCCTCGATAAGACTTCCTCCAATCCGGTTGACGATGGCACTTGTGGTGGAAGTGAGTCATTTTCACAACGAACGGAAGCACCTAAATCACCCTCAGATTGTGTGGAGTCCATGCTGCAAGAGTGAGCAATACGGTTAAATCCAAAGTCACAATGTCCATTGGAATAAGACCGTAATATGCTCCACTTAGCAATGCAATAAGCATGGTATAAATACGGATTAGAACTTCAAAACCAGACTCAAATAAAGGATAATGCCCAGTTAACAATTCACTTGGGGTTTCACACCTTATGTTATCTAACATGTAGAGAAATCACCTCTGGTCATGATGAATAACACAAAATGTAAAACTAGAACGACTTGAGTTGATAACGTCGCACACTGGGTCAGACGACTAGTCTGTAAAAATTAAATATTTCTCACAGCTAATTACTACTTCTCATCTGACTACAAAGTTGTAGTACACTCGCACAGCTTTCCAGAATGCATTCATATGCCTTCATATCATTCCTGGAACAAAAGTTATGGAATTTTGATTACAGGTCACAAGATGGTTCAAAACTGGAGTATGAACTTCAGTTCTGTTTCTACAGACCTTCCTGTATAAACTTCAAATTTTTATGCAGGAAAGGTCGGAACCAGAAGTTGAGTTGAATACAAAAGTTGTTTTACACTTTATAAACTTTCTATAATGTATTTAATTACTGCTATATCATCCTTAGGTTGCAAGTTATGCTATTTTAAATTTGACAGATTTTTCTGACACGTTCAGCACACTTGCATAGAGAGTAGCAGTTTTGACCCAAAGTTTCCATATTGTTCGGTTCCAAATCTGGAAATGTTCTTATTTACAAAGATGTAGACAATTTAATAAGCTTTCCAGAAAGTACTTATTTGCATTCATATCAGTTTTGGTTTAAGAGATATGCATTTTTAAAGTTTGCTGAAATTTCAGCATTCAGACTTTTATACTCAGTTCCGATTGACCATATTGTATTCAAACTTGATTTGGAAAAGGTAGACGACAGGTTCAGGTCTCGAGCCAATTACAAAAATTGTAGCTGACTCTCTAACCTGTCCAACGGTTACTCGCACGACACCATTGGATGCAAATTCTGCTAGTTATGGGTCACATTCAGAAAAGTTCAGAGTGCTGTCCAGTTTCTGTAGTCCCGGACAGTTTCTGCGATTTCCAATATTTCAGCCACTTAAGAAAAGATTTTGGTCTTGAACTGAATAGAGAACTTGTGGAGGACTTCTAAAGCTTTCCAAAAAGTCTTTACTTCGTCTCATATCACATCTGTTTGAGGAGATACGAATTTTTAAAGTTCAGTTTGTCACCAGATTTTTAATAAAAATTTCGACAGAACTTCCTTTGTTTGTTGTTCATTTTGTCCACAATTTTCAGATAGTTAGACATTGATATATGCAGAAACAATGTATCACAAAGTTGTTACATACATCCTCAGGATTCCAGAAATGCATCACATGAGGTAATTCGACAATTCTACAGCGAGTTATGCGAGAAACAGTATCTGTATACAGCATTGTCCACTCGCTGTCCAGATTTGATCAAGTTTAGAAATTTGAAATTTTGAGTATGCTAGAGATGTATTCTGCTCTGGAGTTCTACAGAAAAGTTGTAGGGGACTCTTTACACTTCCAAACCATAATAAGTAGGCCTGCAGAGGTGAAGTCTGCAAGAAGTTATGGTCCAATGTTTCACAGAAATGGCATTAGTGTTGATTTTTGGTGATCGAAATCGATTCAAAAGATTTTCATGCCCAAACTGTTCAAAGAACAGTCGTAGAGGACTTGAAGATCATCTTAACCATATAAAACACTACTAGGTGCTATGAAATTTCACTACAAGCACCTCTTGACATAATCGAGCTAGATTCCGTCAAGAGTGAACAAAAACCTTAATCTTCATACTTTTTCGCATTGCAACTTTCCATATTAAAACATTGACCCTGGACATACCAGCAGCTGGTAGTTGGATCTTATCAGATGAAAATGAAGCCATTCTTTAGGGATGGTCAAAGTATCAAATGTGATACTGACGGTACTTCGTGTCTCTCCACAGAAAAATTCTAAACTGGTATATCCAGATACGTCTATAGGTGGTCCTAATATCGTTCTCTGAAAAACGGTTTTTATACTGTCCTCTACCGTAGTTAGTGTACCTGCAGAAGACAAGCAATCCCCTAGCACAGGCACGCCATACGGCGGCGGGGAAACACGACAGGCAGTCACAATAATATATACAAAAGTAAATGCATACGACTCGGGTATGAGTCGCCCTCGAGTGAGGTCATGTCTCGAGGTACATGGCTATAAATACGTCTGTACAGCAAAGACTCCCGTACGAACCGGCTGATACACGCTCAGGCATACGTGTTTCGCATGCTCCCGTAGAATATAAATGATTCTAGAGAGGCATACTATCGGGTTATACACCACCCGACGGGGGCTCCCACTAATTTTGTGTCACGCTGGGGTACCGCGTGTCATATGTTCTCAGAAGCATGGAAGAGATTCAGAGACTCATATTGACTTTCCGTACTAAGCCACGGAAATTTCACATACCATATCTCGTATGCAGAGTTTACCGAGATTGACCCGCTCTTGGCGGCATACCTTACCTCTTACCTTGAAGACGGAGCGTCGTTACAGAATAATATAACAAGTTAGTTCACCACCTTTATAACTTATACTAGTAATAGTCCTTAATGGGCATATAGCTAATTCTCACTCGACTACTTCGGAGTTTTCGAAAACGAGCTCTTTTCGAGTGTGCTGTTCCCAATGAAGCTCTGATACCATGTCTGTGGGGACCGAGGTCCACATATCCGAGGATCGCATTGGGTGGTGTCGTACGATGCGGCACCTAACAACACACACGAAAAGGATACCAAAACATATAAAGTTTTTATTTCATAATAAGAAGAGTTTACAAAAGAGTGTACAACAGGGGTACACACGCAGCGGAAAATACATACTCATAATCTCACCTAACTAAGCAGGAGAGAAGACGTCCATGCCCTAGGACGCTTCTCACTAACAACATGAAGAACGTTAAGCAGCGGCGTGGTACACATGAGATTTATCTTGATACCTCGAGATCTCATGTACAACCTGAACAGCAGAAATAAAAGTAGTACCTGCAAAAATCATTAAAGCGCAAACGTGAGCATAAGGCTCAGCAAGACTAACCCGTCTCACTAGACATATGCAAGGGTAAGTACTAAGCATAGGTAAGGAATAGCATAAATAGACTCGCCTACAAGTGAATCCTTATAATCATGTTTTATGTAGAAAATGACATTCTCCAAGCATGGCACATCATGGGCTCCACAATCAAACAAGAAACGCTTTACCGATGATATGACATGCCTGGAGCACATAATGCTATTACAGCTAAAGTATGGGGAAACTGTAAACTTTAATTTTACTATCTCTAAATCATACAAGGTTGCAAAGCAATTATAATTCAATACAATATAATTTTCTGGCTTCTTTAGTATTTACTACGTCACGACACAGTGAACAAGTGGTACTCTATTACCGCGAGGGACGGCGATTGCAATCAGGACACACCCGGACTGCACGACACGCACACCCGCGTGGGAGACACATACGTGCTCTCCTCCCCGCGTCATATGTGGCCACCTTTCACACAAGACCCCAATGTCGATAAACCACTTCATCCCGAGCAAAAGGTCCCCTACACGGACACGTCGAAGTTGCCCGCTACAAGATTTACACCTTTATTCCTTCACATCTCCATTCAAGGACAACCGAGGAGTCTCCACACTACAGTCTGGAGTTACATCAGTTTAATGGGCCCATATACCATTATGCAACCGGTACAGTTCAAGCTTGCCCAACGGTGCCGCATATGGCACGGTCCTCAAGCAACACAGGCAGGGCTATGCGACCGAGACTCCAATTCTTGTCGCTTCCTATCCATCCCCTGCCCGGTCTCGGATTCATTATATTAGGCCATTATTTATCTAACCAATCCTGTGAGATATGTCCTACATCTCTCGCGAGTAGATTCCAACTACTCGACTTCTACCAGATTTCCTATACATTAGCAAAGCAGTTATTACAGGTCAAACTGTAACTCATTCGAACCAAACCGTGGGATTTGTGATCATGCAAGTGGTGTATCAAACACCTTATACGTAATGCACAATATCAACTGAAGACGTAAGTGAATAAAATTGGAAAACTTTGAAAAGCTCTTAAATGCAAACCGGGGCTTGCCTTGGTTTGCGACTCGACTATCTAACAACTGTTAGTAGCTTCTTCGGAAGACTCCGCCAAGGACTTCAAGTGGACACCCTGGCCTTCTCCTCCAAGTGAAACTTCTCGTCGATCACCTATCATCACCTTCCTATCGACATGATATGCATATGAGTAAAGGATGTACTTTAATATTAGACTCTACGAGTGGTATAAACTTTAAGAAGAAGGAGCTTGTCTAGGAGGAATAGGTATGCCTATGTTGTGTGGACAAACAAAGGATTGAATCAAGTGGTCATCATAGTGTCGAGATGTGAAGTGAAAGGTGCAATGTAAGAACACATTGCAACTTAGCAATCGACACTTGGAGCGATGCCACTCAAGAGTGATAAAACTGGTTGGTGAAGAAGTGTTTGACTGAGCCGTGTAAGGTTAACTAAGAGATCAAGGTGGAGCTAGGAAGTTTGTAACCTAGGAGTCGACCAAGGAAGTTTTCTCAACTTACAAAGGTTGTCGACACGACCAAGAATCCTTATCCAAGGTTCGTCTTGGACTAGTACCCCTTGTCGGTCGCGACGTTCTCGCATTCCTGTACCCCAGATCATCGATGATCACCCACATCCTGGGTGTGTCCTAGAAGGCATTTCATCGACTATCTTGGATACGTCTAGGGTTTGACCGCTCTCGTATCAACTAAAACCAAACTTGGCTAACTACTCTTAGTCTGATGCACCTTGGTGGTGTTCCCGCACTAAATGCAAATCAAGCATCCATCGTTTTGGTGCCAAGAGATGGCCACGACGCGGAACGTCGTGACAACGTCAGGCGGACGACGACTGCAGAACATTGGCTTGAGCTTATGTGTCGAGTGAAAGAGAGTACCCTAAGGGCAAGCGGCAGTGAATGTGATACATGTAGTGGCACAATGCGGAATGCTTGGTTCCCTCTTGTACTTCAAATCTATGATGCAAGATGGACTTGCGTTCACCATGGTTAACGCACTGGCGCGACCATGGTACAAGGAGGACAACAACACCACTAGTGCTGATAGGACTCATACATGTGAAACGCACGACATGGTCAGCCGGGGTGAGAGTAGAATGGCGCGACCAATGTGATCAAAGTGAGTGCGTAGATGGTCCTCGCGACACGCTGATGGCAATGCCGCATGAGGATGCGGCTAACACGCACGACGCAACCAAGATGGTGGTCACCACGACGCAAGGAGACATGTCAACCGGGCGACGCGATGGAGACCACGCGAGCAGACCACGGTGGCGTGAACTCATAATGGAAGCGGCAGTGACCATCACGCGTGCAGCCTGCCTATGTGGCAAGGAATCACAGTACCAGAGCGAGATGAGTGAGACATTGTTTGAGAATCCGGTACAACATGTGTGGCCTTCCATCGAGCGGGCACCGCGCGACGCATGACACAACGTGGATGAGAGATTTTGGCACAGGCGGCGAATGGCGGAACGGAAAGCTACACACTTGGAGAGGAACCAGCGACTGATTGGGGCTCGGCGAGGCGGCGACTGCGACACCGGGCCATGGCGTGGTGGCGCCGGAGATTCCGGGTGGTCAGGCGCGCGCTGCAGCGACGGAGGGGCGAGCAGTAGCGCGACCTGTGATTGAGGCGAGCGGACGACGGCGTACGGCGTGCCGGAGGCGGGTGCAGCACGGGGGAACTGCAGTGGAGTCGTACACATGAGGAAAGGACGTGAAGGGCTGGAGATGCGAGGTGACATACCCGGAGAGTAAGCAACAACGGCGAAGCTCCACACGATGGCTGGATGACAGGCACAGGAGCGCGGGACGACAACGTCGATTCGTGTCGGCGAGCAGCAGGGCGACTAGGCGCCGTCGGCTACAGGGGACGAGCGACGACGAGGAGTCGAGGAGGCGCGCTTGCGGTGGTAGACCGCCTCTCGCGCGGGCGCGACGCGGAGCCTGCCGGCGCTGGTGGTGGAAGCAGTGGTACGGGGCGCCGGAGGGACTGCAGGGGCGCTGAACGCGCGTTGGCACACGGGTGCGCGGCCGAGGGCGGGAGCGCGCGCACGGGCGGCTGACGGAGGCGAAGCCGGGCGCTAGCGGCGGTGTGCGTGCTGGGCGGAGCTGGGAGGCGAGGTGGCGGCCGGATCGGGAGGAGGAAGGGGAGCAGAGGAGATGGCGCGGTGGGGAAAAGAAGGAGGAACGGGAGCGTGGTTGAAGAAGCAAAACAGAGAACCATCTCTGGAGATAAGACTGAGTTGTGGGTCCCACTGAAATTTCACCCTTATCCTTACTCAATTGTTTAAATCAAATTACTAAATTAGTCCAAAATGGTAGGCTAGTTTATTTGACAATTAAATAATCCAAATATAATTTACAATCCTTTATTTGATTGATTTAAATTGGACACGTTGATTTCAATTAATAGAGTATGATTTCTTCCTATAGCTTGATAAAATATAAAATGGGTGAATAATGTTCATTAGAAAAGCTACAAAAGGAATTTTTAAATTGGTTGCTGAAACTGATATTTGCATTAAAGTGGGATTTTACACAAATCAGCCATCTATGGAAAAGGTACTGGAACAATGAGAAGGTTTCCAACTCCCAATAGTTCAAGAAAATTTAAAACTGGAGTTGTAATCACAGTCTGTCCCAGCTGACCTTCCTGTACAAATTCAAAATTTTCATACAGGAAATGTCAGAACCAGATATTGGGTTGAATACAAAAGTTGTAGTAAACTTTACAACCTTTCCATATTGTACTCATATAGCTCCAGATGAGCTAATAAATAGAATCTATACAGGTTTAAAGTTGACCCAAGTTTTCTGGAAATTTTGACAGAACCTCCCCTGTATATGTGGTGATTTCCACAATTTATACAGGTATATCATATCAATATATTGAGGTAATGACAGAATAAACATTGTGTAACATCTAGTTAACAATATATAAGTAAAATATTTCGGCCATGAAACATTTGTTAAATAGGTATAGCACGCTAATTCGAATCTATGTGCAAATTGTTTCAAGTTCTGGTCTGCCAGAACAAAGTTTGCGACCATAGGAATTAGACACAGTTACACCAAGATTCAGGCCATGAGTGCAACATAAAGTTGATAGAGGACTTCCTAAGTTTTCCAGAAATGTATATATATGACCATGTCAGTATTCTGGATCAAAAGCTAGAGCTATCTAAACTTAACAGATGAACTGACTGTTGTTCAACAGCAGCCCTGTAGTTCACTGCTTTGAGCTCGAAATTTGAATTGCCTCATATTCGAATCAGGAATACTTTAAATAACAAAACTGTAGATATCCTTCTACCCTTTCCATATATGTATCACAATAAGGCAGAAGACTTTTCTACACTGAGTTATTGCAAAAATACAGAGACGGATACAATGGTAGGGTCATCTGGAGCAGTTTAAGCATACACCAAATTTCAACAGATTATCATTCTTTCTGCCTTGATGGTCAACAAAAAAGTTGTAGAGGTCTTCGAGAGCTTTCCACCCATATAGCATACCTCTATGTTTATTCCTAACTAACCAAAATTACAACCTGGCGAAGTTGAGCAAACTTCAGCCAGAAATCAAGAACCTTGGTTCTAACCCTTTGTCAAGTCGAAACTCATTTTGTAGAGTCCAAACCTACCAGCACCTGATAGTCAGACTTTCCAAAATGTAATGCAACCATTCTGTCATTGGGGACGGTCAAGTATCAAAGTTGATACTGATGGTACTACATGCCTCACCAAAGAAAATTCTAACCGGTATTTACGGATACGTTTATAGGTGGCCCTAGTGTCGTTCACTCGCAAACGTGTTCTACACGGGTCGCTACCATAGTCAATGCTGCAGAAGACAAACAATCCCCTTTCACACATTCACATCTCAAGGGCAGCACAGGGAAACATGACAGGCAGTCACAATAATAATATGTATAAAAGTAAATACATACGACTCTTGTGTGAGTCGCCCTCGAGGGATGTCATGTCTCGAGGTACATGGCTGTACTACGTCTGTACAGCAAAGACTCCCGCACAAACCGGCTTATACACGCTCGGGCATACGTTTTTCGCATGGTCGCATAGAACATGAATAGTTCTAGAGATGCATACTATAGGGTTATACGCCACCCGACGAGGTCTCCCACTAACTTTGAAGCACGCTGGGGTATCGCGTGTCATAGGTTCTCAAAAACATGGAAAGCTTCAGAGACTCCTATTAACATTTCCGTGCCAAGCCACGGAAAGACTTCCATGCTACCTCTCGCATGGTGAGCTTACCGCAATTGATCCCCTTACGGTGGCGTACCTTACCTCTTACCGGATGTTGGAGCGTCGTTACAGAATTAATAACACATAAGTTACTTTACCACCTTTATATCTTACACTAATAATACTCCTTATAAGGGAATATAGCTAATTCCTCACTCAACAATCCTATGTTTTGAAAATATGCTCTTTTCAAGTACACTGTTACCAATGATGCTTTGATACCATGTCTGTGGGGACCGGAATCCCGACCTCCAAGGATCTCATTGGGTGGTGTTGTGCGATGCGATACCCAACAATATACAAGAAAAGAACGAGAACAAAATACAATACCAAGTCTTTATTTATAAACACAGTGGAAGTTTTACAATACTAAACGAAAAGGAAAGAGAACTATACATCATAGCTACGCTCTCGGCACTAGCTATGCAAAAGAAAAGTCATCCATGCCCAGGATACTTCGCACTAGCAACACCCAACTTATGGAGGCATGCAGGGCTCCCACTCGGCTGTAAACCCTGGATGGCATGCTGCCTCGTCATCGAACCCGTCATCAGTCGCTTAACTTGCAAAAAATTGTTAACTGCAAACGTGAGCTTAAGGCTCAGCAAGACTAACCCATCTCACTAGACATATGCAGGGGTGAATCCTAAACATAGGTAAGGACACGCCTACAAGTGGATCCTTATGGTCATGTTTTAAGTAGCACATGACATTCTTAAGGCACGTCACATTATAGACTCCACAATCAAACAAGAAACGCTTTGACGATGATATGACCTGCCCAAAGCACATAATGCTATTACAGGTAAAGTATGGGAAACTATAATATTTAATTGTGCTATCTCTAAGACATACAAGGTTGCAACAAAATTATAATTCAATACATCATATTTTTCTGACTTCTTCAGTACTTACTACGTCACGACATAGTGAACAAGTAGTACTCTATTACCGCGAGGGACGATGATTGCAATCAGGACACACCCGATCAACACGACACATACGCACTTTCAGAAGCATCAGCGAGTACTAGTCGTATATGGCCACCTTTCACCAAACACGCGAATGTCGAACTGGTCGATCCGTCACGAGCAGGAGGTCACTGCATGGGGTGTACTCTGACATGCCCACCAGCTGATTTACACCTCGCTGCCCTCGACCTACGCCTATAAAACGGAAGGGTATGCCTTGACAAACCAGTATCAAACTACGTCAGTTTGCTGGAGTCCATTTATCCAGCATGTCACTGGTACAATTCAAGCTTGTCCAGGGGGCCACACACAAATCGGTCCTCAATCGACACACGCAGAGATACGCACGTGAGACCACGTCTCGCTACATCCTACCCACTGCTCGGTCTCAATTTTATATTCATAAGCCATTTCTTCATCCAATCCATTCGTGTGACAAAATCCTATCTCGCGAGTAGATTCCCACTACTCGACTTCTACCGGATCCCTATGAATATAAGCATGGCGGTTACAACATGTGTCTGTGAGCTATTCTAACCACTCCCTGGGTGATTTGGTGATGCAAGTGGATGTCAAACACCTTAAACGTAATGCACAAACATCTGAAGACGTAAGGTGATAGAAAACTGCAAAGACACTGTAAGGAACTTAAATGCAAACCGGGACTTGCCTGAATGTGAGTCTGAGTCTATGTTAGTTTCTAGCAGCTGGACTTCCAAAGCTTCCGGCTGCTCCTCGACTTCTATCACTACACGTTATGCATATACTATAGATGAATGACTTTAAAAATAATCAATATGTGTAAGGTCATAAGCGAATATCTTATGATCAAAATAAGATAATGATCTTCATTGGCCTTGGGACTTTTATGGTAGATACAAGTGACCATAGTGAAGACTCTTGCAAAGAACAGGAGATGATCAAGGAAATTTGTTGTTCCTAAAAATTATGGTAAGCAATAGCCTTCTCTAATTTTTGGTTGAAATCTTGGAGATCTATAATGGGTACCATTGGTTGTACCATTTAGAGGGGGTCTCACTGGTTATAGATAATTTTTTTTCACAATTTTCTATGTTTCCTACAGGGAGAAACTGATTTTACAAGTTTGGGAAAATTTCTGAAATTGCTTTTGTATTTTTCTCAATTTATAACTACATGGATATTTGGAACACTGATCAACTCAGTAAATGATGCCCAATGAACTTGAATTTTTTACTGGATACCAAGTGAATTTTGGAGACTGTCCTGCCCAAATTTGGAAATTTTCTAAAAAGCAGAACTGTAAGAATGAATTCTATAAGCATTTTGCTTATCTGAATAATGGAGAAATTTCTATGTACTTTCATACAAATCTAAGTGCACCACTAGAAAGTATTCTTCATTTTGGTTCTAACAAAATTAATTTGGGAATTTTTGGACATTTCTACTAGGAGTTATGGATTTTCCAAGTTTGGTTAAATCCTGGAATTATTTTCCAAAGGGAAACATTTAAACAAAACAGCTGGGCCCATTGGTTTAAAATCAACCAAACGCAGCTGGACCGCACCGGGGGCCACGGGGTTAACCAGCGCAGGCGCACCGGATCTACGTTCACAGCTGATCGCGCGCGAGAGGGAAGTCGCTGACAGGCGGGACCTAGGGGGTCTTTGTCTACCTCCCGACGCGGCGGCGTTCCTCACCGGACTCGTGGCGGCGCATCGGCGGACTATGTTGCGTCAACCTCCTTCCGGCCTCGCCTTGACCGGTCAACCATAAAATCGACCACGCAAGCCGATGGTGGGGTCCAATCGAGGCGGCGATGGCCGGAGATGGTGGTGCGACGGCAGCGGTGGAGCTAGGGTTTCGACGATCATCGGAAAAGCTCGGAAATGGCGTAATAAGCTCAGGAAAAGGTCGAGAATGTTCCTGGGAGCACCAGGATGATGATTTGGGGGTTAGAAAGGGGTGACATCGCCGACAAAGCTGAGTTCGATGATGTGCTGATGTTTTTTACATGGCGGCTACGAAAACTGCGATAACATAGCCATTCCTCGATGATTCTTTATGCTTTTTGTTCTTACTAAACCGGGTGGCTAGCAAACTAATATGTAACTGGATTAAATGATAGTTACACCTAGAAAACGGATTGCGAGGTGAATCTAGGAAAACCATATAACGCATGCCGAAAAGGAAAAGATGATTTCGTGCTCGATAAAAGATTAGCTTGGGAACGGTTTGTACTGTGAGCAAGGTGGTGTCCTGGCGCTCAGTTTGTCTGTTGATGTTGAAGCGCGAGACGGCCTAAGCTGCTAGCACCACGGTGGACAAAGACTGATGTCCTCGGTGGCCCGACGATGACGACGGCGGAACTTCAAAATAAGGTCCAAACAAGGGACAACATGATGAGCCAAAGGTTGAGGATGGTAGAGCACAGTCTGGGCTTCATGTTTGCCGTTTGCATCGTAATGAAATAAAGCACAGAGGAGCTGCTCATCGGTGGAGAACAAAGGCGACGGTGCTGTGCGACGGTGGCGCAAAGTAGAGCAAAGAGGAAGACGGGAGGGGAGTGGTGTGAGGCGGTGGCGACAGCTGGGGCTGCAAGGCGCGTGACAAGCAGGCAAGCAGGCAGCTCGCTAGAGCTTGCATGCGTGCGGTGTCGATAGGGGCGGCATCGAAACTGCGGCGTGCAAAGCAGTACCGTAGATGTGCCACTGACTGGTGGGTCCCACTATTCTTATTCCCTGCTCTTCTCTGCAACATCAATTCTCCTACGAAACTTGATCCAAAAATTCCAGATTTTTGTGGAGAGGCTCAATTAAATATCTGGAACTTGATTCTGAAATTTGATTTCGAATTGGAACAAGGTTCATTTGAATTTCAATTTTGAATTTAAAATTGAATGAAATTCAATGGGGTCACTTAATTAAATAGCAAATGAGTTTGAAAAATTGTGAAACTTTGGGAATAAGTCAAGAAAGTCATGTTGACCATGATGGTGGGTTCAAATCTTCATGTTCAAATGAGTTGAACAAAATTCAAAATTGGAACTCTAAATATGGCTTGATTTGCTAAGCATCTCAAATAAAATAGCAAATGGGCTTCAAAAATCTTGAAACTTGGCAGGAAGTCTAATTGGAATATCATGAGCCCATGGAAAAATTTATGGCCTCAGATTTGAATATTTTGGCAGGGCCTAAATGTACAGTGCCATATTCAAATTAATGTGAATATATTAGTACTGCATAGTAATTTGCCCCAGAATTTTTTTTCAATAGCTTCCAAAATTTGTAGAAAGGTCACTTAAATTATTCTAAGGTCATTGATGAAGTTCATTCCTTCTACTCAAATTTCAGTATGAGTAAAAGAAAGATTATTGATGATATCAAGATTATGTGTACAACCATAATTGATCTTTACTATGGTTGACAACCAACTGGTACTGAACTTGATGATAAGGAAAACTGAGATTTTACACTTGTTGTACACTTGTGAGCAATTCTTTGATTTAAGCATTGATGTTGCAAAATCTGTTGTTGCCCAAGCTCAGGAGATACATCTGCTGGCCGGAGTGATTGCTAGTTTGGGATGTGCCTTGCCTTACACATTTGTAGCAGCAGGCATTATTGCCAAACTCCCTGCTTCATAGAGAGATTTTGCAACAAGCCTTAAAAACAAGAGGGAAGATATCTCTATTGAGAATCTGATTATAGCCCTCAATGTGGAGGAAAAAGCAAGGGCAAAGGATGCTCCTCACACATCTGCTACTGCTGCAGAGAATGGTGCTAGTACAAACATGATGCAGAAAAAGGCCAACCACAAAAATAACAACAAGGGTAAGAAGCAAACATGTGGTAAAGCCAAGAAAACTACTAACTTCAAAAAGAAGAAAAATGAGAAAGACAACAGGGCATGTTTTGTGTGTGGCAAAGAAGGGCATATTGCAGAAGATTGTCGCTACCGCAAAATCAAAGATGATGAACAGCAAAAGAAGGTTGTGAACATGACCATTGGCAAAAACAACAGTAGTGAAGCTGATCCCTCTGGGTATGGTAATTTACCATTTGTTTTTGCAGCTATACAATCTTCAGATTGGTGGGTGGATACAGGTGCCAATGTTCATGTGTGTCCTGATTTGTCTTTATTTTCCTCTTACCAGGGAATGCTGTCTTCCACCATCTTGATGGGAAACGGATCAGCTGCTTCTGTTCTTGGTGTTGGTACGGTCGAACTGAAGCTCACTTCAGGTAAGACCATCTATTTGAAGAACGTGCAGCATGCTCCAACAATAAACATGAATATGATTATTGTTTCCTTGTTATGTCAAGATGGTTTAAGTTAGTATTTGAGTCAAATAAAGTTGTAATTTCCATGTTTGGAAACTTTATTGGCAAATGTCATGTGAGCGGAGGCTTGTTCAGCCTAAGTACTCTTGATATGAGTTATCATTTGAATTTTGCATCCGTGGTTAATAAAGCTTGTGAAGCTGAAGTATGGCACTAACGTTTTTCTTTTCATATTGGTTTTGACATCATTGCTAGAATATCCAGATTAGATTTAATTCCTAAGTTTAATATTGTCAAAGGATCAAAGTATCAATCTTGTGTGCAAGCAAAACAGACTCAAAAACAATTTAAAAGTTTAGAGGAAAAGAGAGACTTGGCACCATTAGATCTTATTCATTCTGATTTGTGTGAGATGAATGGAATATTGACTAGAGGAGGCAAGAGATATTTTATGACTTTTATAGATGATGCTACTCGTTTTTGTTATATTTATCTTCTAAAAACTAAAGATGAAGCTCTACATTACTTTAAAATTTATAAGCCTGAGGTTGAGAACCAACTTGAGAGGAAAATAAAACTGTTGCGCAGTGACCGCGGAGGAGAGTATAACTCAAATGATTTCTCTCAGTTTTTTATTGAACATGGTATTATCCATGAAGAGACACCACCCTATTCACCTCAATCTAATGGGGTAGCTGAAAGGAAAAACTAAACCCTAACAGATTTGGTAAACACTATGTTAGAGAGTGCCGATATGTCCTATGACTTGTGGTTGAAGCTATTTTGACAGCAAATTTTGTCCTGAACAAAGCAGTGACTAAAAACAGAGAAGTCACTCCACATGAGGGATGGAATAGAAGGAAACCCAATGTCAAATTTTTGAGGACTTGGGGCTGTTTCGCAAAGGTCAATCTACCTGAGCCGAAAAAGAGAAAGCTTGGACCCAAAACAGTAGATTGTGTATTCTTGGGATATGCACAAAATAGTACGACCTATAGATTTTTAGTAGTTAAATCTGATACTCTAGAGCAAAATGTGAATACTATCATGGAGTCAAGAGATGCTTCATTCTTTGAAAATATATTTCCAATGAGCAGTAGATAGTACATCTTATAATGAGAATAATCATAATCATACAACTGCTCCTGGGGATTATACGCCACCTCAAACAAATGACGAAATACACACACCATCCAAAGAAGATAAAAATTTAGTCGATCCTGAATCTCCTCGCAGGAGTAAGAGACAAAAGATTGTGAAATCTTTTGGAGGTGACTTTATTGTTTATCTTATTGATGATGTGCCCAATACTCTTGCAAAGGCATATGATTCTCCAGATGTAGAGTATTTGAAAGAGGCAGTCCGTAGTGAGATGGACTCCATCATGTCAAATGGGACTTGGGAGATCACTGATTGTCCAAGTGGGTGTAAACCAATTGGCTGTAAGTAGACCTTCAAAAACCAATTGAAGTCGGATGGTACTATTGAGAAGTACAAGGCTAGGCTTGTGACCAAGGGATATACACAAAAAGAAGGAGAGGATTTCCTTGACACATAATCTCCTGTTGCCCGAATTACCACCATTAGAGTATTGCTAGCAATAGCTTCTTCCTATGGTTTACATGTCCATCAAATGGATGTAATAATAACTTTCCTTTATGGAGAGTTAGAGGAAGAAATATATATGGAGCAACCAGATTGTTACAAAATTACTGTGCAAGAGAATAAAGTGTGTAATTAATAAATCCCTATATGGTCTTAAGCAAGCACCCAAACAATGGCATGAAAAATTTGACAACACTCTAACTTCAGCCGGATTCAGCGTGAATGAGGCGGACAAGTGTGTGTACTATCATTGTCGTGGGGGTCAAGGAGTAATATTGTGCTTGTATGTCGGTGACACATTAACTTTTGGGACAAGCACAAGGGTGATTGATGAGATCAAATCTTTCTTGTCTGAATGTTTTGACATGAAAGACTTGGGACCAACAGATGTAATTCTAAATATAAAGTTGATTATAAGTGAGGATGGAATCACTCTAAATCAATTCCACTATGCGGAGAAAATTCTTTCTCGCTTTGGCTTTGATAACTGCAAAGTTTCTGTAACTCCCTATGATGCAAGCATCAAGCTTCAAAAATTCATGGGAGGGGGAAACGATGAACTGAGACATTCACAAATAATTGGTTCCCTTATGTATCTAGCAGGTGCCACGCGACCCGATATCTCCTATGCTACGAGCAAACTCAGTCGGTTTACATTAAAAGGAGAGATGATCATTGGAAGGCACTTGAACGAGTGTTGCGCTATTTGAGAGACACAACCTCACTTGGAATTCACTACACGGGATATCCACCAGCGTTGGTGGGATATAGTGATTCTAATTGGATCTCAGATCTAGATGAGATGAAGGCCGTGAGTGGCTATGTGTTTACGCTTGCTGGTGCTGTAGTTTCATGGAGGTCTTGTAAACAGACTGTATTAACAAAGTCTATTATAGAGGCTAAACTTGTAGCACTAGAAATAGCTACCAATGAGGCTGAATGGCTAAGAGAGCTATTGGTGGACTTACCTTTTGTTGAAAAGCTGATACTGCCTATCCTAATGTATTGTGATAACCAATCAATGCTAGCTCAGGTTATGAATACAAAGTATAATAAAAAGTCCAACAAGCACATCAAGCGTAGACTGAAATCTGTCAAAAGGATGAAAAACTCTGGAGTTATAGCTGCGAGCTATGTGAAAAGTGCAAATAATATGGCCGACTCCTTCACAAAGGATTATCACGGAATGTGATTTCCGTGATGTCTAAGAACATGGGTATGAGGCCCACCTGAAGTTACATCACAATGGTAACCTGTCCTTTCGATCAGAGATCCCGTGATTTAGGTAATAGGAAAAATAAGTTTACTGATGAAATCAAAGAGTACATTATGAATAAATAATGTACCCATGTTCAAATGACACCATATACTCTTTAATGTATGGAAGGTTGGCACAAATAAAGCCTTAATGTTTTCTGTTGTAAAAATATTAGCTACATGATATCTTGAAGGAAAACACCTACTTGAGCTTAACCGTAGATCGCAGTTCATGAGAATAGTGTGTTCTCATAAAGGCTCATGAGTAGATAAGGGAGCAGACCATTAACGCTCCAGATAGATGAGGTTGTCTGACAGCCTAGTATCAGTTCTGATTTCAAGTTAGATCTTTACACACAAGGCTGAGAATTCAAGGCATAGTCTATTCTTCAGTCGTGGAAAGATGAATCTTGTTATTCTAGGTATAAGTTCAACCCGTACGGGACTCATACCAAAAGACTGATATATAAAACAATACTGCAGCACAATGATATTTTATTCTTCATTCCATGCTTTGAAATTGGTGGGGGATTGTTGGAATTTGGCCCATTTAGCTGAAATTCCAAAGCAATGTCGTTGTTGGTTATAGTCCCATACTGCTAGTGCATGGTGGTGCAAACCAACTTATATAGTAGCCCTCGTACCTATGGCTGAATAGAGAAAGCAATAATGAAGGGCTTGGCTATATGTACTCACACACATGCAACCGCACGCGCTTCCCCGACTTTTCGCGTGTTATTCCGTGTGACTTGTACCTACTATGGTAGAGAAAGGAATGATTGCTAGATCACATAAAAACAATGCAAAATTCGCTACAAATGCTAAACCGAATGTTAAGAATATGCAACCTGCTGTTATGAGTCAAAAACATGCAAAGTTTGCTCCCAAACCAACCGTTTTTAGTGCTACACATATAACACCTCATAGGTCAGTAGTTGGGTACAAAAATCCTCAAACTTTGGCTCATATATCTGCTGTTTGATCTCAGCTTTCGCGTGTTATTCCTGCTGAATGTCGTGTGACTCGGTAGTGAATTCCGAAATGCCTTTTGACTAACCCCAGTGTTGAGTCATCGATGTATTGTGCTTCTATGTAGGTTACACACTTGAGGAAGGAGAAATTTTGGATTGTGGATTCAGGTTGCTCACACCACATGACCGGTAACAAAGATTTGTTCTCCTCCCTCTCTTTTGTGCCACCTGTAGTGAATGTTAGTTTTGCCGATAATTCTTCTACTCCTATAATTGCTAAGGGTTCAGTTAGAGTAAATAATCACTACACTTTGAAGGATGTGGCACTTGTTAAAAAATATAAATACAACTTGCTTTCAATTTAACAATTGCTAGATGGAAATCTTGAAATTATTTTCACTAGAAGTTGCTGCAAGGTTGAATTCAAATAGTGAGCTCATTTTTAACATGTCTCTGTTTCGAAGAGTTTTAAAGCTGATTTTGATATGTCATCCTCTAAGCATAGGTGTCTAGTTGCTAATGATTCAAAAGACTTATATTTTTGGCATCATAGACTTGGTCACGTAGGCTTTGATCATCTCACGTGTGTTAGTGTTCTTGATTGCATACGTGGGCTGCCTATGCTTAAAGGGGACAAAGAAATTGTGTGCTCTTCTTGTATACATGCTACGATGGTAGCAGGTTCACATGCTCCTCTCACAATGTGAACGTAGGCCTAGAGGGGGGGGGTGAATAGGCCTTCTTGAATTTTCTCGGTTCCTGTAGCACTTCAACAACAAGGTCAAAACCAGATATATCGGACTAGTCCGGTAAAGTGCGGACTAGTCCGGATTTCACGGACTAGGTTGATCAAGTTAGGTCAATTTGATTGTTTCGTTGACGTTTGCAGCGGAAATATAAACTTCAATAACAGTTCAATGATTGTATGTCAAGTTCTATTGCAAGTATGATTCTTGTTCAACTATTTAACTTAAATTCAACAAGATGAATCAAACCCTAGATAATGTTGATCAACTAGAATGATGAACACAAACGAACAAGACACAAGATTTATCCTGTGGTTCGGTTACCACGAAGGCAACCTACGTCCACGTTGAGGAGCCCACAAAAGGACCGGGTCTTCACCAACCCTTCCCTCGTCGGATCGCCACGAAGGCTAATCCTCTTCCACTAAACACACAGGGGTACATCACCAAGTTGAAGGGGCGATCTCACAAGTTGAGAGCTCCCTTGATTACAAGTTTTAAGACCACCAATAACACACTTCGAAATATACAAATTGAGATACAAGAGTGTGTTAGAGATTCAAACCAAGAGCTCAATCGTGTGCCAAGTGCCTCTCCAATGATCTAGAAGTGATCTTCAATGAATTGATTGACTTTGCACTTAATTTCGTGGAGAGAGATGGTTTTTGAGTCTCTTGGGAGGTGTGACGGCGCTAGGGTTCGAGAGAGAGTGAAAGTGGGCCATGCACCTCTATTTATATGGGGTTTCTAGAAGTTACCGTTAGGGTTCAGAAAGATCGGACTAGTCCGTGGTGGTGACCGGACTAGTCCGGTGTCTCTGTGTAGCAAACCCTAAGTGTCTAGGGATATCGGACTAGTCCAGTGGAAAACGGACTTGTCCGATTTCACTGCTGGAAATCTTCGGACTAGTCCGATTGTCATCGGACTTGTCCGGACCTGTGAAACCCTAAGTGTTTAGGATGACAAGTCCGCACTTTGAGGACTTGTCCGATTTAGATCAGTGTGTGTATCGGACTAGTCCGTGTAGATACCGGACTTGTCCGAAGTGGATCAGAATGAATATCAGACTAGTCCGGGTCACAACGGACTTGTCCGATTTTGTGTGACTTGTGCATTGTGTTGAGGACTAGTCCGCACTGGGGAGGACTAGTCCGAAGTGGAACAGAAAGATATCGGACTAGTCCGGCTGATATCGGACTAGTCCGGTCCTGTGTAGCTTTGTGCATTGTGTGTGTGTGATTAAATGAGATTGAGCTCTTGGGTGTGTTTCCTTAACACACTCCATACATACTAAACTACTAATTTCTTCTCCTTGAGCTCAAATTCATTTTCCTTCTCAAATTCCCTCTTTTTGGCACTTTGCTCATTTTTCATCATTTTCCTGCATTCATCTCAACAAAAGGATTAGGATCCCAGTTGCTTGTCATAAATCATCCAAAACCCACAAGGGAGTCCTAGATGCACTTTCAATCTCCCCCGTTTTGGTGATTGATGACAACCAATTGAGATTTCATAAAATGAGGTATAAAATGAGATTTTCATAAAGTATGCACATATGACTCAAAAATACATCAAGCAACGAGATAATTATCCATATGTGCATTCTTTATGGTGGGATGCATACTAAGAGCATGAATGCATTATGGATGACAGAATTTGCATTGATCAACTAATATCAAGTGAATATGACATTTCAGGAGCAAAAATTCAGATTTCATCACACACTTGCAAATTAATTGAGCAATTTAACACAGTACCAACCAGGATATGAAAATAGAGTTAACCAAATACAATCACAATTAAAAATACATAGAGAGCTCTCTCCTCGCATCCTATTCAGCTAAAGCTAAGACTAGAGACTCCCCCTCAATCTCTCCCCCTTTGGCATCAAGACACCTAAAAGAGAGAGAGGAAGGTCCTAGGGCTTCACTCTTTGCTGTCAGTCCTCTCATCGTCTTCATCGTCTTCATCGCTTTCCGCTTGACGAGGTTGAGAGGGAGGAGGAGGAGCGGAGCTGCTCGAGCCCCCAATGCCAAAATAGGCAAGCTCGGTGGTAGTCAAGGGGCTGAGCTCGGTGATGTCCGGATCAGAATCTTCAGAAAGTACTGGAGATCCAATTGGGTTGATCTCCAGCTTCTCACTCAGCTACTTCACATTGGCTTTTATGTACCTCATGTCCTCCTTCCTCTTCTGATTTAGCTTGTGAAGCTTCACTTTAGTTTTCTTGCATGAGGATAAAATTGCAGCCAAGTACTTAAGGATCCCACTGGCGGATCCTTTCAGAGGGGCTACCCTGGAGGGAGGAGGAGCACTAGCAGCTTCTTCTTGCCTTGCCGGTGCCTCGGGGCTTGAGGACGGCGATGGAGCAGCCTGGACACTCACTAGCTGAGGCTTCTGAGGCCTCAGTGGAGTGTGCTCCACATCCTTCACAAACTCGATCCCTGTGACCTTCTCAATCATAAACATCAAGTAAGGGGCATATCCACAGGATCGGTTGGGGGTACTTGAGATATTGACCATATCATTCCAAATATAGTTTGCAACATCAAACTGTCTCCTCTTGCTTATGACCTTCATCAGGGTCCGGAGGTAGCCTTGCACACTCCCTGCATCCCCATCCTTTGGGGCAATGGTCTTCCTAAGGACTCTGTTGAGGACCACAAAGAAAGGCTTCATATTCTTTGTGGAGGGAGGAATATACTTAGAGTTGGGCTCATACATGAACTTCATTCCATCCCTCTCAATGACCCCAATGTTGTGGATAATGAGGTGGTCATGTTCTTCAGAGTCAAGGTGCAGCAGGCTGGCAAACTCTTCCTGAGTAATAGAATACTTGGATCCATGAGTCATCCAAGTCACACTTTCTTCGTCTTCGCTTGAGAAGTGGCACGTTGCATAAAATTGTGCTATCACTTCATCATTCCAGTTGTGTCTGAAGGCAAAGAGATCCTTCAGACCATGTCTCTCTGCAGCTGCTATCACTTCATCAAAGGCTGCACATTTCTTCTTCTCAAGATAGGCCCAGTCAATCCATTGACTGCGCACCACCGGGGTCTTCATCGGCAAGTAGACCAGCTCGTAGAAGTCAGCATGGAAATTTGACCAAAATCTGCCATCAGCTGCTTGCTTGGGCCTTGCATAGCAATCAACACTTCTCAACTTCGCAGCCACATCGCTGCCCTTGCCAGTGAATCTCTCCTCATTGGGGTCCCGGACCCCTTCTCCGGGAGTATGCAGCTTTAGGGGCCCAACAGGCCCTGTGGCAACCCCCTTGCCCTTCGCTTTAGCTTGTCGAAGGCCGCTTGTAGACGCAGCAGCCTTCGAGGCAGGCTTCTTGGCAAGGACCTTCCTCCGAACCTGAGGAGGGGAAGGAGCAGGCTCAAAAGGTCTTTCTTGGCGTTTCTTGCCAAGACCTGCCGAGGACCAAGGTACCACCTCGTGGTCCAACTCGGCCTCGAAATCGGAGATTTCGTTGTCGGAGCTCGACATGATCTGAGAATGAGTGATCAAGAGAAAGGACAAGTTATACAAGGTATTGGTGAGGTAAGATGGCAATCGAAAGCATTAGGGAATTAAAGAATTAGGTTTTGGTTCAGAAACAACGGACTTGTCCGGTGTACAGGCACGGACTAGTCCGGGGGACCGGACTTGTCCGTACCTGGACCGGACTAGTCCGGTGTTCATCTGCAAAAACCTAACAGACTTGACAAAAAATGATCCCTAAGGTAAAACTAGTCTAGCATACACATAGCACATCAACTAGACATGTAACTGGTGAAGAATGCTAGGCCAAACGATAAGCAATAGAGAAATTGGTGATTTCTTAGGGTTTTGAAGAAAATTTACCAAGAAATCAAAGGAAGCTTGAGATTTTGGGGGTTGGAGGCCGGACTTGTCCGCTAACATCAATCCCCGAGTCTTCAAGCTTGATCTCCGCCCAAAATCGAGGCTTTTCGACGGAGGAATCAAGGATTCGCCTTGGGAGCTCGAGCGTAAGAGAGAAAGCTTGGGGGCGAGTGTGGGGTGAAGGGATTAGGGTTTGGTGGCGGCTAGGGATATGGACACGAAAAATCGGACATGTCCGGACAAGACCGGACTAGTCCGAAGTTATCCAGGGACCTATATCGGACTAGTCCGTGGTCTGTCGGACTAGTCCGGCCTACCCGGCACTCTGCGGACTAGTCTGCAAGGGCGGACTAGTCCGGGTAACCACGAACTTGTCTGTGGTCACCAGGAAAGAATTGCATAGCCCATTCATATATATTTGAGGGACCAATAATTGAGAGAAGAGAGGCAAAACAATTCAAATAATCTTGATGAATTTGACCAGTAAGCAAACAACAATCATACTATGATCAAAAATTCATCAAGATCTAATAATTGACATAGTTTTTCGAGAGAAAAATGGGGAGGGTTAATTTTCACAATTCAATCAATATTTTGAAGCAATCATACAGGTATGCAACTTTTCAAGCCACACTCCGAGAATCAAGAATGTTTAGCTCATTTCGGAGTTCGCAAAAACGTTTTTCATCAAGTGTCTTGGTAAATATGTCGGCCAGTTGTTTTTGGGTGTTGACATGAGAGATGGATATGTCTCCTTTCATGGAATGGTCTCTCAAGAAATGGTGTCTTATGTCAATGTGTTTAGTCCTAGAGTGCTCAACTGGATTGTGGGCCATTTTAATGGCACTCTCATTATCACAAAGGAGAGGAATACGGTTCATATTGTAACCGTAATCCCTTAGAGTTTGTCGCATCCAAAGGAGTTGTGCACAACAACTCCCGGCTGCAACATACTCCGCTTTGGCTGTGGATAATGCAATGGAATTCTGTTTCTTGGATGACCAAGAAACTAAGGATCTTCCTAGGAATTGGCAAGTGCCGGAAGTGCTTTTTCTATCAACTTTGCACCCGGCATAATCTGCATCGGAATACCCAATGAGATTAAATTTTGAGCCTTTTGGGTACCAAAGACCAAGGTTGGGTGTATGAACTAAATATCTTAGGATTCTCTTTACGACTGTCAAATGACATTCCTTATGGTTGGCTTGAAATCTTGCACACAAACATACACTCAACATAATATCTAGCCTAGATGCACATAAGTAAAGTAAAGATCCAATCATGGAGCGATATACCTTTTGGTCGATGCTCGGTCCATCTTCATTGAGATCCAAGTGGCCATTCGTTGCCATGGGAGTCTTTATGGGCTTTGCCTTGTCCATGCCAAACTTCTTGGGGATGTCCTGTGTGTACTTAGTTTGGCTTATGAATGTTCCTTCCCTTTGTTGCCGCACTTGGAATCCCAAGAAGTACTTCAATTCTCCCATTATTGACATTTCAAATCTGTCTGTCATAATTTTACTAAACTCTTCACAGAAGGATTGGTTAGTTGATCCAAAAATTATATCATCAACATAGATTTGGCAAATAAAAAGATCATTATCCAGATTTTTCGTGAATAGTGTATAATCTACTTTGCCGATTTGAAAGCCATTATCAATTAAAAAATCTCTAAGACACTCATACCAAGCTCTAGGAGCTTGTTTGAGGCCATAGAGAGCCTTACGCAGTTTATACACGTGGTCGGGGAACTCTTCGTCTTCAAATCCGGGTGGTTGCTCCACGTACACCTCTTCCTTGATCGGTCCGTTGAGGAAGGCGCTTTTCACGTCCATTTGATACAGCTTGAAATCATGGTGAGTAGCATATGCAAGTAATATTCTAATTGATTCAAGCCTAGCTACTGGAGCAAAGGTTTCATCGAAATCCAAACCTTCGACTTCTGAGTAACCTTTGGCCACAAGTCGTGCCTTGTTTCTTGTCACCACTCCGTGTTCGTCTTGTTTGTTGCGGAAGACCCACTTGGTGCCCACTATGTTTGCATTGGGTCTTTCCACAAGTTCCCAAACCTCGTTTCTCTTGAAATTGTTCAACTCTTCTTGCATTGCCACCACCCAGTCCGGATCCTTCAATGCATCCTCAGTCCTGCGGGGTTCCAAAAAGGAGACAAACGAGTAATGTTCACAGAAATTTGCTATACGAGATCTAGTGGTTACTCCCTTTTGGATGTCGCCGATGATGTTGTCGATTGGATGATCCCTTTGAATGCATTGGTGTACTCTTGGGTGTGGCACTTGGGGGGTCGTATGTTGGTGATCATCTTCTTCTCCCCCTGGGTTATTGTCCTTGTTGATTTGTTGATCATGTTCATATTCCTGTGATTGATCTTGTATCGAGGCTCCCCCTTGATTGTTGATCTCCTCTTGTGGTTCACTTTCCTCTTGTATTTGTGACGATGACTCTTGTGGTCGTACTTCGCCTAGAGCCATCTTCTTAAATGCTTGATAGGGGGCTTCCTCTTTACCTAACTCATATTGATCAACTTGCTCCTTTTGGGAGCCATTAGTTTCATCGAACACTACGTCACGTGCCACTTCAACAAGTCCGGAGGCCTTGTTGAAAACACGATAGGCGTAAGTGTTCGAATCATAACCAAGCAAGAAACCTTCATCGGACTTCGAAGTGAACTTTGAAGTCCTGGGCTTCTTGTTCAAAATATAGCAAGGAGAACCGAAAACTCGAAAATATGAAATGTTCAGTTTGTTACCGGTGAGTAGCTCATAGGGGGTCTTCTTTAGTAGTCGATGAAGGTAGAGTCGATTTGTGGCATGGCAAGCGGTGTTGATTGCTTCCGCCCAAAATCGATCCGAAGTCTTGTATTCATCGAGCATTGTTCTTGCCATCTCTATGAGCGTTCGGTTCTTCCTTTCGGCAACTCCGTTTTGTTGTGGAGAGTATGGTGCTGAGAATTCGTGCTTGATTCCTTCCTCATCAAGGTACTCCTCCACTTGTATGTTCTTGAACTCCGTGCCGTTGTCGCTCCGAATACTCTTGATTGATAGTGAGAACTCGTTTTGCACTCGCTTGAAAAATTTCTTGAGTGTTCCTTGTGTTTCTGACTTATCATGCAAAAAGAACACCCAAGTGAAGCGGGAAAAATCATCAATAACAACTAAACCGTATTTATTACCTCCGATGCTTATGTAAGCAATTGGACCAAACAAGTCCATATGAAGTAGTTCGAGCGGTCTTGTCGTGGTCATGATGTTCTTCGCGGGATGTTGTGCTCCAACTTGCTTCCCTGCTTGGCACGCGCTACAAGGCCTGTCTTTCTCAAACACAACATCTTTCAATCCTCGGATGTGATCGCCCTTGAGGAGTTTTTGAAGGTTCCTCATACCGACATGTGCCAGCCGTCTATGCCACAGCCAACCCATGTTGGTCTTTGCAATCAAGCATGTGTCGAGTTTGGCATTATCCTTGTTGAAGTCAACAAGGTAAAGCTTTCCCTTCAACATACCCTTGAATGCAACAGAACCATCATTTCTCCTTGAGACGGTCACACCCTCGTTAGTGAACAGGCAATTATAACCTTTGTCACATAATTGAGATATGGACAGCAGGTTATAATCTAAAGATTCAACGTGTAAAACATGCGAAAGAGTATGTTCAGAGGATATTGCTATTTTACCGATACCGAGGACCCTTCCTTGACTGTTATCCCCAAAGTAGATACCTTCGTTTGGGTCCTTGTTCACTTCATACTCCACAAACATCCTCCTTTCTCCGGTCATGTGGTTGGTGCATCCACTGTCTAGCACCCATTTGGATCCACCGGAGGAGTAAGCCTGCAAAAACAAATTACGCCTTGGTTTTAGGTACCCAAGCTTGCTTGGGTCCTTGGAGGTTAGTAACAATACATTTGGGCACCCACACATGGGATTTTGTGTTCCCATGGCGTGGCCCAGCATAAAAAGCGTATACTTTACCAACATAATTTTTCATTAATACATAAGAAGCATCAAAGGTTTTAAACAAGAGTTGCTGTTGATTATGGGTCGGACTAGTCTGTGTGACCGGACTTGTCCGGATGACCGGACATGTTCGGACCACAACCGGACTAGTCCGGTTTTCATGAGAGTTCAGGTTTTTAATTTTCGAGTTACCAGGTTGTGAGGGTCCTCCCTTCACAAAGGTAATCCTTCCCTTGTTATTCTTATGATTTCCAGCCCTTTGCTTTCCATCATAAGAGTAACCAATGCCATACTTGACATTTGGAGGTCTTTGGACCAAATATGCACTGCGTGCATAGTTGATCCTCTCCTTGTCAAATATTACACATTGGGTAGGATTTTTGTCCTTTGTGGAGGTAGAATTTTCCTTCAACCTGGTGTTAATTTTATCACATTTGCAGATATGAGCGATATTAGTTGAAGTGGGTTGAGAGGGTAGGCTTGAAGAGGAGGAAGGTTCACTAAGCTTGAGTGACTCAACCTGCACTTCAAGGATCTTGTTGACCTTGATTAGGTCATCAAGTTGATCCTTGATTGCAACGTTTGAGTTGGTTAACTCCAAGCAAGTTTTCTTGCTTGAAGCTAGCTCAAGCTCTAGTGAGTGGTTTCTCTCCTTTTCAAGAACTAGAAGATTGTCAAGTTCAACATGCTTCTCCTTTTGGGATATAATCATGTCTTCTTGACGATCAATTAGCTCTTCCTTCTCAACAAGTTGGTTAAGCAAGAATTTCATTTTAGCAGCAGTTTTATCTAAACCAATTAGCATATCTTCATCATCACTATCTAGTTCATCATCACTTGAGTAAGAATGCAAGGAAGGAGTTTTGATGTTTACCTTGCGTTTACCTTCCTTAGCCATGAGGCAAGTTCCATTTGCCTTCTTTGCACCGAGCGTGGGGAAGAGTGTGGGTTTCTTGGACATGGTTTCAATGGCTATGCTAGCCATTTCTTCTTCATCGGACGATGAGGACTCATCATTTGAGTCCCACTCCTTTCCGATGTGTGCTTGTTCAGCTTGTTTCTTCTTCTTGAAGAATTTCTTCGGTTGAGGATTGGACTCTTTACTCTTCTTCTTGTTGTCCTCGTACGAGCAATCGACTATAAAGTGATTGTACTCACCACAATTATAGCATGCCCGCCTCATCTTCGGCTTTGTCTTCTCCTTGTATTTTCCTTCACTCGATTTTGTTCCTTGTCTTTTCTTCATAATTCTTTTGAACTTCTTCATGAACAAAATCATATCTTCTTCGTCCAGCTCGCTGCTTTCATCATCGCTGTCCTCCTCAAGCTTTTCTTCTCTTGCTTCTTTGGATAGAGGCTTGAGTGAGGATTTTAGGGCAACTCCCTTCTTCTTGGCTGATGTGAGGTCGGCTATTTCTTTTACATGCTTGGCTTGCTTCTCCATCATCTCAAAGTTGATGATTTTGCCAAGCAGTTCATCCGGAGTCATTTTCTTGTACCCGGGACTTTCTCGGATCATAGAGCAAAGTGTGACGTTGCGAGGCATAAAGGCTCTAAGGATGAGCTTTACAACCTCGTGGTCACTCCACTTTTTGCTCCCATATGATCGAACCTTTTTCACAAGAGTCTTCAGTCTGTTGTACATGTCCTGGGGAGACTCGTATTCCTCAATCGTGAACCTTCCTAGTTCGCCTTCAATCATTTCAATCTTTGCCTCCCGCACATGCCGGTCACCTTCATGTGCTGTCTGTAGTGTGTCCCAGATTTCTTTGGCAATTTCCAATCCGTCCACCTTTGTGAATTCATCTCGACTTAGAGATGAGGTGATAACGGCTGCGACTTGGGCATTCCTGTGGATGGCTTGTTCTTGACTTGGCGTGAGCTCTTCATCGTCATCGGGGATGTTTATTCCTGTGCACACCATATGCCATAAACATAGGTTAACGGAAATCAAGTGCATCTTCATATTTTGCCTCCACATGGAGTAATCACTCCCATCGAAGTGTGGGGCTTTTCCGAGAGGAATAGATAGATAATGACTGCTGTTAGAATTTAAACGGTCATAATTAAAAGGATATCGGGAGTAGTCGGTGTGACTACTCCCCTTCTTCTTTTCTTCGACTTTAGATTTCCCTTTGGAAAGCGCTTTCTTTCTAAGGAGTGCTTTCAGCTCCAATGTCTCCTCATCATCATCATCGAAGTCTTGAACGGCTTCGAGATACTTCTCAAGCTTTTGGTGCTTGTCATTGTTCATTTCTTCCTGGTTGTTGATTTTCTGGACTTCCTTCATGTCCGACATGATTTCTTCGAGTGGTTGCACTCTTTCTTGAAGAACCTGCTCTGATACCAATTGAATGTAGGCCTAGAGGGGGGGTGAATAGGCCTTCTTAAATTTTCTCGGTTCCTGTAGCACTTCAACAACAAGGTCAAAACCAGATATATCGGACTAGTCCGGTAAAGTGCGGACTAGTCCGGATTTCACGGACTAGGTTGATCAAGTTAGGTCAATTTGATTGTTTCGTTGACGTTCAGCGGAAATATAAACTTCAATAACAGTTCAATGATTGTATGTCAAGTTCTATTGCAAGTATGATTCTTGTTCAACTATTTAACTTAAATTCAACAAGATGAATCAAACCCTAGATAATGTTGATCAACTAGAATGATGAACACAAACGAACAAGACACAAGATTTATCCCGTGGTTCGGTTACCACGAAGGCAACCTACGTCCACGTTGAGGAGCCCACAAAAGGACCGGGTCTTCACCAACCCTTCCCTCGTCGGATCGCCACGAAGGCCAATCCTCTTCCACTAAACACCAAGTTGAAGGGGCGATCTCACAAGTTGAGAGCTCCCTTGATTACAAGTTTTAAGACCACCAATAACACACTTCGAAATATACAAATTGAGATACAAGAGTGTGTTAGAGATTCAAACCAAGAGCTCAATCGTGTGCCAAGTGCCTCTCCAATGATCTAGAAGTGATCTTCAATGAATTGATTGACTTTGCACTTAATTTCGTGGAGAGAGATGGTTTTTGAGTCTCTTGGGAGGTGTGACGGCGCTAGGGTTCGAGAGAGAGTGAAAGTGGGCCGTGCACCTCTATTTATATGGGGTTTCTAGAAGTTACCGTTAGGGTTCAGAAAGATCGGACTAGTCCGTGGTGGTGACCGGACTAGTCCGGTGTCTGTGTGTAGCAAACCCTAAGTGTCCAGGGATATCGGACTAGTCCGGTGGAAAACGGACTTGTCCGATTTCACTGCTGGAAATCTTCGGACTAGTCCGATTGTCATCGGACTTGTCCGGACCTGTGAAACCCTAAGTGTTTAGGATGACAAGTCCGCACTTTGAGGACTTGTCCGATTTAGATCAGTGTGTGTATCGCACTAGTCCGTGTAGATACCGGACTTGTCCGAAGTGGATCAGAATGAATATCGGACTAGTCCGAGTCACAACGGACTTGTCCGATTTTGTGTGACTTGTGCATTGTGTTGAGGACTAGTCCGCACAGGGGAGGACTAGTCCGAAGTGGAACAGAAAGATATCGGACTAGTCCGGCTGATATCGGACTAGTCCGGTCCTGTGTAGCTTTGTGCATTGTGTGTGTGTGATTAAATGAGATTGAGCTCTTGGGTGTGTTTCCTTAACACACTCCATACATACTAAACTACTAATTTCTTCTCCTTGAGCTCAAATTCATTTTCCTTCTCAAATTCCCTCTTTTTGGCACTTTGCTCATTTTTCATCATTTTCCTGCATTCATCTCAACACAAGGATTAGGATCCCAATTGCTTGTCATAAATCATCCAAAACCCACAAGGGAGTCCTAGATGCACTTTCACAATGACCATGGCAACTGAACCGGGACAACTTTTGCATCTTGACAGCGTTGGTCTTTCACGTGTTCAATCTTTTGGTGGTAAATTGTATGTTCTTGTGATTGTTGATGATTATTCTAGATACTCTCAGATTTAATTTATGGCATCTAAGAATGAATCTTTTAGTTACTTTAGAACTTTATTTCTTAGATTATCAATTGATCACCCAAGATCTTTAAAAGCAATTAGAAGTGATAACGGAACTAAATTTAATAATCAATCGTTTGATCATGTTTGAGCTAAAAAAGGAATAGATCATAAACTTTCTTCACCCTATATACCTCAAAAAAATAGTGTCGTGTAGAGAAAGAACATAACTTTAGTTGAGATGGCTAGGACTATGCTTGACAAATATCAAACTCCTAGGAAATTTTGGGCAGATGCAATTGCAACCGCTTGTTATGTCTCAAATTGTGTTTTCTTGTGTGCTAAGCTAGGAAAAGCACCATATGAACTTCGGTTTGGACATAGGCCTAGTGCCACACACTTTTGGGTATTTGGTTGTAAATTATTTTTTAAGAAAATGGTAATCTTAATAAATTCGAACCTAGATCTGATGGCATGTTTCTTGGTTACCCATCTCATACTAGAGGCTATCGTGTGCTTTTAGTTGTCACTAACAAAATTGTGGAGACCTGTGAGGTTTCTTTGGATGAAGCTAGCCCAAATACTAGCTCTAATATTGCAGGTCCAGATCCATATCCACAGGGGGGAGTATTTTCATCAAAGAAGACGAAGAAGTGGTATTGCTGCTCGAAAATTCAGAAGCAAATGACATTGATCACACTGCTGATTTTGCACCACTACTAGCACCAACAACTGCTGCAGCTGGTATAGATTGTCCTCAAGCCACATGTTCTTCAATCTGTGATGAACATGAAGAAGAAGGAGCCTGTGAAGTGTCTACTCCCCTCCGCGTCCTCAAAAGTCATGCTCCACAACAAATCATTGGAAGCTTGCATGAAGGAGTTACATGGTCCAGGTTTCACGATCCAAACTCTTATGATCATTCTACTTTTGTTTCTTCTTTTGAACCCAAACATATATCACACGCACTCACTAATGAATCTTGGATTATTGCCATGCAAGAAGAGTTAGAAAATTTTGAAAGAAACAATGTTTGGAAACTTGTACCTCCACCTCAAGGTCAAACTTTAATTGGAACTAAATGGGTGTTTAAAAATAAACAATGTAAGGATGGGATTGTGTTTAGGAATAAGGATAGTTTGGTTGCTCAAGGTTTTACACAAATTGTAGGTCTAGATTTTGATGAAAATCTGCTCCTGTTGCTAGATGAGAAGCTATAAGAATTTTGTTAGCTTTTGCTGCATCTAAAGGATTCAAGTTATATCAAATGGATGTTTAAAGTGCTTTTCTTAATGGCTACATAGATGAGGAGGTTTATGTCCAGCAACCACTGAGTTTTGAAAATCCAAATTTTTCTAATCATGTATACAAACTGTACAAAGCCTTGTACAATCTCAAACAAGCACCTAGAGCATGGTATGATATGTTAAAAATATTCTTACTTGAAAAGGGGTTTACTATGGGCAAGTTTTATGCTTAAGCATGGCAATGATTTGTTCATTCAAGTGTATGTGGATGATATTATCTTTTTTTGTGAATCTCATGATCTTGTGTCCAAGTTTTCAGCTGTGATGAGTTCAAAATTTGGGATGAGTATGATGGGAGAACTCACGTACTTTTTGGGGCTGCAAATCAGGCAAACCTAGGAGAGTAATTTTGTGCATCAAACGAAGTATACGAAAGACTTTAATCATGGATAAAACAAAGCCTCTTCGGACACCAATGGGAACAGCAAAAAACACTTGAAGTTGATGAAGGTGGTGAACCCGTGGATAAAAAAGAATACCGAAGCATGATCGGGTCACTTTTGTACCTCAGGCCATCAAGACCGGACATACAATTGAGCGTATCTCTTTGTGCATGATTTCATGCTTCTCCACATCATTCACTTCGATAAGCCGTTAAAAGGATTCTCAGGTACTTACATGGAACTCATGAATATGGCATTTTTCTTCCCTTCTTCCTCAACAATTACTTTGAAATGTCTTTGGATGCTGATTTTGGGGGTTGTAGGATTGATAGGAAAAGTACTACGGGTGCTTGTCGTTTTCTTGGTAATTCACTTTTTGCTTGGTCCTCTAGAAAACAAAATTCATTTGCACAATACACGGCTAAACTCGAAATATGTAGCTGCTACTAGCGCTTGTTCACAAATCCTTTGGATTGTTCAAACGCTTAAGGACTATGGGGTTCATCTAGATAGTGTTCCACTTTTATGTGATAACACTAGTGCCATTTGAATTGCTAAAAATCCTGTGCAACATTCGAGAACAAAGCACATTAACATTAGGTCTCACTTTCTCCGTGATAATGTTAAAAAAGGAAACATTGTGCTTCACCATGTAGATACCGAATAACAATTGGCTGACATTTTTACAAAATATTTGGATTTCACTCATATTTCTTTCATTCCTAGTGAAATAGGGGTTATGCATCCTCATGGCTTAAATCGAGGGAGAGTTTTTTTTTAACTCAGGAAGTCTATGTATGAATCTGAATTTAAATAATATGAGCATAATTATTTCTTGCATATATGACTTTGTGATTCGTTTTACATTCCTAATGTTCTTACAACTGTGAGACCTATGTGTGCTGAATACATTGACCATGGTGATAAAAGTTTTGAATATCACTAAATACCTTTTTCAACATGGACTGACTCTAGGTCCGAGATCCTGCAAGGTCCGACGTCAGGTCCGACTTGCTATGGCTAGGTCCGACATGTTTTTGCTAAGAATGGCGCTAGGTCCGATTAGCTTTGGTTAGCTCTGGCATTAGGTCCAACTAGTTTTGGTAATCTCCGGCGCTAGGTCCTACTAGATTTGGTAAGCTCCGACACTAGGTCCTGCTAGCTTTGGTAAGCTCCGTTTCAAGGACCGGTTAGCTTTGGCAAGGTTCGGTGCTAGTCTGCAATGGTTCTGCTTTTACCTTTAAATATTTCGATCTTGCTTTTTGGATTATGGAAAGCTTTCATAGTATTCTTTTACTAAGTTTTCAGTTTGTCTTGGTGGTTATGGTGGTTAATGTTTTGATATCGTTTTGCTATGAATTGCAACATGCTTATGTGAGGTGCTCACGTAAGGTGTTGTGGTTATCGGAAGTAACAAGAGTCAAGTCGAGGACTTATGCTCGGAAGTATTGGTTGTTTATTAATGTGCAGGTGTTGCTTGAGTTCAAGACATGGCTGTTGACGTGATCCATTGAACTAGTCTTAGGGAGAAGATGATATTCAACAACCAAGTTCGGGAGGAAGTGTGGTTGAGTTGATGAGGAGGTCGCGCAACATGTTTGAATCAAGAAAAATGCATATGAAGGTATCGTGGACGTCGTTGGAAGGTGTTTACACGTGTGCAAGGAGTGCATGGACGTGGCTACATGGTTCCGAGGCGTGATGAAGAGATGTGGACGTAAAAAAATTGGTCAGAAAGGTCCAACAGACTAGGTTATGGACTCAGGCTGCGATTGAGTCAGGTTTGACTCAAATATGGAAAGATTTGAGTTGGTTATGATAGGATTTCGTGTGGGTCATGAAGTTGAGTTGTTTTAGGAATGTGGGATACGTTTCTAAGGTGTTTAGAAGTCTTAAGATTGCTTCTATGTGCGTATTGAAGAGTCTTGAGCAGGTATGGAAAGTTTCGGTTGAATCTGAATAGGATTTGAGTCCTAGTTAGGATTGGGTTGGCCTAAGGGCTGGTTTTATAAGCATGGGAGGCCAGAGCTTGTGGTGCTTTACTTTAGGGTTGTTTCTCTTGCATTTGATGAATAAAATTCGTAGTTTAAAGGAACTTTTTTGCCTTGTTCGTCCGACTTGTTTTTGTCAAGTCTTTCTCGTTGAGTTTCTGCACAGCACTACCTTCCTTCGGTGGGTTTATCATAACTCGAGTTTTACAAATCCAATTGACGTGATTATTTTTGTGTTGTCTTCATAACTTGATTATCTATCATCTGTGAAAATTTCACGGTCATTGAGTTTTTCTCGACGGTTTTTCATGATTCTTATTGTCGTGTCTCCGTGAATTGATTCTCCATAATATATACTAATTTTGTAATGATTGATCACATTTAGATTAGTCACACACACGATTTCTTAACACATTGATTTTCTACTGAGGGGTTTTTGTTGCTTCCGCTGAAAAATTTTAATCTGCCATTCACCCCCTCTGGTAGCTTTTTACGTGCTCCTCGATCATACAATTGGTATCAGAGCCACAATGCTTTAATATTTATGATTTGCACATGCTTTGACTAATCATCATGGAGAAATACTCCGCAAAACCTTGTGTGTTAAGTGGTATTTATTTTCAGGTCTGGAAGGCACGAATGGAAGCTTTTATCCAGGCAAAATGCTTCGGCATATGGGAAAAGGTGTACAAGCTTCACAACATGCCTCCAAACGATCAAGTTACAGCTACAAATCTGAGAGATGTCAACAACAACAACAAGGTTTTAAACTTGATTATACAAGGATTAACTCAAAGTGACTTCGAACGTGTTGCACACCTCCGATCAGCATACAATGTTTGGAAAGCTCTATGCGACTACCACGATGGCTCCAACACAATCAAGGAGGTATGTGAAGACATGTTCAAAAAGGAGTACAAGCGTTTTGAGATGCAACCCGGTGAGTCGATCGATGATCTTTTTGCTCACTTTAATAAAATTCTCAGCAACTTACATAGCGTCAATGTTATTTTTTCAGAAGCTGAGAATGCTAGGCAACTACTAAGTGCTTTAGACATGTCAATTTGGGAGATGAAAGTTACATCTATTCGTGAATCTAATGTCATGAGTACATTTACACTAGATGTTCCATATTCTAAATTGAAAACTTATGAAATTGACATAATCTCACGTAAGAACCCGAACAAGTCTCTTGCATTTGTTTCTCAATGTGACATGCCTAGCTCTGTCCAATCTTCATCTTGTGGAATACTTGCTTTGTTGTCCTCTCTAATTCTTGAAAAGATTGAAGAGTTTTGAGAGGAAGCACTTGCACTCATCTCTACTCGGTTCTAAAAAGCATTGTAAAATGTGTGAACTAGAAGGAGAGGGGTTGCCGGACCTCAACGATGCTTCGAATGTAATAATACGTGACATTTTTGCACGGATTGACCTAAATTTTAAGGTAATACTTCCCGTGATGAAAAGCAAACAAGGACGAAGCACTCCTCTGCAAATAACAACAACAAGAAGAAGGGTTTTATAGAATGCCAATTGGTGAACAATTTCATTTCTGGACTTCAAGAACATGGCTCGAGCGATGTGGACATCGGATGTGACAAATATGAAGAAGATTTGGCAAATTTTTGCTTCATGGAGGGCAAGTCAAGATCAAGTATGGAGGAGGCAGAACACAACAGCGACAATGAAGAGGTATGTCCTACTTGCGAAGAAATGTGTGATGCTATTTCTCGTGCCACTGTTATAGTTAAGAAAAAGGACAAAAAGCTTAGGGACAATGCTGTTAAAATTGAGTCATTTGAATCTGAAATTAATCGTTTGAAATCTTTGATTCCTAATATGATTCTTGTTCCTCATGTGATTTAATATATGAACAATTGTCCTCTCTAAAAAGTGCACACACCTCCACACTTGATAAACTTGAGTTAGAGTTTGAAAAGAACAAAGAGCTTGCTGCACATAATGATGAAAACTTGAAAGATGCTTGCTGTTCAACAATTGATTTGCCTTATTCTACTTGTGAGGATCTTGATAAGAAACTATAAGATGCTATGAATAAAATTTCTATATTGAACAATGCCTTACGTTCTCATGAAGTTAAATATTGTTCAAATTGCAGATTAAAGGGAAACTTCATGTTAAAATTGCCTTGATCTATCAAATAAACTTAATGACATGCATAGGACATTAGATCGGTTTTGTAATGCAAGTAAGAACCTAAACTTGCTGCTGAATTCCTCTAAATCTTGCCATGATAAATCTGGTTTAGTTTTTGATTCTCGCTCATGCTAAGGCACATCCACCTAAAATTGTAAAGTCATTAGGAAGTGGTTCAATTCAAATAGTTCCTAAACAAAAGAAGTCATTTTAAAATCTGCAGGAGTGTTGTCTCATTCGGTTTCAAATAAAAATGTTTCTTGCTCATCTAGACATGAACACAAAGTTAAATTTCATTGTACCAACTGTCGTAGAGATGGTCATGTCATATATTTTTGTTATAGACTAGCTAAACAACAGAAAAAGGAAAGAATGTTTGCTAGATCGCATAACTTTGATGCAAAATTTGCTGCACATGTTAAACCAAATGATAGGAACATGCAATCTGCTGTTATGAGTCAAAAACATGCAAAGTTTGCTCCCAAACCTACTGTTTTTCGTGCTACACATGTAACACTTCATACGTCAGTAGTTGGGTACAAAAATCCTCAAACTTTGGCTCAAAAACCTGCTATTTTGTCTCAGCTTTTGCGTGTTTTTCCTACTGCACGTCGTGTGACTCAATACTGGATTCCTAGATGCCTTTTGACTAACCCCAGTATTGAATCATCAATGTATTGTGCTTCTATGTAGGTTACACACTTGAGAAAGGAGAACATTTAGATTGTGGATTCAGGTTGCTCACACCACATGATCGGTAACAAAGATTGGTTCTCCTCCCTCTCTTTTGTGTCATGTGTAGAGAATGTTACTTTTGCCGTTAATTCTTCAACTCCTATAATTGCTAAGGGTTCGGTTAGAGTAAATGATCACTACACCTTGAAGGATGTGGAACTTGTCAAAATTTTGAAATACAACTTGCTTTCTATTTCACAATTGCTAGATGAAAATCTGGAAATTATTTTCAATAAAGATTGCTGCAAAGTTGTAGGTTCAAATAGTGAGCTTATTTTAAACATGTCTCAGTTTGGAAGAGTTTTTAAGCTGACTTTGATATGTATTCTTTTAAGCAAAGGTGTGTAGTTGCTAATGATTCGAAAGACTTATATTTTTGGCATCGTAGACTTGGTCATGTAGGCTTTGATCATCTAACGCGTGTTAGTGCTCTTGATCGCATACGTGGGCTGCATAAGCTTAAAGGGGACAAAGAAATTGCTTTCTCATCTTGTAGACATGCTAAGATGGTTGCAGGTTCACATGCTCCTCTCACAATGACTATGACAACTTAACCGGGTCAACTTTTGCACCTTGACACTATAGGACCTTCACATGTTCAATCCTTCGGGCGTAAATGGTATTTTCTTATGATTGTTGATGACCATTGTAGATACTCTTGGGTCTAATTTATGGCATCTAAGAATGAAGCTTTTAGTCACTCTAGAACTTTATTTCTTAGATTATCAATTGATCACCCAGGATCTTTAAAAGCAACTAGAAGTGATAACGGAACCGAATTTAAAAGTCAACCCTTTGATCATTTTTGTGCTGAAAAAATAATAGAACATCAATTTTCTTCACCATATATACCTCAACAAAATGGTGTTGTAGAGAGAAAGAATCGGACCTTAGTTGAGATGGCAAGGAATATGCTTGATGAATATCAAACTCCTAGAAAGTTTTGGGCAGATGCAATTGCAACCGCTTGTTATGTTTCAAATCGTGTTTTCTTGTGTGCTAATCTAGGAAAGGCACCATATGAGCTTCGGTTTGGACATAGGCCTAGTGTCACATAGTTTAGGGTCTTTGGATGCAAATGCTTTGTTAAGAAACATGGTAATCTTGATAAATTTGAAGCTAGATCTGTTGATGGCATTTTTCTTGGTTATCCATCTCATACAAGAGGCTATCGTGTGCTTTTACTTGACACGAACAAAATTGTGGAGGTTTCTTTTGACTTGTGAGGTTTCTTTTGATGAAGCTAGCCCACGTACAAGCTCAAATATTTTAGGTCCGGATATATATCCGGAGGAGGAGAGTATTTTCATTGAAGATGAGGAAGAAGTGGTGCTGCTGCCCGAAACTTCAGCAACTAATGACATTGTTCCAGCTCCTGATTTTGATTTACAACCAGCACCGACGACCACCATTTCTGGTCCAGATCGTCCTCAAGTCACAAGCTCATTAATTTGTGATGAACATGAAGAAGAAGAAGAAGCTTGTGAAGTGTCTACTCCCCTCTGAGCCCTCAAAAGTCATCCTCGACAACAAATCATTGGAGGCTTACACAAACGAGTCACACAGTCTAGGTTTTGCGATCCAAACTCTCACGCTAATTCTGCTTTTGTTGCTTATTTTGAACCCAAAGATATATCACACGCACTCACTAATGAATCTTGGATTATTTCCATGCAAGAAGAGTTAGAAAATTTTGAAAGAAATAATGTTTGGAAACTTGTACCTCCACCTCAAGGTCACACTTTAATTGGAACTAAATGGGTGTTTAAAAATAAACAAAGTGAGGATGGGGTTGTGGTTAGGAATAAGGCCAGGTTGGTTGCCGAAGCTTACACACAAGTTGAAGGTCTAGATTTTGATGAAACTTTTGCTCCTGTTGCTAAATTAGAAGCCATAAGAATTTTGTTAGCTTTTGCTGCATCTAAAGGTTTCAAGTTATATCAAATGGATGTTAAAAGTGCTTTTCTTAATGACCACATAGATGAGGAGATTTATGTCAAGCAACCACTGGATTTCGAAAATCCAGATTTTCCTAATCATGTTTACAAACTGTCCAAAGCCTTGTACGATGTCAAACATGCCCCTACATCATGGTATGAAAGGTTAAAAACATTTTTACTTAAAAAGGGGTTTACCATGGGCAAGGTTGATAAAACTCTTTTTTTGCCTAAGTATGGAAATTACTCATTATTCGTTCAAGTGTATGTGGATGATATTATTTTTGGTTGTGCTTCTCATGATCTGCGTCCAAGTTTTCAGCTATGATGAGTTCAGAATGTGAGATGAGTATGATGGGAGAACTCACATACCTTTTGGGGCTGCAAATCAAGCAAATCAAGGAAGGTACCTTTGTGCATCAAACGAAGTATACAAGAGACTTTCTCAAGCGCTTTAACATGGACAAAAGCAGGATTCTTCGGACACCAATGGGTACAACAATGACACTTGAACTTGATGAAGATGGTGAACCCGTGGATCAAAAAGAATATAGAAGCATGATCGGATCACTTTTGTAACTCACGGCATCAAGACCAGACATACAATTCAGTGTATGTCTTTGTGCACGTTTTCAAGCTTCCCCACGTGCTTCACATCGTCAAGCCATCAAAGAATTCCCAGGTACTTCCATGGAACTCAAGAATTTGGCATTTTCCTTCCTTCTTCCTCAACCGTTACTTTGAAAGCTTTTTTGGATGCTGATTTTGGGGGTAGTAGGATTGATAGGAAAAGTACTTCGGTTGCTTGTCATCTTCTTGGTAATTCTCCTGTTGCTTGGTCCTCTAGAAAACTAAACTCAGTTGCACAATCCACAGCCAAATTTGAGTATGTAGCTGCTGCTAGCGCTTGCTCACTAATTCTTTCGATTGTTCAAATACGTAAGGACTATAGGGTTGATCTAGATAGTGTTCCACTGTTTTGTGATAACAATAGTGCCATTTGCATTGCTCAAAATCCCATGCAACATTCGAGAACAAAGCACATTGACATTAGGTATCACTCTCTCCATGATAATGTTGAAAAAGGAAACATTGTGCTTTGCCATGTAGATACCGAAGAACAATTGGCTGATATTTTCACAAAACCTTTGGATTTCACTCGTTTTTGTTTCATTCATAGTGAATTAGGGGTTATGCATCCTCATCACTTAAATCGAGGGGGGTCATGAAACTTGGGAAGTCTATCTGTGAATCTGAATTTAAAATTATATGAGCATAGTATTTCATACATATGTGACTTTGTGATTCCTTTTACATGCTGAAAGTTCTTACTACATTACTCATGTTATACATTTTGTAGTTTTTTCCATGACTAGTAATTGGAATAATTACTTACACTAATTCTGGTCATGATCGAACTTTCTTGCTGTTTTGAACTTATTGCATGCTCAAAAGTGTCTTGGTGGTTATGGTGGTTAATGTTTTGATATCATTTTGCTATGATTTGCAATATGATTATTAGAGGTGCTCACATAAGGTTTTATGGTTATCGGAACTAACAAGAGTCAAGTCGAGGACTTGTGCTCAGACGTATTGGTTGTTTAGTCATGTGCGTGTTGCTTGAGTTCAAGACATGGCTGGTGACAGGATCCATTGAACTTGTCTTAGGGAGAAGATGAGGTGCAACAACCAAGTTCGGGAGGAATTGTGGTTGAGTTGATCGGGAGGTCACGCAACATGTTTGAATCAAGAAAAATGCATATGAAGGTATCGTGGACATCGTTGGAAAGTGTTTGCACGTGTGAAAGGAGTGCATGAATGTGTCTACATGGTTCCGAGGCGTGATGAAGAGATGCGGACGTAAAAAAATTGGTTGGAAAGGTCCAACCGACTAGGTTATGGACTCGGGCTGGACCTGAGTCGTGTTTGATTCAAATATGGAAAGATTTGAGTTGGTTATGATAGGATTCCGTTGGGGTCCCAAAGTTGGGTTGTTTTAGGAATGTGGTATACGTTCCTAAGGTGTTTGTAAGTCTTAATATTGCTTCTATCTGCGTATGGAAGAGTCTTGAGTAGTTATGGAAAGTTTTGATTGAATCTAAGTAGGCTTTGAGTCCTAGTTACGATTGGGTTGGCCTAAGGGCTGGTTATATAAGCAAGGGAGGCTAGAGCTCGTGGTGCACGACTTTGGGTCTGTTACTCTTGCATTTTATTAATAAAATTCATAGTTTAAAAGAACTTTTGTGCCTTGTTCGTCCGACTTGTTTTCGTCAAGTATTTCTCGTCGAGTTTCTGCACAGCACTACCTTGCTTCGGTGGTTTTATCAAAACTTGAGATTTACAGATCCAATTAATGTCATTATTTTTGTGTTGTCCTCAAAACTTGATTATATATCATCTGGGAAAATTTCACGGTCATTGGATTTTTGGTTTTTGATCTACACGAGTTTCTTTGCAGTGTTGCAGATCTGTTTTTTTTTCAGGTAGAACAGATTGACCTTCGTTCAATCTTTTGATCGTAACTTGTGTTTTCTCGACGGTTTTTCGTGATTCTTGTTGTCGTGTCTTCGTGAATTGATTCTCCATAATCTATGCTAATTTTGTCATGATTTATCATGTTTGGATTATTCACACATACGATTTCTTAACAATTGTTTTTCTACCGAGGGATTTTTGTTGCTTCCGCTGAAAAAATTTTAATCTACCATTCACCCCCTATCTGGTAGCTTTTCACGTGCTCTTCGATCCTACAAATACATTACTTGTGTTATACATTTTGTAGTTTTTGCCATGACTAGTAATCAGAATAATTACTTACACTAAATCTGGTCATGATCGAACTTACTTGCTGTTTTGAACTTTTTGCATGCTCACAATTGCTTTTAATAATGAAAAATTAATCAATGAACTATCCACATGTTGAGTTTTTATGATCAAATAAAAAAATGAGAAAAGATGAAGAGAATATGCATGCATCACACTTCTTCTTTTGGGATGGCATATCATTGCACTTAGATATGAACTTAGAAGAAGTTGTGTATGACTAAAACCATGTCCTTAAGCTTCTGATTGTCGAATGACATAGGCTTGGCTTGGTCGGTTAGAATAAGGCTGATGCGGCATATAATCTTCTACAAATGTCATAATATGACTTTTTGTTCTTTAAAGGAAAATAAAAATGCAGCAACAAGTGTCATGCTTCCAGGTCTTGAGATAGTTAAGTTTGTGAGATCATGACTTGCTTAAATTGAGAATTTACTTGATCTCTAGCATGGCTTACACTACTTTATGTATCTTATTGGTGTTTTTTATGTATATGTTATAATATGCTCTTAAATATTGAAATTTCTCTTTTGCTGAATACATTGTCAAAGAGGGACAACTATGTATAGGGGAGAAATTGAAAGTGCATCTAGGCATTCCATGTGGGTTTTGGTTGATTTATGACAAGCAAATGAGATCCTAACTAAATTGTTTAGATGAGCGCATATTTTAATAAAATTATGAAGAAAGCGCAAAAAGAAGGGAGGGTGAGAAATAAAGTTGAAAGGAGCTCAAGAAATGATTATATTACTCTTTGTGAATGGAGTGTGTTGGAGAAACACACCCAAAGAGCTCAAGAAAATTTACATCACTCTCACTGCACAAAGTGATACAGGTCCAGACTAGTCCGATGTACCCCGGACTAGTCCGACTTCTCTCTATCTAGAATCGGACAAGTCCTCCCAGAGCGGACTTGTCTGCACAGTCCAGTTTTAATAGACCGGACTAGTCCGATATTACCACGGACTCTGATATCTCTCTGACTAAGGTCCTACTAGTCCTCTCTAGTGTAAACTAGTCCTCAGCACTTCACAGTTTGCACGAAGCCGGACAAGTCTGATATCACAACGGACTAGTCCGATATCTTTCTGACCTAAATCGAACAAGTCCGATATCTTCACTGATTAGTGCAAAAAAAACTTCTGACTTAAATCGGACAAGTCCTCCAAATGCGGACTTGTCCCCAATTCACTAAGGGTTTCACCACGGCTGGGCTAGTTCGATATGTTGCGGACTAGTCCAAACATCTCCAGAGACAAAATCAGACTAGTCCGCCCCTTGCTGGAAAAGTTCGATACTTCAGGATACTTAGGGTTTCCCACACGCTGCACACTGGACTAGTCCGGTGTCCACCATGGACTAGTCCAATCTTTGTAAACCCTAACGGTAACCTTTGGAAACCCTAGTATAAATAGAGGTGCACGGCCCCTAATCATAGTCTCTCGATCCCCTGCGTCGTCACACCCTCCAAGTGCCAAGAAAACATGTCTTTCCACACAATCCAACACAAGAAAGATCAAATCCTCGAGGATTAACCATAGATCAAAGAAGAGACACAGTCTTCACGATTTGAGCTCTTTTGGTTTGATTCTCTCGCACACTCCCACTATTTCATTGCTTACTTTTCGAGTATGTTTAGTGGTGTTTGAATTGTAAATCTTGGGGAGCCCTCAACTTGTGAGAAGGCCCCTTGAACACGGTTATTCTTACCCCTTTGTGATTAGTGGAAGAGAATAGGCCTCCGTGGTGATTCGAGGAGGGTAGGGTTGGTGAAGACCCGGTCCTTTCGTGGGCTCCTCAACGTGGATGCAAATTTCCTCTATGAAATCGAACCACGGGATAAAAATCACTGTGTCTTTTGTTCTTGTTCTTAATATTCATTGAAATCTAGGGTTTTCTCAATCTAGATTAATTTTACGTTCAGACTTTGAATATAAAGTTAACTTGTGCCACATCTAGTTTTATTGAAGCAATACATTCAATTTACAACTCAACTTCCGCTGCATAAAGTACCTAGTTTGAATTCATTGATCGAACTTGATCAATCTAGTCCGCACACACCGGACTAGTCCGCACCCTACCGGACTAGTTCGATTTCTCTGTATTTGATCAAGATGCTAAGTGTTGCAAGTTCCGACAAAAGAAATTCAAAAAGCATATTCACCCCCCCTTTATGCTACATTCAATTGGTATCAGAGATGGACTCTTCAAAAAGGGACTAATTGCTCGAAGAGTAGATAACGGACATGAAGGATGTGCACAAGAGCCTCAACCAAGAGAAGGTTGAAGATGAAAAGGCTCAAAAATTGGAGAAGCTCCTCGATGCCATTCAAGACTTCGAGGATGATGATGAGGAGAAGATTGAACTCAACGCGCTCCTAAGGAAGATAGCACTCTCCAAATGGAAAATGAAGATCGAAGATGAAAAGAAGAAGAAGGGAAGTCGTCACTACTCCTGATATCCTTTTAATTATGATCGCTTGGATTCTAACAACAACTATTACTTGTCAATCCCTCTAGGAAAAGCGCCATACTTTGATGCCAACGAATATTCAATGTGGAAGCAAAATATGAAAACGCATTTAATATCACTTAACCCAGCTTGTAGCATATAGTGTGTACAAGAATAGATATCCCGGACGACGATGAAGAGCTCACACCAAGTGAAGAGCAAGCAATTCATCGAAATGCTCAAGCTGCAGCGATCATCACGTCTTCATTGAGTAGATATGAGTTAAGCAAAGTGGATGGACTCAAGATTTCAAAAGAGATATGGGACACACTACAAACTGCACATGAAGGTGATCATCACGTGCGAGAAGCTAAAACCAAAATGATCGAAGGCGAATTGGGAAGATTCACCATAGAAGATGACAGTGATGATGAGAGCAGCGATGTAGATGAAGAAGACATGATCCTATTTATGAAGAAATTCAAGAGGATGATGAAAAGAAGACAAGGGGGTAGATCAAATGCGGGAAAATGCAAAGATAAATCAAGACCAAAGTTGAGGCGGGCATGCTAGAGCTGTGGTAAATATGACCACTTTATAGTTTATTACCCTTATGAAGAAAATAAGAAGAAGACCAAGGAAGCAAAGCCTCAACCCAAGAAGACCTTCAAGAAGAAAAAGCTAATTGGACAAGCGCATCTAGGAAAGGAGTGGGACTCAAATGCTGCGTCCTCATCCAAAGAGGAAGAGGAGATGGCTAGCATAGCCATCGAGAAGGCAACCAAGAAATCCACCGTCTTCCTAACTATCAGCACATGGAAGGGCAACCACACATGCCTAATGGCAAAGGAAGGTAAAAGAAAGGTAACAACAAAATCTTCCTCCTCGCATTCTTTTAATAGTAATAGTGATAACTATAGTGATGATGAAGATATGCTAGTTGGCTTAGATAAGCAAACCACTGCTAAAATGAAATTCTTGATGGACAAGCTTGTTGATAGGGAGGGGCTAATTGATCGTCAAGAAGATATGATCATCCTCCAAAAGGAAGAGTATCTCAAGATCAATGCGCTCCTTGAACGTGAAAAGGAGCAAAGCAAATCACTAGAGCTTGAGTTAGCTTCATGCAAGGAAGCTTGCTTGAAGTTAAGTGACTCAAATGTTATCATCAAGGATGAACTTGCTAACTTAACCAAAGTTAACAAAATCCTTGAGGTACAAGTTGAGTCACTCAAGAAAAGTGACCCTTCATCCTCTTCAAGCTCACCTACTCAACACATAAAATCTGAAACTACTATTACTTGTGCATGTGCTAAACTTCAAACAAGCTTGAAAGACAAGTCAAACTTGACCAAAGACAAGCATCCTTCCCTAAGTGGCATATTTGACAAGGAGAAGGTCAAGTATGCACGCAGTGCATACTTGGCCACAAGACCTCCTAATATCAAATATGGCATTGGGTATTCTTATGGTGAAAAGGAAAATGCTAGAAGCCATAAGAATAATAAGGAGCACATTGCTTTTGTCATGGGAAACTCCTCTCAAGCTAGAAATCCCAAATAAAGTTGATAAGTCTAAGATGGTTAACACACATGAAAAACAACTCTTATTTAGAACTTTTGATGCATCTTATGTTCTTATGAAAATAAACTTTGGTAAAGTGTAAGCCAAATATGTTGGGCCACGCCATAGGAACACCAAGTCCCATGCGTGGTTGCCAAAATCACCTATCACTAACCTTAAAAGACCCAAGCAAGCTTGGGTACCTAAAACCAAGGCGTAATTTGTTTTTGCAGGCCTATTCCTCCGGTGGATCGAAATGGATGCTAGATAGTGGATGAACCAACCACATGACCGGAGAAAGAATGATGTTTGTTGAATATGAAGGAAATGAAGATCCAAGCGAGGGCATCTATTTTGGAGATAATAGTCAAGGAAGGGTGCTCGGTACCGATAAAATTGCAATATCACCTAAACACACGCTTTCTCGTGTTTTGCATGTCGAATCCCTAGATTATAACCTTCTATCCATATCTCAATTATGTGACAAGGGTTGTAATTGCTTGTTCACTAATGAGTGTGTGACCGTCTCTAGAAGTAGTGATGACTCGGTTGCATTGAAGGGTGTGTTAAAGGGAAAGCTTATCTTGTTGATTTCAACAAAGATAAAGCCGAACTTGACAAATGCTTGATTTCAAAGACCAACATGGGTTGGCTGTGGCAAAGACGGCTAGCACATGTTGGTATGAGGAATCGTCAAAAACTCCTAAAGGGCGATCACATCTGAGGTTAAAGGATGTTGTTTTTGAGAAAGATAGGCCTTGTAGCGCGTGCCAAGCTGGGAAGCAAGTAGGAGCACCTCATCCCGCAAAGAACGTCATGACAACAACAAGACCACTCGAGTTACTTCACATGGATCTGTTTGGTCCAATTGCTTACATAAGCATCAGCAGTAACAAATATGGTTTAGTAATTGTTGATGATTTTTTGCGCTTCACGTGGGTTTTCTTTTTGCGTGTTAAGACAGAAACTCAAAGAACCCTCAAGAAGTTTCTCAAGCGTGCCCAAAATGAGTTTTCATTGAAGATCAGGAACATACGAAGTGACATTTGCACGGAGTTCAAGAACACCCAATTTGAGGAGTACCTAGACGAAGAAGGCATAAAACATGAATTTTCAGCACCATACTCCCCTCAACAAAATGGAGTAGCTGAAAGGAAGAATCGAACCCTTATAGAGATGTTGAGGACAATGCTTGATGAGTACAAGACTTCAGATCAATTTTGGGCTGAAGAGATCAACACCGCTTGTCACACCATAATCGATTTTATCTTCATCGCCTACTCAAGAAAACATCATATGAACTACTCACCGGTAACAAGCCTAATGTTTCCTATTTTCGAGTTTTTGGCTCTAAATGTTATATCTTGAACAAGAAGCCTAGGACTTCAAAGCTCGCTCCAAAGATTGTTGAAAGGTTTTTTGCTTGGCTATGATTCGAACTCTTACGCCTATCGTGTCTTCAACGAGGTTTCGGGACATGTTGAAGTAGCACGTGACATAGTGTTCGATGAAACTAACGGCTCTCAAGAAGAGCTAGTTGATCCATGTGTGCTAGATAGAGAAGAAGCTCCATGCCAAGCATTGAGAAGAATGGCGTTGGGCGATGTTCGACCACAAGCGCCACCTCCAAATGCGAATGATGAAGATGAACGACAAGTAGAGATAAATGATCAAGGGGGAGCTTCTATACAAGATCAACCTCAAGAAGACAAAGATGATCAACACACCAAGGAAGGAAACCATCCAGGGGGAGAAGAAGACGATCATGAAGATACAAGACCGCAAGTATCACACCCAAGAGTACACCAATGTGTCCAAAGAGATCACCCAATCGACAACATAATAGGGGATATCCAATAGGGAGTAACTACTAGATCTCGAATTGCTAATTTTTGTGAACATTACTCTTTTGTATCCTTTTTGGAACCGCGCACGATTGAGGATGCATTGAAAGATCCGATCCTCATATGGACTAGTCTGGTTTCTAGGATTTTGACTTGGATTCGTATTTCTCTCTACGACGTGTTATTAGGTGTTTGACATATTTGGGGCCTAGAACATCATACCCCCCCCCCCCCCCCCCCGAGGGATCCTAAGCGGGATCCCACCAAGGCCCCTACCCGCTCCCACCAACTCCTACTAAGATTCCACCGTAACCACACTACTCCTCTCGCTATATAAGCAACCCAAAGCCCGCCACTCACCCGTGTCCACGTGACAAAAACCCCACTGCCCTGCCGTCTCACAGTGAGCCACCATTCAAGAAGGGAAGCCCTCGCCACAAGGAAGAGAAGGAAGAGGAAGAGGAAGAGGAAGGAAGAAGAAGGATCGAGCAAGATCATCATCGCTGCTGCATTTTTCTTCATCAACTCTTGGTCGCAAACGTTCTTCTTCTATGTCTTGACGCCGAATCGTCGTCAACAGATCTAGACATCAAGTTTTGTGTGCTACGCCTAATTCATGGTAACTACCTTAGATCCAACTTTTCACGTCAATTGTTCCCCACATTGATTCAAACCATTGCCAAGTCAAGAAGTTGGCAAAACCCTGGACCATAGTGGACTTGTCCATTCCACAGCGTACTAGTCCGGTCCAGAGCGGACATGTCTGGCCCCGGTGCAGACTAGTCCGATTTCGGAATTCCTGAATATCCTGAAACATTTCAAATTTTCCCTAAAATGACTCGAAACTTGCTTAAACATGTAAAATTTAATTGTAACCAGTTAGTAAGCAATAGTAGAAACTTAAAAACATGTACTACCCCAGAATTGCATCATTCGTGCATATTATGGCATATTGAATAATATATGAGCATTTATTAGATTGTAACGCTTGTTTCAAATATTTTTTGCGCGGAATAGAAGGAAGTGCTCTAGAAGGTGCTTAAAAGGACATTAAGCACTAGAACTTTGAAGCTCTTAATCCAAACCAACCACTAGAGCAAGGCAATTGTCCTTGAATATTTAGATCCTGTTTTGAATTTTTTTATTTCGAAATTGCATGCTTGCGTCAAATTGATGGGAAACCGATGAATAGGAGTTTAATAGACTTGTATGCCCTACGTTGTCACTTGGGATGTAGTACAGAGAGTCGGGAAGTGTATTTTACATTTTGCTTTGCCTAATTGGGATTGGGAATAACAAAATGACTCAACTATGAACTTTTAAATATGTGAAGTATGTCAAATGATGGTAATGAACCTTAGCGACATGGAACCTAGGGATCTAAGCAAGTTGATTATGTGGCACTGCGTAAGAAACTCAAATAGGAGACAAAGATGGGCGACGCGCTGAAAGGCGACCATCTCCAATAAGGTTAAGCGAGACGTACCCACTTCAGCGAGGATCTGACATGGCTTGGTTGAACGTACAAGGAGACGCGTTAAAATAAAGTCTGTCTTAGTTAAATAGGTATTTGAGAAACGCTGTCCTCTCTGACAAACGAGAGACGCGCATCAAGCAAAGCTCGTCTCCAATATGTACAAGAAATGAGACGTTCTCTTCACAATGCGTGTCTCCTTTGGCTTCGCTTACAGACTCTCGTCGCACAACGTTTAATTCATTAATCCATTCACAGTTGAACACATATAACACAGATGAACACACAAATTATTCATTACAGAGATGAACAGAGACAACATTCATTAACAAATATATTACAAAACACAAAAAAAGTACAAGACACAAGAATATAAAAACAACATCAACTAAAAAAGCAACGAAATAAAACCTATAGCTTTTCTATCGCAGAGAAGACGAACAAAGAGAAGAGACTGAGGGTGCTCCAAGGAAAAGAAAAGGTGACTTCCAGATCTGGGATAATAAATAAAATAGGATCCGGATAAAATCATCTGTGCAGAGAAGCAAAATGGAGATGCTCTTTTAGAAGGAGCGCATCTCCGATTACACACGTCACCTTTAGCTTCATTATTTTCTCCATTTTGCTTCGGTTCACTATTGATATCATACATCACTGAGCTTAGAGCATATTCACTTGATAACTAAATCATTAACTTCTCCAGAAAATAATCAAATCCTTCCTTATAATTATGATACCTGAAGAACATAGTGAACACACCTCACATTCATTCATTCACACAGTTTAAGAACACACAAGATACTATTCAATCACATAGATGAAAAAAGATAGATTTCATTCGTTAACAATATTTACAAAATAGAAGCAACTAAAAACAACAAAGAAAACTAAATCCTATTCCACTCCTTCTCCTCCTCCTCCTCCTCTGGCAACGACTCCGGCGCTGGTGTAACAAGAGCCTGGGATGGCTGCGTCAGCTGCTCCGGTTGCACCGGCTGCACTGGCTGCACCAGCTGCACAGACGCTGCAACCTCGAGAATGAGGTTGCTCTCCGTCGCTTCCACCAGGTTTCTGCAGCCCTCAGGGCCAAGCACCTGGGCCATCGTCTCGAACAGAATGTCAAGACGATCGACCACTCCTGTGAGGGCGAAGAGGTAGTGGCCGATGATACTCGTTCTAGTAAACTGGGGAAGGGTACCAAGACCCAAGGAGCTCATGGCGCGAGACGTATTTTTGTACGCCTCTTGCGCCACAAGGAGGCACTACTCGGTGTTGATCCTCTCTAGGGAGCTACAGCACAATATCTTGCATGGTGGCTCCCTGAGAAGGCTTGGTGGCACAAGGTTGGCCATGGTGGTGGTGGGTCGTCAGCGTGGAGAACTCACAAGTGATGGCACATCTTAAATAAGGTCCGCACAGAGTCGACGATGGAGCGGTTGGCTTCCCGTTGATTGATGGAACGATGGGACGCGTTGATACCGCCTCTGGGAAACAAAACGTCGCGCACGGACGTCGCACGCGTATCTACACCATGCCGCCGAAATTAAGTTCTCCGTAGACCTCGTGCCGTGTGTCCCTCTTTGGACAATGGAAGATGCGCTTTAGTGTAACGCGTGTCTCTCTTTGTTATAGTGCGTCTTGCATTTATCTCCCTGGTCTATTCGCCTCTTCGACAATGGAAGACGATATTTACGTAACGTGCATATCTCTTTGTTGTAGCGCGTATCACATTTCTCTCCCCATCGCTTCCGGTGCTCCTTTACTAATCGACCAATTACTAATCGACCAACTCCAGTGCGACCGCCTCCTCTGTTCGCCATTGCCGTTGTCGTCATCGTCGCCATCCTCGTCGTTGTCATCGTCATTGTCGATACCATGCGTACCGGGTAACCCACAGTACCGCAAGAAGTGCGAGAGAGTTCCATCTGTCAAAGTTGATGGTCTCCTTAGGCCCCACACGTCACACTACACCAGACCCGCATCCCTCATATGGTTTGATGAGTAGGTTTAGGCCCGATCTTCCGAAAGGTATGTCGATTGGGGTGGAGAACTCGACGTTGATGATCCGCGGCACTCGAGCGGTTCGAGTACCCCTGCAATCACTACACCACGGCTCCGTTGGTTATCAACCGTGCTGCACACGCTTGACCTCGCCAAGAAGGCTAATCCCTGCAAGTGCAATCGAGAACACGAGCAAGAACGTAGAAGACACGATCGGAAATCGCGAAATTGGGGTCTCACAAACCGTAGAACGGCGATTTTATTGATCTAAGCAAAACCCAATTGTCTATGGCGGCTACCATGGAGTATATATAGGTGGGAGGACGTCCAAGGGGGTGTTAGGGTCGTGACCTAACCCTAAGACACGAAAATAATGGACTTAGACTTGATACAAGGCCCAATGGCCCAATACGGTGGCGCAGCACCCTGACAGATTTTGTACTTGATTTTGTTTCGACGATTCCCGTCGACTCCGAAGGAATTTTGACATGGGACCGGTGCCATTGGAAATGTTATCCTCTCCTCTTTCCGTGCATATGTAGAACGTCCAAAACGGAGTTCGTATGCGTCCTGGGCGTCCGTTTTAGTGCGTACTGCTCCTGGACTCCGAGTTGGTTACGATTTGGAGTTTGGTTCGGTTTCCATCTTCTTTGAACGAATTCTCTGGTCTTCCACGTCCCTAATACTCCCTCCAAGTACTCCTTGAACCTCTCCATGGATCCTAATCACAAATAAATCATTAAGTAGCAATCTATGCTCAAAAACATATAAGGAAATATATAAGAACGAGTTCACCTCTGAAATTAATTGTTGTGTATGAACTCTGTTGATTGCATCTTGTATATTCAGTAGAGTGTTGTTTGTATCCATATAAGTGATGTCCTCATCATCCTCCCCTCCTTGAATTGGAGTCGTCCTCGACTCAAGTTCGTCTCCTCTCATGTGTTGGTCCAAATGTGCAACGCCATCAAATCTTCTTGTATGCATGAATGGAGGAGGCCAAGGTGGTGGACGACATAGTGCGCCATCTGCACCACCTTGATCTTGTCCATCAAATAAGAGTGCACATTCACTTGAGCCAGGATCCCAAACAAATAAATATTGTGTCATGTTTGTAGATGCAATAATAATGTGCATGATCTCATCATGGTTAGCTCGGGGATTGACACGTGTGATGTATGTCCACAGCTAAACTCTCAATAGAGGGAAGCTCTGCAGTCAACACGTGTATAATGACCCCTGACCTTACCCCTAGCAGGAGGGAGCCCTAGTGCCGCCACGTGTATAGCGGTTCCGGAGCTATCTCCCCGCAAGGGGAAGCTCTGAAGCTGCAACATGTGGAGCCTCTAGACCTACACCACCAACGAGTACACTGGCGGATCTCCAACTGCACAGACATTCAAGGGACAGTTAAAGCGGTAGTTACAAGATCTGATCATGTGTCATTAATGTTGTATTAATGACACACAATTGTAGCACTGTTTATAGGTGTAACACAACCATTAAGGCACGTTATCACACTATTAACCATGCTTAATGCTCCTAGACAGTGTATTAGGCTATTAAATACGCCAGGGCCACATAGCAGGGCAGGAAAATGTTGTAACAGTCAGTCCTTGGACTATAAAAGGACTGAGCTGCACGATACAAAGACACAAAATCCGATCCAAGCACCACCCATACTAGTGCTACTCAATACAACAACACAAACCCCGTGGAGTAGGGTATTTCGCTAAGGCGGGCCGAACCATGTAATATCTCTTGTGTCATCATCTTGTCTGATCTCTGCGTGCCTAAACCAATACAAGAACCTCCGCGGGATACAATCTAGTAGTACTGGAGGAAGTGTCATTCTCACACTCAACATTTGGTGTGCCAGGAAGGGGAACACCCGAGATCGCAAGATGGTGAACTCCGCGGTAGGATCTTCCAATAGTAACCACGCTGAACAACCTGCTAGAGGCAATCCCTCCAACATGCAGCATCCAACAAGTGCCGTTGTCCTGGCGGGCATCATACCAACGCCACCACCATCTGCCCCAGCAAACAATGCTGGAAAGCAGGATGGGGTACTTGTGTCGATCACAGCATCGCGAACCACAATCCAGAGAACGCGCTAATTGCTGCGCGAACTCTGTTGGAGCGCCCACCAGCACCTGAAGCACCTTGGGATGCAATGGAGTAGTGGCGTGCTGATGTGCAACATCTAGTTGCAATCGCAGCCGATGCCATCAGCAACCAAGGTCCTCCCCCTTCGAGGTAGGCAACAACTCAACATAGGACCTTGTCTGGAAGACTTGGTGCTCATGTGTCATAGCACCGACAGCGTTCTACATCTCAGCAGGTGACCTCATTGCCTTTTGGGGCACAACACACCCACACCATCACGAGGATTCCGACTCATGACCTGCGGTTGGAACTCTATTGCCGTTACCGGCAGCAGGACGGCCGCATCCATATCGAGCGTGCTCGCAAGAGGCGAGAGGCTCGGGACAACCCTCCTCCTCAGGGAGTAGGGGGAGGCTGTTCTGTCCTGGCCATGCACTTACGCATGGTCAAATGACCATAGAAGTTCTATCCTCATTTGCCAGAGAAATTTGACGGGAATGTCAACCCCGCCGAGTTTCTCAAGATCTACTCCACTGCTATACTTTCGGCGGGAGGCAACGAGGCTGTGATGGCCAATTACTTCCCAATGGCTCTGACTGGGACTGCAAGGTCTTGTTTCATGAGTCTTCCACCCGACTCCATCAATAGTTGGGAAGAACTATGCCAACAATTCACTACTAACTTCAGGACTTCTTACACCCGGCCCGACACTGAACTAGACTTGTTTGCTGTGAAGCAATCAACGGGAGAATCGTTGCGATCCTTTATCGAGTGTTTTTCTCAGTTACGCAATACCATCCCCTCAATCTCGAGCGCTTCTGTTATTGTTGTATTTAGGCAGGGTGTTCGAGACAAGAAGATGCTGGAGAAGCTGACGACCAATGAAGTCACCAGCGTCATGGAACTTTCAGCTTAGCAGATAAATGTGCAAAATCTACTGAGGGACGTGAGATGCACTCCAAACCCCCTCCAGAGGCTAACAAGAAATCTTCCAAGACTGAAGCCACTACATCTGTAGGTGGCAAAAAGAAAAAGAAGCCCGAGGCAAGAAGAAGCTGTCGACCGGCGCACCTACTGTTGTGGCTGCTACAGCTCCGGGTGGCCAGGGGCCACGCCCCAAAAAACGACCTTGTCCTTCGTCAGAAGACGGCAACACCTCTAAGATGTGGTGTCCGATCCACAAGACGGATAAACACAACCTCGAAGAATGCCGCGAGGTCCGGAACCTTGTCGAGCGCTACAACAAGCGCCGAGAAGAATCTCCTTTCTGCCAACGGGAAGAAAAGCAAAAAGTCGATGAAGCTTCAGCTGAGCAGGAGCTAGGTTTTTAGGTCCCCAAGAAGGTTTTGAAGGCCTTCTACAATACCGTTGACGACGACTCCGACGTCTCTGACAACGAGCTTCGGAAAACCTTGAACACCATTTATGGTGGTTCTTAGGATATTACATCTCGCCACGTCCTCAAGACAATGCGGCGGGATATGGCTGCTGCAGCTCCCACCGCCAGGGCAGAGCCTCATCGGAAGTGGATGGACACTCCCATGATTTTTAATGCTTCGGACTGCCATCATAACATGATCAGAGCTGGCCAACTCTCGTTGTTGGTGTCTCCGACCATTAACAATGTTCAACTTCACCATGTAATTGTGGACGGAGGTACAGGGCTGAACCTCATAAGCTTTGAAGCTTTCGTCAAGCTCCCGCTCTGACCTTCGGACCATCACCCCTCTCGATCTTTTTCTGGGGTAGGTCCAGGGGCCATTACACCTCTCAGCTCCATCACTCTTCCGGTGACCTTCGCGACTCGGGAGAACTACAAAACTGAGAAGTTGGTCTTCGACGTCGCGCAGATCAGTCTGTCATTCAATGCCATTTTGGGCAGGCCTGCCTTGTATAGGTTAATACCCACCGCCCATTATGGCTACTTAGTATTGAAGATGCCAACACTTGCGGGCGTTCTCCGGATCCGCAGAGATCGCACTGCAGGAATCACTGCATTGGAGGAAATCCATGCCCCTGCTACCGCACAGGAGGAAGCATCTGGTAAGGAGCCAGCTCCGCACCCACCGAGCATTCGTCATCGAGGATCTACCTCCGCACCTCGTGCGCAACCCAGTGGCAACACTGACGTTCCAGTCAAAGTCATCCAAATCAGTTCCAATGCTGCTCAGACTACCTGTATATCGGGGGGTCCGAACAACAAATAGTAACTCGCGCTCATCACTTTCCTCTGAGCAAATGTTGACGTGTTTTCCTGACAACCGTCACAAATGTCTGGGATCCATAGGGAGGTGATTGAGCACAATCTGAATATTTATATTAACACATGGCCTGTACACTAGAAGCCCCAGAAGCAATCAATCGAGCGGCAAAACTTCATCCGACAGGAGATCAAGAAGTTGCTTGAAGCTGGTTTGATCTGGGAGGTGTTTCATCCAAAATGGCTGGCAAACCCAATCTTTGTACCCAAGGCCGACAGGAAGCTTCGGATGTGTATCGACTACACCACCTTAAATAAGGCATGTCCAAAGGATACATTTCCACTATCTAGAATAGATCAGATAGTGGACTCCACCTTTGGGTGCGAGCTACTGTGTTTCTTAGATGCATATTATGGATATCATCAGATCCAAATGTCTAAGGAAGGTGAAGAGCATATTGCCTTCATAATAGTATATGGATTGTATTGTCATACTGCCATGCCTTTTGGTCTCAAAAATGCTGCTTCAACATTTGTGCGAGCTATGTACAAAACATTTGGAGATCTAATCAGAGACTTGGTGGAGGTAAACATTGATGACATCTTCGTGAAGCACAAATACAAGGAGTCACTCCTTGATAACTTGCAAGCCATCTTTGACAAGTTGTGCAACACGCGCAATAAGCTAAACCTAGACAAATGTGTCTTCGGGGCTAGCTCCGGGAAGCTTCTTGGTTTCTTGGTCCACGTTGAACAGGACGAAGATCCGGACCCTCCTGGAAGGTCCGAGAAGCTCAACAAGAAGGCTCGGACCCCTCTGAGAGGATCCGGATTGATGGAGAAGAAGCTTTGGGCCCCATAGAGAGGGTCCGAACCATCCAGCGCCCAGTATACTTCATCAGCGAAGTACTCCATGACGCCAAGACAAGATACATTGAGGTGCATAAGCTGCTTTATGCAGTTCTTATTGCCTCAAGGAAGCTTCGTCACTACTTCCAAGCCCACAAAATATCAATGGTAACTTCTTTTCCACTGCGTGCTATTTTACATAACCCTAACTCTACTGGGAACGTCGCAAAGTGGGCAGCGGAGCTGGCCGAGTTCGATCTCGAATTCGTGTCATGACAAGCAATCAAGAGTCAAGCTTTGGCGGACTTCATGGAGGAGTGAATTCCCTCTCCATCCAACCCTGGGGACCCCAGTGAGCAGAAACTGGAACCCAAGGGGGATGGAGCCTCACTGGACTCTCTATTTCGACGGCTCCGTGCAGAAGAAGGGGGGCCGAAGCTGGAATTTTTCTCCCCGCTCCGACCGGGGAGAAGGTCAAGTACATGGTTCAGCTTGATTTCAAGGCGACCAACAATATGGCGGAGTATGAAGCTCTCATCTATGGACTCAAGGTGGCACTATCCTATGGTATCAAACAGCTGTTGGTGAAGGGTGATTCACAGCTCATCATAAAGAAAGTCAAAGGTGACTGATGCTATAACAATCCCCAACGACCTGCTTATCTCCTTGAAGTCCAAAAGCTAAAGGACATCGAAGTCCTGGATCTCCACCATATTCAGCATCTTCGTAATGCTGAAGCTGACGAACTCTCGACGAAGACTTTAACTGGAGCTCTGTCTCCTGGCAAAATCTTCATCCGGAGTTTGTCAAGACCAACAGCTTAGCATGCCAACTGAGAAAAGGGGACGAGACCAACACTTCAAATGTGGCTGTCCGGGTGGCCCTGTTACCATGGCGTCCACAAAGGGTCGTAGGTGCTATCGGAAGCTCGGAGCAACCTAGCACGCAAGACTCAGAAGCTCAAGTCAGCTCTGATGCATGGATCTCGGAGATCCAGAGCTACTTGAAAGACAACATCCTTCCTGAAGACGATGCATCCGCTGACCAGATTGTCAGATTGGCAAAAAGATACACATTGGTAAAAGGGATCTCTACAAGCGTGGTGACAACGGCATCCTAATGCTTTGCATTACAAGGGAAGAAGGCCGTGAGCTTCTCACAGAAATCCATGGAGGCGAGTGTGGGAACCATGCAACTTCCCGCACGTTGGTTGGTAAAGCCTTTAGGCATGGCTTTTACTGGCCTACAACACTTCAGGATGCAGTTGAGCTAGTGAAAAAATGTGAAGCATGCCAGTTCCACTCAAAACAGGTTCATACACCGACTGAATCACTACAAATGATACCTCCTACATGGACATTGCTGTGTGGGCCATGGACATCTTGGGACCATTCCCAAAAGCCGTAGGAGGTTATAGTTTCTTGTATGTTACCATTGACAAGTTCACCAAGTGGTCGGAAGCAACTCCAGTTGTGACAATTAACAAGCAATCAGCTATCAAATTCTTGAAGTCCATAATATGCAGATTTGGAGTTTCAAACAAAGTCATAACTGACAACGGAACTCAATTTACATGTGCTGCATTTCAAGAATATTGCGAAGAGCTCGGCATTCAACTCAGCTACGCCTTAGTAGCTCACCCATCAAGTAATAGCCAAGCCTAGCGAGAGCAAATGCAGGAATCTTGAAAGGACTCAAGATGCACACATACGAGCGCCTAAAAAAGCATGGAGCCAACAAGATTGAAGAGTTTATGTCCACATCGTGGGCCAACAGAACAATACCTAACCGGTCAACTGGGGAGACACCCCTCTTCCTGGTGTACGGAGCTGAAGCAGTCCTTCCTCCGAAGATCACCATGGGGTCCCTCTAGGTCTGGACCTTCGACGAAGCTGTGCAGGACTAGCTCCGGCGTGAATAACTTGACCTCATTGACGAGGGAAGGTGCCGAGCAGCTGTTCGGAATGCACGTTATTGCCAAGCGCTCTGGCACTATCATCAAAGGCACGTGCGCAACCGACAGCTCAAAGAAGGCGACCTGGTGCTGCAAAAGATACTAACTCGCGAAGGGAAGAACAATCTTTCCCCCAGCTGGGAAGGTCCCTTCCGAGTGATCAAGTATCCTATCCCGGATGCGTTCGCTTGGTAACTTAGGATGAGACTCCGCTTCCTAATCCTTGGAACATCGAGCACATCCGTAAGTTTTATACTTAGAATCACGGAGGTGAGTATGTAATTACACACAATGTATGTTATAGAGTCAATACACAAAGAAGGGTAGGTCCTCCGGGAGAATATCCGGACCCCTCCGGGAAGGTCCGGGAATTTCAAGTAACACTTCATACAGTCACAACACTAAATGTGTAACTACCTACCTAGGGCCAGTACAAGATGTATAGCGCACTTAGCTTGGTCCTACACCCTATGTGTGTCCTTGTCTCCCCTGTAATCTTGACCTATAATGAAAGACAATAATGTGTGAAAACAGACTCCACGTGCATTTATTTTTATACAAGGCTCGGTATATCAAATTATTATTTTTAACCTTCTTGTCTATAATAAAGTTGTGCAATTCTTTTTTGTTTATGTACAAGTTATTCATATGTGTTACATGTTATATTGTTGGTCTCTTTGTCCGAAGTGTGCTATCGACTTAGCCTGATCCTGCACCCTAAGTACGCCACTCTACCTACACCTCAGCAGGTCTTAGTAGGGTGAGTACTATAAAAGCATATGTGTGCTGAAAGATTACATCGGTATGCTTGTTACCATATTGAGTTTCTTTGGATTTAAAATTTAAATAAGAATGACAAGTCACAAACGATTTATAGACAAGAGGACGAATTTCACTCTTTTCTTGTATTTAATGCGCATGAAAAACAGAAAATCATAGCGATGGTGGATGACACCGGAGCTACTAAGCTCTGACATCCTCCAATGGGGCCCGCCGTCGACATTTAGTATGTTGATGGTGGGTCGGAGCTACTAAGCTCCGACATCCTCCAAGGGGGTCTGCCGTCGACTTTTAATATGTTGACTGTGGGTGACGTCGGAGCTACAAAGCTACAACAACTCCTGGGGGCCTACCTTCAACGATTCGTGTGTTCACATCGGGAGCTACCGGACCTATAAAGATCCAATAAATCCTAGGGGGCCCGTCGTCGACGTGTTATATGTTGATGGTGGGTGCTGTCAGAGCTACCATGCTCTGGCAACCCTAGGGGGCTAGCCGTCGACGTATCAGAGATAAATACTTCAAACTTAAAATCTACAAGTTCGAAGCGTTCAGGTCATCAACATAATATAAAATCCTTTTGGTACATGTACCCACTAGAATTGTGCACATATACCAGGGGGCCAACAAGACAGAGCAAAGTATGTTAAAGACAAAATGAAATTCAAGGCAGAAAGGAGTATTTCATTCATTTCAAGTACTGAATTACAAAATTTGGGTTACAACTAGAGGCAAAAGGAAAAAGTCCTAGCTACTGGAGGATCTATGTCCTGTGGAAAAACGAAGCAACCTTCTCAACAGCCTCTTGGACACTACCTCTGGCGACATCCTCTTCTTCGGCAATGATTCATTCAAAGACTGGATCGAGAGAGAACTGGGGGTCTCGTATTTTGTAACAGGCCATGACATACTCGACAACGTTCTTGGCCAAAGATTTACCCTGTGTCTCCAGCTGATCAATGATGACATTACCCATCGTGTCGAGTTTGCTGCCAGCAGAGCCAAGTGCCACCAGTGTCTAGTCTAGCTCCTGCGCTTGGTCCTCCGGGTGTACTGGACTGAAACCAAGAGGCAGAAGGGCCCTGTATGCACATCCCAGATAGTCCTGTACGATCAGGGACTCGATTGCCTTCAAGCTCGGTAGCTCCTCCTGTGACCTCCGGGCAGCCGCTAGCTCTGAACTCTCCCGAGCAAGGTGTTCCACCACTTCGGCATGTTGCTGCATACTTTCAGCAACCTGCTTCTCGTGGTTGGTGAGCTCCGTCTCCCGGAGGTGGATGCGGTTCCGCCGTTCAGCCAGGTCCTTCTCCTTGCCCCTCACCTTCCCTTTTCTGGCGGCAATATCCGTCTCCTCTTCGAGATTTCCTGCCCCAGCTTCCAGTACTTTTCTTTCTTCTCCTCACTCCACAAATCTAGCTTAACCAAAGTTTATTCACCTAGAGTCAATTTCTGTGTGACCTCCTGTTCCCTCTTCAAAATATCTTCCTGTTGCACCAGGAGTTTTTCTTCTCTTGCATCAAGGTCCACCCGACACTTCTAGAGAATCTCATTCAGTGTAGTGAGGTTCTCGTGACGCTCTTCAGAAGCATCACTCCTTCCTTAGCACGTTCGAGAATATCCCGAGAATTGCCATCGAGGGCCCAGATGGTGGCTTCTTTCTCCTCCAGCAGCTTGCCCCAGTAATCCATCTGGGCCGTTTCCCTCTTGACCCACTCCTTTTGATCAGCAAGCCTTGTCTGAGCAAGTCTGGTCTCAAAGTGGAGCCTGTTGCGCCAATGCCTCAAGGTGTGGTGCTCCTCCTCAAGGACCTTACTCTCATGATCGAAGGCGGGCTGAACTTGTCGGAGGCTTGAGTAGGTATTGTCTATTGGAAGTGCCAAGGGAATGGGCTCCGGACCTGCTGTGGTCAACTCTGATGGTTCCAGGGGATTCTCCATAACAAAAATAGTGTCCCACTCTACAAGTGAGGTACCCTCAGCTCCTACGGCATGGGGGCCAACCTCCATAAGTCCTTTGGCTACAACAGATGAAGAACCCGCTAGGGGAACTCCTACCTCTGGGGCTGACGCTGATGGTCCTGCTGTAGGAACTTCAATCGTTGGCTTTGCGAGTGAAGAGCCTGCCCCCGCCTCTTCATTGCGTTCTGTGACGGGCGTGGGCACCTCCGGAGTAGATATTTTCAGGGTGGTTGTTGGGGCTTCACCCAAAGCCATCTCCATCGCCGGCTCAAGTGTTGGAACATCAGCTACTTCCGGCTCAACCGCCAAAGCTCCAACAACTTCTGGTTTGAGGACTAGAGCTTCAACTACCTCCAGCTTAGTGACCAGAGCTCCGACCATTTCCGGCTTAGTAGACGGGGCTTCAATTGCCTCCGGCTCAACGACCAGGGCTTCAACGACTTCTGGCTCAAGGGTCAGAGCTTCTGGCTCTGCTGGCCCCGCCACAACTTCTGGTGCAGGTACTGGAGCCTCGGTAACCTCTGGCTTAGATGCCGGATCTACCGACATCTCCAACTCCTGCAATGTAGCTTCGACTTCCAACGCTGTTGCCGGTGGTGCATCTTCAACTTCTCCCCCGTGGTCCGGCACTACCACGGGAGCTTCTGGCGTCTCTTCTGGATCCAGGACCATGACAGCTAGCGCCAGAGCTGCCGTGTCCTCAGCCACCACTTGAGAGGGCTTGGTAGTTGGAGCCGGAGCTTCAACTTGTGCAGCCCCAGCTGGTGTGACAGAGGCCAGAACCTTAGACCCCGACTTTGATGCCCTACAGTCAAAAAATCAGAACATTCAAAACATGATAAAAATAAGAGTGGCAAATTAAGTTGAAAAAACAAAGCTTACCTTGGGAAGCTACCACCCCAATTGGCACGAAACCTCTTTGTCGGAGGCTCGAAGCCAGAGCTTGTCGTGATCAGCATGGAAGGAGCTCTGGAATGTTGCCTGAAGCCTGTCGTCGTCGTTGGTGATGCCCCACCCAATGTCTCCCTCGACCGGGAAGAACCTCTGTACCTGGAGCCCCTTGCTGGCACTGGGATTGGAGTCGAATGTCTAGAACTGGTGCCTCTTGAGGACACTTGGACCAGACGAGATGTAGCCGCAGAAGATCTCCCTTGCTGGGGAGAAGGGGCTGTTGTGGATGGAGCCTGCCTGACGGACCTCACATCAGCATGCTTCAGCTTCCTCTTCTGGCTGGAAGACTCAGCTAGCTCCCTGCCCTTGTCCTTGCCCTTGTCAATATCTTCAACCTTCTGGCTCAGAGCAAGGGTAGCCACCTCCTCGGAAGCTCTAAGGATTACAACCCTAGAAGTCTGGCGTTGTTCTACCTCGCCATGGCCGTCTAGCATCGACATCTTCCTCCAGAGCTCCATGCTGATCTCTGGAATCATGTTCAAGGGCAGGAAAGCAGCCGGCGGAGCCAAGTCGTCGCCATCGACTAGCCTGTTCTGAAATTTCTAGAGATGAAGCTTCAAAGCGTCGTCATCCAAGTTGGACTTCAGACCGGTTTCAATCCGGTCATCATCCATCACACTTTTGAGAGACCAGGCGAGCTTCTCCCTCTTATTCAGAAGAGCCCACATGTTCACCAAGAAATTCTGAAGACAATCTGGGGGGTCACTCCACCCTCCACACATTCTCAGTTCCTGATCAGGACAGGCTTAAACGCATCCAACAAATTCGGAACTACATTCCAGGCCTCGGTGTCGATGTTGGGGAGTCCTTGGGGCAGACCCAACCTGTCGCGCTCATCCACCGCAATGACGATCCAATCTTTCTTCCAGTCATCCCATTCGCCTGAGGGGAACAATTTCAAGTACTTGAAGGGGCAGTTCTTACGCTTCACGAAGTAATAGAAGCCAACCAACTCTGTCCCCTTGCCTGTGGTATGAGCTGTGAAGAAGGTTCGAAACAATTCAATGTAGGGAGGCACACCCACCCACATCTTGCAGAAGAGGACGAAGGTAGCCACAAGCAAAAGGGAGTGCGGGCCGAGGTGATGCACTTGGAGGCCGTAGAAGTTCAGCAGCATGAGAATGAAGCTCGAGAATGGTGGGATCAGTCCCACCATGGCGTACGCTGAAAAATACACCATCTCCCCACAACGCTCCTTCCTGAAGGGAAGCTTGCCGGCGTGGACTAGTGGTTGAAGGAGTCACTGGACCACCCCATATAGGTCTGAACCTTCATCAGATCATCCTTGATCTTGAGGCGGCTCTTGGGAAGACCCAACTCTATCACGGCAAAGAGGAGCAAAGGAAGAGAAAGCTAGGCAGAATTTGTGAGGCTCTGAGTAGGAGATTGATCGAAAGCATAAAGAGTCCTCAAAACCGTGCATACTTTCCTTCTTAAGTAAGCCTCCCCGATGCTTGGATGGAAATCACAACAAGAGTAAAGTCACATTTCAAAAAACTACCCCGTCAATGACGAATGGGCCTGGGGACACCCAGATGAAGAGGTCGAGGTTATTACCCAAGGTGAACCATTGTCATGATGAGCGGCAGGAAACCCAAAGGCGGCACCCTGACAAAGTGCTCGGAACTGATACAGTTTTTTATTGGAAACTAGCGACCTTTAATTGTGTGAGATCCGCACTCAAAGATCTCATCTGCTGCATTCATAACGAGCCACGCAGCAATGGTTCAATCCTGAACCATCGCCCCAACGGCACATCAGAAGACTTTTGAAGTCAAGGAACGACAATCTAGGATGGCCCCACATCCAGTAGAACAACTTAAACAAAAGGGTTTATCCCAGGGGTGGGCCCGGGGCCACTGTCGGTACCCTGCGTAATGGGCACCCCACAATACAGCATGAAGTGTGAGAGAGTTCCATCTGTCAAAGTTGAAGGTCTCCTCAGGCTCCACACGTCACACTACACCGGACCCACATCCCTCATATGGTTAGCTCAAGGATTGACAGTTGTGATGTAAGTCTGGAGCTAAACTCCCAACATAGGGAAGCTCTGTAGTCAACACGTGTATAATGACCCCTAACCTAACCCCTAGCAGAGGGGAGCTCTGGTGCCGCCACGTGTATAGTGGTTCCAGAGCTATCTCCCTGCAAGGGGAAGCTCCAAAGCTACCACGTGTGGAGCCCCCAAACCTACACCACCAACGAGTACACTAGCAGATCTCCAACAACACAGACATTCAAGGGACAGTTAAAGCGGAAGTTACAAGATTTGTTTACGTGTCATTAATGTTGTATTAATGACACACGATCAGATCACTGTTAATAGGTGTAACGCAGCCATTAAGGCACGTTATCACACTATTAACCACGCTTAATGCTCTTATACAGTGTATTAGGCTATTAAATATGCTAGGGCCACATGTCGGGCCAGACAAATGTTGTAACGGTTAGTCCTTGGACTATAAAAGGACTGAGCCGCACGATACAAAGACACATAATCTGATCCAAGCGCCACCCATACTAGTGCTACTCAATACAACAACACAAACCCCGTGGAGTAGGGTATTACGCTCAGGCGGCCTGAACCACGTAAAATCTCTTGTGTCATCATCTTGTTCCTGATCTCTGCGTATCCAAACAAATACAAGAACCTTCATGGGCTACAATCTAGTAGTATCGGGGGAAGTGTTGTTCTCATACTTCGACAGTCAACGTCCTCATCGTCATCATCGTCGCCGTCCACCTCGTCATCGTCACTGTTCATGGCTGGTATCGGCTTGGCGTGTAGCCGACTGAAGGAGGAGCGCTTGGCATAGCGCAAGAACCATCCCCATGTATGTACATATGGCACACCAGTCGAATGGTTGTATATATGTAGATCTGCAATGAACTGATGAACTTAACTGTAGTTTTGTTTTTTGTCTTGTTTGTTTTTGGTATTTTCAATTTCTTCAGCCAAGGGTTTCTCTGTGAAGCCTAAATCAGGAGATTTATTGAAGTGGCACTGCATCGCCCCCGGTAAAGAAGGGGTAAGTCATGAAGAACATGCACAATATGAGTTTAACCATCATCCTCCTATTAATGAATTTCCTTTGTAGACTGACTGGGAAGGTGGTTACTACCCCCTAACATTCTCCTTGTCAGCGGACTATCCATTGGTGCCTCCAAGATGCACCTTTCCAGGTTGTTTCTTCCACCCAAATGTCCATCGCTCAGGAGCACTCTGTATTGGGATTCTTGATCAAGAGACAGTAAGATAGACCTATTTTGATCATATAATTAGTAATTGTTGCCAAAATTTTTTGAACCAGTTCCTTATGTTGCTTAAATTGATATTTCGTAGGGGTGGTGGACTGGTTTTACAATCAAAACTATACTACTTGAAGTTCAGCGTTTGCTGCATCAGCCAAATGCGCCAGATGTTGAAAATGATTGCTATAATCTACTTATTAAGGTTAGACACTTTGTGTTAGTATCCAATGTAGGTTATTCATTCCTCCTTCGACATTTGTTATTAAATAATGTTAATATTTTCAAGATCCAGGGGAATATAAGAGACGTGTTTCGAAGCAAGCTACACGATACAGTTTAGATTGATCGATGGGAGCTTTAGGAATAAGTTTAGATTCGATATTAGTTTAGAGGGCACACCATGTATGAACTATGAAGTTCATTGAGTTGCAAATTATCTCTGAATTGCAATGTCATTGCATTTGTTTATCTCTAAATTCCAATGAATCCATTAATTGCAATGTCATTGTGTTTGTTTATCCCTGCAACGGACGCTGACGATGTCATGCGAGTGGCAATAGGGTGAAGAGTGCGTGAGAAACGGACTTCAGAAATGTGCTCTCAGATATGTTTCTGATTTGAAGAACTTTCGTCCAACCTCAGAAAGCTGAGCATGTTGCAACAATTGTATAAGGAATTGCACACAGTTGCTAGTTGGACACGTCAGAATGTCCTAGATGTTGTTCCTGGCTTCGGCACACCATGGCACATCTAGGGCACTCCAGCGTGTCCAGGGCCACAAAATAATGTGAGACGCGCCTTACATTGGCAAAGATGCGTCTTACCAAGGCTCCTCTCCGATTTACACCGAAGACCTTTTGTCCCACCTCAGAAAGCTGAGCGCAATGCAACGATCATATAAGGCATTCCACACAGTTGCGAGTGGTACAATCCCGCATGCGAAAATGTTCTCGTCTTCAGCACATCGTGGCTCGTCTATTGCATGCGGAGAAATTCCCTGATGCGATATATGATAATGCGAGACACGCGTTATATATGTGTGTCTTTGAGTTTTATTTTGATCTCTCACGCGCTCTATGGCAAAAATATTTTCGTGCGATCTATGGAGAAAAATTTCTCGCGCTCTCTCGACCAAAGGACGCTGAAATGAGAGACGTGTGTTATACAGGCACGCCTCCGAGTTTTGTTATTTTATCCATCGCGCGCTCTCTCCCAACATTTGGCAGAAATTTTTAGCTCTCTCGCGTGCTCTCTCAACCTAGAAACACGGCTCCTTAGCACATCGCCGCCGTCCCGTCATCGTCAACGTCGCGCTGCTGCCATCGACTATGACCCGCCGTCGACCCTGACCTTCGCGTCATCAGAGAGTTGAGCACACTGGAGCACGTCGGCTCGTCCCCTGTCCTCGGAGCATGCTGCCGCCGTCCCTCTTTCTCAACTCGCTCTTTGTCATTGTCATGCTGCCGCCGTCGACTCCAACCCCGCCGTTAAGCCTAACCATCATCATCAGAGAGTTGAGCACGCTGGAGCATGCCGCCGCCTCGACCCCGACCTCGGTAACTGGTATGAGCACGCCGCCACCTTCACATAACTGGAAATGTTCTCCCTGTCCCTGGAGCACGCGGTCTGCTATCATTAGAGAGTTGAGGAACCGCCACTCCGACACTTCCGCTAGCTTGTCCCAAAGCGCGCCGCTCCTTCGTCCCCTATCCCCTGAGCACGCTGCCTCCTTGACCCTGCCCTCAGTGCGTGCATTCCAGTGATTTTATTCAATGTGAGGATGTCCAATGAAGGCCATCGTTAATGAAGTCATTGATCCAAAGGGAGAATTTTCACTACCGTATACATTCATCTTCCTTGTTTATGTCAAATGCAGAAGCAATGTATTTGTTTTTACTATCAATGTATATAATGAATTATGACTCGCAAACCCTTGAAGCTGCAGGAACAGTGGTTAGCACTTGCATTTGCCATCCCAGTGAGTTTGATTTCTACCTCTGCAGCCATGCTGGAATCAAGGTACCTATGCGATAGATGGTGTTTCTCTAACAAGTTTTTGATATCAGGCTATAAATGCATCATTGGAATGTAAATAGTGTGTTTTTTCAGGGGACAAGCACACCAGCTCATTACCATGTCCTTTACCATGAGAACAATTTCTCTGCTGATGCTTTGTAGATGCTCACCAACTTCCTGTGCTACAAGTAAGCTCGGTTCTCTATTCACTAACTGATATTTCCTACCTTATGTGACTGGTTAAGTGAATGTGACTGCAATTTGATAATGTTTTATATGATTTTAATGATTTTATTGAGTTTGAGGATGTCTCAGTCGGAACATTAGCGGCTATGAAGTCTCATCATTAATGAAGTCATTGATCGGGAGAATTTTCATTACGGTATAAATGATTAGATGATGAAAGTTATGATGTGTGTAATTAGTTACATTGTAATCAGGATGAACAGTCTTTGTTGTGTAATTAGTATCCTTGATAACCACGATTGACACTTTGTTATTATTTGATTGGTCAATATAATTTAACGTGTTATCTTTTGGCTATACACTGGTAATACGGCTGCCAAATCCTAGCTGGCTCTAGGATGTAGCTGGCAATCGGGATAATCAGGTGTGGGGGGCAACTAATAGGAGACCCTGCCTGTAAACAATCCGCGACAAGCTGTAGCAGAGATCGTCTCGGATAACCTACATAAAAGAAGACAATCTTCCATAAATCCCATCTTCGATCAGTACACAAATCTGCGACACGCTTTGTTAGGGCTTGTCACGCATGTATGCTTATGGGGCACGGGTGCCACCCGCGTCTCCAATGACCCCGTAAAGGTCATCTGTTATGATACAAAGAAAGGAGATGTGCTTCTTTTAAGATTGTATCGCACTTACGATGAACGACGGAGACACGCAGTTTGTTCATCGCCCTACTTTGTTAGAGACCATCTCAGATGAGCCTTTCTTACGTAGTGTGGAATGGTTTGATGATTTGGTTGTCTTACTTGCTTTATATCTATGGACCGTTTCGTAGAGTGACCACCCGTGACAATAGTGCCACCACAAGGCCAAGTATTGGTGCGGCTTAGCCAATTAATTAGTGTATCGCTAGCATCGTTCAATTCATTTTGGAGGATTGGAAAATGGGAGTCGGTTGGGTTTGCAATAGTGGCGGGACTTACCTGGGATCCGAACGGCACAGTTGGAGAGTGGGTCCACACATGCTCTTAGTCACTTTGTAAAGGCTATTTTGTGATCTCTTGTCCACACACTGACGGAAGTGTGAGGCGGCATAATTGAGATTCCTTAGTCACCGAATGGTGATGAAATCATAAACTTGGGGGTAAAGTGGTACAACCTTTGTAGGGTGTAAAACTATCATGATAGTCTTGCTCCTGGTTACGAGCGACCTGGACTCTCACATGATTAGGGTTCTGGACCTGAGGATGGCATAATGATTGGAATTGGTATTGGGTTATGAATCAGTTATGGTAAATTGGATATGGACGGTTATGCATGATTATGTCAGATGGCCATTGAATGGTTGGTAATTGATGGAATTTGATATAGTGTTGTTGGTAATTGGGTTATGATAGGATTTGACCACACATAGTAATCATAAGTCGCATTTTCTTACATTTGTAAATGAAATGCACTTTTCTGCAATAAACCATTATTGTTGTCCTTGTTTAAGCTACTTGTCAAAGTTTCCCACACATGCTGAGTACGACATGTGCTCACTCTTGCTATTCCCATATTAATTCGGCAACATGTTATAACTTAGAGTATCTGCAGGATTATGAGGACTACTAGGCGTGCGTGTCATCGTCAAATGCCTATTGAGATGGAGCTTTCTAGTGCATAGTTTTCCTGCAACAATATTACCAGAACTTGTATTCGAGACTATTTGGATATTGTAATAAGGTACTATTTATTATTCGAAACATGGTTATTGTGTGAATATCATTTTTGATGCACTCATGTATGTGTGTTAAACATCCTGGACACACGTATGCGTCACACTTGCTTCATTCTCAAAACCGGGTGTCACAATGATAATAATGACAAGTTTAAAAACTAGATACAAGTTCGTGGATCATACGAGAAAAAGAAACTACTACTCCCCCCTCAACCTCTTCCCGTTTGGCATCAAAACACCAAAAAGGAAAAGAGTGAGGGATTAGGCCTAGAAACTACTCATCCCCGCTTCCATTGTCCTCCTCGCTTTTGTCTTCATCCTTGTCACTCGCGATTTGTTCATCATTTTCTTGATTCTTCGAGTTGTTGTCGTTCTGCGCGTCTTCTTCATCGTTATCTTCATTTTCTTCAATGATGGGGGCAACATTGGATGGGCCACCATTGCCACCAAAGAAAGCAAGCTCCGCCTCGATGAGCTCCAGGAAGGGAGTGAGCTCTCTATTCTGGGATGTCGAGGGAGCCAATGGGACATCCATATTCTCACATAGCTTCTTCACGTACTTCTCGGTCCTCCTTTAGGATACTTTGACCTTGCATCACAAAGTGAAGATAAACTTTAGGAACTTGAGAACTCTGCTTGAGTAGCCTCCAAAGGTGGAGGAGGGAGCAGAGGGTCCTGTGGAGGACGAAGGAGGAGATTCGGAGGCCCTCCTCCTAGAAGAGCCAGAGAGCTTGGGGAGTGGAGTCAAAATTTGAGGGCGAAACTTCCTGTGCTTGACATCTTTCATAAGCTCCAAACCAGATACTTTATCAGTCATGCACATAATGAACGGAGCATATCCTCATGAGCTGTTGGAAGTGCGAGAGATGTTGAAGTTATCATTGTGGATATATTCAAAAATGTTGAACCTTTCATCTTCACTTAGCAATTTCATTGAATGCCTTATCAACCTTTGAATCATTCTTGCATCTCCATCTTTAGGTGCTAAGGTCTTCCTCAAGACGCGGTTTGTGACACACGGTTCTAAAAATGAACACATATGTGTGACCAGGGGGTTCAACACACATACACAACTACAGGAAACGCTGATACTTACGTCGACCAATTTAATTTACGTCGGCTGGCCGACGTAAATAAACTAACTTACGTCGGCTGTAGAAATCTGACGTAAGTAAGTTAAATTACGTCGGCTGCCAACGTAAATAACTAGCCCGACAACAGTAAATAAACACTTACGTCGGCCTTGACAACAGGCCGACGTGAATAATCTGGCCGACGTAAATAAGCCTTAACTTACGTCGGCTAATTTTACGGCCGTTGTAAGTTATGTTGGCCAACGTAAGTTTATTCTTTAGTCGACATAAGTTACGTATTTTAACCTACCCCGCACACGCCTTCTCTTTCCTTCCTTACCTGCCGCGCGCTGCTTTCTTTTCTCCCCGCCGCCCGCGCCCGATGCAGCCACTTCCGACGCTGCCGCTCCACACCGCCGCGCGCCGCCGCGCCACCGCCGCCAGGTATGCTCCCCTCCACTCCCCTCCCCTCACCTCCCCTCCCCTTCTGACCGCCGGCCCAGCTCCCTAGCCCCCTCCCCTAGCTAGCGCCGCCCCACCCTCCCTCCCAGATCGCTGCCGTCCGGCCCTCCCTCCCCCTCCCCTCCCCCTCCCCTACACGGTCGTGCGCCGCCTCCCTCCCCCTCCTCTCCCCGGCCCCCCTTCCCCTCCCCCTCCACCTCCCCTCTCCGGCCCCCTCCCCCTACCCTCCATGGCCGACGGCCACCCTACCCCCCCCCCCCCTCCCCTCCTCGGCCCCCCTGCCCTCCACAGACCCCCCACCCCCTACCATCCACAGACCCCCCACCCCCTCCCCAGAACAGACCCCCCACCCCCAGCCCCTCACCCTCCAGAGACCCCCCACCCCCCCCACCCCCCGACCCCACACCCCCTCCACAGACCCCCCTCCCCTCTACTAAAATTTGAATTTAATTGAATTGCTACGTTTAAATTTTATTTGAATTGAATTGAATTGTTCAATTTTGAAATTGAATTAAATTAAATTGTTTAAATTATGCTTAAATTGCTTAATTATTTATTTAATTATGCTTAATTAGTTAATTTGCTTACTTTAGATTATGTTTATTTAATTATCCTTAAGTGGTTAAGTTGCTTAATTGTGCTTAATTTGCTTAGTGTAGATTATGCTTAATTAGTGTAGTGTAGATTATGGTTAATTGGTTTATGTCGAGGGCGGCGTCGGGTCAGGTGGCTGTCGGGGCACTTAGGTTCTGTCGTGGCTATAGATGGCCAATGGGCTATGTCGGGCTAGCCCGGCCCGAGTCCGGCCGGTCTCGTGCATGATAACATTATGCCCGACGCAGCCCGCAAATTTGCTGTGCCGGGCCGAGCCGGCACGACGAGCCATAAGCCAAAGCCAAGCTGGATCCCATTTTCCCCTATCTGGCCATGTCGGGCCCGTTCTCGGGCCGAGCGTGTCGTGCCAGCCTGAAGCGTTAGGGTTAAGTGTATATGGGTCGGGCGGCCTATTACTAACCCTAAAAGTCTGTAGCTAGGTATCTCTTCACCGCAAGGGCCCCCGTACGTTCACATCGGCGTGTTTGTGAGTACCTATAAGTCAATAAAACTCCAAAAACGGATGTTGCGAGTATTTGTCCTTGACTCGCAAATTCGTAAGGCAACAAGTTTTGCAGCTAACCAGTTGCCCCCGTTTGTACTTTAAGAACTGCACCGAATAGGTGGGTGTAGTGTTAAATATGTTGCATTATGCGACCAAAATTTCGTGATTTCTGAGATGGATGATAATCAAACATTGATGAATTGTTAGGGTTAAGTGACAAACCCAGATGGGCATGACACGCAATAAGTGTGATTGTGCCGTGTAGACCATTGTAGTCATGGCCTCCTCCACATCTCCTTTGCCAACAGTTTCGTTGTCTCGCCGGGGTCCTCACCTTGCCTCCTCTGGATGAGAGTCTAGGATTCGTCGCTTGTTGGGCTCGCCTCGCATCCTCATAGATTCAATACGAGGTGAGGGAGCCGAGGGCGGTCGAGCTAGGTCTGAGGTCAAGCCCGAGCATGGCCCGTGTCGGGCTTCGAACTGGCACGGACCCAGTTCACTGTCTCTCTCAATATTTCCTCTATCATGCATAAATTAATGAGAAACTAAAGGTAATTTGTCTGGCTATTAATTGCAGAGTCAAACATGGGCGAAGCTCGTAGTTAGATGTACACTGGTTGGAAGAGCAGAACTAGTGGTCACTCAGCTAAGTGGTACGCCAAGACAGAAGCTTTTGTGGAACCAGCTTTTTCATTGTCAAATAGCGATAAGGCGCAGTGCCCATGTATGAAATGCCGAAACGGAACGTTTTCGGACAAAGTGGAACTTACGATGCACTTTTGTCGAAACGGTTACATGTCACATTATAAGTTGTGGAACTTCCACGGCAAGACAGTTTCTCAAGCTGTACAAGAAGTAGAAGCGGATAATGATGATACCACAGAGGTTGATATGATGGATGAGATGCTGGAAGCTATACGACCAGAGCTTACAGAAGATCCTCAAACAACAGAGGTTAAAGAGTTCTTCAAACATCTCAAAGATTCAGAAGAGGCACTGCATGGACACAATAAAATGCCAATCCTCAATTTTGTGACTAGACTTATGGAAATTAAGTCTAACTTCTTCTTTTATAACAATTGTTACAACATGCTCATCGATTTGTTCAAAGATGCCCTTTCACAACCCAACAAAGTGCCTAAGGATATGTACAACTCAAAGAAAATTCTTTCCTATCCCGGTCTGAAGCACGAGAAGATTGATGTGTGTCTGGACAACTGCATGCTTTTCTGGAGAGAGCACGCCAATGAGAACAAATGTTTGAAATATGGTCAACCAAGGTTTGTCGAAGTTGTTAATAACGATGGTAATATTGTGAAGACAGAAGTTGCACGTAAGCAGCTTCGTTACTTACCTGTGACACCGAGGTTGAAGCGGCTGTTCCTTTCAAAAAAACGGTCAGACACATGAGATGGCAGAAAGAAGGTGAGCGTGAGAACAATGGAGTCATGACACACCCGTCCGATGGTGAGGGATGGAAGGCGTTGGACCGGTTTGACCCAGAATTCGCTCATGAAGCGAGAAATGTTTGCATCAGGTTGGCGACAGATGGGTTCACGACGTTCAACACAAACGCCGCATCATACTCATGTTGGCCCGTCTTTGTCATTCCGTACAATCTTCCACCGGTTTTTTGCATGAAGAATGAGTTTATGTTTCTTAGCCTCATTGTACCTGGGCCAGATCATCCTGGGTCATGTCTCAACGTCATGTTGAAACCGTTGATTGAAGAGTTGTAAATGTTGTGGACGGGAGTCGAAGCGTACGACTGTTAGAAGAAGTAGAAATTAAACCTCCGAGCTGCTTATTTGTGGTCCGTTCATGATTTTCCGGCATATGGCATGTTTTCTGGATGGAGCACTCATGGTCAGTTGACATGTCTGATATGTGCCTCGGGTACCGATTGCTTTCGACTTACATATGGAGGCAAGATATCTTACTTCGATTGTCATAGATGTTGGCGGCCTCTGAATCACTTGTTTACACAACAGAGGAATGTCTTCAGAAAAAACACCGTTGTCACTAAAGGACCACCGAATCGTCTTAACGGGCCAGAAATATCTGATATGTTGGACAAATTGGTGCCAGATGAAGGTCGTCCTGGATATTTCGAAGTTTACGGAGACAAACACAATTGGACTCACATATGTGGACTTTGGGAGTTACTATATCTGAAGACGTTGATTCTAAGGCACAACATTGATGTTATGCATCAAGAGCGTAACATGGACGAATGTATCATAAGCACATGCATGGACATGACGGGCAAAACAAAAGACAATTTAAAGGCTCGAAAGGATCTTGCCAAGCTTTGTAACCGTCAAAATCTTGAGCTCTCCGAAAATGGTGGTAAACCACGCGCTCCTTTCTGTCTTTGACCTAAAGAAAAAAAAGAAGTTCTCGAATGGTTGCAAAGGTTGAAATTCCCAGATGGTTATGCAGCTAGTCTGAGACAAGCCGTGAATGTGAAAATGGGAAAGCTCATTGGGTTGAAGAGTCATGATTATCAGATAATCATGGAAAGACTTCTGCCTGTTATGTTTTGAGACTATTTTGACGATGCGGTGTGGAAGGTGTTAGCCAAGCTTAGCCATTCTATAGGCAACTCTATGCTAAAGAAATCACGCCAGAGATGATGACTAAATTGGAAAAGGAGATTTCAGTACTTTTGTGTAAGATGGAAAAAAATTTTCCTCCAGGATTTTTCAGTCCAATGCAACATATCTTAATTCATCTTCCATTTGAAGCGAAAGTGGGCGGTCCCATGCAATATAGGTGGATTTATAATATTAAAATATCACTTAGATATCTGAAACCAATGGTTTGTAACAGGACAAGGGTTGAAGGTTGCATCGCCGAAGCTTTTACTCTTAAGGAAGTAGGATACTTCTCAAGTGTTTACTTTGCAGAGGAACACAATGTTAATACTTCGGTAATGCAGTACAATATGTATTAGCAACCTCCTTGTAGCGATCTCTCCATTATCACAACAAGAGGCACTACTGTTGGTAGTTACACTTCCTACGATGTTAGCGAAAAAGAAAGGCGTGCTGCATTCTTCTACATGTACGCTAATATGGAAGAAATGAATGAATATTTCAAGTAAGTGTTTCTCCTACACTTATGCTTTTCACCATCTCTTCCAACACATGTATTCTAAAAGGTTCTCTTTTTCGTATAATATATTCGACAAGCAAAATTGGAGACATAGACATCAACCCACGAGCAAGCAAATAGAACAGATTCGACGGGAATGAATGAACGGGGGATCTAATTTTCTTTCCTGGTTTCGAGATCAAGTAACATTTTCTCGATAACAAATCAATGTTAACAATGTTTTCTTATAACTTAAGAATGCTTTCATTTTCTAATAACTCCATATCTTGGACGGTGCCAAAAAGATGCCAATGTCCATGAAGATTCGCGACAACTATCCCGTGGAGTGGTTAATGTTAGAAGTTATGGTTGATATGACGTTAATGTCTTTCGATTCCGTACAACTCAATTTGAATCTCTTCGTCCTCTTGCGGCAACATGTAATACCGGAGTTGTGATGAGGGCAATCGATTCGCAAGATCATAAAATGCAGTACTACGGGATTATTAAAAAAAATACTTGAATTCACTTTTGTCGCGAACAACCCAATTCGAGCGGAATTCTTTGACTACAAATGGTTTGATTCCATTCATGGAATTCAAGTAAACGAATTTGACATGGTCGAAGTAAAACACACGGAACGATTGAAAGGATTCGATTCATTAGTTCTTGCACACCAAGTAGAGCAAGTGTACTATCTACCTTATCCATGCAATAAATTCAAAGCTTGGTTGGTGGTACATAAGGTGAATCCTCATGAGCGGTTATACGCTCCAGGAGATGATGATTACCATGACGAAGCTGAGGTTGATTGTGTCTACCAAGAGGAAGAGTTGCCAGACTCCTTCTCAGTCGAGCCCAGTGTAGGACTCGATGACTTAATTGGAGACGCTCAAGATATCGAGGCTGGCACGGAAGCGGAAACAGAATCAAAATCGGAAACTGAAGATATCGATTACATAGTCAAACCTGTTGATTTGCGCAAACAAAAACGATATGCGGAAGAAGAAGATCGATGGGCTGGTTTAAGGAGTAGGGTGCATGATCGTGATGTTGATGAATTTTGAAGTAACTTTTTATTCACTAATTTATCATTACTTTTGTATATTATCTTTCCATATTAATCATTTATTCCTTGCAACAAGATGTTGTCAAAGGGGAAGCCAGTGAGAGGGTTTCAGCCACCACGAGACCCTTGCTCAGGGACCTGGTTACCTTCGAGCTGACGTTCCCTCTTTCTGGCGCACGCTCCACCCTCAGCTGTCGTGTGCTTTTAGCGAACGGAGGTAAATTTTAGTTTACAATAAAGTTATTTTAGAAATTGCAGTTGTTATTAATTATTTATTGTCAATCTATTCCTTTTGTGTAGTATGACTCAGAGACTTCTGAGTCAGAGTCAGAGTCATAGGCTAGGGGGGCCACTACAGGAGCCCGACTCAGAGGCTAGGGGGCCACTACAGGAGCCCTCTAGCGCTAGCCTCCCTTCGGAGCCGGCTAGCGCTAGCCTCCCTGTGCAGCCGGCTACCACTAGCCTTCCTTTGGACTCCGGTGGTTCTGCAGAGCCTTCAGGGTCACTAGACACGACATTGTTGCAGCAGAGGCGACGGACCAGGAGGACCCACTTTGCGGCTCCTCCTCTGGTTACTACTCAGCGGACCACGATATGTCCTGTTGAGGACAGGTAAATGTTGTATATAGTATATTAAATATTAGATGTTGTTTCCTTTACTTAATGCTTTATTATATTTTGTAGATGTTGTTACGACTTTTCGTTCACGGCAGCCGAGAAGCACCACAGGCAGGTTAACAGTGTCCTGGGTGCTATCGTGAAGTTGCACTACTCTGGTGTCATTGACGGTTTTCTTGCCCTATCGTGGGATGACTACGCTCGTGTCTCTCATTCGGTCCATGGCACGGTTCAGGGAGCCGTGTGGCACGATTTTATGGTACGTTTATCTATTTAATTTTTTCAACTCGTTTGAATTGTTAATGCATATCACTTAAATATTTGTTTTCTTAAAGCTGAGGTACCAAGTAGAGGAACCGGGCATGGAGTACCACGCGAGATGCGTGTTCCATTACAACGCTCAGAAGCTCATGACGGCAGCGTTGTCGTACGCCCGGATTCTGGCCGTCAACGTGTACTACAAGCGGCACCCCCGAGAGCAGGAGCAGGAGCAGCAAAAGGGTGTATTTAGGAAGGACTCGGACTCGTACTTGATAGAGGAGCAGTACACAGAGGTAAGTTTTTAATATTTTTAAATATTTACAATATCTACGTATGTTAACTGCGATTATGAAAAATGAAATATGTGCAGGTTAGTATTTCATGGTTATAGGGTAACATCGAGGCGTACATAGCTCTTTGTTAGTACTGGGCTAGCGATGCTTTCATCAATTAGTCCACAAAGGCCAGACAGTACCGCATGTGGTCCGAGGGCAAGCACAACTATGGCGGCGACGGCTACTTGCGTTTGGCTAAAGGCATGGTAAGTACCTTTTCAATTTATTTATGTGTTCCTAATATATTATTTATCTCACTAACGTGGCTGTACAGGAGCGAGACATGGGTCATGAGCCGACCCAGACCCAGGTTTGGAAGAGACGTCACAAGGGAAGTGACCCTTCTCAGCCAGGGCAGTGTAGTCAGGTCGCAGCCAACCGACTGGTAAGTTTTCAAAATTCATCAATTTCATTATAACTAATACTATTATTGACATGCTTACAAGATTTATTTGTTTTGTAGGCAAAGTACGCGCAGGAGGTCGCGAATATACACAATGTGGATTACGATTGGGAAAGCGCGCTGATCGACCCCCAAGCCGCGTACGCAAGCGGAGGCAGGAAGGCCCACAGACGGTGAGTTCTTCGTGTGTTTCATTTCTTTTTCAATTAATCTTCTTCTACTTAGAGTTTTCATTCTTGCCAGGTTTGCCATTTTGATGGAGTTGTCGACTCGAGGTCGACGCGACCTTTGAGAGGTGCTTAATCGTCGCAGGCTTCGTCCGTTGGGACCAGTGGTCGTCTCTCGCCGATCCAGCTGGAGCTCCAGGCCATGAGGGAGACGCTGACGCAAACCCAGGTAGAGTTGGAGAGGATGAAAGCAGAGGCAAGGGAGGAGCAGTAGACGACGACCTTAATGATGGCCCAGAAGCAAGAAGCGCTGGTGGTAAGTAATTTAAAGTACCGTAGTTAAATTTCACATAACTTCAATAACATATATCTTCTAATATTTTGCAATGGCAGGCTCTTGCTCGACACAGCGGTCAGGATATCGAGATTCCTTTGCTTCTGCCGCAGCAGACACCAGAGCAGGTGATAAACTCTCTCTTTAGTATTGTTGTATCCATTTTAGTTTTTTACATAGAGAGATAAGGAGGTAGAAATGATTAGTATATAGTTAATAAGTTGTAATCAGTGCTTCCAGTTAACAAAGGGCTAGTGGTTCATAAGCTTGACCTGTTACCTAAAGTCTCCAACTCTGATACCTGCTAGTTTGCTATTTATATATGCAACATTACTTCATTTGAAACTACAGCATGCTTTCTTCTTTTGTCACTAATGTTCTTGGACTCTGATGTTATCACTGAGTTGACATTGATGCTTACTAGTGATTTTGTTTCTTTTGCAAGGTTCAGGAATGCGTCGAGAAGATCCCGGAGGCAGTGAAGGGGCTAGCATGTAGCTCGGTGGATGTTTTGTTGTTGTTGATGTTTTGGAACTAAATTTGCAACTATTTTGCATTCTGTATACTATTCTGTGTATCTGTCTACTTGTATATATCTGTTCTGTATTCTATTTTGCATTCAGTATACTGTTCTTTGTACATGTATTTGCAAGGTAGTTAGTTTCTATTTTAAAAAAAATTCGAAAACTTAACTTACGTCGGCTATGGCCGCGCCGACGTAAGTTAGCCCAGTTTAACTTACGTTGGTGTGTCCTAACCGACGTAAGTTATATCACTTAACTTACAACGGTTTGGTTCAACCGACGTAAGTTACACCACATAACTTACGTCGGCCTGATGTGGCCAACGTAAGTACTCCGGCCCAGCCCGTGGCCCATCCCGCTATGTGACTTACGTCGGCTGCTGCAGACCGACATAATTAAGATAACTTACGTCGACGACCGACGTAAGTTACCTTAATTACGTCCAAACCGCTACATCGGCCAGCCGCTGACGTAATTAAGGAAAAACCGACGTAATTAATTTACTTATGTCGGTTTAGGCTTTAATTACGTCGGTCTTGGCCGACGTAATTGATCGATATTCCTGTAGTGCACGAGTGCTTCACAAAGGATATACAAAAAATTACCACAACATAAATGAATTAAAAGGTACTTTTATTACAATATTAAAATAATCCTCAAATTACAACTCTAGTGATCATTATTACTAATAATTGTGCAGCGGAAATAATCTAAACATTAAGCTAAGCAACTAAGCAAATGGGATATAGTGCGGCTCCAAGCAATCCACAAGCAAGTCTACGGCATCACACAACCTAGTACTACACATTATTGTCAGGGTACTCCCAAACATCACCTAAAACTGATAGTGGGGGAATAGCAAGCGTGAGCACATGTCATACCCAGCAAGTGTGGGAAAATAATGACATGTAGCTTAAACAAGGAATGATAACAAATAATGGTTAGTTGCTGAAAAGTGCATTTAAAACATGTAAAAAAATTCTACAATGTCTATATAAAGTAATCCCATCATAATCAAAAATAATTAACAATTACAGGTCCAATATCATCAATTACCATTATCTTAGACCCATCAATAATTCTTCATCCAAATACAAAATTCTTACCATCATCATTAACCATGTTCATTTACCATAATCGAAACCCATAACCAATACCATAACCAGACCATCCCAAATACCAAGTTCCCACTAATCATTTGATAGTCCAGGTCGCTCATAACCAGGAGCACAACTGTCATGATAGTTTTGTGAGACCTATGTGTGCTGAATACATTGGCTATGATGATAAAAGTTTTGTGTACTGCCAAAACACCCTTTTAACAAGGTTCGACTCTAGGTTCGAGATCCTGTAAGGTCCAACGATAGGTCCGGCTTGTTTTGGGTAGCTCCGTCAAGATCCGATGTAAGGTCTGACTTGCTGTGGCTAGGTCCGACTTATTTTGGCTAGGTCCAAATTCTTTGTCTAGGTCCAACATGTTTTTTCTAGTTCCGACGCAAGGTTCGACTAGCTTTGGTAAGCTCTAGCGCTAGGTCCTGCTAGCTTTGGTAAGCTCCGACTCAAGGTCTGGTTAGCTTTGGCAAGGTCCGGTGCTAGTCTACAATGGTTCAGCTTTTACATTGAAATGTTATAAACTTGCTTTACATATATAGAAAGCTTTCTTAGTATTCTTTTACTAAGTTTTTGATGTGCTCTGGCTGATTATGGTGGTTAATGTTTTTGCTATGGTTTGCAACATGCTTATGTGAGGTGCTCACGTAAGGTGTTGTGGTTTCGGAACTAACGTGAGTCAAGTCGAGGACATGTGCTCAGAAGTATTGGTTGTTTGTTCATGTGCAGGTGTTGCTTGAGTTCGAGATAAGGCTGGTGACATGATCCATTGAACTAGTCTTAGGGAGAAAATGAGGTTCAACAACCAAGTTTGGGAGGAATTGTGGTTGAGTTGATTGGGAGGTTACGCAACATGTTTGAATCAAGAACAATGCATATAAAGGTATCGTGGACGTCATTGGAAGATGTTTGCACGTGTACAAGGATGTGGTTGTATGGTTCCAAAGTGTTATGAAGAGATGTGGACGTAAAGAATTGGTCGGAAAAGTCCAACCGACTAGGTTATGGACTCAGGCTGCGGCTGAGTCATGTTTGACTCAAATATGAAAAGATTTGAGTTGGTTATGATAGGATTTCATGTGGTTCACGAAGTTCAGTTATTTTTTGGAATGTGGGATATATTACGAAGGTGATTGGAAGTCTTAAGATTGCTTCAACTTGCGTATAGAAGAGTCTCGAGTAGTTATGGAATGTTTTGGTGGAAATTGAGTAGGATACGAGTCCTAGTTTGGTTTGGGTTAGCCTCATGGCTAATTATATAAGAAAGGGAGGCTAGAGATCGTGGTACCATGATTTTGGGGTGTTCCTCTTTTGTTATATTGAATAAACATGTAGTTTAAAGGAACTTTTGTGTTTTGTATGTCTGACTTGTTTCAGACAAGTTTTTCTTGTCTAGTTTCTGCACAGCACTACCTTGCTTTGGTGGGTTTATCATAACCCGAGTTTTACAAATCCAATTGACGTGATTCTTTTTGGGTTGTCTTTACAACTTGATTATCTATCATATGTGAAAATTTTACGGTCATTGGATTTGTAATTTCTGAGCTACACGAGTTTTTTGCAGTGTTGTAGATCTGATTTTTCTCGGGTAGAATAGATTGACTTTTGTTCGATATTTCGATTGTAACTTGAGTTTTGCTCAACGGATTTTCGTGAATCTTGTTGTGACGTCTTCGTGACATTATTCTCCACAATCTATACTAGTTTTGTGACAATTGATCATGTTTAGATTAGTCGCACACACGATTTCTTTAACAGATCAATTTTCTTTTGAGGGGTTTTTGTTGCTTCCGTGAATAAGTTGAAATCTACCATTCACCCCCTTCTGGTAGCTTTTTATGTGCTCTTCGATCCTATAATTGGTATCAGAGCTAGGTTGCTCTAATCTTAGAGATTTGCACGTATTTTGAATAATCATCATGGAGAAATACTCCTTCAAACCTTGTGTGTTTAGTGGCATTGATTTTCAGGTTTGGAAGGCACACATGGAGGCCTTCATCCAGGCGCAAGGCTTTGCAACATGAGAAAAGGTGTAGAATCCTTTCAATGTGCTGTCAAACAATTAAGTTACAGCTACAAATCTGAGAGATGTCGACAACAACAACAAGGTTCGGAACTTGATCATACAAGGACTAACTCAAAGCTTCTTTGACCGTGTTGCTCACCTCCGATCCGCGTACGATGTTTTGAAAGCTCTATGTGATTACCACGAGTATCCAACACGATCAAGGAGGTAAGGCAAGACATGTTCAAAAAGGAGTACATGCGCTTTGAGATGCAACCAAGTGAGTCCATCGACGACCTCTTTGCTTGCTTTAATAAAATTCTCAGCAACTTGCGTACTGTCAATGTTAATTTTTCAGATGTTGAGAATGCTAGGCAATTACTAAGTGCATTGTACATGTCAATTTGGGAGATGAAAGTCACATCTATTTGTGAATCTACTGTCATGAGTACAATTACATTACATGTTCTATATTCTAAATTGAAAATTCACGAAAATTGACATAATCTTACGTAAGAACCCTCTCAAGTATTGAATTTGTTTCTTAACATGAGATGCCTAGCTCCGACCAATATTCATCTTGTAGAACACTTGCTTTGTCGTCCTCTCTAACCCTTGAACACATTGAAGAGTTTCCAGATTCTCAGAAGCATTGCAAAATGTGAGAACTAGAAGGAGAGGGACTTGAATGTAGCCTAGAGGGCGGGGGGTGTTAATAGGCTTTTTGATCTTTTGTCAGATCCTAAAATACTTAACAAATCAATCAAATACAGAGAGATCAGACTAGTCCGGTAGTGTGCAGACTAGTCCGGTATGCGTGGACTAGAACGATCAACTTTGATCGATGATTTAACTTCTGATACTCTATACAACGGAAAATATTTCATAACTTTGAAGTATTACGTAAATGAAACAAGGTGTGTCTAAGATTAACTTTAATATCAATGTTTCAACCTAAGTTACACGAGATTAAGTAAACCATAGAATGTGATGAACACTAAGAACAAAAGGTGTGAGACACGATTTTATCCCGTGGTTCGATTCCCACAAAGGAAACCTACGTCCATGTTGAGGAGTCCACGGAGGATCGGGTCTTCACAAACCCTACGCTCGTCGAATCGCCACGGAGGCCGATTCTCTTCCACAATCACAAAGGGGCAAATAACCTTGTTCAAGGCGCATTCTCACGAGTTGAGGGCTCCCCAAGATTTATAATGAAGAACACCACTAGACACACTCGAAAGATATGCAATAAACAACAAGAGTTTGCAAGAGAATCAAACCCAAGAGCTCAAGATAGTGTGGAACAAGTCTCTCCTTTTGATCAATGCTTATCCTCAAAGATGTAATCTTTCTAGGGTTAGAATGTGTGGAGAGATGTGTGTTTTGGGCTCTTGGAAGGTGTGACGGTGCAGGGAGTCGAGAGTTATGGTTTTAGGGCCGTAAACCTCTATTTATGCTAGTGTATGATCGAAGAACACGTGAAAAGCTACCAGAGGGGGTGAATGGTAGATTTAAACAATCATACGTAGCGGAAAAATAAAACCCAACCCCTTCGGCAAAAAAATGATATGTTAAGAAATCGTGTGTGAAACTAATCTAAACGTGTTTCACTGTGACAAAAGTGATATATATCAGAAAGAATCAAGTCACGAAGAAAACACAAGAAGAATCACTCAAATCCATCGAGAGAAACTCAAGTTATGATCGAACGATCGAACAAAGGTCAATCTGTCCTACCCGAGAAAAACTGTTCTGGAACGCTGCAAAGAAACTCGTGTAGATCAGAAACCACAAATCCAATGAGCGTTAAATTTTGACAGATGATAGATAATCAAGTTGTGAAGACGACCCAAAAAGAATCACATCAATTGGATCTGTAAAACTCGAGTTATGATAAACCACCGACGAAAGATAGTGCTGTCCAGAAACTCGACGAGTAAAATTTGTCTGGAACAAGTCGGGCTAAAAAGGCACAAAAGTTCCTTCAAACTACAAATTTAATTCAATAGAACACATTAGGAACAGCCCCAAAGTCGTGCACCACGAGCTGTGTCCTCCCTTGCTTATATAACCAGCCCTTAGGCCAACCCAATCTCAACTAGGACTCTAATCCTACTCAGATCACGAATCGAAACATTCCATAACTGCTTAGGAATCTTCCATACGCAGACAGAAGCAATCTTAAGACTTCCAAACACCTTAGGAATGTATACCACATTCCTAAAACAACTAAAATTCGTGACCCACACAAAATCCTATCATAACCAACTCGATACATTCCATACCGAGCCATAACCGACTCCGCCGCAGCCAAAGTCATCAACCGATATGATCCGATCCTTCCAACCAGATCTTCCCATCCATAAACCATCTTCAGAACCATGTTGCCACATCATGCGCCGCATGCATACGTGCAAACACCTTCCTTCGATGTCAAGTAACCTTCATATGCACTGCTCTTGATTCAATCATCCTGCGCGACCTCCTAACGCGCTCAACCACAATTCCTCCTGAATATAGTTGTTGGAACCTCATCTCCTCTATGAGACTAGTCCAAAGGATCCTATCACCAGCAATGTCTTGAACTCAAGCAACACCTGCACATGAACAAACAACCAATCCGTACGAGCCCAAGTCCGCGACTTGACTCAAGTCAGTTCCAAACACAACACCTTATGTGAGCACCTCACATAAGCATGTTGCAAAGCATAGCAAAACGATATCAGCCATATCAACCAAAATGCACCAAAAACTTAGTAAAAGAATACTAAGCAAACTTTCTATCAATGAAAAGCAAGTTCCAAACATTTCACATGAAAATTTGGAACATTACGATCAAGCTCCGAACCTTGCCAAAGCTAACCGAAGCTTGAGCTGGAGCTTACCAATGCTAGTATAACCTTGCGCCAGAGCTTACCAAAGCTAGTACAACCTAGCGCCGGAGCTTACCAAAGCTAGTCGGACATAGCGCCGGAGCTAACCAAAACTAGTCGGAACTAGTCATCCCAAAAGTCGGAGCTAGAAAAACATGTCGGAGCTAACCAACATAAGTCGGACCTAGCAAAACATATCGGAGCTTAACAAATACATGCCAGAGCTAACATAGACATGCCGGAGCTAAAGAAAAAGCTCACCGGAGCTACCCAAAAACATGTTGAATCTAGACAAAGAAAGTTGGACCTATTGTCAGACCTTGCAGAAGCTCGGAGCTAGAGTCGGACCTTGCCAAAAAGATATTATGGCAGCATTCAAAACTTTTGTTGTCAAAGCCAATGTATTCAGCACACATAGGTCTCACAATCTCCCCCTTGATGAATGCATTGGCAACACCATTTAAAATCCGAACATTGGCTTGAAATGTTTTGAGAACAACTTTCCCCCTTTTTGAAAATCAAATGAGATAGAAATAAATTTCTCCCCCTATACATATTTCTCCCATTGCATAATTTACCATATTATCTCTCCCCCTTTGACGATGTATTCAGCAAGGTTCAAAAGAGAAATTTTATTGTTATGAGCATATTATAACATATACATATAAAACAAAGCTCATCCAAGTCATACTATCAAGTAACTTACACTATCACAACAATGAGATACATAAAGTAGTGTAAGCCATGCTACAGATCAAATGTAATTTTCAATTTAAGCAAGTCATGATCTCACAAACTTAACTATTTCAATACCTGAAAGCATGACACTTGTTGCTGCATTTTATTATTTTTGAAAGAACAAATTTAGATCATATGATATTTGCAAGAGATTATATGCGCATCTGCCTTATTCTAACCAACCAAGCCAAACCTATGTCATTTGACAATCAAAAGCTTAAGGACATGGTTTTAGTCATACGCAACTTCTTCCAAGTTCATATCAAAGTGCAATGATAAGCCATCTCAAAAGGAGAAGTGCGATGCATGTATATTCTCTTGATCTTTTCTACAATTATATTTATTCAAAAAAACTCAACATGTGAGTTGATTACTTGATTAATTCTTTATGATTAAAAACACTTGTGAGCATGCAACAAGTTCAAAACAGCAAGAAAGTTCAACCATGACCAGATGTAGTGTAAGTAATTATTCCAATTACTAGACATGGCTACAACTACAAAATGTATAACACGAGTAATGTAGTAAGAACTTTTAGCATGTAAAGGGAATCACAAAGTCATATATGTATGAAATACTATGCTCATATTATTTTAATTTCAGATTCACGCATAGACTTCTCAAGTTTGAAAAACTCCCCCTCAATGTAAGCCATGAGGATGCATAACCCCTATTTCACTACGAATGAAACAAAAACGAGTGAAATCCAAAGGTTTTGTAAAAATATCAGCCAATTGTTGTTCGGTATCTTCATGGTGAAGCACAATGTTTCCTTTTTTCAACATTATCACGGAGAAAGTGATACCTAATATCAATGTGCTTAGTTCTAGAATGTTGCACAGGGTTTTTAGCAATGCAAATGGCACTAGTGTTATCACAAAACAGTGGAACACTATCTAGATCAACCCCATAGTCCTTAAGTGTTTGAATAATCCAAAGAATGTGTGAGCAAGCACTAGCTGCAGCTACATATTCAGATTTGGCTGTGGATTGTGCAACTGAATTTTGTTTTCTAGAGGACCAAGCAACAAGTGAATTACCAAGAAAATGACAAGCACCAGAAGTACTTTTCCTATCAATCCTACAACCTACAAAATCAGCATCGAAAAAAGCTTTCAAAGTAACGGTTGAGGAAGAAGGAAGAAAAATGCCAAATTCTTGAGTTCCATGTAAGTACCTGAGAATCCCTTTGACGGCTTGACAATGTGAAGCACGTGGGGAAGCTTGAAACCGTGCACAAAGACATACACTGAATTGCATGTCCGGTCTTGATGCCGTGAGGTACAAAAGTTATTCGATCATGCTTCTATATTCTTTTTGATCCACAGGTTCACCATCTTCATCAAGTTCAAGTGTTGTTGCTGTACCCATTGGCGTCCGAAGAGGCTTGCTTTTGTCCATGTTGAAGCGTCTTAGGAGGTCTTTTGTATACTTCGTTTGATGAACAAAGGTACCCTCCTTGGTTTGCTTGATTTGCAGCCCCGAAAAGTACGTGAGTTCTCCCATCATACTCATCTCAAATTCTGAACTCATCATAGCTGAAAACTTGGACACAAGATCATGAGAAGCACAACCAAAGATAATATCATCCACATACACTTGAACAAATAATGAGTCACTGCCATGCTTAAGCACAAACAGAGTTTTATCAACCTTGCCCATGGTAAACCCTTTTTCAAGTAAGAATGTTTTTAACCTATCATACCATGCTCTAGGGGCTTGTTTGAGACCGTACAAGGCTTTGGACAGTTTTTAAACATGATTAGGAAAATCTGGATTTTTAAAAACCGGTGGTTGTTTGACATAGACCTCCTCATCTATGTAGACATTAAGAAAAGCACTTTTAACATCCATTTGATGTAGCTTAAAACCTTTAGATGCAGCAAAAGCTAACAAAACTCTTATGGCTTCTAATCTAGCAACAAAAGCAAAAGTTTCATCAAAATCTAGACCTTCAACTTGAGTGAAACCTTGAGCAACCAACCTAGCCTTATTCCTAACCACAACCCCATCCTCACTTTGTTTATTTTTAAACACCCATTTAGTTCCAATTAAAGTGTGATCTTGAGGTGGAGGTACAAGTTTCCAAACATTATTTCTTTCAAAATTTTCTAACTCTTCTTGCATGGCAATAATCCAATATTCATTAGTGAGTGCGTGTGATATATCTTTGGGTTTAAAAGAAGCAACAAAAGCAAAATGAGCATGAGAGTTTGGATCGCAAAACCTGGACCGTGTAACTCGTTCGTGCAAGCTTCCAATAATATATTGTGGAGGATGAATTATGAGAACCCAGAGGTGAGTGGACACTTCACAAGCTTCTTCTTCTTCATGTTCATCACAAAACGATGAGCTTGTGACTTGAGGAGGATCTGGACCAGCAATGGTGGTCGTCGGTGCTGGCTGTGAATCAAAATCAGGAGCTCAAACAATGTCATTAGCTGCTGAATTTTCAGGCAGCAGTTCCACCTATTCCTCATCTTCAACGAAAATGCCCCCCCCCCTGCGGATATGGATCTGGATCTACAATGTTTGAGCTAGTACCTGGGCAAGATTCATCAAAAGACACTTCACAAGTCTCCACAATTTTGTTAGTGTCAAGTAAAAGCACACGGTAGCCTCTAGTATGAGATGGATAACCAATAAACATGCCATCAATGGATCTAGGTTCAAATTTATAAAGATTACCATGTTTATTTAACAAAGCATTTGCAACCAAAGACCCGAAAGTGCGTAACACTAGGCCTATGTCCAAACCGGAGCTCATATGGTGTTTTACCTAGCTTAGTGCACAAGAAAACACGATTTAAGACATAACAAGCGATTGTAATCGCATCAGCCCAAAATTTCCTAGGAGTTTGATATTCATCAAGCATAGTCCTAGCCATCTCAAATAAGGTTATGTTCTTTCTTTCTACAACAATGTTTTGTTGAGGTACATATGGTGAAGAAAATTGATGATCTATTCCATTTTCACCACAAAAGTGATCAAAAGATTGATTTTTAAATTCAGTTCCATTATCACTTCTAATTGCTTTTAAAGATCCTGGGTGATCAATTGATAATCTAAGAAATAAAGTTCTAAAGTGACTAAAAGCTTTATTGTTAGACGCCATAAAGTAAACCCAAGAGTATCTAGAATAATCATCAACAATAACAAAAACATACCATTTACCTCCGAAGGAATGAACACGTGATGGTCCTATGGTGTCAAGGCGCAAAAGTTGACCCGGTTCAGTTGTCATGAGCATTGTGAGAGGAGTATGTGAACCTGAAACCATTTTAGCATGTCCACAAGAAGAGCACACAATTTCTTTGTTCCCTTTAAGCTTAGGCACCCATGTATGCGATCAGGAGCACTAACATGCGTTAGGTGATCAAAGCCTACATGACCAAGTATACGATGCCAAAAATATAAGTCCTTTGAATCGTTAGCAACTAGACACCTATGCTTAGAGGAAGAAATATCAAAATCAGCTTTAAAAACTCTTACAAACCGAGACATGTTAAAAATAAGATCACTATTTGAACCTACAACTTTGCAGTAGTTTTTAATGAAAATAATTTCCAGATTTTCATCTAGCAATTGTGAAACAGAAAGCAAGTTGTATTTCAAATCTTTTAAAAGTGCCACATCATTCAAAGTGTAGTAATCATTTACACTAACCGAACCCTTAGCAATTATAGGATTTGAAGAATTATCAACAAAAGTAACATTCTCTACACGTGACACAAAAAAGAGGGAGGAGAACCATTATTTGTTACCGGTCATGTGTGTAGGATCGAAGAGCACGTGAAAAGCTACCAGAGGGGGGGGGGGGTGAATGGTAGATTTAAAAATCTTACGCAGCGGAAACAATTAAACCCCAACCCCTTCGGCAGAAAAACGATCTCTTAAAGAAATCGTGTGTGAGACTAATATAAATGTGTTTCACCATGACAAAAGTGATGGATATCAGAGAGAATCAAGTCACGAAGACAACACAAAAGGAATCACTCAAATCCGTTGAGAAAAACTCAAGTTATGATCAAAAGATCAAACAAAGGTCAATCTGTCCTACCCGAGAAAAAACAGTTCTGGAACGCTGCAAAGAAACTCCTGTAGATCAGAGACCACAAATCCAATGACCGTGAAATTTTGAAAGATGATAGATAATCAAGTTGTGAAGACAACCCAAAAAGAATCACGTCAATTGGATCTGTAAAACTCGAGTTATGATAAAAACCACTGACAAAAGGTAGTGCTGTCCAGAAACTCGACGAGTAAAACTTGTCTGGAACAAGTCAGACGAACAAGGCACAAAAGTTCCTTCAACCTACGAATTTTATTCAATGGAGCACAAGAGGAACAGCCCCAAAGTCGTGCACCACGAGCTCTGGGCTCCCTGGCTTATATAACCAGCCCTTAGGCCAACCCAATATCAACTAGGACTCCAATCCTACTCAGATCACGAATCGTAACTTTCCATAACTGCTCAAGATTCTTCTATACGCAGATAGAAGCAATCTTAAGACTTCAAAACACCTTAGGAACGTATCCCACATTCCTAAACAACTCAAATTCATGACCCATACGAAATCCTAACATAACCTACTCGATACTTTTCATACCGAGCCATAACTGACTCTGCCGCAGCCGAAGTCATCAACCAATACAATCCGATCCTTCCAACCAGATCTTTCCATCCATAAACCATCTTCGGAACCATGTTGCCATGTCATGCACCGCATGCATACGTACATACACCTTCCTTCGATGTCCAGAAACCTTCATATGCATTGTTCTTGATTCAATCATGCTGCGCAACCTCCTGATCAGCTCAACCACAATTCCTCCTGAATTTGGTTGTTGGAACCTCATCTCCTCCCTGAGACTAGTCCAATGGATCCCGTCACCAGCCATGTCTTAAACTCAAGCAACACCTGCACATGAATAAACAACCAATCCGTACGAGTCCAAGTCCTCGACTTGACTCAAGTTAGTTCCGAACACAACACCTTACGTGAGAGCCTCACATAAGCATGTTGCAAAGCATAGCAAAATGATATCAGCCATATCATCCAAAATGCACCAAAAACCTAGTAAAAGAATACTAAGCAAACTTTCCAACAATGTAAAGCAAGTACGAAACATTGCAAATGAAAAGCAGAAGCACTACGGTCAAGTTCCGGACCTTGCCAGAGCAACCCGGACCTTGAGCCGGAGCTAACAAAAACTAGTAGAACCTAGCGCCGCAGCTTACCAAAACTAGTACAACCAAGTTCCCGCCAGAGCTTACAAAACTAGTAGGACCTAGCGCCGGAGCTAACCAGAACTAGTCGGAACTAGTAAACCCAAAAGCCGGAGCTAGAAAAATCAACTCGGAGCTTAGCAAAAACATGCCGGAGCTATCAAAAACATGTCGGAGCTAAAGATAAAACTTCACCGGAGCTGACCAAAGCTAGTCGGACCTAGCATCGAACGTAACCGGAGCTACCCAAAACAAGCCAGACCTACCGTCGGACCTTGCTATAGCTCAGAGCTAGATTCGGACATTGATAAAAAGGTGTTTTGGTTATATTTAAAACTTTTATCATCAAAGCCAAGTGTATTCACTACAAGCCAATGTATTCAGCACACATAGGTCTTACAATCTCCCCCTTGATGAATGCATTGGCATTACCATTTAAAATCCGAACATTGGCTTATTCACATAAAAGTTTTGAAATCAATTTCTCCCAATTTTGTAAATCGGAAATAAAATGAGAAAATTCCCATATTACCTCTCCCCCTTTATTATCTCTCCTTATGCACATATTCTCTTTCTCTTCATGCTTATCTCTCCCCCTTTGACAATGTATTCAGCAAGTCATGAGCATATAAACAAATTATCTCTCCCTCTTTAGTTGTTATGAGCATATTATAACATAAACATATAAACAAAGCTCATCCATGTCATACTATCAAGTACCTTACATTATCACATCAATGAAATACATAAAGTAGTGTAAGCCATGCTAGAGATCAAATGTAATTTTCAATTTAAGTAAGTCATGATCTCACAAACTTAACTATTTCAAAATCTGAAAGCATGACACTAGTTGCTGCATTTTATTATTTTTCAAAGCATAAATTTAGATCATATGATATTTGCAAGAGATTATATGCGCATCTTCCTTATTCTAACCAACCAAGCCAACCTATGTCATTTGACAATCAGAAGCTTAAGGACATGGTTTTAATCATACACAACTTCTTCCAAGTTTATATCTAAGTGCAATGACAAGCCATCTCAAAAGAAGAAGTGTGATGCATGCATATTCTCTTGATCTTTTCTCAATTTATATTTGTTCATAAAAACTCAACATGTGAGTTGATTACTTGATTGATTCTTTATGATTAAAAGCATTTGTGAGCATGCAACAAGTTCAAAACAGCAAGAAAGTTCGACCATGACCAGATTTAGTGTAAGTAATTATTCCAATTACTAGACATGGCAAAAACTACAAAATGTATAACACGAGTAATGTAGTAAGATCTTTAAGTATGTAAAAGGAATCACAAAGTCATATAAGTATGAAATACTATGCTCATGCTATTTTAATTTCAGATTCACACAGAGACTTCCAAAGTTTCAAAAACTCCCCCTCAATTTAAGCCATGAGGATGCATAACCCCTATTTCACTACGAATGTAACAAAAACGAGTGAAATCCAAAGGTTTTGTAAAAATGTCAGCCAATTGTTGTTCAGTATCTACATGGTGAAGCACAATGTTTCCTTTTTCAACATTATCACGGAGAAAGTGATACCTAATGTCAATGTGCTTAGTTCTAGAATGTTGCACGGGGTTTTTAGCAGTGCAAATGGCACTAGTGTTATCACATAATAGTGGAACACTATCTAGATGAATCCCATGGTCCTTAAGTGTTTGAACAATCCAAAGAATTTGTGAGCAAGCACTAGCAGCAGCTACATATTCAAATTCGGCTGTGGATTGTGCAACTGAATTTTGTTTTCTAGAGGACCAAGCAACAAGAGAATTAACAAGAAAATAACAAGCACTGGAAGTACTTTTCCTATCAATCCTACAACCCCCAAAATCAGCATCCGAAAAAGCTTTCAAACTAACGGCTGAGGAAGAAGGAAGAAAAATGCCAAATTCTTGAGTTCCATGTAAGTACCTGAGAATCCTTTTCACGGCTTGACGATGTGAAGCACGTGGGGAAGCTTGAAACCGTGCACAAAGACATACGCTGAATTGTATGTCCGGTCTTGAAGCCGCGAGGTACAAAAGAGATCCGATCATGCTTCTATATTCTTTTTGATCCACAGATTCACCATCTTCATCAAGTTCAAGTGTTGTTGCTGTTCCCATTGGTGTCTGAAGCGGCTTGCTTTTGTCCATGTTGAAGCGCCTTAGGAGGTATTTGGTATACTTCGTTTGATGCACAAAGGTACCCTCCTTTGTTTGCTTGATTTGCAGCCCCAAAAAGTAAGTGAGTTCACCCATCATACTCATTTCAAATTCGGAACTCATCATTGCTGAAAACTTGGACACAAGATCATGAGAAGCACAACCAAAGATAATATCATCCACATACACTTGAACGAATAATGAGTCATTGCCATGTTTAAGCACAAAAAGAGTTTTATCAACCTTGCCCATGGTAAACCCCTTTTCAAGTAAAAATGTTTTTAACCTATCATACCATGCTCTAGGGGCTTGTTTGAGACCGTATAAGGCTTTGGACAGTTTGTAAACATGATTAGGAAAATCTAGATTTTCAAAACCCGATGGTTGTTTGACATAAACCTCCTCATCTATGTAGCCATTAAGAAAAGCACTTTTAACATCCATTTGAAATAGCTTAAAACCTTTAGATGCTGCAAAAGCTAACAAAATTCTTATGGCTTCTAATCTAGCAACAGGAGCAAAAGTTTCATCAAAATCTAGACCTTCAACATGAGTGAAACCTTGAGCAACCAACCTAGCCTTATTCCTAACCACAACCCGATCCTCACTTTGTTTATTTTTATAAACCCATTTAGTTCCAATTAAAGTGTGACCTTGAGGTGGAGGTACAAGCTTCCAAACATTATTTCTTTCAAAATTTTCCAACTCTTCTTGCATGGCAATAATCCAAGATTCATTAGTGAGTGCGTGTGATATATCTTTGGGTTCAAAAGAAGCAACAAAAGCAGAATGAGCATGAGAGTTTGGATCGCAAAACCTGGACCGTGTTACTCATTCGTGCAAGCTTCCAATCATCTGTTGTGGGGGATGATCTTTATAAAAACGTAGGGGAACAGATGTCTCACAAGCTTCTTCTTCATTAGGTTCATCGTAGATTGATGAGCTTGTGACTTGTGGACAATCAGGACCAGCATAGGTGATAGCCGGAGCTTGTTCAATGTCCGGAGCTGGACACGTGTCAACTTCGGAACTACCAGGCAGTATCACCGGCTCTTCTTCATGTTCGATAATACCCTCCCCCTGAGGATATGGATCTGGTCCTGCAACACCAGAGCTAATACCTGGGCTAGCTTCATCAAAAGACACTTCACAAGTCTACACAATTTTGTTAGTGTCAAGTAAAAGCACACGGTGGCCTCTAGTATGAGATGGATAACCAAGAAACATGCCATCAATGGATCTAGGTTCAAATTTATCAAGATTACCATGTTTCTTAACAAAGAATTTGCAACCAAAGACCCGAAAGTGTGTAACACTAGGCCTATGTCCAAACCGGAGCTCATATGGTGTTTTACCTAGCTTAGCGCGCAAGAAAACACGATTTGAGACATAACAAGCGGTTGCTAACGCATCAGCCCAAAATTTACTAGGAGTTTGATATTCATCAAGCATAGTCCTAGCCATCTCAACTAAGGTTCTGTTCTTTCTTTCTACAACACCGTTTTTTTGAGGTACATATGGTGAAGAGAATTGATGATCTATTCTATTTTCAGCACAAAAGTGATCAAAAGATTGATTTTTAAATTCAGTTCCATTATCACTTCTAATTGCTTTTAAAGATCCTTGGTAATCAATTGATAATCTAAGAAATAAAGTTCTAAAGTGACTAAAAGCTTCATTCTTAGACACCATAATGTAAACCCAAGAGTATCTAGAATAATCATCAACAATAACAAGAACATACCATTTACCTCCGAAGGATTGAACACGTGAAGGTCCTACGGTGTCAAGATGCAAAAGTTGACATGGTTCAGTTGTCATGATCATTGTGAGAGGGGTAGTTGAACCTGCAACCATCTAAGCATGTCTACAAGAAGAGCACGGAATTTCTTTGTCCCCTTTAAGCTTAGGCAGCCCACGTATGCGATCAAGAGCACTAACACGCGTTAGGTGATCAAAGCCTACGTGACCAAGTCTACGATGCCAAAAATATAAGTCCTTTGAATCATTAGCAACTAGACACCTATGCTTAGAGGAAGACATATCAAAATCAGCTTTAAAAACTCTTCCAAACCGAGACATGTTAAAAATAAGCTCACTATTTGAACTTACAACTTTGCAGCAGTTTTTATTGAAAATAATTTCCAGATTTTCATCTAGCAATTGTGGAACAGAAAGCAAGTTGTATTTCAAATTTTTGACAAGTGCCACATCCTTCAAAGTGTAGTGATCATTTACTCTAACCGAACCCTTAGCAATTATAGGAGTTGAAGAATTATCGACAAAAGTAACATTCTCTACACATGACACAAAAGAGAGGGAAGAGAACCAATCATTGTTACCGGTCATGTGGCGTGAGCAACCTGAATCCACAATCCAAATGTTCTCCTTCTTCAAACGTGTAACCTACATAAAAGCACAATACGTTGATGACTCAATACTGGGGTTAGTCAAAAATCATTTAGGAATCCAGTACAGAGTCACGTGACGTGCAGCAGGAAAAACACGCGAAAGCTGAGACAAAACAGCAAGTTTATGAGTCAAAGTTTGAGATTTTTTATTCTTGACTATTGACCTATAAGGTGTTACTTGTGTAGCACAAAAGTCAGTAGCTCCGGAGGCAAAAACAAAAGGTCTGGAGGTAAACTTTGAATGTGACTCAAAACAGCAGGTTGTACATTCGGTTCAATGTGTGCAGCAAATTTTGCATGAAAGTTATGAGATCTAGCAACCATTCTTTCCCTTTTCTGTTGTTTAGCTAGTCTATAACAAAAATCTATGACATGACCATCTCTACCACAGAAGGTACAATGAAATTTAACTTTGTGTTCATGTCTAGATGAGCAAGCAATATTTTTATTTGAAATCGATTGAGGCAACACTCCTGCAGATTTGAAAACCACTCCTTTTAGTTTAGGAACTGTTTGAATCAAACCACTTCCTAATGACTTTACAATTTTAGGTGGATGTGCCTTAGCATGAGCATGAGAATCAAAACCTAAACCAGTTTTATCATTGCATGACTTGGAAGAATTCAGCAGCAACTTTAGGTTCTTATTCCCATTACAAAACCGATCTAATGTCCTATGCATGTCATCAAGTTTATTGGACAGATCAAGGCAATTTTTACATGAAGTTTTTCCATTTAGTTTGCAATTTGAACAAAATTTAACTTCATGAGAACGTAAAGCATTGTTCAATATATAAATTTCATTCATAGCATCCTGTAGTTTCTTATCAAGATCATCACAAGTAGAACAATACAAATCAATTGTAGAACAGCTAGCATCTTTCAAGTTTTTATCATTAAGTACAGCAAGCTCTTTGTTCTTTTCAATTTCTAACTCAAGTTTATCAAGTGTGGAGGTGTGCGCACTTCTTAATGAGGACAATTGTTCATATATTAAATCACATGAGGAACATGCATCATCACTAGGAATCAAAGTTTTTAAACGGTTGATTTCAGATTCTAGTGATTCAATTTTAGCAGCACTATCCCTAAGCTTTTTGTCCTTTTTCTTAACAATAATAGTGGCACGAGAAATAGCATCACACATTTCTTCACAAGTAGGACATACCTCTTCATTGTCGTTGTTGTGTTCTTCCTCCTCCATACTTGATCTTGACTTGCCCGCCATGAAGCACAAGTTTGCCAAATCATCATCATCTTCATCACTTCCAATGTCCACGTCGCTTGAACTGAACTCTTGAAGCGCGGTGATGAAACTGTTGATCATCTTGCGTCCTATGGTACCTTTCTTCTTCTTGTTGAAATTTCCAGAGGAGGTCCGAACCTTGAGTTGTTTATCTTCCCGGGTGGTCAGACCTGAAAGGTTAGGGCATTCTGTACGAAAGTGCCCTATTTTACCACATTCAAAACAGCATTGAGGTCCGGAGCTTCCTCTCCTTCTAGTTCTCACATTTTGCAATGCTTTTGAGAATCTAGTAGAGATGAGTGCCAACTCCTCTTCTGGAAATTCTTCAATCTGCTCCACGGTTAGTGAGGACAACAAAGCAAGAGTATTGCAAGATGATGATTGGCCGGAGCTAGACATATCACATTGTGAAACAAATGCAATAGACTTATTGGGGTTCTTACGTGAGATTATGTCAATTTCATGAGTTTTTAACTTGGAATATAGCACATCTAAAGTAAGTGAACTCATGACAGTAGATTCACGAATAGATGTGACTTTCATCTCCCAAATTGACATATCTAATGCACTTAGCAATTGCCTAGCATTTTCAGCATCTGAAAAATTAACATTGACACTACGCAAGTTGCTGAGAATCTTATTAAAGCGAGCAAAAAGGTCATCAATAGACTCACCGGGTTGCATCTCGAAGCGCATGTATTCTTTCTTGAACATGTCTTGCCTTACCTCTTTGATTGTGTTGGATCCTTCATGGTAGTCACAAAGTGCTTTCCACACATCGTATGCAGATCGGAGGTGTGCAACACGGTCGAAGTCGCTTTGTGTTAATCCTTGTATGATCAAGTTCCGAGCCTTGTTGTTGTTGTCGACATCTCTCAGATTTGTAGCTGTAACTTGATCGTTTGATGGCACTTCGTAAGGCTTGTATACCTTCTCCCATATTGCAAAGCCTTGTGCCTGGATGAAAGCCTCCATGCGTGCCTTCCAAACCTAGAAATCAATACTAGCAAACATACAAGGTTTGGCGGAGTACTTCTCCATGATGATTAGTCAAAAACACGTGCAAATCTCAAAGATTAGAGCACCGTGGCTCTGATACCAATTGTAGGATTGAAGAGCACGTGAAAAGCTACCAGAGGGGGGGGTGAATGGTAGATTTAAAAATCTTACGCAGCGGAAACAATTAAACCCCAAACCCTTCGGCAGAAAAACGATCTCTTAAAGAAATCGTGTGTGAGACTAATCTAAATGTGTTTCACCGTGACAAAAGTGATGGATATCAGATATAATCAAGTCACAAAGACAACACAAAAGGAATCACTCAAATCCGTCGAGAAAAACTCAAGTTATGATCGAAAGATCAAACAAAGGTCAATCTGTCCTACCCGAGAAAAAACAGTTCTGGAACGCTGCAAAGAAACTCGTGTAGATCATAGATCACAAATCCAATGACTGTGAAATTTTGACAGATGATAGATAATCAAGTTCTGAAGACATCCCAAAAAGAATCACGTCAATTGGATCTGTAAAACTCGAGTTATGATAAAACCACCGACGAAAGGTAGTGCTGTCCAGAAACTCGACGAGTAAAACTTGTCTGGAACAAGTCGGACGAACAAGGCACAAAAGTTACTTCAACCTACGAATTTTATTCAATAGAACACAAGAGGAACAGCCCCAAAGTCGTGCACCACGAGCTTTGGGCTCCCTTGCTTATATAACCAGCCCTTAGGCCAACCCAATATCAACTAGGACTCCAATCCTACTCAGATCACGAATCCTAACTTTCCATAACTGCTCAAGATTCTTCTATACGCAGATAGAAGCCATCTTAAGAATTCAAAATACCTTAGGAACGTATCCCACATTCCTAAACAAATCAAATTCGTGACCCATACGAAATCCTAACATAACCAACTCGATACTTTCCATACCGAGCAATAACCGACTCCGCCGCAGCCGAAGTCATCAACCGATACAATCCGATCCTTCCAACCAGATCTTCCCATCCATAAACCATCTTCGGAACCACGTTGCCACATCATGCACCGCATGCATACGTGCATACACCTTCCTTCGATGTCCAGTAACCTTCATATGCATTGTTCTTGATTCAATCATGCTGCGCAACCTCCTGATCAGCTCAACCACAATTCCTCCTGAATTTGGTTGTTGGAACCTCATCTCCTCCCTGAGACTAGTCCAATGGATCCCGTCACCAGCCATGTCTTGAACTCAAGCAACACATGCACATGAATAAACAACCAATCCATACGAGCTCAAGTCCTCGACTTGACTCAAGTTAGTTCCGAACACAACACCTTACGTGAGAGCCTCACATAAGCATGTTGCAAAGCATAGCAAAACGATATCAGCCATATCATCCAAAATGCACCAAAAACTTAGTAAAAGAATACTAAGCAAACATTCCAACAATGTAAAGCAAGTACGAAACATTGCAAATGAAAAGCAGAAGCACTACGGTCAAGTGTCGGACCTTGCCAGAGCAACCCGGACCTTGAGCCGGAGCTAACAAAAACTAGTAGAACCTAGCGCCGGAGCTTACCAAAACTAGTACAACCAAGTTCCCGCTGGAGATTACAAAACTAGCAGAACCTAGCGCCGGAGCTAACCAGAACTAGTCGGAACTAGTAAACCCAAAAGCCAGAGCTAGAAAAATCAACTCGGAGCTTAGCAAAAACATGCCGGACCTATCAAAAACATGTCGGAGCTAAAGATTAAACTTCACCGGAGCTGACCAAAGCTAGTCGAACCTAGCATCGAACGTAACTGGAGCTACCCAAAACAAGCCGGACCTACCGTCGGACCTTGCTGTAGCTCAGAGCTAGAGTCGAACCTTGATAAAAAGGTGTTTTGGTGACATTTAAAACTTTTATCATCAAAGCCAAGTGTATTCACTACAAGTCAATGTATTCAGCACACATAGGTCTTACAATGTGGTGTGAGCAACCTGAATCCCCAATCCAAATGTTCTCCTTCCTCAAGCATGTAACCTACATAGAAGCACAATACGTCGATGACTCAATACTGGGGTTAGTCAAAAGGCATTTAGGTATCCAGTATTGAGTCACACAACGTGCAGCAGGAAAAACACGCGAAAGCTGAGATAAAACTGGAGGTTTATGAGTCAAAGTTTGAAGTTTTTTATTCTTAACTACTGACCTATAAGGTGTTAATTGTGTAGCACAAAAATCAGTAGCTCCAGAGGCAAAAAACAGAAGGTTCGGAGGTAAACTTTGAATGTTTTTGACTCATAACAGCAGGTTGCATGTTCCTGACATTCGGTTTAATACGTGCAGCAAATTTTGCATGTAAGTTATGAGATCCGGCAATCATTTTTTCCCTTTTCTGTTTTTTAGCTAGTCTATAATAAAAATCTATGACATAGCCATCTCTACAAAAGTAGGTACAATGAAATTTAACTTTGTGTTCATGTCTAGATGAGGAAGCAATATTTTTATTTGAAACCAAATGAGACAACACTCCTGTAGATTTGAAAACCACTTCTTTTTATTTAGGAACTATTTGAATCAAATCACTTCCTAATGACATTACAATTTTAGGTGGATGTGCCTTAGAATGAGCATGAGAATCTAAACCTAAACAAGTTTTATCTTTGCAAGACTTGGAAGAATTCAACAGCAAGTTTAGGTTCTTATTCCTATTGCAAAATCGATCTAATGTCCTATGCATGTTATCAAGTTTATCGGACAAATCAATGCAATTTTGACATGAAGTTTTTCCTTTGAATTTGCAATTGGAACAATATTTAACTTCATGAGAACGTAAAGCATTATCCAAATTTGAAATTTCATTCATAGCATCTTTTAGTTTCTTTTCAAGATCATCACAACTAGAACAATGCAAATCAATTGTAGAACAAGAAGCATCTTTTAGGTTTCCAATGTCAAGTGCAGCAAGTTTTTTGTTCTTCTCAATTTCAAGTTCAAGTCTATCTAGAGTGGAGGAGTGTGCAGTTCTTAGTGTGGACAATTGTTCATAGATTAAATCACATGAGGGACAAGAATCGTCACTAGGAATCAAGGTTTTCAAACGGGTTATTTCAGATTCTAGTGATTCAATTTTAGCAGCATTATCCCTAAGCTTTTTGTCCCTTTTCTTAACAATAATAGTTGCACGAGAAATTGCATCACACATTTCATTACAAGTAGAACATACCACATCGTCATCACTGTCATGTTCTACATCCTCCTAACTTGATATTGATCTTGTTTTGCCCACCATGAAGCATAAGTTAGCCAAATCATCTTCATCTTCGTCACTTCCAATGTCCACGTCGCTTGAGCCAAGTTCCTCGAGTGCGAAGATAAAACTGTTCACCAGTTGGAGACCTGTAAAACCCTTCTTCTTCTTCTTATCATCATTTGTTGAGAAGTGTTTCGTCCTTGATTGTTTTTATTCTCGGGAAGTAAAACCTGAAAGGTTAGGGCATTATGTACGAAAGTGTCCTGTCTTACCACATTCAAAGCAACATTGAGGTCCGGAGCTTCCTCTCCTTATAGTTCTCACATTTTGCAATGCTTTTGAGAACCTAGTAGAGAGAAGTGCTAGCTCCTCCTTTGGAAATTCCTCGATCTGCTCCAGGGTTAGTGAGGACGACAAAGCAAGAGTATTGCATGATGATGATTGGCCGGAGCTAGGTATATAATGTTGTGAGACAAAAGCAATAGACTTATTTGGGTTCTTACGTGATAAGATGTCAATTTCATGAGTTTTAAGTTTAGAGTAAAGCACATTTAAAGTGAGTGTACGCATGATTGTTGATTCACGAATAGATGTAACTTTCATCTCCCAGATTGACATGTCTAATGCACTAAGAAGTTGCCTAGCATTTTCAGCATCAGAAAAAATAACGTTGACACTACACAAGTTACTGAGAATTTTGTTAAAGCGAGCAACGAGATCATCGATGGACTCACCGGGTTGCATCTCGAAGCGCATGTATTCTTTCCTGTACATGTCTTGCCTTACCTCGTTGGTCGTGTTGGATCCTTCGTTATAGTCACAAAGTGTTCTCCATACATCGTATGCCAATCGGAGATGTGCAACACGGTCGAAGTCGCTCTGAGTGAGTCCTTGGATGATCAATTTTCGTGCTTTGTTGTTGTTGTCGACGTCCCGTAGGTTTGTAGCCGTAACTTGATCATTAGGTGGCACTTCGTAAGTCTTGTACAACTTCTCCCATATTGCGAAGCCTTGCGCCTCGATGAAAGCCTCCATGCGTGCCATCCAAACCTGGAAATCAATACCTACAAACACACAAGGTTTGGCGGAGTATTTCTCCATGAGGATTAGTCAAAAAACACGTGCATATCACAATGATTAGAGCACCGAGGCCCTGATACCAATTGTAGGATCGAAGAACACGTGAAAAGCTACCAGAGGGGGTGAATGGTAGATTTAAACAATCTTACGTAGCGGAAAAATTAAATCCCATCCCCTTTGGCAGAAAAACGATCTGTTAAAGAAATCGTGTGTGAAACTAATCTAAACGTGTTTCACCATGAAAAAAGTGATATATATCATAGAGAATCAAGTAACGAAGAAAACACAACAAGAATCACTCAAATCCGTGAGAGAAACTCAAGTTATGATCGAAAGTTCGAACAAAGATCAATCTGTCCTACCCGAGAAAAACAGTTCTGGAACGCTGCAAAGAAACTCATGTAGATAAGAAACCACAAATCCAATGACCGCGAAATTTTGACAGATGATAGATAATAAAGTTGTGAAGACAAGCCAAAAATAATCACCTCAATTGGATCTGTAAAACTCGAGTTATGATAAAACCACCAACAAAAGGTAGTGCTGTCCAGAAACTCGACGAGTAAAACTTGTCTGGAACAAGTCGGATGAACAAGGCACATTAAAGTTCCTTCAAACTACGAATTTTATTCAATAGAACACAAGAGGAACAGCACTAAAGTCGTGCACCACGAGCTCTGGCCTCCCTTGCTTATATAATGAGCCCTTAGGCCAACCCAATCTCACCTAGGAATCTAATCCTACTCAAATCACGAATCGAAACTTTCCATAATTGCTTAGGACTCTTCTATACGCAGATAGAAGCAATCTTAAGACCTTCAAACACCTTAGGAACGTATCCCACATTCTTAAAACAACTCAAATTCGTGACCCACACAAAATCTTATCATAACCAGCTCGATACTTTCCATATCGAGCCATAACCGACTCCGCTGCAGCCAAATTCATCAACCGATACGATCCGATCCTTCCAACCAGATCTTCCCATCCATAAACCATCTTCCGAACCATGTTGCCACATCATGCACCGCATGCATACGTGCAAACACCTTCCTTTGACATCCAGTAACCTTCATAGGCACGGCCCTTGATTCAATCATCTTGTGTGACCTCCTACCTGCTCAACCAGAATTCCTCTTGAATTTGGTTGTTGGAACCTCATCTCCTCACTGAGACTAGTCCAAAGGATCCTGTCACCAGCCATGTCTTGAACTCAAGCAACACCTGCACATGAACAAACAACTAATTCGTACGAGCCCAAGTCCGCGACTTGACTCAAGTCAGTTCCAAACACAACACCTTAAGTGAGCACCTCACATAAGCATGTTGCAAAGCATAGCAAAATGATATCAGTGATATCAACTAAAACGCACCAAAAACTTAGTAAAATAATACTAAGCAAACTTTACAACAATGTAAAGCAAGTTTGAAACATTTCACATGAAAATTTGGAACATTACGATCAAGCTCCAAATCTTGCCAAAGCTAACCGGAGCTTAAGACGGAGCTTACCAAAGCTAGTATAACCTAGCGCTGGAGCTTACTAAAGCTAGTACAACCTAGCACCGGAGCTTACAAAGCTAGTCGGACCTAGCGCTGGAGCTAACCAAAACTAGTCGGAACTAGTCATCCCAGAAGTCGGAGCTAGAAAAACATGTCGGAGCTAACCAACATAAGTCGGACCTTGTAAAACATATCGGATCATAACAAAGACATGCCGGAGATAACAAAGACATGCCGGAGCTAAAGACAAAGCTCACCAGAGCTACCCAAAAACATGTCGGATCCACTAGAGTCGGACCTTGCCAAAAAGATGTTATGGTAGCATTCAAAACTTTTATTGTCAAAGCCAATGTATTCAGCACACATAGGTCTCACAGCTAGTGTTTCCAAAAGTTACCGTTAGGGTTTGCGATATCCGGACAAGTCCGTGGTGGACTCCGGACTAGTCCGGTGTGCGGCGTGTGGGAAACCCTAAATGTCCTGATATATCGAACTTTTCTGGGAATTCCGATTTATGCTCTAGAAGTGTTCAGACTAGTCTGGCACATATCGGACTAGTCTGGTGTGGTGAAACTCACGTAGAATTGAGGACAAGTACGCACTTGTAGGATTTGTCTGATTTTAGTAAGGGAGTTTTTAGACTAGTCCGTGTTGATATCGGACTTGTCTGGTTCTGTGTAAATTGTGAGGTCCTAAGGACAAGTCTGCACTAGGGCAGACTTGTCCATTTTTAGTGATAAAGATATCAAACTAGTTCGTGGTGTTATTGGTCTAGTCTTGTCTTGTGAAAACTGGAGTACTTGCGGACAAGTCCGCACTGGGGAGACTTGTCCGTTTCTAGTCAGAGACATATCGGACTAGTCCATGGTCATATCGGACTAGTCCAGTTTTCTTGTGAATTGTGCAGTGAATGAGATTTCCTTTGCTTGAGCTCTTGGGTGTGTTTCTCCAACACACTCCATACAAACTAAGCTATTCTTTTCTGCTCTTGAGCTCTTTTTCCTTTTGATTTCTCATTCTCCTTTCTTTTTTTTTGAGCTTCCCTCCAAATTTTCTTTAAAACCTGCGCTCATCTCAACAATTTTGTTAGGATCTCATTTGTTTGTCATAAAGCAGCCAAAACCCACAAGGGATGCCTAGATGCACTTTCATCTCCCCCTTTTTGGTGATTGATGATAACCAATTGAGACTTACACAAATATGATAAAAATTATGCTTTTCATAAATTGTGCACATATGAGCTTTGAGCAAAATAGGCAATGTAGACATAAGACATATGTGCATTCTTTATGGTGGGATGCAAAACTATGTGTGTGTGAGCAATAATCGTGATAAATGGGGTAAATGGCGTAAGCATAACAGCATCAAGATTATCAACTATGTATACCAATTTCAGAGCATAAACATTGATCATAACAAAGCAATATCACAAACTTCATAGACATGTCCAAAAGCATAATGCGAGCATAATAACAGTTTTACAGCACCAAAAGTAGAAGAATTTCAAAGGAAACATAATTTCAGCTCTCATCTCTAAATCTACGGCTAGGACCTAAGACTCCCCCTCAATCTCCCTGCCCCTTCGGCATCAAGGCACCAAAAATAAGTAGAGGAGGGATCTAAACATCATCGCAGGCTCTCTCTGCACTGTCAGCCCCTTTGTCGTCTTCATCATCAGGCTGAGAAGGATGAGGGTAAGAACCACTCTTCGTGGCCCCAATGCCAAAGTAGTCAAGTTCAGAATGAGAACGAGGAGGAAGCTCCGAGAAGTCAGAGGCAGAGTCCTTTGAGATGACTGGAGACCCAACAGTCTCAATCTCCAGCTTTTGGCATATTGCTTTGATATTGTCCTTCATGTACTGCATTTCCTCCTTTCTTCCCTTTTTCATCTTGTGAACTTTCACCTCAGTCTTGCGGCAAGAACCAAATATAGCTGTCAGGTACTTCATGATCCCACTGTTTGATCCTTTGTTTGAAGGAGGATCCCAAGTGCCAGAGGATGGCCTTGCATCTCTTTGAGCTCTCTCCGAGTGTTCTTCAGTTGAGGCAGGTGAGGGAGCAGCTGGAATAGTGGCTTTGGGAGGCTTCTGGATCCTTAGAGCAGTATGCTTGACATCTTTCACAAACTCAATTCATGTGACTTTTTCAATCATGAACATCAAGTATGGAGCATAGCCACAAGAGCGGGTTGGTGTGCAGGAGATGTTCACCATGTCATTCTAGATGTAGTCAAAGATGTCAAACTTTCTCTTCTTGCTAATCACTTTCATCAAGGTTCTCAAGTAACCTTGGACACTCCCTGCTTTCCATCCTTTGGAGCAATGGTCTCCTGAAGCACTCTATTGAGAACCATGAAGAAGGACTTCATGTTCATGGTCGAGGGAGGATTGTACTTGAGGCGAGTGTCATAGAGAAAGTCCATCTTTTCCTTCTCCAGAACACCAATATTGTGAATCACAATTGCATTGTTGTCAGTGTTTTCTAGATGCAACAGCCTGGCAAACTCATCATATGTGATTGTGTACTTGGATCCATGAGTCATCCAAGTCACCCTCTCCTCTTCATTGCTAGAAAAACAGCAAGTTGCATAGAACTGAGAAATGACTTCATCATTCCAGTTGTATCTGAAAGCAAACAAGTCCTTTAAACCATGCCTCTCTGAAGCCTCTGCCACTTCATCAAAGGCACCACAACTTTTTCTTTGAAACTGGCTACAGTCAATCCATTGGTTGTGGACTACTGGAGTCTTCATCTGCAAGTACACGGAACTGTAGTAGTCCACATGAAGGTGACTCCAAAATCATGGGCCAGCTTCCTTCTTGCCACTACTATATGTATCGATATTGTTGAGCTTCCATGCCACACCATTCAATTAAACTTCTCTTCTGAGAGGTTTCTGTTCCCCTATCTTCGAGCAGTCATCTCCAAGGGACCAATCGGGCCCGAGGCTAGCACCTTTCCCTTGCCCTTGGTTTGGCGTGGAGCCGCCGAGTTAGGACCAGTCGTATCTTTTTCTCTGGAAGCTGGTTTCTCGGCCGCAACATTCTATCGCAACCTAGGTGGAGTAGGCGAAGGCTCGGCAGCACGCTCTTGCCTTTGGTTATCGCGAGACTTCAAGACACACAATAACTCATCTTGATCCATCTCAGCTTCGAAGTCGGAGATGTTTTCATCCGACATGATTCAGATAGGGAAGATATAGATGATATGGATGAGCAAAGATGACAAGGAGGCACATTGAATTGATATAAGATAGGGTTTGATCAGGGCATACCAGACTTGTTCGTTGTTCAGGACTAGACTAGCTCGGAGAACCGGGCTTGTCCGCCTTGAGAATGGACTAGTCCATTATACGGCTGTTCAAAACCTAACTTGATGAAATTTTAGATTACTCAATGCAAAAGTGTTCTAGGGTAAATGGAATACATCACTAGAGCATGTATTGGCTAGAAGTGGTAAGATTTTTGAGCAAGAACAAAGAAAATCAAAGATTTTAGGGTTTGGAGATGAATTTACCAAATCCTTCGATTCGCGGCGTTGAAGGAATTTTGGTGCGGACAAGTCTGTGGTCTTCGATCCCCTTGCAATGGAGATGAATTCCCACCTAAACTTGAGGGGATTTGCTGGAGAACTCACAAAATCTCCTTGGGAGCACTTGAGTGAGGATAGAGAACGTGAGGTCAGTTGTGAGGTAGAAGATTAGGTTTTTGGCCGGCCCTAGGGTTATGGAGTTGATAAATTGGACTAGTCCATGGTCGTACTGGACTAGTCCGGACTACTGCACACTCTGCAGCAATGTGCGGACTAGTCCTGGGCAAACACGGACTAGTCCGTGGTCACCAGGACAGAAAAGTATATAGACCTTTCATATATACTCAATGGTGCTTAAAGAAGATAGGGGGCAAAAACACACAAATAATCTTGATGAATATGATAAGTAAACATACACCAATCAAGCTATGACCATAATTCACCAAGATCATGTAATTAACATTGTTTTCAGAGGAAAATAGAGAGAGATGATGTTTCAAAACAATCAACATGATTTTGGAGGTGGCATACAGGTATGCAAGTTTTCAAGCCACGTTTCGAGCATCAATGATATTTAGTTCATTTCGGAGCTCACAAAAGCGTTTTTCATCAAGTGGCTTGTTAAAGATATTGGCTAGTTTTTTTCAGTGTTGACATGAGAAATGGCTATGTCTCGTTTCATCGAGTGATCTCTCAAAAAGTGATGCTAGATGTCGATGTGTTTAGTTCTGGAGTGCTCAACGGGATTATGAGCAATTTTAATTGCACTCTCATTGTCACAAATGAGTGGAATACGACTCTATTGTAATTGTAATCCCTTAGAGTTTGTCGCATCCAAAGGAGTTGTGCACAACAACTCCCGGCTGCAACATACTCCGCTTCAGCCGTGGATAAGGCAATGGAATTCTATTTCTTGGAGGACTAAGAAACTAGGGATCCACCTAAGAATTGGCATGTGCCAGAGGTGCTTTCTCTATCTACCTTGCATCCGGCATAATCTGCATCAGAGTATCCAATGAGATTGAATTTTGAACCTTTAGGATACCAAAGTCCTTGGTTGGGTGTATGAACTAAATATCGCAAGATCTTTTTTACGGATGTCAAGTGAAATTTCATAGGATTGGCTTGAAATCTTGCTCACATACATACACTCAACATGATATCAGGCTTAGATGCACATAAATAAAGTAAGGAGCCAATCATGGAGCGATATACCTTTTGATCCATGTTTGGTCCGTCTTCATTGAGATCCAAGTGTCCATTTGTCGCCATGGGAGTCTTTATGTGCTTTGCTTCGTCCATGCCAAATTTCTTGAGAATATCTTGAGTGTACTTTGTTTTGCTTATGAACGTCCCTTCCTTTTGTTACTTCACTTGGAATCCCAAAAAGTATCTCAACTCTCCCATCATGGACATCTCGAATCTATCTGTCATAATCTTACTAAATTCTTGACAAAAAGATTTGTTAGTTGAACCAAAAATGATATCATCAACATAGATTTAGCAAATGAATAGATCATTATCAAAATGCTTAGTAAACAGGGTGTAATCAGCTTTCCAATCTTAAAACCATTTTCAATCAAAAAATCTCTAAGGCACTCATACCGAGCTCTAGGAGCTTGTTTGAGGCCATAGAGAGCCTTACACAGTTTGTATACATTGACGGGGAACTATTGATCTTCAAACCTGGGGGGTTGCTCCACGTACACCTCCTCCTTGATCAGTCCATTAAGGAATGCGCTTTTCACGTCCATTTGATAAATCTTGAAATCATCGTGAGTAGCATATGCAAGTAATACACGAATCGATTGAAGCCTAGCTACGGGAGCAAAAGTCTCGTCAAAATCCAAACCTTCGACTTTTGAATACCCTTTGGCCACAAGTCGTGCCTTGTTCCTTGTCACCACCCTATGTTCGTCTTGCTTGATGCAGAAGATCCATTTAGTGCCAATGACATTGAACTTAGGTCTTTCGACAAGTTCCAACACTTCATTCCTTTTGAAGTTGTTCAGTTCTTCTTGCATTTCCACCACCTAATTCGGATCCTTTAATTCATCTTCAACAATGTGTGGTTCCAAAGAGGATACAAATGAGTAATGTTCACAAAAATTAGCTATACGAGCTCGATTTGTTACTCCCTTTTGGATGTCACCGATTATGTTGTCGACAGGGTTATCTTCTTCTCCCCCTGGATGGTTGCCTTCATTGATGTCTTGACCATCTTGACCTTCTTGAGGTTTATCTTGTGTTGAAGCTCCCCCTTGATCATTCTCCTCCACTGGTGGTTCATCTTCTTCAGTTGCATTTGGAGGTGACAATTGTGTTTGAACATTGCCCAATGCCATATTTCTCAATGCTTGACATGGAGCTTCCACTTGATCTAGCAAACATTGATTAACTTGCTCTTCTTGAGAGCCGTTACTTTCATCGAACACCACGTCATGTGCTACTTCAACAAGTCTGGAGGTCTTGTTGAAGACATGATAGGCATAGGAGTTCAAATCATAACCAAGTAACAAACCTTCATTAAACTTTGAAGCGAACTTTAAAGTCCTAGGCTACTTGTTCGAAATATAACATTTAGAACCAAAAACTCGAAAATATGAAATATTCAGTTTGTTACCGGTTAGTAGCTGTAAGGATCGAATGCCAAGAGCGGGGGGGGGGGGGGGGTGAATTGGGCTTCTTTTCAAAAATCTAAGCAATAAAACTTAATTCCTAAAAGCCCAATTCCCTACGCAAATGATATATGCATTGAAGTAAATAGCAACTTCGCGGTATATAAAATGCATAAATGTAAGGGAGAGGAAGAGGATGCAAACTCCCGAGGAGACACGAGGATTTATCACGTGGTTCGGCAAGATCGTCAAGATCTTCCTACATCCACTTTGTGGCACCCACCAAAGGGTTTAGCCACACCCAAGTCACTGAGACTAGGGATCTTCACTATTCTTCTCCGTTTGGCAACCTCGGCAAGGTGGAGCTCAAGCCTTGTACAACTTCGACACTCCGGGCTTCCACAATCCTCTTGGCAAGCTCCGGAAGTCTCTCTCAGTTACAAACACCAAGGGACACTCCCTTAAGGCTCTCACTACCCTAGAGATTCCACTCACCAAGAATGGGGGCACACAAGCTCTCTCTCTAGCTAGTTCTAGCCTATCTCTTTATGTGTAAGTGACCTAAATGATGTAGAAGTGATGGCTCTTTGTCTTGAATGCTTGTGGATGTGTTGATTATGTGTGGTGATCAAGACTTGTCTATTTGTCAGGTTTAGGGGGTATTTATAGCCAGCCTCCACGAAATAGCCATTGGAAAAGTAGGCTGACAGAACATTTCTGCGAACACCGGATGATCCGATGTCTCCCCTTTAGTTATCATCGGTCAAGTTCACTTTAGCTGACATCATTGTGTCAGATATGACCATTGTTAGACCGATGATGCACTTGTCTTCTCATCGGATGATCCGGTGGCTCTTCCTCCAGAATTGGCTCAAACTTGATGCTTACTAGAGTGATTTACCGATATGTATATTTCTGTACATCGGATGATCTGGTGCGACACTTGGTCCAAGGATATTGCAAACTGTACTGATGGACCGATGTAGCTTAGCCCTTAACATCGGATGATCTGGTGAGTACTTCGTTCTGAGGTCTTCTTCTTCTGCTGAACCAACTCGACCGACGTGTTGTTCTCTGAAAACATCGGTTGATCCGGTGAGTTGATTTTGTTTGCTTTGAGTTGTTTCTAAGTGATTCTTTTGAACTTTGCTCGATCGACCTCTTAGACATTTGTTGGAAATGTACTTCTGATGGTTGTCAAGCATTAAGTGTCATCAATTATGGTTGAATGACTTTGACATAAGAGCTTTTACTTCTTATCTTCACAACATTGATTGATCTCATAAATTGATTGTTTAGTAGTCTCCAATGGCATATGGATTTCATTTGATTGAGTGATATGGGAGACCTTGCATCCATAAATTCATTAGTAAAATCCAATGGTTGTCATTAATCACCGAAACCATACCTCATGGGGGCCTAGATGCTTTCAATCTCCCCCTTTTTGGTGATTGATGACAACACAACAATTAAAGCACTATAGTAATGAATTTGATAGTATGAAACTTAAGAGGATATGCAATGAATACAAGATTATCACACTTGATAGTAATGAATTTGAAAGCTCAATCAAGGAATAACTCAAGTGAATAAGTGATCATAAGATATAGATAGACACCAAATAAGCTCAATCGATTAATAACTTAAGAATACTAAATAAAACACCAAATGTGTAGCAAAAACATCGAATTACAAAAGATGATATAGGTAAACCCCCCCTAAGGCTAGGACACTCCCCTTGAGACTAAGCTATCCTCCCCCTGACTCTCCTCTAACTCTTCTCCCCCTTTGGCATCAAGACACCAAAAAGGGATCCGAGTGCCTAAGGACCCTGAGTACTAGGCGCGATGACGAACTGGTCACCGTCGGGTGTGCTATCATCGGAGCTGCTGCCTGGAGTAGAGGTGGTAGGAGCCGTAGGAGCCGCCGTCGGTGCCTGCTGAGTAGTTGCTGCTGGCAAGGGGGCACTGACGACGGATGCCGGCGTCTGCTGGAACAGCGTCGTAGCCGGCAGTGGAGAGTGGATCGGTGCACCAGGAGCCAGCAGTAGAGACATGCTGATCAACAGGATCGGCGTGGTCAGCACCGTAGCTGCAGCTGGAGCAAGGACAGGTGGTGGTGAAGCAACGCCTGGCAGCTGCGACAGCAGGGCAATCCCGGTCTGGGTGTAGAGGTTGGTGATCAACCCCAGGATGCCCATCATCGCCTGCTGCGCCTGCTGCTGCTGGTCGAGGGAGCACTAGTGCATCTGGTCGATCAGCCCAGTCAGCCGGTCAGTGTCCTCTCGCCTCTCACGGGCGATCTGGCACTGCATCTCCTGCTGCTGCTGCTGCTGGAGCTCTAGAAGACGTGGTGCCTGCTCAGCTCGGGCCTGCTCAGCTGCAAGCCTGTCCAGGCGCTGCTGCTCATCCATCTGCTGCAGGAGTGAGGTGAGCTCTGACGGCTGGGAGACCTGTGCCTCTGTGACGGGAGGTGGAGTAGGTGGTTGCACTGTAGAGCCTCCATCCTCCGCGTCGTGCTGCCTGGGTGAGGGAGGTGGTGGAAAGTACTCCTCAACACTGTCATCAGTGTCGCTCTCGGACCATATATGCTGCAGGTCCTCACCCTGAGCCTCTGCCTCTGCCAGCCTCTCATCCTCCTTCTCCAGATCTGACCAGTCCTCCTCAGATAGACGAGCCCTGACCTGACGCTCGACTAGACTGCCAAGGCGGCGGTCTCCAGGAGCTGGAGCACGGTAGTGGCTGAACCGTGTGGCACTCTCGTCAGTGAGACGGTCATGCACGACAGACTCCTCAGGAACCATCATGGAGAGCGGGTAGCTGATCCAGTGTCCATACACAAGCTGCCTCATCATGCCCACTCCATCGGTGATCACATCGTCCATCTCGCATACGAGGACGTCCACAATATCAAACTCCATCCCGTTCATGATATTGAACAGGAGGGTCTGCTGCAGGCTGGTGAACCCCTCTAAATATCTTGACCTCGGCAAGAGTGTGTAGCGCAAGGCAAGATGCACTATGCGCGCAGCTGGAGTCAACAGAGTTGGTACCCTCGGCTGGTCTAGAGAGAAAGTCGGTCCAAACAGAGTGTAGATCTCCTCCAGTGGTGGTGCCACTCCTCCAGTGAGCGGCCTCCTCAGCGGGTCTACCTGACCGTATACCCTATCATGCATGCAAGTGTCATGCAGGTCCACTCCTAGCAGTTGTGCCAGCGTCTGCCTCGTCAGGTGATGGTGCTGGCCCATGAACATGAAGTCTATCGATCTGCGGCCCTCAGAGACGTAGAGGGTGGCGTAGAATATGCAGACCCAGTCCTCCACGTAGGCACTCCTCTCGTAGGACACCAGCTCCACAAGGCCACTGTACCTCACAAAGAAGGGACGAATCTCCGTCTCTGCTGCCAGGGCAAGCTGATCCCAGTCCAAGAAGTTTTGCTAGAAGAGCTTGTGGCCTCGGAGTCTATAGGTCTCGTATAGGTACGCCTGTGTCACGGTCCAGAAACGACTATCCACAAGAGCCTCTCTGTGCTGCAGGTACCACTCCTCAAGCAGAACACTCCATCTGAGTCTTCTTAGCTGCTTGGCCTTCATCTTTTAGTAATCAGTCAACCGGACACCTTCACCAACATGGATGGTGGTGTCCATCTCGTAGATGGCTCTCTGGGCCTCCCTGTCCTCACGACGATCGGCAGCTGACGGTCGTGAACGAGGTGCTGCTGCGGGATCACCCCCACGGGTCCTGGCTGATCGCTGGCGGACAAGTGGCACTTCCGGCTCTTCATCCGCCTCGGACTCATCGATCACGGGATGCTGCCTCGGACGAGCCTCGCGGATCCTCAGTGATCCTCCTCGGCCATGCTCTCGCTCCTCGGCGGCGTGAGCGGCCATCAACGCCTTCTTCTCCGCCTTCGAGAGCTTCTGCTTCTTTGCGCTCGGCTCCGCAATGGCCTTGCCCTTGTTCTTCTTGTCACGAGCCATTGCGATCGGGCACGTGAATGAAGTCGACGACGTCAAATGCACAAAACAGCGACATGAAGATCGACACGGCCGAAAACCCTAGCGTCAGCGACCGTTGGAGGTACCAACGACGCTGAGGGTGGCGGTGGTGTGGCTGGGCGGCGGTGGTGCACGAGCGGTGGTCGGCGTCGCTTGGGTGGAGCGGCGGCGGCGGCTGTGGCGGAGGCGAGTGGCGGCGGCGGCTGTGGTGATGGAAGCGGCGGCGGCGGCGCGACTTCTTTGGATTGCGGTAACGCTGCTATGGTGCGGTGGCGGCCGGAGGGCGGTGGCGGCGACCGGAGGGCGGCGGCGGCGCAGGGCGAGAGGAGTGGCGGCGGTGGTGAAGTCGCGGGTGAGTCGGGATCGGGGAGAGAGAAGGGAGGAAGGTGAGGCGGCGTTTAAATAGTGGTTCCCAAACCCTAGCCGAAAATTTAACACCGGATGGACCGACGTTAAACGTTAGAAGCATCGGTCGAATGGCACAGTAAGGGTATTCAAAAAGGTATCGTTGACATCAGATGGACCGACGTGCAAAGAGATATCATCGGTCGAATGTCACAGTAAGGGTATTCAAAAAGGTGCCATTGACACCGGATGGTCCGACGTGGAAGGGAATATCATCGGTGGAATTCATCACAGTTCCAAAACTGTGAACACCGGATGGACCGATGTTTTTCCAAATGAACGCGTCGGTTGATTTGTGTTGCTGACTAGTCTGACTCTTGGCTTTTGAACACCAACTGATCCGATGATGGTCTGACCTAAGCATCGGATAATCCGATGACTATAAAATAGCAACATCCCTTATATGTCCTTTGACCAAACAAACAAACAATGAGAAACACATGTCTCAGGACTTTTTGAGCAACCCCTTACCCCTCAAAAATACTAATATGCCAATAACTTGGCTAAGCCTTAAAGCAAATAGAACATCGAAGAAAACAAGGAGGAAATTATCCAAATAAAATGTAAGGCCCATGCTTTGTGAGCTAGAGTATGAAGACTTCTATCTCTTTAGAGCATGTTCCTCTAGGCATTAATGCACCTAACATTTTGTTCTTTCCACCACATATGAGTTGAGATATTGCATTTCAAACAAGTCTCTTTCTCATGAGGTGGGTTCCCCTTTGTGACAATCTACCGTATGCAATGCCAAACATTTTATAATGCAAGAAATTACAAGTCTATATGGCAGGCATCATGCAAGGCATAAAATAAATCTATCTTGCCAAATTTGAACCTTTCAAAGGCTTCTTCAGGGTGAGCCACTCTCCAAGCCTTGGGAAAACCCAAAAGAACCTCCATCCCAAGCTAACCCTTGCTCACCCCTATCCTTTGAGAGTTAGGCAAGACATATATGAAGTGCATTCTTACATGACGTCCGTTGCATCTAGCACATTTAACTCACTTCTTAGCCTAGAAAAAGTTTTGTCATCAAGTGGTTTAGTGAAGATATCCGCCAATTGTTCTTCGAACCTAACACCTCGCAATGAGATGACTCCCTTAGCTTCATGGTCCCTCAAGAAATGATGGCGAATATCAATGTGCTTAGTGCGGGAGTGTTGAACGGGGTTTTTAGCTATCTTAACCGCACTTTCATTGTCACAAAGGATAGGCACACAACCAATTTTAATACCAAAGTCCAAAAGGGTTTGCTTCATATAAAGAATTTGGGCACAACATGCACCGGCCGCTATATATTCCGCTTCCGCTGTGGACAAGGCGACGGAATTTTGCTTCTTGCTAGACCAAGATACTAGGGAACGGCCAAGCAAGTGGCACCCACCGGAGGTACTCTTGCGATCCACGCAGCATCCGGCAAAGTCCGAATCCGAGTATCCCAAGAGGTGGAATTTTGCACCTTTAGGGTACCACAAACCCACACTAGGAGTATGCTTAAGATACCTAAGTATCCTAAAGACCGCCTTCCTATGCGATTCTTTAGGTGCTGCTTGAAAGCGAGCACACAAGCATACACTAAACATGATATTGGGCCTAGATGCGGTAAGATAAAGCAATGAACCAATCATAGAATGGTAGTTAGATTGGTCAATAGGTTTACCGTCCTTATCCGCATCGAGATGACAATTTGTTGCCATTGGAGTGCTTCTTGAGCTACAATCTCCCATATCAATTTTCTTCAAGAGGTCCTTGGTGTACTTCTCTTGATAGACGAATGTCCCCTCTTGAAGTTGCTTGATTTGAAATACAAGGAAGAGGTTGAGCTCTCCAATCATTGACATCTTGAATTCCCTAGACATCATTTTGCCAAACTCATGGCAAAGAGCTTCGTTAGTTGAACCAAAAATAATATCATCAACATAAATTTGACAAATAAACAAATCTCCGTTGATGTATTTGGTGAAGAGTGTAGTGTCCACCCTCCCGATCTTGAATCCTTGCATGATCAAGAAATCCCGTAGTCGTTCATACCACGCCCTGGGTGCTTGCTTGAGCCGTAGAGCGCCTTGTGCAACCTATACACATGATTAGATTCCTCGGATCTTCAAACCCGGGAGGTTGTTCAACATAAACAAGCTCGTTAATGTAACCATTAAGAAAGGCACTTTTCACATCCATTTGATAAAGTCTAATATTGTGATGTGATGCAAAGGCAAGAAGTATACGGATGGCTTCTAGCCGGGCGACCGGAGCAAATGTCTCCCCAAAGTCTAGTCCTTCAACTTGCGAGAACCCTTTGGCCACAAGTCTTGCCTTGTTGCGGACCACAACGCCATTCTCGTCTTGTTTTTTGCGGTACACCCACTTTGTTCCAATGACGTTCTTGTCCTTGGGTTGCTCCTCCAACACCCAAACTTCATTGCGGATGAAGTTGTTGAGTTCTTCTTGCATGGCCATCACCCAATTTGGGTCTTGGAGTGCTTCCTCAATGTGAGTGGGTTCTACACTTGAAACAAACGAGTAGTGCTCACAAAATGAAGCGAAATGACGAGAACGTGTACTTACACCCCTTGACGGATTTCCGATGATTTGGTCCATCGGATGCGCCTTGGAGATGCGTCCATGCCTCATAAGTCGTTGCGAAGCACTTGGCGATGGTGATGCGTGTTGCTCCTCTTATGGTTGGACTTGATCATGGACTTCTTCTTCTTCTTGATGTTGTTGGGCTTGTGAGTCTTGAGTCAGCAATGGATCATCCTTCTCTTCTTCATCAACTTGAGGCGCCATAGAGGTGTTGTTGTTGGAACTTGAAGCTCCCCCTTGATCATGGCTCTCCTCAACTTCAGGCTTATTGTCTCCAATGGTCATGTTCTTCATGGCTTCTCGTAGAGGATCATCATCTATTTCATCATGACCAAAACTCTCCTCTTGGGAGCCATTAGTCTCATCAAACTCAATATCACAACTTTCCTCAACTAAATCGGAGGTTTGGTTGAATACTCGATATGCTTTTGAGTTTGATGCATAACCAAGGAATATACCAACATCACATCTTCTTTCAAACTTACCGAGCCTTTTCTTGTGGTAGATGTAGCACTTGCATCCAAAGACTCGAAAGTAGGAGATGTTGGGCTTTCTCCCAATGAGAAGCTCGTACGGGGTCTTTTCAAGTAGTCGATGTAGGTAGACCGTATTTGCGGCATGGCACGCCGTGTTGATTGCTTCAGCCCAAAACTTCTCCGACGTGCCGTAGTCATCAAGCATTGCTCGTGCAAGAGTGATGAGAGTATTGTTCTTCCTCTCAACGACACCGTTTTTTTGAGGGGTGTATGTTGCCGAAAACTCATGCTTCACGCCTTCACGGTCACACCGCTCCCCAATGTTGTAATTCTTGAATTCGGTGCCGTTATCACTCCGGACCTTGATGATGGGAAGTTGAAATTCCCTTTGAGCGCAGTTGGCGAAGGTCTTGAACACTTCCGGAGTTTCACTCTTGTCACCTAAAAATAAAGTCCAAGCATAGCGAGAGTAGTCATCAACTATAACGAGACAATAGAGGTTACCGCCAAGGCTTTGATATGTGGACGGTCCGAAGAGGTCCATGTGAAGTAGCTCAAGTGGCTTGGAGGTTGACACCATTGTCTTCATTGGGTGGTGTGAAGCAACTTGCTTCCCGGCTTGACAAGCGCTACAAAGCTTGTTCTTCTCAAACGTGACATCCTTCACGCCGGCCACCATCCCAAGCTTGAATGACTTCTTGAGTTTGCTCATCCCTATGTGCGCTATGCGTCGGTGCCATAGCCATCCCAAACTTGTCTTAGTGAAAAGGCAAATGGTCAACCTAGCATTCTTGTTGGAGAAGTCTACTAGGTAGAGGTGTCCATGCCGAAATCCTTTGAAGACTATGTCTTGGCTTGTTTCACTACTCACAACAACACCATCTTTGCTAAATGTGCATGTTAGTCCAAGATCACATAGTTGTGCAATAGAAAGTAAATTAAAACTAAGTGACTTAACGTACAAAACATTAGAAATAGATAAATCATTTGAAATAGCAATTTTACCTAACCCAATTACCTTTCCCTTAGAGTTATCACCAAAGGTGACTTGTTCATGATTGTCGGGGTTTTCTATGGTGGTGAACATACCATCATTGCCGGTCATATGTTGGGTGCACCCGCTATCGAGTACCCAATGCTTTCCTCCGGCTTTGTAGTTCACCTACACACATGAATTCAACTTTTAACTTTAGACACCCAAGCCAACTTAGGTCCTTGTATGTGTGATACAAGTGTCTTTGGGACCCAAAGTTGCTTGGGGAGCTTCCCCTTCATGCCCTTCATGTCTTTCCCAATGAACCTAGCCTTCACCTTTCCATCTACTTTACTCAAGAGAGAATAACGATCATTGAAAGTAGATTTATAATTAATGGGCAATTTTGGAGAAGGTCGGTTAGGAAGAGGACACTCCCTTGTGTGGTGACCAGTGACCTCACAATGTTGGCAATAAGAACCAACTTCCTTGATGAAGCTTGTTCTAAGCTCCGGTGAGGGCACCTTTCCTTTGTTAGGCACCGGGAAGGATCCAAGTCCTCTCTTGTTGAAGGCCTTTGCTTGTCGGAAGAGTATTTCCTTGTGTTTGACTTCCCATTTTGAAAGTCTTGCCACACTAGTGCGGAGACTCTCAATTTCTTCCAACAAGTCCTTCTCCCTAGCATTTGCTTTCAAAGGCAAAGACTTGTTCAAGGCATTAGTGACATGAGAAGTAATGGATGTCCTATCATTAACAGTTTGTTTCTTTATATTTTTCAACTCTTGATCAAGCACGTCATGAGAAAGGTTAAGTGTTTGATGTTCTTGTATTAGCTTGTTGTGCTCTCCCAAGAGTGTTTTGTGTGCCAAGTTAAGCTCATGATTATCTAACTTGATTTTATCCTTATCTTCCTCAATTTGCTTGACATGGGATTTGAGCGTGTCATGCTCTTTAAGTATGCTTTCATACTTGTCAAGCAAATCGAGGTTAGCACTCTCAAGTCTAGCACGGGTTTCTTCAAGAGCTTTAACCTTACTCTTTTCCCTCTTAATGATAGCATGATATTCATTTATCAAAGAAGTTAAATCATCGGGGGAATGCTCATCATCACTAGAGTCGTCACATACCTTGGTGTTACCTTTCGCCATGAGGCACATGGGCGGTGGATGAAGTGGTGAGTCATCATTGTTGGCAATGGCAAGGCTGGCCAAACTTTCTTCTTCCGCTTCACTCTCTTCATCACTTGTTTCTTCGTCGATGACCCATTCATTTGCCTCACACATGAACACCTTTTGTGGGCCATTTCTCTTCTTTGGGAAGAGTCTTGCCTTCTTTCCCTTGTCATGTTTCCTCTTCCCAAAGGATCTTGGTTTGGGTTTGTCCTCTTCTTCTTCATCATCACTTTCTTCAAGCTTGCGATGCTTGCTCTTGTGGTTCCCTCTTCTTTTGTCTGGTTTTGGACAATCATAGGAGATGTGGCCTTGATCACCACAATTGTAGCAAGTCTTGTGATCATCTCTTCTTGGTAGAAACGCTTTCTTCATGGGATCAAATGTGTATCCCTTCTTAGTAATCTTGGAGTTCAAGCGTGAGAACTTTCTCATCATCAATGCAAGCTCATCATCATCATCTTCACTTGATGCTTGCTCTTCTTCACTTGAGCTAGGCTCAACCACCTTCTTCTTCTTGAGGCTTGTTTTCTTGGTGGAGGCCTTTAGAGCAATTGTTTTTGAAGATGATTGCTCCATCATTCCAAGTACACTCATCTCATGAGTGTGAATTTCTCCAATGAGCACCGAAACTTCAATGTGGTCAAGAGACTCCTTTTGAAGCATGGAGTTGATGATGTTGTACTTTGGCTTGGGAAGGAGCATGAGGATCTTGCAGTTGATGAGTCCCTTGCCAAGAGAAGCAATGTCAAGAGCATTAATTTCTTCAATAAGTACATTCAAGCGAGAGAACATCTCATTGACATTTTCATGAGGTAGCATCTTAAATTCATCATATTTTGCTTTAAGCATGTGATATTTAAGTTCCTTGACTCAAGAAGAACCCTCATGAATCTCTATTCAGCAAGCCCAAATTTCACAAGCTTTTTCTTTGCTAGCGATACTAGCAAACACATCTTGACTAATACATTCATAGATTGCATTTCTAGCTTTAGCATCCAATTTAATTTGATCACCAACATTGTTGTGTTCTCCAAACCCCGCGTGGGTCGCTTCCCATACTTCGGGAGCAATAGCCTCTAGATAAGTGCGCATGCGTGCTTTCCAATAGGAAAAGTTCTTGCCCTCGAAGATTGGAACCGAACCACCAACCTTGGCCATTTTAGCTCTCTAGCGGTGAAGCTAGAATGATCATATGAGCAACCTTGCTCTGATACCAACTGTAAGGATCGAAGGCCCAAGAGGGGGGGTGAATTGGGCTTCTTTTCAAAAATCTAAGCAATAAAACTTAATTCCTAAAAGCCCAATTCCCTACGCAAACGATCTATGCATTGAAGTAAATAGCAACTTCGCGGTATATAAAATGCATAAATGTAAGGGAGAGGAAAAGGATGCAAACTCCCGAGGAGACACAAGGATTTATCCCGTGGTTCGGCATGATCGTCAAGATCTTCCTACATCCACGTTGTGGCACCCACCAAAGGGTTTAGCCACACCCAAGTCACCGAGACTAGGGATCTTCACTATTCTTCTCCGTTAGCCAACCTCGGCAAGGTGGAGCTCAAGCCTTGTACAACTTCGACCCTCCGGGCTTCCACAATCCTCTTGGCAAGCTCCGGAAGTCTCTCTCAGTTACAAACACCAAGGGACACTCCCTTAAGGCTCTCACTACCCTAGAGATTCCACTCACCAAGAATGGAGGCACACAAGCTCTCTCTCTAGCTAGTTCTAGCCTATGTCTTGGTGTGTAAGTGATCTAAATGATGTAGAAGTGATGGCTCTTTGTCTTGAATGATTGTGGATCTGTTGATTATGTCTGGTGATCAAGACTTGTCGATTTGGCAGGTTTAGGGGGTATTTATAGCCAGCCTCCACGAAATAGCTGTTGGAAAAGTAGGCTGACAGAACTTTTCTACGAACACCGGATGATCCGATATCTCCCCTTTAGTTATCATCAGTCAAGTTCACTTTAGCTGATGTCATTGTGTCAGATATGACCGTTGTTAGACCGATGATGCACTTGTCTTCTCATCGGATGATCCGGTGGCTCTTCCTCTAGAATTGGCTCAAACTTGATGCTTACTGGAGTTATTGACCGATGTGTATATTTCTGTAGATCGGATGATCTAGTGCTACACTTGGTCCAAGGATATTGCAAACTATAGTGATGGACCGATGTAGCTTAGCCCTTAACATTGGATGATCCGGTGAGTACTTCGTTCTGAGGTCTTCTTCTTCTGCTGAACCAACTCGACCGACGTGTTGTTCTCTGAAAACATCGGTTGATCCGGTGAGTTGATTTTGTTTGCTTCGAGTTGTTTCTAAGTGATTCTTTTGAACTTTGCTCGATTGACCTCTTAGACATTTGTTGGAAATGTACTTCTGATGGTTGTAAAGCATTAAGTGTCATCAATTATGGTTGAATGACTTTGACATAAGAGCTTTTACTTCTTATCTTCACAACATTGATTGATCTCATAAATCGATTGTTTAGTAGTCTCCAATGGCATATGGATTTCATTTGATTGAGTGATATGGGAGACCTCGCATCCACAAATTCATTAGTAAAATCCAATGGTTGTCATTAATCACCGAAACCATACCTCATGGGGGCCTAGATGCTTTCAGTAGCTCATACGAGGTTTTCTTGAGCAACCGATGAAGATAGAGTCAGTTTATGGCGTGACAAGTGGTGTTAATCGCTTCAACCCAAAACCGGTCCGAAGTCTTGTATTCATCGAGCATTTTCCTCGCCATCTCAATGAGTGTTCGATTCTTCCTTTCGGCTACTCCATTCTGTTGAGGAGAATAAGGTGTTGAAAACTCATGCTTTATCGCTTCTTCGTCTAGATAATCTCAACTTGGGTATTCTTGAACTTCGTTCCGTTGTCACTTCGTATGTTTTTGATCGTCAACAAAAATTCATTTTGAGCTTGCTTGAGAAACATCTTGAGGGTTCCTTGAGTTTTTGTCTTATCATGCAAAAAGAAAGCCCACATGAAGCGAGAAAAATCATCAACAATGACTAAACCGTACTTGTTACCGCTGATGCTTATCTAAACAATTGGACCAAATAGGTCCATGTGAAAGAGCTCGAGCGGTCTTGATGTAGTCATGGTATTCTTTGCGGGATGGGGTGCTCCTACTTGCTTCCCGGCTTGGCACGCGCTACAAGGCCTTTCTTTCTCAAAACAACTCCTTTAAACCTCATATGTGATCGCCTTTGAGGAGTTTTTGAAGATTCCTCATACTAACATGTGCTAGCCGTTTATGACACAGCCAACCCATGTTGGTCTTTGCAATCAAGCATGTGTCAAGATCGGCTTTATCTTTGCTGAAGTCAACTAGATAAAGTTTTCCCTTTAACACACAATTGAATGCAACCGAGTTATCACTCCTAGAGACGGTCACACCCTCATTAGTGAATAAACAATTATAACCTTTGTCACATAATTGAGAAATGAACAAAAGGTTATAATCCAAGGAATCAACGTGTAAAACATGAGAAAGAGTATGTTTTGATGAAATTGCAATTTTACCGGTACCAAGCACCCTTCCTTGATTTTTAACACCAAAGTAAATTTCTTCGCTTGGATCTTAAATTTCTTTATATTCCACGAACATTGTTCTTTCTCCGGTCTTGTGCTTGGTATATACTGTCTAGCACCCATTTAGCTCCCGGATGAATAGGCCTGCAAAAGACAAATTATGCCTTGGTCTTTGGTACCCAAGATTGCTTGGGTCCTTTGAAGTAAGTCACAAGTGATTTGGGCACCCACACATGAGACTTGGTGTTCACACAGCGTGGCCCAACATGTTTAGCATAAACTCTACCAATATTACTTTCCATAAGAACATATGATGCATCAAAAGTTCTAAACAAGAGTTGTTGTTCACATGTGTTAACAATGTTACTTTTATCAACGTTATTATGTTGTCTAACTTTAGAGGTGTTTCCCTTGACAAAAGCAACGCGTTCCTTGTTATTCTTGTGGGTTCTAGCATTTTGCTTTTCACCATAAGAATACCCAATGCCATATTTGACATCAGGAGGTCTTGTGACCAAGTATGCACTGTGTGCATACTTGACCTTCAACTTGTCACATTTGCCACTTCGGGAAGGATGCTTGTCCTTTGTCAAGTTTGACTTCTCCTTCAAGTTAGTGTCATTTTTAGCACATGTACAAGAAATAATAGTTTCAGATTTTATATGTTGAGCATGTGAGCTTGAAGAGTATGAAGAACCACTTTGCTTCAGTGACTCAACTTGTACTTCAAGAATCTTGTTAACTTTGGTCAAGTTAGCAAGTTCATTCTTGATGGTGACGTTTGAGTCATTTAACTTCAAGCAAGCTTCCTTGCTTGAAGCTAACTAAAGTTCTAGTGATTTACTTCGCTCCTTTTCAAGTTCAAGGAGCTTTTTGACCTTAAGATATTCTTCCTTTTGGAGGATGATCATATCTTCTTGACAATCAACTAGCTCCTCCTTATCAACAAGCTTATCCATTAAAAATTTCATCTTAGCCGTAGTTTTCTTATCTAACCAACAAGCATATCTTCATCATCACTAGAGTTATCACTATCACTATTAAAAGAATGCGAGGAGGAATATTTAGTCGTTACCTTTATTTTACCTTCCTTAGCCATTAGACACGTATGATCGGTGTCCTTCCATGCACCGATGGTTGGAAAGAGGGTGGATTTCTTTGTATGCTTCATGACGGCTATGGTAGCCATCTTCTCATCTTCTTCGGATGAGGACTCATCATTAGAGTCACACTCCTTCCCCAAGTTTGCTTGACCATATTGTTTCTTTTTCTTGACAATTTTCTTAGGTTGAGGCTTGTTGTCCTTCATCTTCCTCTTATTTTCTTCATGTGGGCAATCTAATATGAAGTGGTCATATTTTCCACAACTGTAGCATGCCCGTCTCATCTTGGGTCTTTGCTTGTCCCTTTGCTTTCCTTCCTTTGCGCTACCACCTTGTCTTCTTCTCATCATTTTCTCAAATTTCTTCATGAATAAGATCATATCTTCTTCATTTATATCATTGCTTTCATCGTCGCTGTCGTCTTCTCCATGAGTTTCCCGAGCTTCTTTTGATATGGGTTTGCAAGTTGACTTCAAAGCAACTCCTTTCTTCTTTGCCGAGACAAGGTCAGCAATCTCCTTAATGTGCTTGGCTTTCTTCTCCATCATTTCAAAGTTGATACTCTTCCCAAGAAGCTCATCCAGTGTCATTTTCCGATACCCGGGACTTTCTCTAATCATGGAGCAAAGGGTTATGCTGTGAGGCATGAAAGCTCTAAGTATCAGTTTTACAACCTCATGATCACTCCAGTTCTTGCTGCCATATGCTCGGTCTTTGTTGATGAGATTGTTCAATCGGTTGTACATATCTTGTGGTGATTCATCTACTTCTACGGCAAATCTCCCCAATTCCCCTTCAATCCTTTCAATCTTGGCTTCGTGTACATGACGATCACCTTCATGAGCAGTTTGTAGAGTGTCCCATATCTCCTTGGCAATTTCGAGTCCATCCACCTTGGTGAACTCGTATCGGCTTAGTGACGATGTGATAACAGTTGCAGTTTGAGCATTCCGATGAATAGCTTGTTCTTGACTCGGAGTCAGCTCTTCATCATCATCCTGGATATCTATACCTGTACACACTATGTGCCACAAACTGGGGTTAAGAGGTATGTGATGCATTTTCATATTTTGTCTCCACATAGAGCAATCATTGCCTTCGAAGAAAGGTGCTTTCCCTAGATGAATTGACAAGTAATGATTATTGTGAGAATTTAAACGATCGTAATTAAAAGGATATCAGGAGTAGTCGGTGTGTGACTACTCCCCTTCTTCTTTTCGTACTCGATCTTCTTCTTCCCCTTTGGAGAGAGTGCCTTCTTTCTTAGGAGTGCCTTGAGTTCAATCATCTCCTCGTCGTCGTCCTCACAATCTTGGATAGCGTCGAGGAGCTTCTCTAGCTTTTGAGTTCGTTCTTCATCACCCTTCTCGTTGTTGAAGTTCCTGTGTACATCCTTGATGGTTGATATCTTCTCTTCAAGCGGTGAGTCTCTTTTGAAGAGTCCTGCTCTGATACAATTTGAATGTAGCCTGGAGGGGGTGAATGGGCTTTTTGAACTTTTGTCGGATCTTGAAACACTTAACAAATCGATCAAATACTGAGAGATCGGACTAGTACGGTACTCTGCGGACTAGTCCGGTACTGTGCGGACTAGTCCGGTATATGTGGACTAGAACGATCAACTTTGATCAATGATTTAACTTCTGTTACTCTATACAGTGGAAAATAATTTATAACTTGGAAGTATTATGTCAATGAAACAAGGTTTGTCAAAGATTAACTTTAATATCAATGTTTCAACGTGGGTTACACAAGACTAAGTAAACCCTATAATGTGATGTACAATAAGAACAAAAGGTGTGGGACATGATTTTATCCCGTGGTTCAATTCCTACGAAGGAAACCTACATCCACGTATAGGAGTCCACGGAGGACTAGGTCTTCACCAACCCTACCCTCGTCGAATCGCCACGGAGGCCGATTCTCTTCCACTAATTACAAAGGGGCGAATAACCTTGTTCAAGGGGCCTTCTCACAAGTTGAAGGCTCCCCAAGATTTCCAATGACGAACACCACCAAACACACTTGCAAGATATGCAATAAAGAACAAGAGTGTGCGAGATAATCAAACCAAGAGCTCAAGATTGTGTGGAACAAGTCTCTCCTTTTGATCAATGCTAATCCTCAAAGTTAATCTTTCTAGGGTTAGAATGTGCGGAGAGATGTGTATTTTAGGCTCTCGGAAGGTGTGACGGCGCAGGGAGTCCGAGCAATGGTTATAGAGTTGTACAACTCTATTTATACTAGGGTTTCCAAAAGTTACCATTAGGATTTGCGATGTCTAGACTATTCCGTGGTGGACTCCGAACTAGTCCGGTGTGTGAGACCTATGTTTGTTGAATACATTGGCTTGTAGTGAATACATTTGTTTTAAAAGTTTTGAATTCTGCAAAAACACCTTTTTAGCAAGGTCTGACTCTAGCTCCGAGCTACATCATGGTTCGACAGTAGGTTCGATTGTTATGAGTAGCTCCGGCTACGTCTGATGCTAGGTTCGACTTGTTGGCAAGTTCTAACTAATCTTGGTTAGCTCTGTTTTTAGCTCCGACATATTTTTGATAAGCTCCGACATGTCTTTACTAAGCTCCGAGTTGCGCTCCGACTTTGGGTTGACTAGTTCCTGCTAGTTTTTGGGAAGCTCCGGCGGATGCTTGGTTGTGCTAGTTTTTGGTAAGCTCTGGCACTAGGTCCGACTAGCTTTGGTCAGCTCGGGCTCAAGGTCCGGTTAGTTTTGGCAAGGTTCGGAGCTAGTTTGCAATATTCTTGCTTCTAACTTGCAATGTTTCATACTTGGATTACATCTTTGGAAAGATTGCTTAGTATTCATTTGCTAAGTTTTGGTGTGTTTTAATTGATATGGATAATATTGTTTCTACTGTGGTTTTGCAACATGCTTATGTGAGGCGCTCACGTAAGGTGTTGTGTTCGGAACTGAAGTGAGTCAAGTCACGAACTTGGGCTCGTATGGATTGTTTATTTGTTCATGTGCAGGTGTTGCTTGAGTGCAAGTCATGGCTGGTGACATGATCCCTTGGACTAGTCTCAGGAAGGAAATGAGGTTCCAACAACCAAGTTCCGGAGGAATTGTGGTTGAGCGGGTCAGGAGGTCGCGCAGGATGATTGAATCAAGGGCAGTGCATATGAAGGTCAAAGGAACGTGTTCGCACGTATGCATGCGGTGCATGACGTGGAAACATGGTTCTGGAGAAGGATTAAGGAAGGGAGATCTTATTGGAAGGATCGGATCATACTCGATGATGACTTCGGCTGCTGGCTGAGTCGGTTGTGGCTCGGTATGGAAATATCGAGTTGGTTATGGTAGATTTCGTGTGCTGCACGAAAGTTGAGTTGTGTTTGGGAATACAGGATGTATTCCGAGTCTGTTAGGAAGTCTCGAGACTGTTTCTATCTGCGTATAGGAAGATCTTGAGCAGTTATGGTTAGATGGGATTCGTGATCAGGGTAGGATCAGAATCCGGATCTGAGTTGAGTTGGCCTGAGGGCTGGTTGTAAAAGCAAGGGAAGGCCAGAACTTGAAAAATATTGATGCAACAAAGAAGGGTTGCACGATGACTTTTGGGCTGCTCCTATTGTTCTCTACCGAAAAGAATTCGTGGTTGAAAGGAACTTTTGTGCCTTGTTCGTTTGACTTATTTCATACAAGTTTTATTCGTCGAGTTTTAGTTCAGTACTACCTTCCATTGGTGGTTTTATCGTTACTCGAGTTTTACACATCCAATTGACGTGATTCTTTTTGAATTGTTTTCCACAACTTGGTTTTCTATCATCTGTGAAAATTACACAGTAATTGGATTTGTCTTTCTGTATCTCCCCAAGTTTCTTTGCTGAGTTATAGAACTGTTCTTGACTCAGTAAAACGGATTGATCGTAGTTCAATCTTTTGATCATAACTTGAGTTTCTATCGATAGATTTAAGTAATTCTTGTTGTGTCATCTTCGTGACTTTAGTCTCTCTGATATCTATCATATTTGTCACGAAGAAATGCGCTTACATTCTTGTGACACATGACTTCTTTAACAGATTGTTTTTTTGCCGAAGGGGTTGGGATTTAATTGTTTCCGCTGCATAAGATTTTTTTAATCTACCATTCACCCCCCACCTCTGGTAGCTTTTCACGTGAACTTTGATCCTACAATTGGTATCAGAGCCACGGTGCTCTAATCATTGTGATTTGCACATACTTTTTACTAATCATCATGGAGAAATACTCCACCAAACCTTGTGTGTTTGCTGGTATTGATTTTTCAGGTTTGGAAGGCACGCATGGAGGCCTTCATCTAGGCGCAAGGCTTCGCAATATGGGAAAAGGTGTACAAGCCTTATGAAGTGCCACCTAACGATCAAGTTACGGCTACAAACATACGGGACGTCGACAACAACAACAAAGCCCAAAACTTGATCATCCAAGGACTCACTCAAAGTGACTTCGATCGTGTTGCGCACCTCCGATCAGCATACGATGTTTGGAGAGCTCTCTATGATTATCATGAAGGCTCCAACACAATCAAGGAGTTAAAACAAGATATGTTCAAAAAGGAATATATGCGTTTCGAGATGCAACCCGAAGAGTCTATCGATGACCTCTATGCTCGCTTCAATAAAATTCTCAGCAACTTACATAGTGTCAATGTTAACTTTTTTGATGCTGAGAATGCTAGGCAACTTCTTAGTGCATTAGACATGTAAATTTGGGAGATGAAAGTAACATCTATTCGTGAATCAACTGTCATGAGTTCTCTTACATTAGATGTGCTTTATTCTAAACTAAAAACTCATGAATTTGACATCTTATCACGTAAGAAACCAAATAAGTCTATTGCATTTGTCTCACAACGTGATATGTCTAGCTCCGGCCAATCATCATCTTGCAATAATCTTGCTTTGTTGTCCTCACTAACCCTAGAGCAGATCGAGGAATTTCCAGAAGAGGAGTTAGCACTCATCTGTACTAGATTCTCAAAAGCATTGCAAAATGTGAGAACTAGAAGGAGAGGAAGCTCTGGACCTCAACGCTGTTTTGAATGTGGTAAGACAGGACACTTTCGTACAGAATGCCCTAACCTTTCAGGTCCTACTATCCATGAAGAAAAACAGAACAAGGTCAAGACCACCTCTGGGAATCCCAACAAGAAAAAGAAGCGTACCATAGGATGCAAGATGATTAACAGCTTCATCACCGCACTTCAAGAACTCAGTTGAACTGATGTAGACTTTGAAAGTGATGAAGATGATGACGACCTAGCCAACTTATGCTTCATGGTGGGCAAAACAAGATCAAGATCAAGTCAGGAGGATGCAGAACACAACAGTTATGACGATGGGGTATGTTCTACCTGTAATGAAATGTGTGATGCAATTTCTCGTGCAACTACTATTGTTAAAAAAAAGGACAAAAAGCTTAGGGATAATGCTGCTAAAATTGAATCACTAGAATCCGAAATCAACCATTTGAAAACATTGATTCCTAGTGATGATTTTTGTCCCTGGTGTGATATAATCTATAAACAATTGTCCACATTCAGAACTACACATTCCTCTACTCTAGATAGACTTGAACATGAAATTGAAAAGAACAAAAAGCTTGAACATTGATTCCTAGTGATAATTCTTGTCCCTCGTGTGATATAATCTATGAACAATTATCCACATTAAGAACTACACATTCCTCTACTCTAGATAGACTTGAACTTGAAATTGAAAAGAACAAACAACTTTCTGCACTAGACATTGGAAACTTAAAAGATGCTTCTTGTTCTACATTTGATTTGAATTGTTCTAGTTGTGGTGATCTTGAAAAGAAACTAAAAGATGATACCAATGAAATTTCAATATTGAATAATGCTTTACGTTCTCATGAAGTTAAATATTTTTCTAATTGCAAATTAAAAGGAAAATCTTCATGTGAAAATTGCCTTGATCTGTCCAATAAACTTGAGAACATGCATAGGACATTAGATTGGTTTTGTAATGAGAATAAGAACCTAAACTTGCTGCTGAATTCTTCCAAGTCTCGTAATGATAAAACAGGTTTAGGTTTTGATTCTCATGTTCATTTCAAAACACATCCACCTTAAATTGTAAAATCATTTGGAAGAGGTTTAATTGAAACTATTCCTACACAAAAGGATGTGATTTTTGAATCTGCAGGAGTGCTTTCTAATTCTGTTTCTAATGCTGGGTGCTTATCTAGACATGATCACAAAATTAAATTTCAATGTACTTATTGTGATAAAGATGGTCATGTTGTAGATTTTTTTTATAGACTAGCTAAACAATAGAAAAGGGAAGGAATGACTGCTAGATCTCATAACATTCATGGAAAATTTGCTGCACATATTAAACCGAATGCCAGGAACATGCAACCTGCTGTTATGAGTCAAAAACATTCAAAGTTTACCTCCGAACCTTCTGTTTTTGCCTCCGGAGATACTGATTTTTGTGCTCAACAAGTAACACCTTATAGGTCAGTAGTTAAGATTAAAAAAACCTCAAACCTTGACTCATAAACCTACTATTTTATCTCAGCTTTCGCGTGTTTTTCCTGCTGCACGTCGTGTGACTCGGTACTGGATACCTAAATGCCTTTTGACTAACTCCAGAATTGAGTCATCAACGTATTGTGCTTTTATGTAGGTTTCATTCTTGAGGAAGGAGAACATATGGATTGTGGATTCAGGATGCTCACGCCACATGACCGGTAACAAAGAATGGTTCTCCCCCCCTCCTTTGTGTCACATGTAGAAAATGTTACTTTTGCCGATAATTCTTCAACTCCTATTATTGCTAAAGGTTCGGTTAGAGTGAATGATCACTACACTGTAAAAGATGTGGCACTTGTTAAGAATTTGAAGTACAACATGCTTTCTATTTCATAATTGCTTGATGAGAATTTGGAAATAACTTTCACTAAAAATTGCTGCAAAGTTGTAGACTCAAATAGTGAGCTTTTGTTTAAGATGTCTCGTTTTGGAAGAGTTTTTAAAGCTGATTTTGGTATGTCTTCCTCTAAGCATAGGTGTCTAGTTGCTAATGATTCAAAGGACTTATATTTTTGGCATCATAGACTTGGTCACGTAGGCTTTGATCACCTAACGTATGTTAGTACTCTTAATCGCATACGTGGGCTGCCTAAGATTAAAGGGGACAAAGAAATTGTGTGATCTTCTTGTAGATATGCTAAGATGGTTGCAGGTTCAAATACTCCTCTCACAATGATCATGACAAATGAACCGAGTCAACTTTTGCACCTTGACACTGTAAGACCTTCACGTGTTCAATCCTGCGAAGGTAAATGGTATGTTCTTGTTGTTGTTGGTGATTATTCTAGATACTCTTGGGTTTACTTTATGGTGTCTAAGAATGAAGCTTTTAGTCACTTTAGAACTTTATTTCTTAGATTATCAATTGATCACCCAGGATCTTTAAAAGCAATCAGAAGTGATAACGGAGCTGAATTTAAAAATCAATCTTTTGATCACTTTTGTGCTGAAAATGGAATAGATCATCAATTTTTTCACCATATGTACCTCAACAAAACGGTGTTGTATAAAGAAAGAACATAACCTTAGTTGAGATGGCTAGGACTATGCTTGATGAATATCAAACTCCTAGGAAATTTTAGGCTGATGCGATTGCAACCGCTTGTTATGTCTCAAATCGTGTTTTCTTGCGCGCTAAGCTAGGTAAAACCCCATATGAGCTCCGGTTTGGACATAGTCCTAGTGTTGCGCACTTTCGGTCTTTTGTTGCAAATGCTTTGTTAAGAAACATGGTAATCTTGATAAATTTGAACCTAGATCCATTAAAGGCATGTTTCTTGGTTATCCATCTCATACTAGAGGGTACTATGTGTTCTTGCTTGACACTAACAAAATTGTGGAGACTTGTGAGGTGTCTTTTGATGAAGCTAGCCCAGGTACTAGCTCCGGTATTGCAGGACCAGATCGATATCCTCAGGGGGAGGTTATTTTCGAAGATGAAGAAGAGACCATGATTCTGCATGATAGTTTTGAAGCTGACACATGTCCCGCTCCGAACTTTGAACAAGCTCCGACTACCACCTCTGCTTGTCCTGATTGTCCACAAGCCACAAGCTCATCAATCTGCAATGAAACTAATGAAGAAGAAGCTTGTGAGACAATTGTTCCCCTACGGATCATCAAGAATCATCCCCCACAACAGATTATTGGAAGCTTGCATGAACGGGTCACACGGTCTAGGTTTTGCGATCCAAACTCTCATGCACATTTTGCTTTTGTTGCTTCTTTTGAACCCAAAGATATATCGCACACACTCAATAATGAATCTTGGATTATTGCCATGCAAGAAGAGTTAGAAAATTTTGAAAGACATAATGTTTGGAAACTTGTACCTCCTCCTCAAGTTCACAGTTTAATTGGAACTAAATGGGTGTTTAAAAATAAACAACGTGAGGATGGGGTTGTGGTTAGGAATAAGGCTGGGTTGGTTGCTCAATGTTTCACTCAAGTTGAAGGTCTAGATTTTGATGAAACTTTTGCTCGTGTTGCTAGATTAGAAGCCATAAGAATTTTGATAGCTTTTGTTGCATCTAATGGTTTTAAGCTATATCGAATGGATGTTAAAAGTGCTTTTCTAAATGGCTACATAGATGACGAGGTTTATGTCAAACAACCACCGGGTTTTGAAAATTCAGATTTTCCTAATCATGTTTACAAACTATCCAAAGCCTTGTACGGTCTCAAACAAGCCCCTAGAGCATGGTATGATAGGTTAAAAACATTCTTACTTGACAAGGGGTTTACTATGGGCAAAATTGATAAAACTCTTTTTGTGCTTAAGCATGGCAATGACTCATTATTCATTCAAGTGTATGTGGATGATATTATCTTTGGTTGTGCTTCTCATGATTTTGTGTCCAAGTTTTCAGCTATGATGAGTTCAGAATTTGAGATGATTATGATGGGAGAACTCACATACTTTTTGGGCTGCAAATCAAGCAAACCAAGGAGGGTACCTTTATGCATCAAGCGAAGTATACAGAAGACCTCCTAAGTTGCTTCAACATGGACAAAAGCAAGCCTCTTCGGACACCAATGGGAACAGCAACAACACTTGAACTTGATGAAGAAGGTGAACCCGTGGAACAAAAAGAATATAGAAGCATGATCGGATCACTTTTGTACCTCACGGCATCAAGACCGGACATACAATTCAGCGTATGTCTTTGTGCATGGTTTCAAGCTTCCCCACGTGCTTCACATCGTCAAGATGTCAAAAGGATTCTCAGGTACTTACATGGAACTCAAGAATTTGGCATTTTTCTTCCTTTTTCCTCAACCGTTACTTTGAAAGCTTTTTCCGATGCTGATTTTGGAGGTTGTAGGATTGATAGGAAAAGTACTTCCTGTGCTTGTCATTTTCTTGGTAATTCACTTGTTGCTTGGTCCTCTAGAAAACAAAATTCAGTTGCACAATCCACAGCCGAATCTGAATATGTAGCTGCTGCTAGTGCTTGCTCACAAATTCTTTTGATTGTTCAAACAATTAAGGACTATGGGGTTGATCTACATAGTGTTCCACTATTTTGTGATAACACTAGTGCCATTTGCATTGCGAAAAACCCAGTGCAACATTCTAGAACTAAGCATATTGACATTAGGTATCACTTTCTCCGTGATAACGTTGAAAAAGGAAACATTGTGCTTCACCATGTAGATACCGAACAACAATTGGCTGATATTTTTACAAAACCATTGGATTTCACTCGTTTTTGTTACATTCGTAGTCAAATAGGGGTTATGCACCCTCATCGCTTAAATTGAGGAGGAGCTTTGAAACTTGCGAAGTCTATGTGTGAATCTGAACTAAAATAATATGAGCATAATATTTCATACATATATGACTTGTCATTCCTTTTTCATGCTGAAAGCTCTTACTACATTACCCATGTTATACATTTTGTAGTCTTGGCCATGACTAGTAATTGGAATAATTACTTACACTAAATCTGGTCATGATCGAACTTTCTTGCTGTTTTGAACTTGTTGCATGCTCACAAGTGCTTTCAATCATAAAGAATTAATCAAGTTAACAACTCACATGTTGAGCTTTTATGATCAAATAAAAAGATGGCTTATCATTGCACTTAGACATGAACTTGGAAGAAGTTGTGTAAGAATAAAACCATGTCCTTAAGCTTCTGATTGTCAAATGACATAGGCTTGGCTTGGTTGGTTAGAATAAGGCAGGTGCGCATATAATCTCTTGCAAATATCATATGATATAAATTTGTGCTTTGAAAAATAATAAAATGCAGTAACAAGTGTCACGCTTTCAGGTTTTGAAATAGTTAAGTTTGTGAGATCATGACTTGTTTAAATTGAAAATTACATTTGATCTCTAGCATGGCTTACACTACTTTATGTATCTCATTGATGTGATAGTGTAAGTTACTTGATAGTATGACTTGGATGAGCTTTGTTTATATGTACATGTTATAATATTCTCATAACATTTTAAATTTCTCTTTTGAATCTTGCTGAATACATTGTCAAAGGGGGAGAAATTAATCACACATTGGCTTGATTCTTCTCAGACGGAGAAGTATGAAAGGGGGAGAGATAATGTGCATGGGAAGAGATGATAAAGGGGGAGAGATATGTGATTTTTTATTTTTGATTTTCTTCTCATTTCGTTTCTGATTTACAAAAAGGGGAGAAATTGTTTTCAAAACTTTTAATGTGAATAAGCTAATGTTCGGATTTTTAAGTGGTGTTGCCATTGCATTCATCAAGGGGGAGATTGTGAGACCTATATGTGCTGAATACATTGGCTTGTAGTGAATACATTTGTTTTAAAAGTTTTGAATTCTGCAAAAACACCTTTTTAGCAAGGTCGACTCTAGCTCCGAGCTACAACAAGGTTCGACAGTAGGTTCGACTTGTTATGAGTAGCTACGGCTATGTCCGACGCTAGGTTCGACTTGTTTGTCTAGGTCCGACTTGTTGGCAAGTTCCGACTAGTCTTGGTTAGCTTCGGTGAAATCTGTTTTTAGCTCCAGCATGTTTTTGATAAGCTCCGACATGTCTTTACTAAGCTTTGAGTTGCGCTCCGGCTTTGGGTTGACTAGTTCCTGCTAGTTTTTGGGAAGCTCCAGCGGATGCTTGGTTGTGCTAGTTTTTGGTAAGCTCCGGCACTAGGTGCGACTAGCTTTGGTTAGCTCTGGCTCAATGTCCAGTTAGTTTTGGCAAGGTCTGGAGCTAGTCTACAATATTCTTGCTTCTAACTTGTAATGTTTCATACATGCTTTACATCTTTGGAAAGATTGCTTAGTATTCATTTGCTAAATTTTGGTGTGTTTTAATAGATATGGATAATATTGTTTCTATTGTGGTTTTGCAACATGCTTATGTGAGGCGCTTACGTAAGGTGTTGTGTTCGGAACTGACGTGAGTCAAGTCGCGAACTTCGGCCCGTATGGAATTTTTGTTTGTTCATGCGCAGGTGTTGGTTGAGTTCAAGTCATGGCTGGCGACAGGATCCCAGGGACTAGTCTCAGGGAGGAGATGAGGTTCCAACAACCAAGTTCAAGAGGAATTGTGGTGGAGCGGGTCAGGAGGTCGCGCAGGATGATTGAATCAAGGGCAGTGCATATAAAGGTCGAAGGAAGGTGCTCACATGTATGGATGCGGTGGATGACGTGGCAACATGGTTCTGGAGACGGATTAATGGAGATCTGATTGGAAGGATCGGATCATACTGGATGATGACTTCGGCTGCTGGCTGAGTCAGTTATGGCTCGGTATGACAATATCGAGTTGGTTATGGTAGATTTTGTGTGCTGTACAAAAGTGAAGTTGTGTTTGGGAATACGGGATGTGTTCCGAGTCTGTTAGGAAGTCTCGAGATTATTTCTATCTGCGTATAGGAAGATCTTGAGCAGTTATGGTTAGATGGGATTCGTGATCAGGGTAGGATCAGAATCCGGATCCGAGTTGAGTTGGCCTGAGGGCTGGTTGTAAAAGCAAGGGAAGGCCAAGACTTTGAAAATATTGATGCAACAAAGAAGGGTTGCACGATGACTTTTGGGCTGTTCCTATTGTTCTCTACCGAAAAGAATTCGTGGTTGAAAGGAACTTTTGTGCCTTGTTCGTTTGACTTATTTCATACAAGTTTTATTCGTCGAGTTTTAGTTCAGTACTACCTTCCATCGGTGGTTTTATCGTAACTCGAGTTTTACACATCCAATTGACGTGATTCTTTTTGAATTGTTTTCCACAACTTGGTTTTCTATCATCTGTGAAAATTACACAGTAATTGGATTTGTCTTTTTGTATCTCCCCAAGTTTCTTTGCTGAGTTATAGAACTGTTCTTGACTCAGTAAAACGGATTGATCGTAGTTCAATCTTTTGATCATAACTTGAGTTTCTATCGATAGATTTAAGTAATTCTTGTTGTGTCATCTTCGTGACTTTAGTCTCTCTGATATCTATCATATTTGTCACGAAGAAATGCGCTTACATTCTTGTGACACATGACTTCTTTAACAGATTGTTTTTCTGCCGAAGGGGTTGGGATTTAATTGTTTCCGCTGCATAAGATTTTTTTAATCTACCATTCACCCCCCACCTCTGGTAGCTTTTCACGTGAACTTTGATCCTACAATTGGTATCAGAGCCACGGTGCTCTAATCATTGTGATTTGCACATACTTTTTACTAATCATCATGGAGAAATACTCCACCAAACCTTGTGTGTTTGCTGGTATTGATTTTTCAGGTTTGGAAGGCACGCATGGAGGCCTTCATCTAGGCGCAAGGCTTCGCAATATGGGAAAAGGTGTACAAGCCTTATGAAGTGCCCTAACGATCAAGTTACGGCTACAAACATATGGGACGTCGACAACAACAACAAAGCCCGAAACTTGATCATCCAAGGACTCACTCAAAGTGACTTCGATCGTGTTGCGCACCTCCAATCAGCATACGATGTTTGGAGAGCTCTCTATGATTATCATGAAGGCTCCAACACAATCAAGGAGTTAAAACAAGATATGTTCAAAAAGGAATATATGCGTTTCGAGATGCAACCCGAAGAGTCTATCGATGACCTCTATGCTCGCTTCAATAAAATTCTCAGCAACTTACATAGTGTCAATGTTAACTTTTTTGATGCTGAGAATGCTAGGCAACTTCTTAGTGCATTAGACATGTAAATTTGGGAGATGAAAGTAACATCTATTCGTGAATCAACTGTCATGAGTTCTCTTACATTAGATGTGCTTTATTCTAAACTAAAAACTCATGAATTTGACATCTTATCACGTAAGAAACCAAATAAGTCTATTGCATTTGTCTCACAACGTGATATGTCTAGCTCCGGCCAATCATCATCTTGCAATACTCTTGCTTTGTTGTCCTCACTAACCCTAGAGCAGATCGAGGAATTTCCAGAAGGGGAGTTAGCACTCATCTGTACTAGATTCTCAAAAGCATTGCAAAATGTGAGAACTAGAAGGAGAGGAAGCTCTGGACCTCAACGCTATTTTGAATGTGGTAAGACAGGACACTTTCGTACAGAATGCCCTAACCTTTCAGGTCCTACTATCCATGAAGAAAAACAGAACAAGGTCAAGACCACCTCTGGGAATCCCAACAAGAAAAAGAAGGGTACCATAGGATGCAAGATGATTAACAGCTTCATCACCGCACTTCAAGAACTCAGTTGAACTGATGTAGACTTTGAAAGTGATGAAGATGATGATGACCTAGCCAACTTATGCTTCATGGTGGGCAAAACAAGATCAAGATCAAGTCAGGAGGATGCAGAACACAACAGTTATGACGATGGGGTATGTTCTACCTGTAATGAAATGTGTGATGCAATTTCTCGTGCAACTACTATTGTTAAGAAAAAGGACAAAAAGCTTAGGGATAATGCTGCTAAAATTGAATCACTAGAATCTGAAATCAACCATTTGAAAACATTGATTCCTAGTGATGATTTTTGTCCCTGGTGTGATATAATCTATAAAAAATTGTCCACATTCAGAACTACACATTCCTCTACTCTAGATAGACTTGAACATGAAATTGAAAAGAACAAAAAGCTTGAACATTGATTCCTAGTGATGATTCTTGTCCCTCGTGTGATATAATCTATGAACAATTATCCACATTAAGAACTACACATTCCTCTACTCTAGATAGACTTGAACTTGAAATTGAAAAGAACAAACAACTTTCTGCACTAGACATTGGAAACTTAAAAGATGCTTCTTGTTCTACATTTGATTTGAATTGTTCTAGTTGTGGGGATCTTGAAAAGAAACTAAAAGATGATACCAATGAAATTTCAATATTGAATAATGCTTTACGTTCTCATGAAGTTAAATATTTTTCTAATTGCAAATTAAAAGGAAAATCTTCATGTGAAAATTGCCTTGATCTGTCCAATAAATTTGAGAACATGCATAGGACATTAGATTGGTTTTGTAATGAGAATAAGAACCTAAACTTGCTGCTGAATTCTTCCAAGTCTCGCAATGATAAAACAGGTTTAGGTTTTTATTCTCATGCTCATTTCAAAACACATCCACCTTAAATTGTAAAATCATTTGGAAGAGGTTTAATCGAAACTATTCCTACACAAAAGGATGTGATTTTTGAATCTGCAGGAGTGCTTTCTAATTCTGTTTCTAATGCTGGGTGCTTATCTAGACATGATCACAAAATGAAATTTCAATGTACTTATTGTGATAAAGATGGTCATGTTGTAGATTTTTGTTATAGACTAGCTAAACAATAGAAAAGGGAAGGAATGACTGCTAGATCTCATAACATTCATGGAAAATTTGCTGCACATATTAAACCGAATGCCAGGAACATGTAACCTGCTGTTATGAGTCAAAAACATTCAAAGTTTACCTCCGAACCTTCTGTTTTTGCCTCCGGAGATACTGATTTTTGTGCTACACAAGTAACACCTTATAGGTCAGTAGTTAAGATTAAAAAAACCTCAAACCTTGACTCATAAACCTACTATTTTATCTCAGCTTTCGCGTGTTTTTCCTGCTGCACATCATGTGACTCGGTACTGGATACCTAAATGCCTTTTGACTAACTCCAGAATTGAGTCATCAACATATTGTGCTTTTATGTAGGTTTCATTCTTGAGGAAGGAGAACATATGGATTGTGGATTCAGGATGCTCACGCCACATGACCGGTAACAAAGAATGGTTCTCCCCCTCTCCTTTGTGTCACATGTAGAAAATGTTACTTTTGCCGATAATTCTTCAACTCCTATTATTGCTAAAGGTTCGGTTAGAGTGAATGATCACTACACTGTAAAAGATGTGGCACTTGTTAAGAATTTGAAGTACAACATGCTTTCTATTTCATAATTGCTTGATGAGAATTTGGAAATAACTTTCACTAAAAATTGCTGCAAAGTTGTAGACTCAAATAGTGAGCTTTTGTTTAAGATGTCTCATTTTGGAAGAGTTTTTAAAGCTGATTTTGGTATGTCTTCCTCTAAGCATAGGTGTCTAGTTGCTAATGATTCAAAGGACTTATATTTTTGGCATCGTAGACTTGGTCACGTAGGCTTTGATCACCTAACGTATGTTAGTACTCTGAATCGCATACGTGGGCTGCCTAAGATTAAAGGGGACAAAGAAATTGTGTGATCTTCTTGTAGATATGCTAAGATGGTTGCAGGTTCAAATACTCCTCTCACAATGATCATGACAAATGAACCGAGTCAACTTTTGCACCTTGACACTGTAAGACCTTCACGTGTTCAATCCTGCGAAGGTAAATGGTATGTTCTTGTTGTTGTTGGTGATTATTCTAGATACTCTTGGGTTTACTTTATGGCGTCTAAGAATGAAGCTTTTAGTCACTTTAGAACTTTATTTCTTAGATTATCAATTGATCACTCAGGATCTTTAAAAGCAATCAGAAGTGATAACGGAGCTGAATTTAAAAATCAATCTTTTGATCACTTTTGTGCTGAAAATGGAATAGATCATCAATTTTTTCACCATATGTACCTCAACAAAACGGTGTTGTATAAAGAAAGAACATAACCTTAGTTGAGATGGCTAGGACTATGCTTGATGAATATCAAACTCCTAGGAAATTTTAGGCTGATGCGATTGCAACCGCTTGTTATGTCTCAAATCGTGTTTTCTTGCGCGCTAAGCTAGGTAAAACCCCATATGAGCTCCGGTTTGGACATAGTCCTAGTGTTGCGCACTTTCGGTCTTTTGTTGCAAATGCTTTGTTAAGAAACATGGTAATCTTGATAAATTTGAACCTAGATCCATTAAAGGCATGTTTCTTGGTTATCCATCTCATACTAGAGGGTACTATGTGTTCTTGCTTGACACTAACAAAATTGTGGAGACTTGTGAGGTGTCTTTTGATGAAGCTAGCCCAGGTACTAGCTCCGGTATTGCAGGACCAGATAGATATCCTCAGGGGGAGGTTATTTTCGAAGATGAAGAAGAGACCATGATTCTGCATGATAGTTTTGAAGCTGACACATGTCCCGCTCCGAACTTTGAACAAGCCCTGACTACCACCTCTGCTTGTCCTGATTGTCCACAAGCCACAAGCTCATCAATCTGCAATGAAACTAATGAAGAAGAAGCTTGTGAGACAATTGTTCCCCTACGGATCATCAAGAATCATCCCCCACAACAGATTATTGGAAGCTTGCATGAACGGGTCACACGGTCTAGGTTTTGCGATCCAAACTCTCATGCAAATTCTGCTTTTGTTGCTTCTTTTGAACCCAAAGATATATCGCACACACTCAATAATGAATCTTGGATTATTGCCATGCAAGAAGAGTTAGAAAATTTTGAAAGAAATAATGTTTGGAAACTTGTACCTCCTCCTCAAGTTCACACTTTAATTGGAACTAAATGGGTGTTTAAAAATAAACAACGTGAGGATGGGGTTGTGGTTAGGAATAAGGCTGGGTTGGTTGCTCAATGTTTCACTCAAGTTGAAGGTCTAGATTTTGATGAAACTTTTGCTCGTGTTGCTAGATTAGAAGCCATAAGAATTTTGATAGCTTTTGTTGCATCTAATGGTTTTAAGCTATATCGAATGGATGTTAAAAGTGCTTTTCTAAATGGCTACATAGATGAGGAGGTTTATGTCAAACAACCACCGGGTTTTGAAAATTCAGATTTTCCTAATCATGTTTACAAACTATCCAAAGCCTTGTACGGTCTCAAACAAGCCCCTAGAGCATGGTATGATAGGTTAAAAACATTCTTACTTGAAAAGGGGTTTACTATGGGCAAAATTGATAAAACTCTTTTTGTGCTTAAGCATGGCAATGACTCATTATTCATTCAAGTGTATGTGGATGATATTATCTTTGGTTGTGCTTCTCATGATTTTGTGTCCAAGTTTTCAGCTATGATGAGTTCAGAATTTGAGATGATTATGATGGGAGAACTCACATACTTTTTGGGCTGCAAATCAAGCAAACCAAGGAGGGTACCTTTATGCATCAAGCGAAGTATACAGAAGACCTCCTAAGTTGCTTCAACATGGACAAAAGCAAGCCTCTTCGGACACCAATGGGAACAGCAACAACACTTGAACTTGATGAAGAAGGTGAACCCGTGGATCAAAAAGAATATAGAAGCATGATCGGATCACTTTTGTACCTCACGGCATCAAGACCGGACATACAATTCAGCGTATGTCTTTGTGCATGGTTTCAAGCTTCCCCACGTGCTTCACATCGTCAAGATGTCAAAAGGATTCTCAGGTACTTACATGGAACTCAAGAATTTGGCATTTTTCTTCCTTTTTCCTCAACCGTTACTTTGAAAGCTTTTTCCGATGCTGATTTTGGAGGTTGTAGGATGGAAAAGTACTTCCGGTGCTTGTCATTTTCTTGGTAATTCACTTGTTGCTTGGTCCTCTAGAAAACAAAATTCAGTTGCACAATCCACAGCTGAATCTGAATATGTAGCTGCTGCTAGTGCTTGCTCACAAATTCTTTTGATTGTTCAAACACTTAAGGACTATGGGGTTGATCTACATAGTGTTCCACTATTTTGTGATAACACTAGTGCCATTTGCATTGCGAAAAACCCAGTGCAACATTCTAGAACTAAGCATATTGACATTAGGTATCACTTTCTCCGTGATAATGTTGAAAAAGGAAACATTGTGCTTCACCATGTAGATACCGAACAACAATTGGCTGATATTTTTACAAAACCATTGGATTTCACTCGTTTTTGTTACATTCGTAGTCAAATAGGGGTTATGCACCCTCATCGCTTAAATTGAGGAGGAGCTTTGAAACTTGCGAAGTCTATGTGTGAATCTGAACTAAAATAATATGAGCATAATATTTCATACATATATGACTTGTCATTCCTTTTTCATGCTGAAAGCTCTTACTACATTACCCATGTTATACATTTTGTAGTCTTTGCCATGACTAGTAATTGGAATAATTACTTACACTAAATCTGGTCATGATCGAACTTTCTTGCTGTTTTGAACTTGTTGCATGCTCACAAGTGCTTTCAATCATAAAGAATTAATCAAGTTAACAACTCACATGTTGAGCTTTTATGATCAAATAAAAAGATGGCTTATCATTGCACTTAGACATGAACTTGGAAGAAGTTGTGTAAGAATAAAACCATGTCCTTAAGCTTCTGATTGTCAAATGACATAGGCTTGGCTTGGTTGGTTAGAATAAGGCAGGTGCGCATATAATCTCTTGCAAATATCATATGATATAAATTTGTGCTTTGAAAAATAATAAAATGCAGTAACAAGTGTCACGCTTTCAGGTTTTGAAATAGTTAAGTTTGTGAGATCATGACTTGTTTAAATTGAAAATTACATTTGATCTCTAGCATGGCTTACACTACTTTATGTATCTCATTGATGTGATAGTGTAAGTTACTTGATAGTATGACTTGGATGAGCTTTGTTTATATGTACATGTTATAATATTCTCATAACATTTTAAATTTCTCTATTGAATCTTGCTGAATACATTGTCAAAGGGGGGGAAATTAATCACACATTGGCTTGATTCTTCTCAGACGGAGAAGTATGAAAGGGGGAGAGATAATGTGCATGGGAAGAGATGATAAAGGGGGAGAGATATGTGATTTTTTATTTTTGATTTTCTTCTCATTTCGTTTCTGATTTACAAAAAGGGGAGAAATTGTTTTCAAAATTTTTAATGTGAATAAGCTAATGTTCGGATTTTTAAGTGGTGTTGCCATTGCATTCATCAAGGGGGAGATTGTGAGACCTATATGTGCTGAATACATTGGCTTGTAGTGAATACATTTGTTTGAAAAGTTTTGAATTCTGCAAAAACACCTTTTTAGCAAGGTCGACTCTAGCTCCTTGCTACAACAAGGTTCGAGAGTAGGTTCGACTTGTTATGAGTAGCTACGGCTATGTCCGACGCTAGGTTCGACTTGTTTGTCTAGGTCCGACTTGTTGGCAAGTTCCGACTAGTCTTGGTTAGCTTCGGTGAAATCTGTTTTTAGCTCCGGCATGTTTTTGATAAGCTCCAACATGTCTTTACTAAGCTTTGAGTTGCGCTCCGGCTTTGGGTTGACTAGTTCCTGCTAGTTTTTGGGAAGCTCCAGCGGATGCTTGGTTGTGCTAGTTTTTGGTAAGCTCCGGCACTAGGTCCGACTAGCTTTGGTTAGCTCCGGCTCAATGTCCAGTTAGTTTTGGCAAGGTCTGGAGCTAGTCTACAATATTCTTGCTTCTAACTTGTAATGTTTCATACATGCTTTACATCTTTGGAAAGATTGCTTAGTATTCATTTGCTAAATTTTGGTGTGTTTTAATAGATATGGATAATATTGTTTCTATTGTGGTTTTGCAACATGCTTATGTGAGGCGCTTACGTAAGGTGTTGTGTTCGGAACTGACGTGAGTCAAGTCGCGAACTTGGGCCCGTATGGAATTTTTGTTTGTTCATGCGCAGGTGTTGGTTGAGTTCAAGTCATGGCTGGCGACAGGATCCCATGGACTAGTCTCAGGGAGGAGATGAGGTTCCAACAACCAAGTTCAAGAGGAATTGTGGTGGAGCGGGTCAGGAGGTCGCGCAGGATGATTGAATCAAGGGCAGTGCATATAAAGGTCGAAGGAAGGTGCTCACATGTATGGATGCGGTGGATGACGTGGCAACATGGTTCTGGAGACGGATTAATGGAGATCTGATTGGAAGGATCGGATCATACTGGATGATGACTTCGGCTGCTGGCTGAGTCAGTTATGGCTCGGTATGACAATATCGAGTTGGTTATGGTAGATTTTGTGTGCTGTACAAAAGTGAAGTTGTGTTTGGGAATACGGGATGTGTTCCGAGTCTGTTAGGAAGTCTCGAGATTATTTCTATCTGCGTATAGGAAGATCTTGAGCAGTTATGGTTAGATGGGATTCGTGATCAGGGTAGGATCAGAATCCGGATCCGAGTTTAGTTGGCCTGAGGGCTGGTTATAAAAGCAAGGGAAGGCCAAGACTTGAAAAAAATTGATGCTACAGAGAAGGGTTGCACGACGACTTTTGGACTGTTCCTATTGTTCTCTATCGAATAAAATTTGTAGTTGAAAGGAACTTTTGTTCCTTGTTCGTTCGACTTGTTTCATACAAGTTTTACTCGTTGAGTTTTAGTTCAATACTACCTTTCATCGGTGGTTTTATCGTAGCTCGAGTTTTACACATACAATCGACTTGATTCTTTTTGAATTGTTTTCCACAACTTGATTTTCTATCATCTGTGAAAATTACATAGTCATTGGATTTGTGTTTTTGTATCTCCACGAGTTTCTTTGCTGAGTTACAGAACTGTTCTTGACTAAGTAAAACAGATTGATCGTAGTTCAATCTTTTGATCATAACTTGAGTTTCTATCGACAGATTTAAGTAATTCTTGTTGTGTCATCTCCGTGACTTTAGTCTCTCTGATATCTATCATATTTGTCACAAAGAAATGCGCTTATATTCATCTGACACACGACTTCTTTAATAGATTGTTTTTCTGCCGAAGGGGTTGAGATTTAATTGTTTCCGCTGCGTAAGATTTTTTTTATCTACCATTCACCCCCCCCTCTGGTAGCTTTTCACGTGCTCTTCGATCCTAAACGGTGTGCGGCGTGTGGGAAACACTAAATGTTCTGATATATCAGACTTGTCTGGGAATCTGCGGACTAGTCCAATTTAGGCTCTAGAAGTGTTCGAACTAGTCCGACACATATCAAACTAGTCTGATGTGGTGAAACTAATGTAGAATTGAGGACAAGTCCTCACTTGGAGGACTTGTCCGATTTTAGTCAGAGAGTTTTCGGACTAGTCCGTGGTGATATCGGACTTGTCCAGTTCTGTGTAAAGTGTGATGTACTGAAGACAAGTTTGCACTGGGGCGGACTTGTCCGTTTTTAGTCGGAAAGATATCGGACTAGTCCGTGGTGTTATCGGACAAGTCCGATGCGGTGAAAACTGGAGTACTTGCGGACAAGTCCGCACTGAGGAGACTTGTTCATTTCTAGTCAGAGACATATCGAATTAGTCCGTGGTCATATCGGACTAGTCCAAATTTCTTGCGAATTGTGCAGTGAATGAGATTTCTTTTGCTTGATCTCTTGGGGTGTGTTTCTCCAACACACTCTGTAGGATCGAAGAGCACGTGAAAAGCTACCAGAGGGGGGGGGTGAATGGTAGATTTAAAAATCTTACGCAGCGGAAACAATAAAACCCCAAACCCTTCCGGCAGAAAAACTATCTGTTAAATAAATCGTGTATGAGACTAATCTAAACGTGTTTCACCGTGACAAAAGTGATATATATCAGAGAGAATCAAGTCACGAAGACAACAAAAGGAATTACTAAAATCCGTCGAGAAGAACTCAAGTTATGATCAAAAGATCAAACACTGGTCAATCTGACCTACTCGAGAAAAACAGTTTCTGGAATGTGGCAAAGAAACTCGTGTAGCTCAGAAACCACAACTCCAATGACCGTGAAATTTTGTCAGATGATAGACAACCAAGTTGTCAAGACAGCCGAAAAAGAATCACGTCAATTGAATCAGTAAAACTCGAGTTATGCTAAAACCACCGACGAAAGGTAGTGCTGTCCAGAAACTCGACGAATAAAACTTGTCTGGAACAAGTCGGACGAACAAGGCACAAAAGTTCCTTCAAACTATGAATTTTATTCAATAGAACACAAGAGGAACAGCCCCAAAGTCGTCTCTACGAGCTTTGGCCTTCCCTTGCTTATATAACCAGCCCTTAGGCCATCCCAATCTCAACTAGGACTCCAATCCTAATCCGATCACAATCGGAACTTACCATAACTGCTCAAGATTCTTCTATACGCAGATAGAAGCAATCTTAAGACTTCCAAACACCTTAGGAACGTATCCCACATTCCTAAACAACTCAATTTCGTGATACACACGAAATCCTAACATAACCAACTCGATACTTCCCATACCGAGCCATAACCGACTCTGCCGCAGCCAAAGTCTTCAACCGATACGATCCGATCCTTCTGATCAGATCTTCCTTCCATAATCCGTCTCTAGAAGCATATTGCCACGTCATGCACCACATGCATACGTGTGAACACCTTCTTTCGACCTTCATATGCACTGCCCTTGATTCAATCATCCTGCGCGAGCTCCTGACCCGCTCAACCACAATTCCTCCCGAACTTGGTTGTTGGAACCTCATCTCCTCCTGAGACTAGTCCAATGGATCCTGTCACCAGCCATGACTTGAACTCAAGCAACACCTGCACATGAACAAACAACCAATCCATACGAGCCCAAGTCCTTGACTTGACTCACGTTAGTTCCGAACACAACACCTTACGTGAGAACCTCACATAAGCATGTTGCAAAAACACATTAGAAACGATATCAGCCTTATCATCCAAAACGCACCAAAAACTTAGCAAATGAATACTAAGCAATCTTTCCAATCTTGTAAAGCAAGTACGAAACATTGCAAATGCAAAGCAGAAGCACTGCGGTCAAGTTCCGGACCTTGCCAGAGCAACCCGGAGCTTGAGCCGGAGCTAACAAGAGCTAGTAGAACCTAGCGCCGGAGCTTACAAAAACTAGTAGATCCTGGATCCGGAGCTTACCAAAACTAGTAGATCCTGGATCCGGAGCTTACCAAAACTAGTAGATCCTGGATCCGGAGCTTACCAAAACTAGTAGATCCTAGACCCGGAGCTTATCAAAACTAGTCGGAACTAGTCAACCCAAAACCGGAGCTATACAAAGTACGTCGGAGCTTAGTAAAAGCATGTCGGAGCTATCAAGTATATGCCGGAGCTATCAAAGACATGCCGGAGCTAACAAGGACATGTCGGAGCTAAAGATAAAGCTCACCGGAGCTAACCAAAGCTAGTCGGACCTTACCAAGAAGCCGGACCTAGCATCAAACGTAACCGGAGCTACCCAAAGCAAGCCGGACCTATTGTCGGACCTTGCTGTAGCTCGGAGCTAGAGTCGGACCTTGATAAAAAGGTGTTTTGGTGATATTAAAAACTTTTATCATCAAAGCCAAGTGTATTCACTACAAGCCAATGTATTCAGCACACATAGGTCTTACAATCTCCCCCTTGATGAATGCATTGGAAACACCATTTAAAATTCCGAACATTGGCTTATTCACATAAAAGTTTTGAAAACAATTTCTCCCCTTTTGTAAAACAAACGTAAATGAAAATCTCTCCCCCTTTTGAAAATGAAAATGTCTCCCCCTTTATTATCTCTCCTTTTTTTTTTGAATGTATGATTAATTTCTCCCCCTTTGACAATGTATTCAGCAAGGTAAAAAAGAAATTTTAATTGTTATGAGATATAAACAAATTATCTTTCCTTCTTTAGTTGTTATGAGCATATTATAACATATACATATAAACAAAGCTCACCCAAGTCATACTATCAAGTAACTTACACTATCACATCAATGAGATACATAATGTAGTGTAAGCCATGCTAGAAGGCAAGTGTGATTTTTAATTTTAGCAGGTCATGATCTCACAAACTTAACTATTTCAAAACCTGAAAGCATGACACTAGTTGCTGCATTTTATTATTTTCAAAGCATAAATCTAGATCATATGATATTTGCAAGAGATTATATGCGCATCTGCCTTATTCTAACCAACCAAGCCAAGCCTATGTCATTTGACAATCAGAAGCTTAAGGACATGGTTTTAGTCATACACAACTTCTTCCAAGTTCATATCTAAGTGCAATGACAAGACATCTCGAAAGAAGAAGTGCGATGCATGCATATTCTCTTGATATTTTCTCAATTTATATTTGTTCATAAAAACTCAACATGTGAGTTGATTACTTGATAAATTCTTAATGATTAAAAGCATTTGTGAGCATGCAACAAGTTCAAAACAGCAAGAAAGTTCGACCATGACCAGATTTAGTGTAAGTAATTATTCCAATTACTAGACATGGCAAAAACTACAAAAAGTATAACACGGGTAATGTAGTAAGAACTTTCAGCATGTAAAAGGAATCACAAAGTCATATATGTATGAAATAATATGCTCATATTATTTTAATTTCAGATTCACACATAGACTTCCTAAGTTTCAAAAACTCCCCCTCAATTTAAGCCATGAGGATGCATAACCCCTATTTCACTACGAATGTAACAAAAACGAGTGAAATCCAAAGGTTTTGTAAAAATGTCAGCCAATTGTTGTTCGGTATCTACATGGTGAAGCACAATGTTTCCTTTTTCAACATTATCAGGGAGAAAATGATACCTAATGTCAATGTGCTTAGTTCTAGAATTTTGCACGGGGTTTTTAGCAATGCAAATAGCACTAGTGTTATCACAGAACAGTGGACCACTATCTAGATCAACCCCATAGTCCTTAAGTGTTTGAACAATCCAAAGAATTTGTGAACAAGCACTAGCAGCAGCTACATACTCAGATTCGGCTGTGGATTGTGCAACTGAACTTTGTTTTCTAGAGGACCAAGCAACAAGAGAATTACCAAGAAAATGACAAGCACCGGAAGTACTTTTCCTATCAATCCTACAACCCCCAAAATCAGCATCCGAAAAAGCTTTCAAAGAAACGATTGAGGAAGAAGGAAGAAAAATGCCAAATTCTTGAGTTCCATGTAAGTACCTGAGAATCCTTTTGACGGCTTGACGATGTGAAACACGTGGGGAAGCTTGAAACCGTGCACAAAGACATACGCTGAATTGTATGTCCGGTCTTGATGGTGTAAGGTAAAAAAGTGATCCGATCATACTTCTATATTCTTTTTGATCCACGGATTCACCATCTTCATCAAGTTCAAATGTTGTTGCTGTTCCAATTGGTGTCCGAAGAGGCTTGCTTTTGTCCATGTTGAAGCGCCTTAGGAGATCTTTGGTATACTTTGTTTGATGCACAAAGGTACCCTCCTTGGTTTGCTTGATTTGCAGCCCCAAAAAGTAAGTGAGTTCACCCATCATACTCATTTCAAATTCGGAACTCATCATTGCTGAAAACTTGGACACAAGATCATGAGAAACACAACCAAAGATAATATCATCCACATACACTTGAACGAATAATGAGTCATTGCCATGTTTAAGCACAAAAAGAGTTTTATCAGCCTTTCCCATTGTAAACCCTTTTTCAAGTAAGAATGTTTTTAACCTATCATACCATGCTCTAGGGGCTTGTTTGAGACCATATAAGGCTTTGGACAGTTTGTAAACATGATTAGGAAAATCTGGATTTTCAAAACCTGGTGGTTGTTTGACATAAACCTCCTCATCTATGTAGCCATTAAGAAAAGCACTTTTAACATCCATTTGATATAGCTTAAAACCTTTAGATGCTGCGAAAGCTAACAAAATTCTTATGGCTTCTAATCTAGCGACAGGAGCAAAAGTTTCATCAAAATCTAGACCTTCAACTTGAGTGAAACCTTGAGCAACCAACCTAGCCTTATTCCTAATCACAACCCCATCCTCACTTTGTTTATTTTTATATACCCATTTAGTTCCAATTAAAGTGTGGCCTTGAGGTGGAGGTACAAGTTTCCAAACATTATTTCTTTCAAAATTTTCTAACTCTTCTTGCATGGCAATAATCCAAGATTCATTAGTGAGTGCGTGTGATATATCTTTGGGTTCAAAAGAAGCAACAAAAGCAGAATGAGCATGAGAGTTTGGATCGCAAAACCTGGACCGTGTGACTCGTTCATGCAAGCTTCCAATCATCTGTTGTGGGGGATGATCTTTGTAAAAACGTAGGGGAACATATGTCTCACAAGCTTCTTTTTCATTAGGTTCATTGTAGATTGATGAGCTTGTGATTTGTGGACGATCAGGACCAGCAGAGGTGACAGCCGGAGCTTGTTCAATGTCCGGAGCTGGACACGTGTCAACTTCGGAACTACCAGGCAGTATCACCGACTCTTCTTCATCTTCGAAAATACCCTCCCCCTGAGAATATGAATCTGGTCCTGCAACACCGGAGCTAGTACCTGGGCTAGCTTCATCAAAAGACACTTCACAAGTCTCCACAATTTTGTTAGTGTCAAGTAAAAGCACACGGTAGCCTCTAGTATGAGATGGATAACCAAGAAACATGCCATCATTGGATCTAGGTTCAAATTTATCAAGATTACCATGTTTCTTAACAAAGCATTTGCAACCAAAGACCCGAAAGTGTGTAACACTAGGCCTATGTCCAAACCGGAGCTCATATGGTGTTTTACCTAGCTTAGCACGCAAGAAAACACGATTTGAGACATAACAAGCGGTTGCTAACGCATCAGCCCAAAATTTCCTAGGGGTTTGATATTCATCAAGCATAGTCCTAGCCATCTCAACTAGGGTTCTGTTCTTTCTTTCTACAACACCGTTTTGTTGAGGTACATATGGTGAAGAAAATTGATGATCTATTCCGTATTCAGCACAAAAGTGATCAAAAGATTGATTTTTAAATTCAGTTCCGTTATCACTTCTAATTGCCTTTAAAGATCCTGGGTGATCAATTGATAATCTAAGAAATAAAGTCCTAAAGTGACTAAAAGCTTCATTCTTAGACGCCATAAAATAAACCCAATAATATCTAGAATAATCATCAACAATAACAAGAGCATACCATTTACCTCCGAAGGATTGAACACGTGAAGGTCCTACGGTGTCAAGATGCAAAAGTTGACATGGTTCAGTTGTCATGATCATTGTGAGAGGAGTATGTGAACCTGCAACTATCTTAGCATGTCTACAAGAAGAGCACACAATTTCTTTGTCCCCTTTTAGCTTAGGCAGCCCACGTATGCGATCAAGAGCACTAACACGCGTTAGGTGATCAAAGCCTACGTGACCAAGTCTACGATGCCAAAAATATAAGTCCTTTGAATCATTAGCAACTAGACACCTATGCTTAGAAGAAGACATATCAAAATCAGCTTTAAAAACTCTTCCAAACCGAGACATGTTAAAAATAAGCTCACTATTTGAATCTACAACATTGCAGCAGTTTTTATTGAAAATAATTTCTAGATTTTCATCTAGCAATTGTGCAACAGAAAGCAAGTTGTATTTCAAATTTTTGACAAGTGCCACATCCTTCAAAATGTAGTGATCATTTACTCTAACCGAACCCTTAGCAATTATAGGAGTTGAAGAATTATCGGCAAAAGTAACATTCTCTACACGTGACACAAAGGAGAGGGAGGAGAACCAATCTTTGTTACCGGTCATGTGGTGTGAGCAACCTGAATCCACAATCCAAATATTCTCCTTCCTCAGGCGTGTAACCTACATAGAAGCACAATACGCCGATGACTCAATACTGGGGTTAGTCAAAAAGCATTTAGGAATCCAGTACTGAGTCACGCGACGTGCACCAGGAAAAACACGCGAATGCTGAGATAAAACAGCAGGTTTATGAGTCAAAGATTGAGGTTTTCTTTTCTTAACAGTTGATTTAGAAGTTGTTACTTGTTTAGAGTGAAAACCGGTAGCTCTGGAGGTAAAAGCAGAAGGTCCGGAGGCAAAAACTGAAGCTCCGGAGGGAACAACAGAAGATCCGGGAGCTCTCGGAGCTATCGGAACTATCGGAGCTGCTTTTGCGGATTTCTTACCAGAAGGTCCGGAAGCTACCTTTTCAAATTTCTGACTCACTAAAGCAGGTTGCATGTTACTAATTTTTGGTTTAGCTTGAAAGTTATGAGATCTAGCAGACATTCTTTCCCTTTTCTGTTGTTTAGCTAGTCTATAACAAAAATCTATGACATGACCATCTCTACCACAGTAGGTACAATGAAACTTAATTTTGTAATCATGTCTCGATGAGCATCCAACATTAGAAACAGAATTAGAAAGCACTCCTGCAGATTTGAAAACCACTCCTTTTTGTTTAGGAACTGTTTGAATCAAACCACTTCCTAATGACTTTTCAATTTTAGGTGGATGTGCCTTAGCATGAGCATGAGAATCAAAACCTAAACCAGATTTATCATTGCAAGACTTAGAAGAATTCAACAGCAGGTTTAGATTCTTATCCCCATTACAAAAACGACCTAGTGTCCTATTCATGTCATCAAGTTTCTTAGACAAGTCTAGGCAGTTTGCACATGAAGTTTTTCCTTTTAGTTTGCAATTGGAACAATTTTTAACTTCATGAGATCGTAAAGCATTGTTCAGAATGGAAATTTCATTCATTGCATCTTTTAGTTTCTTATCAAGATTTTCACATGCAGAACAATGCAAATCATCTGTAGAACAAGAAGCATCTTTTAAGTTTTTATCATTAAGTGCAGCAAGCTTTTTGTTCTTTTCAATTTCTTCATCAAGTCTGTCTAGAGTGGAGGAATGTGCACTTCTTAGATAGGACAATTGTTCATAGATCAAGTCACATGAGGGACATGCATCATCACTAGGAATCAAGGTTTTTAAACGATTAATTTCAGATTCTAGTGATTCAATTTTAGCAGCATTATCCCTAAGCTTTTTGTCCTTTTTCTTGACAATAATAGTTGCACGAGAAATAGCATCACACATTTCATTGCAGGTAGAACATACCTCATCATCGTCACTGTTGTGTTCTGCTTCCTCCTGACTTGATCTTGATCTTGCTTTGCCCGCCATGAAGCATAAGTTGGCCAAGTCATCATTCTCTTCATCACTTTCAAAATCAATGTCACTTGAACTGAGCTCTTGAAGTGCGGTGATGAAGCTGTTGATCATCTTGCGTCCTATGGTACCCTTCTTTTTCTTGTTGGAATTTCCAGAGGAGGTCCGGACCTTGCTTTGTTTTTCTTCCCGGGTGGTCGGACCTGAAAGGTTAGGGCATTCTGTACGAAAGTGTCCTGTTTTACCACATTCAAAACAACGTTGAGGTCCGGAGCTTCCTCTCCTTCTAGTTCTCACATTTTGCAATGCTTTTGAGAATCTAGTAGAGATGAGTGCCAACTCCTCTTCTGGAAATTCTTCGATCTGTTCCAGGGTTAGTGAGGACAACAAGGCAAGAGTATTGCAGGATGATGATTGGCCGGAGCTAGACATATCACGTTGTGAGACAAATGCAATAGACTTGTTTGGGTTCTTACGTGCTAGGATGTCAATTTCATGAGTTTTTAGTTTAGAATAAAGTACATCTAATGTAAGAGAACTCATGACGGTTGATTCACGAATAGATGTTACTTTCATCTCCCAAATTGTCATGTCTAATGCACTAAGAAGTTGTCTAGCATTCTCAGCATCAGAAAAATTTACATTGACACTACGTAAGTTGCTGAGAATTTTATTAAAACGAGCAAAGAGGTCATCGATCGACTCACCTGGTTGCATCTCAAAACGCATATATTCTTTCTTGAACATATCTTGTTTTACCTCCTTGATTGTGTTGGAGCCTTCATGATAATCACAGAGAGCTCTCCAAACGTCGTATGCTGATCGGAGGTGCGCGACACGATCAAAGTCGCTTTGAGTGAGTCCTTGGATGATCAAGTTTCGGGCTTTGTTGTTGTTGTTGACATCCCGGAGGTTCGTAGCCGTAACTTGATCATTAGGCGGGACTTCATAAGGTTTGTACACCTTTTCCCATATTGCGAAGCCTTGCGCCTGGATGAAGGCCTCCATGCGTGCCTTCCAATCCTGGAAATCAATACCAGCAAACACACAAGGTTTGGCGGAGTACTTCTCCATGATGATTAGTCAAAAACACGTGCAAATCTCAAAGATTAGAGCACCGTGGCTCTGATACCAATTGTAGGATCGAAGAGCACGTGAAAAGCTACCATAGGGGGGGGTGAATGGTAGATTTAAAAATCTTACGCAGCGGAAATAATAAAACCCCAAACCCTTCCGGCAGAAAAACTATCTGTTAAAGAAATCGTGTATGAGACTAATCTAAACGTGTTTCACCGTGACAAAAGTGATATATATCAGAGAGAATCAAGTCACGAAGACAACACAAAAGGAATTACTAAAATCCGTCGAGAAGAACTCAAGTTATGATCAAAAGATCAAACACTGGTCAACCTGACCTACTCGAGAAAACAGTTTCTGGAATGTGGCAAAGAAATTCGTGTAGCTCAGAAACCACAACTCCAATGACCGTGAAATTTTGTCATATGATAGACAACCAAGTTGTGAAGACAGCCGAAAAAGAATCACGTCAATTGGATCAGTAAAACTCGAGTTATGCTAAAACCACCGACGAAAGGTAGTGCTGTCCAGAAACTCGACGAATAAAACTTGTCTGGAACAAGTCGGACGAACAAGGCACAAAAGTTCCTTCAAACTATGAATTTTATTCAATAGAACACAAGAGGAACAGCCCCAAAGTCGTCTCTACGAGCTTTGGCCTTCCCTTGCTTATATAACCAGCCCTTAGGCCATCCCAATCTCAACTAGGACTCCAATCCTAATCCGATCACAATCGGAACTTACCATAACTGCTCAAGATTCTTCTATACGCAGATAGAAGCAATCTTAAGACTTCCAAACACCATAGGAACGTATCCCACATTCCTAAACAACTCAATTTCGTGATACACACGAAATCCTAACATAACCAACTCGATACTTCCCATACCGAGCCATAACCGACTCTGCCGCAGCCAAAGTCTTCAACCGATACGATCCGATCCTTCCGATCAGATCTTCCTTCCATAATCCGTCTCTAGAAGCATATTGCCACGTCATGCACCGCATGCATACGTGCGAACACCTTCCTTCGACCTTCATATGCACTGCCCTTGATTCAATCATCCTGCGCGACCTCCTGACCCGCTCAACCACAATTCCTCCCGAACTTGGTTGTTGGAACCTCATCTCCTCCTGAGACTAGTCCAATGGATCCTGTCACCAGCCATGACTTGAACTCGAGCAACACCTGCACATGAACAAACAACCAATCCATACGAGCCCAAGTCCTCGACTTGACTCACGTTAGTTCCGAACACAACACCTTACGTGAGAACCTCACATAAGCATGTTGCAAAAACACATTAGAAACGATATCAGCCTTATCATCCAAAACGCACCAAAAACTTAGCAAATGAATACTAAGCAATCTTTCCAATCTTGTAAAGCAAGTACGAAACATTGCAAATGCAAAGCAGAAGCACTGCGGTCAAGTTCCGGACCTTGCCAGAGCAACCCGGAGCTTGAGCCGGAGCTAACAAGAGCTAGTAGAACCTAGCGCCGGAGCTTACCAAAACTAGTAGATCCTGGATCCGGAGCTTACCAAAACTAGTAGATCCTGGATCCGGAGCTTACCAAAACTAGTAGATCCTAGACCCGGAGCTTATCAAAACTAGTCGGAACTAGTCAACCCAAAACCGGAGCTATACAAAGTACGTCGGAGCTTAGTAAAAGCATGTCGGAGCTATCAAGTATATGCCGGAGCTATCAAAGACATGCCGGAGCTAACAAGGACATGTCGAAGCTAAAGATAAAGCTCACCGGAGCTAACCAAAGCTAGTCGGACCTTACCAAGAAGCCGGACCTAGCATCAAACGTAACCGGAGCTACCCAAAGCAAGCCGGACCTATTGTCGGACCTTGCTGTAGCTCGGAGCTAGAGTCGGACCTTGATAAAAAGGTGTTTTGGTGATATTAAAAACTTTTATCATCAAAGCCAAGTGTATTCACTACAAGCCAATGTATTCAGCACACATAGGTCTTACACACTCCATACAAAATAAGCTATTATTTTATTCTCTTGAGCTCTTTTCCTTTTGATTCCTCATTCTCCTTTCTTTTATTTTGAGCTTCCCTCCAAATTTTCTTTAAAATTTGAGCTTATCTAAACAATTTTGTTAGGATCTCATTTGTTTGTCATAAATCAGCCAAAACCCACAAGGGATGCCTAGATGCACTTTCAAGAGTGTCAGACCTCAATGATACTTCAAATGAGGTAAGACAAGACATTTTCGCACGGATTTCCCTAAACTTTCAGGTACTACTTCCTATGATGAAAAGCAAACAAGGATGAAGCACTCCTCTATAAACAACAACAAGAAAAAGATGGGTTTTACTGGATGCCAATTGGTAAATAGTTTTATCTCCGCACTTCAAGAACTTGGCTCGAGTGATGTAGACATCAGAAGTGACAAAGATGAAGATGATTTGGCAATCTTGTGCTTCATGACCGGCAAGTCAAGTTCAAGTATGGAGGAGGCAGAACACAACAGCAACAATGAAGAGGTATGTCCTACTTGTGAAGAAATGTGTGATGTTATTTCCCGTGCCACTGTTATAGTTAAGAAAAAGGACAAAAAGCTTAGGGACAATGCTGTTAAAATTGAGTCGCTAGAATATGAAATTAATCGTTTAAAACCTTTGATTCCTAGTGAGGATTGTTGTTCGTCATGTGACTTAATATATGAACAATTGTCCTCTCTAAAAAGTGCACACACCCCAAACTTGTTAAACTTAAGTTAGAAACTAAAAAGAATGGAGAGCTTGCTGCACTTAATGATAAAAACTTGAAAGATGCTAGCTGTTCTACAATTGATTTGCATTGTTCTACTTGTGATGATCTTGATGAGAAACTACATGATGTTATGGATGAAATTTCAGTTTTGAACTATGCTTTATGTGATTATGAAGTTAAAAGTTGTTCTAATTGCAAATTAAAATTAAAAACTTCATGTGAAAATTGCCTTGACCTGTCCAATAAACTCGATGACATGCATAGGACATTAGATAGGTTTTGTAATGCAAATAAGAACTTAAACTTGCTGCAGAATTCTTCCAAGTCTTGCACTGATAAAACTGGTTTAGGATTTGATTCTCATGCTCATGCTAAGGCACATCCACCTAAAATTGTAATATCATTATGAAGTGGTTTGATTCAAACAGTTCCTAAACAAAAAGAAGTTATTTTCAAATCTGCAGGGGTGCTGTCTCATTCAGATTCTAATAAACTTGGTGCTTGCTCATCTTGACGTGAACCAAAGTTAAATTTCATTGCACCCACTATGATAGAGATGGTCATGTCATAGATTTTTGTTATAAACTAGCTAAACAACAGAAAAAGAAAAGAATTCAAGCTAGATCTCATAACTCTCATGCAGCATTTGTTGCACATGCTATACCAAATATAAAGAACATGCAACATGTTGTTATGAGTCAAAAACATGCAAAGTTTATTCCCAAACCTACTGTTTTTTCATGCTACACATGCAACATCCCGTAGGTCAGTAGTTGGGTACAAAAATCCTCAAACTTTAACTCATAAACATGCTTATTTTATCTTAGCTTTCACGTGTTATTCCTACTGCACGTCGTGTGACTCAGTATTGGACTCCTAAATGCCTGTTGACAGACCCCAATATTGAGTCATCGAAGTTTTGTGCTTCTATGTAGGTTACACGTTTGAGGAAGGAGAAAATTTGGATTGTGGATTCAGGTTGCTCATGCCACATGACCGGTAACAAAGAATGGTTCTCCTCCCTCTCTTTTGTATCATATGTAGAGAATGTTACCTTTTGCTGATAATTCTTCAACTCCTATAATTGCTAAAGGTTTGGTTAGAGTAAATAATGACTACACTTTGGAGGATGTGGCACTTGTTAAAGTTCTAAAATACAACTTGCTTTTGGTTTCACAATTGCTATATAAAAATCTAGAACTTATTTTCACTAAAAATTGCAGCAAGGTTGTAGATTCAAATGTTGAGATTATTTTTAACATGTCTTCGTTTGGAAGAGTTTTTAAAGCTAATTTTGATATGTCATCCTCGAAGCACAGATGTCTAGTTGCGAATGATTCAAAGGACTTATATTTTTGGCATCGTAGATATGGTCACGTAGGTTTTGATCATCTAACGCATATTAGTGCTCTTGATCTCATATGTAGGCTGCCTAAGCTTAAAAAGTACAAAGAAATTGTATGCTCTTCTTGTAGACATGCTAAGATGGTTGCAGGTTCACAAGCTCCTCTCACAATGACCATGACGACTGGACTGGGTCAACTTTTGCACCTTGACACCGTAGGACCTTCACGTGTTCAATCTTTCGGAGCTAAATGGTATGTTCTTGTAATTGTTGATGACTATTCTAGATACTCTTGGGTTTACATTATGGCATCTAAGAATGAAGCTTTTAGTCACTTTAGAACTTTATTTCTTAGTGAAAGTGCATCTAGGCAATCCCTTGTGGGTTTTGGATGATTGATGAGTAACAAATGAGATCCTAATGAATTTGTTGAGATGACTGCAGGTTAATCAAATTAAGATATTTTGGTGCACTCAAAAAAGTTAAAAATGAAGTGGTGTACAAAAGAGAAAAACCCAATTGACAACTGAAGCGCAAAGTTGATTTAAATGTATAGGATGTGTGTGAGAGACACATCCCAAGAGCTCAAGTCTTTGTGTAGGGGTAAGGGCTAAATAACACCTAAAAAATCACTGAGCACCAGACTAGTTCGCTCATGGACCGAACTAGTGTGTTAAACTCTTTGTTGTCCAAGTACACTATGCATCGGACTAGTCCGATCATGGACCAGACTGGTCCGTTAACCTTTCTAGAATCCAATAACACAGTGCACCCGGACTAGTCCGATCATGGACCGGACTAATCCGCTAATGTCTCTGTAAATTCTTTTCAGTGCACTTCGGACATGTACGCCCACAGGACAGGACTAGTCCCTTGAACTATCATATGTTCAACAACACATAGCACTGGACAAGTCCGTTCTTGGATCAGACTAGTCCGTTCAACTCTGTGGAGTACAATAACACATGGCACCGGACAAGTCCAAACACCAACCGGACTAGTCCGGTATGCCTCACACAATTAGAGTTTCTAGCGTGCTGCATTCCACACCAACTTTTACACGGCACACAAGACAAGTCTGGTACCCGGTACAAACTAGTCCGGTCATCGGGATCTCTAATGGTAACTTTTTGGAAACTCTATAAATAGGAGATCCACGGCCCCACAATTACAACTTTCAATTCCTACTGTCAGAATCATAAACCCTAGTGCCGCCACCTGTCCCAAGAGCCCAAAAACACATCTCCCCACGCATCGAAAGTCCAAGAAGGTGAAAATCAATTGAACACTTAGATTTGGGATTTGGAGATCGTTGTCTACACATCGTTGAGCTCTTGGGGTTTGATCTATTTACACTCGTGCTCTTTCTTTTAACATTTTCGAGTGTATTTGATCATTTTCTCATTGTAATTCTTGTGGGAGCCCTCAACATGTGAGGATGCCCCATAAACTCGGTGATTGCCCGTGATAGTGGAATCAAGTCGGTCTTGTGTGGTGACTTGATGAGGGAAAGGGTTTGAAGAGACTCGGCTCTGTGTGGGCTTCCTCAATGAGTAGTAGATCTCTTTGGTGAGATCGAACTTCGGTAAAAATCGGTGTCTCGCGTGCTTCTTTATTTTTTCATCTTGATTAGGGCACATAGTTGATTATAATTATAACTTGAATTGCAAATTGTTTCTCACGTGCAACTTCACAACATCAATTGTAAATTCAATAATATTATATGTTGTTCACATTTCCGCTTCTTAAAGGAACTTAAATAATGTATCTATACTTAGTCAAATCGGCATACACCGAGCACACTGGACTAGTCTGCACACACAACCAGACAAGTTTGGTGAATCAAGTTTTTGACCGTTTGACTAAGTGTGCAGGACATTTTCAAAGCCTATTCAACCTCCCTCTAGGCCACATTCAATTGGTTTAAGAGCAGGTTCTTTATTAACGAGACTCACCACTCAGAGAGATCAATGATCTCCGAGGAGAAAACCGAGATACCGAAGGTGCTCAACACTGAGGAAGAGCAAGAAACTAAAGCCTTCGATGTACTAAGGTAAAATCCACATGATGATGAAGAAGTACGTCAACTGAAGGCACTTCTGAGGAAGAAACTTCTAGCACAAAAGGGAAAAGAAGTCGAGAAGACGACGGGTAGTGGTCATCTTGACTACTCCCGTTATCCTTACAATTATAATCGTCTAAATTAAAATAATCATTATCTTTCTAATCCCATGGTAATGCCTCCGTAGTTTGACGGAAACGACTACACTATGTGGAAATACAATATGAAGATGCATCTAATCTCTTTGAATTCTAGTCTTTAGCATATTGTGTACAAAGGTGTAGATATCCCGGATACAGACGAAGAGCTCACTCCGAAACAAGAACAAGAAATCCAGTGCAACGCACAGACTGTTGCAATGATCACCTCATCACTGAGCAGAGAGGAGTTCACCAAGATTGATGGATTGGAAAGCACAAAGGAAATCTGGGATACACTTAAAACAGCTCAAGAGGGAAATAAGTCAGTCTGAGAAGCCAAAATTGAGATGCTTGAAGGAGAGTTGGGGAGATTTGATATTAAGGAAGGACAATCACCTCAAGACCTGTACAACCGCATGAATGCACTCATCAATAATATTTGCGCCTATGGAAGCAAGAAGTGGACTGACCATGAGGTGGTTAAAAGGATGATTAGAGCCTTTATTCCAAGAAACGTCACATTATGCTCAATGTTCCGAGAAAGCCCCGGGTTCCACAAAATTACCCCAGATGAGCTACTGGGCAAGATCATAAACCATGAGATGATGGAGGAGGAATCCCAATACGTCTAAGATCTAGCTGAGCTCCCCTCCTCCAAAAAGAAGGAAGTGTCTCTCAAAGCAACATGCCAGCCCAAAGGAAAGGAAACTCATGAAGCTCAAGACAAGGAAGATACAGGTGATGTGAGCACTATTCTAGATGATGAAGAGATGGTACTCTTCATTAAGAAATTGAAGCGCATGATGAAAAGAAGACATGGCAGCAACTCAAATGAAGGGGAGAGCAAAGAGAAAGGAGAATCCAACGCTCGACGCACTTGCTATAACTGTTACGAGTATGGTCACTTCGTGGTTGACTGGACATATGAAGAGAAAAAGAGGAAGAAGGAAATGAAACCTCAAAAGAAGAAGATCTTCAGAAAAAGGCGTCAAGCTCATCAAGCGCACATCGGCAAGGAGTGGGACTCAAACCACGAGTCCCCCTTCAATGAATAAGAGGAGATGGCCACCATTGCCATCAAGAAACCCACGAAGAGGTCTATACTCTTCCCAAACATGGGGGGACGGGAGACTCACAATCACACTTGGCTTATGGCTAAGGAAGGCAAGACAAAGGTTCGACTGACTCCTCCCTCGCTAAATTCCTTTTTTGATGATTTTTGACAGTTCCAGTGAAAATGAGGAGATGCTTAGGGGATTGAGTAAAACTGCATTAAAGAAAATGAAAATGTTGTCGGACGAAATTTTTGAGAAGGAGAAGCTTGTCAACCGATAAGAAGATATGCTCACCCGTTAAAGGAAGAGGTATCAAGAGGTTGAGAAACACCTTGAGCTTGAAGGAGAGAAGAGCAAGTCACTTGAGCATGAGCTAGCCTTGAGTAAGGAAACTTACTCAAAGCTAGAAGACTCACACCTTGCAATGAAGGACGAACTTGCTAACTTGTCAAATGTTAACAAGATTCTTGAAGTGCAAGTTGAGTCGCTCAAGTAAAGTGACTCCTCCTCCAAAATCTCACCTTCCAAAGGTGTAAGTTGACAACAATTGCAACCTGCACATGTTCTATTAAGAAATTTTTTATCAAAACTGATTCTTCTACTTCTCATGCAAGGCATCCTTCCCAAAATGTCATATTTGACAAGTAGAAGATGAAATATGCACGTAGTGCGTATATGGTCACTAGACCTCCTAACGTCAAAGATGGTCTTTGGTTTAACAAGAACAAACACATGCCCACAAATGATCATGCTAAGAAGAAAATTACCTTTGTTAAGGAAAAATCACATGAATCTGAGTTACAAAAATTATTTCATACTTTTGATGCTTCGTATGTACTTATGAAAGACAAATTTGGAAATGTGTTTGATAAATATGCAGGGCCATGACACAAGAATTCGAAAACTTGTTTGTGGGTGCCCAAGACGCTTGTGACTAACCTGAGAGGACCCAATCAAGCTTGTGTACCTAAAACCTAGGAATAATCTTGTTTTGCAGGCCTACTCCTTCGGTGGATCAAAATGGGTGCTAAACAGCGGATGCACAAATCACATGACCGGAGAGAGGAACATGTTTGTGGAGTACGAGCGCAACGCAGATCCAAGCAACAGCCAAGGAAAGGTCCTTGGCAACGGTAAAATTGAAATCTCTTCCTAACATACTCTATCGAATGTTTTACATGTAGATTATTTATATTATAATCTTCTGTCAATATCTCCGCTGTGCGATAGAGATTATAACTGTTTGTTCCCTAATGAGGGTGTGATCATTTTTAGAAGAAGTTATGGCTCGATTGCAATTAAGGAAATGTTGAAGGGAAAGCATTATCTTGTTGACTATGATAAAGATAAAGTCGAATTCAACACATGCTTGGTTGCTAAAACTAACATGGGATGGCCGTAGCATAGACGGCTAGCAAATGTTTGGATGAGAAATTTGCAGAAAGTTCTAAAAGGTGGTCACATCTGAGTTTTAACAGAAAGATAGGTCATGCAGTGCTTGCGAGTCGGGAAAAAAAGTTGGAGCACCAAACCCCGCCAAGAACGTGATGACTACTACAAGACTGCTGGAACTTCTTCACATGGACCTTTTCGGTCCAATTGCTTACATAAGCATCGGTGGTAACAAATATGGTTTAGTTATTGTTGATGTTTTTTTAAGATTCACCTGTGTATTTTTCTTGTATGATAAATCAGAAACTCAGGGAATCCTCAAGAAATACCTGAAAAGAGCTCAAAACGAATTATCATCAAGCGTGAAGAATATTAGAAGTGACAACGGGATAGAATTCAGAAATACCCAAGTTGAGGAGTACCTTGATGAATAAGGAATAAAGCGTGAGTTTTCGACACCCTACTCCCCTAAAAAAACGGGGTGGCCGAAAGGAAAAACAAAACACTAATTGAAATGGTGAGGACAATGTTGGATGAACATCAGACCGGTTTTGGGCTGAAGCGGTGAACACCACTTGTCACGCCACAAATCGATTTTATCTTCACCGACTCTTGAAGAAAACACCATATGAGCTTCTTACCCGTAACAAACCAAATGTTTAATATTTAAAGTATTTAGCTGTAAAGGTTTTATTCTGAACAAGAAACCGAGGACTTCGAAGTTCGCCTTGAAATCTGATGAAGAGTTCTTGCTCGATTATGATTCGAATGCCTACGCCTATCGTGTCTTCAACAATGTCTCTGGCCTTGTTGAAATAGCATGTGACGTAGTGTTCAATGAGACTAACGGCTCCCAAGTGGAGAAAGTTGATAAGTGTGTGCTAGATCAAGAAGAAGCCCCATGTGAAGCATTGAGAAGAATGGCACTTGGAGATATTCTACCTTAAGAGCAACCACAAGACTCAAGTGCACAAGATGAACCTCAACAAGGAAGAAATGATCAAGGGGGATCTCATGCACAAGGTCAAAATCAGGAAGATCATGAAGATCCATATAACCACAGAAGCAATGATTTAGGGGGAGACAATGATAATCAAGACAATGAAGAGCAAGAAACCTCACAAATCCCACACCCAAGAGTACATCATAGTGTGCAAAGAGATCATCCCGTTAAAAACATCATTGGAGATATTGCTAAGGGAGTAACTACTAGATCTCGCATAGAAAATTTTTGTGAATATTACTCTTTTGTTTCTTTTTTGGAACCATACAGGGTAGAAGAAGCCTTAAAGGATCCAGACAGGGTGATTGCAATGCAAGAGGAGTAGAACAACTTCAAGGGAAATGAAGTGTCGGAACTGGTGGAAATACCAAAGGCGAACATTGTTGGAACTAAATGGGTCTTTCAGAACAAACAAGATGAACATGGAGTGGTAACGAGAAATGAAGCAAGACCTGTGGCTAAAGGTTAATCACAAGTCGAAGGTTTGGACTTCGACGAATTATTTGCTCCAGTAGCGAGACTTGAGTCCATTTGTATTTTATTGGCATATGCTACTCATGATAGTTTCAAGTTTTATCAAATGGACGTCAAAAGTGCCTTCCTTAATGATCCAATTAAGGAGGAAGTGTACGTGGAGCGGCCACCAGGATTTGAAGATCAAGAGTACCCCAACCATGTCTATAAACTGTGTAAGGCCGTCTATGGCCTTAGACAAGCTCCTAGAGCTTGGTATGAGTGCCTTAGAGATTTTCTGACTCAAAATGGTTTTACAATTGGAAAAGATGATTACACTCTGTTCACAAAACACTTTGATGATCATCTATTTGTATGTCAAATTTATGTTGATGATATTATCTTTGGTTCTACTAATAATTCATTTTGTGAAGAGTTTAGAAAGATTATGACAGATAGGTTTGAGATGTCGATGATGGGCGGATTGAAGTTCTTCTTGGGATTCCAAGTGAAGCAATTAAGAGAGGTCACATTCATAAGCCAAACCAAGTACACACAGGACATCCGCAAGAAGTTCAATATGGACAAGGCCAAGCCCATCAAGACACCCATGGCGACTAACGGACATCTCGACCTCAATGAAGATGGTCCAAATGTGGATCAAAAGGTATTGTGGTATATGATTGGATCATTACTCTATTTATGTTCATTTAGGCCAGATATTATGCTTAGTGTATACGTGTGTGCAAGGTTTCAAGCCACACCAAAAGAGTGCCATTTTATAATTGTAAAAAGAATCCTAAGATACCTTGTACACACACCTATCTTGGTCCTTTGGTATCCCAAAGGATCCAAGTTTAACTTGATAGGTTATTCCGATGCCGATTATGCAAGATGCAAAGTCGATAGAAAGAGCACGTCCGGGACTTGTCAATTCCTTGGCAGATACCTAGTTTCATGGTAATCCAAAAAGCAAAACTCCATTGCTCTTTCCACAACCGAAGCAGAGTATGTTGCAGCTGGTAGTTTTTACGCACAAGTACTTTGGATGCGACAAACTCTAAGGGACTATGGTTACAATCTGAACCATATTCTACTCCTATGCGACAATCAGAGTGCTATAAAAAGTTGCACACAACCCAGTAGAGCACTCAAGAACTAAGCACATAGACATTCATCACTATTTCCTAAGAGATCATTCATTAAAAGGTGATATTGTAATTTTACATGTTTGGACTAAAAAACAACTTGCAGATATTTTCACCAATCCATTAGATGAGAAAAGGTTTTGTGAGATAAGAAATGAGCTAAATATACTTGACTCTCGAAATGTGGCTTGAAAGACTGCATATCTGATTGTGATTTTTAAAGTTTAATAATTTTTGCCAAAATTTCCCCCTATCTCGATTTTCTCTAGAAAACTATTTAAATGAGTAAATCTTGGTGAATTATGGCCATTGTATGACTGTTGATTACTTACTGGTCATGTTCATCAAATTTATTTGTGAAATAATGTCCTTTAGATCACTATTGGATCAAACAACCAAAATCTAGATGTTTCAATTCAGTTATGTCCTGCGGACACAGGACATGTCAAGCGTCAGCAACTGACTAGTCCATTGACACAAACTAGTCTAGCCCTAGTCCGACACACCAGACTTGTCCGGTGTCCACCGGACTAGTCCGGATTTGTCGGGGTTAACCCTAATCCGCTGCCAGGAGCTCATCTTCCACCTTTCACAATATCCATTGCATTCTCTCTCCTCTTCCGTGAGCTCCAAAGGCGATTTTCAATATAGCCACCAAAATCGCAGATTTCTCCAAGGGAAATCTCCTCCTTTACATGGATCTTGTCCACTCCTAATTAATCCGACCCCAAGTCCGATCCTTCAACCCGAATCTTCACTTTTCGGTAAAATACCCCTCAAACCCTAGCTCTCAACTTTTATTGATTCTAGCTTGTTTCACTCAATTCATAGGGCACAAATCACTCCTCTAGATGTACTCCTATTATTTCCTAGTCCTTGTGAATCGATTCGAGCTAGATCTGTTAAAAATATGAATGTAGGGTTCTGATGCCCGACCAGACTAGTCTGGTGTTCAGAGCGGACAAGTACGGTTAACCGGACAAGTCCGCTCTCTAAAAATGGACAAGCCCACTACATGACATTTTAAACCTCTAAATTCCAATTTGCACTAGTCTCAAATCGATTCTTATCTAATCCTTGAATCTCCTTGTCAGGCACGATGTCTTCGGGTTCAGAAGATAGTTCTTTTCACTATGATGAAGAGGTATTGCGTGCTCGAGTGCAAAGAGCCAAGGAGAGGGTGATGAAGAAAATACATGATGTCAATGTACACTCTCCTCCATCCGACGACACCCTTCTTAAGAGAAGGAGAGTTGTAGTGAAGAAAGCTCAGGGCAAGGATGCAGCTGGGAGCTCATCGAGGCCCAAGAGAGCCCTCAAACAAGGGAAAAGTACTTGATAGTGGCCCTATTGGCCCATTGAAGATGAAAGGTCCTACTCAACGCAATAGACAACCATCTAGTGCTGATTTCACTGGCAAAGGTGGTGAGCTAGCTCACAAGTTCATTAAGGTAGAAGTCTATGATCAGCCTAAACAATCAGCCGATCCTAGATTTTTGAGTAATTTCCATGCTGAATACTCTGAGCATGTGTATTTAAAGATGAGGAATCCTATCATTGAAAGTGAATGGGTTGATATCAACTATCTACAGTACAAAAGATGTCACGCCTATCAAGAGGTTATGGAAGCCATGGAGCTGCATGAACTGCAAGATCTAGTCTCTTTCCAGTGGGACTGGAACATTGAGGTCATCACTCAAATCTACTCAACTCTCTATTTTGCTCGTGGTGACAGTGACAGGATGATTTGGACGACACATGGAGCACAGTACAATTTCACTTATGATGAGTTCGGAAGAATTATTCACCTGGAAGATTCTTTGGAGAATGACATCGTTATCCACAATCTGAAACCTCTGGAGAAAGATCAGCTTGACTTTCTCTATGATACGAATATGCCATTGAAGTCTCCAACTATTAAGTATTTGAAGCCTTTCTATGTTGTCCTTAACAGGATCCTGAGGAAGACCATAGCTCCCAAAGAGAGAGATGCAGGGACCATTCAAGGCAACCTCAGAACATTGATGAAGGTGATAAGCAGGAGAAGGACTTTCAATGTCTTTGAGTAAACATACAATGACATTATGAACATCTCCATCAATCCTAACAGGTCCTGTGGCTATGCACCTTACATCATGTATATGATTGAGAATGTGACAGGACTGGAATTTGTCAAGGATGTGCCTCATACTAGACTCAGGCCCTAGAGGCCTACTATCTACACCATCCCCTCTACTCCTACTTCACCTGCAGAGGAAAGAAGATCCAAGAGGGCTCATGAAGGCATAAGACCTGAGGCTGCTGCTCCTGCTCCTCCACCTCCAAGGTAGTCATCAAGTGGAATTCTGAAGATGTTGTCGTCCGTCTTTGCTTCTTGTCGCAAAGTGGAAATCAAGCAGCAAAAGGAGAGTCTGGCCAGGAAGAAGCATCAAAGATATGTGAAGGCCAACATCAAAGCCATTTGTGAGAAGCTGGAAATAGAGCCAGTGGGGTCACCTCAGATCTCAGAAGACTCTGGAGAAGATATCACTGATATGGCTCCTTTAACTGACCAAGAGTTGGCCTCATTTGGACAGGCTAGTGCCTCTGCTCCTCCTCCTCCTCTTCCTCCCCCTCCTCAAGCATCTAAAGATGAAGAAGAAGATGAAGAGAGGACTGAGAGTGAGAGAGGCAGTGACGATAAGTGATTCCACTCAATTTTTCCCTTTTTGGTACCTTGATGCCAAAGGGGTAGAAATTGAGACTAGTTGTCTAGTTTGTAGTTTTTAAACCATTATGGACTTGTGATCAAGGACATGTACTCATTTTCAAACTATTGTAATTTATTTTTGATGTTCTTAATTTACTTAACGTGTTATGCTTTGTTAATGTTAATGTGATGATTGTTGCAATAACTGTCAAATGCTTTTGTATTGCTCATCACGTCTTTTGATCACACACTTGTTAGGCACCCCACCATAAAGAGTGCATATATGTGAGAAGTATTTCGTTACTCATTCGCTATTCTCATATATGCACACTTTATAAATATTAACATTTTTACTCTTTATTATGATATCTCAATTGGTTGTCATCAGTCACCAAAAAGGGGGAGATTGAAAGTGCATCTAGGCAATCCCTTGTGTGTTTTAGACGATTGATGACAAACAAATACTTTGAGAAGACAGCAGGTTAAGCCAAATGAGATAGTTTGGTGCACTCACAAAGGTTAAAAATGAAGTGTTCTACAGAAGAGATAAGGCCTACCGACAATTGAAGCGCAAAGTAGATTTAAATGTATAGGATGTGTGTGAGAGACACTTCCAAAGAGCTCAAGTCTTTGCGTAGGGGAAAGGGTTTAATAACACCTAAAAATTCACAGAGCACCGGACTAGTCCGTTAAACTCTCTATTGTCCAAGTACACTATGCATCGGACTAGTCCAATCACGGACCGGACTAGTCCGTTAACCTTTATAGAATCCAATAACACAGTGCACCGGACTAGTCCGATCATGGACCGAACTAATCCGTTAATTTCTCTGTAAATCCTTTTCAGTGCACTCCGGACATGTCCATCAATAGGACAATACTAGTCTGTTGAACTCTCTGATGTTCAATAACACATAGCACCAGACAAGAGCGTTCTTGGGTTGGACTAGTCCGTTCAACTCCCTGGAGTTCAATTACACATGGCACCGGACAAGTCTGAACACCAACCGGACTAGTCCAATATACCTCAAACAATAAGGGTTTCTAGTGTGTTGCATTCCACGCCGACTTTTACACAACACATCAGACAAGTCCAGTACCCAGTAAGGACTAGCACGATCATCGTGATCTCTAACGGTAACTTTTTTGGAAACTCTATAAATAGTATATTCAAGGCCCCACAATTACAACCTTCAATTCCTACTGTCAAAATCATAAACCCTAGCACCGCCACCTATCCCGATAGCCCAAAAATACATCTCGCCACACATCTAAATTCCAAAAAGGTGAAAATCAATTGAGCACTTAGATTTGGGATTGGGAGATTGTTGGCTACAGGTCGTTGAGCTCTTGTGGTTTGATCTCATTACACTCACGCTCTTTCTTGTAATCTTTTTGAGTTTATTTGATCATTTTCTTGTTGTATTTTTTGTGGGAGCCCACGACATTTGAGGTTGCCCCATAAACTCGTTGATTTCACGTGATAGTGGAATCAAGTCGGCCTTGTGTGGTGACTTGACGAGGGAAAGGGTTTGAAGAGACCCGGCTCTGTGTGGGCTTCCTCAACGAGGAGTAGATCTCTTTGGTGAGATCGAACCTCAGTAAAAATCGGTGTCTCGCGTGCTTCTTTACTTTTGCATATTGATTAGGGCACATAGTTGATTATATTTATAACTTGAAATGCAAATTGTTTCTCACGTGCAACATCACGACATCAGTTATAAATTCAAGTAATCTTATTTGTTGTTCACATTTCCGCTGCTTAAAAGAATTTAAATCCTGTATCGATACTTAGTCAAATCGGCATACATCGAGCACACCGGACTAGAACGCACACATAACCGGACAAGTTCGATCAATCAAGTTTTTGACCGTTTGATTAAGTGTGCAAGAAATTTTCAAAGCCTATTCACCCCTCCTCTAGGCCACATTCACTTAGATTATCAGTTGATCACCCATGATCTTGAAAAGCAATTAGAAGTGATAACGGAACCGAATTTAAAAATCAATCTTTTGATCACTTTTGTGCAGAAAATGGAACAGATCACCAATTTTCTTCACCTTATGCACCTCATCAAAACGGTGTTGTAGAGAGAAAGAACAGAACCTTAGTTGAGATGGCTAGGACTATGCTTGATGAATATCAAACTCCTAGAAAGTTTTGGGCAGATACAATTGTAACCTCTTGTTATGTCTCAAATCATGTTTTCTTGCGTGCTAACCCAGAAAAAAAACCATATGACCTTCGGTTAGGACATAGGCCTAGTGTTACACACTTTTGGGTCTTTGGCTTTTAATGCTTTGTTAGGAAATATAGTAATCTTGATAAATTTGAAGTTAGATCTGTTGATGGCATGTTTCTTGGTTATCCATCTCATACTAGAGGATACCGTGTGCTTTTACTTGACACTAACAAAATTGTGGAGACTTGTGAGGTTTCTATTGATGAAGCTAGCCCAGGTACTAGCTCTAATATTGCAAGTTCAGATCCATATCCGCAGGGGGGGAGTATTTTCATCAAAGAAGATGAAGAAGTGGTGATGGTGCTTGAAAATTCAGAAGAAAATGATGTTGATCACGTTGCTGATTTTTCACCACAACCAGCACCAACTATTGCAGCTGGTACAGATCGTCATCAAGCCACAAGTTCTTTGATCTGTGATGAACATGCTGAACAAGGAGCTTGTGAAATGTCTACTACCCTTTGAATCCTCAAAAGTCATCCTCCACAACAAATCATTGGAAGCTTGCACCAAAGAGTCACGCAGACCAGGTTTTGTGATCCAATTCTGCTTTTGTTGCTTCTTTTGAAACAAAATATATAGCACACGAACTCACGAATGAATCTTGGATTATTTCCATGCAACAAGAGTTAGATAATTTTGAAAGAAATAATGTTTGAAAACTCGTACCTCCACCTCAAGGTCACACTTTAATTGCAGCTAAATGGGTGTTTAAAAATAAACAAAGCAAGGATGGGGTTGTGGTTAGGAATAAGTCTAGATTGGTTCCTCAAGGTTTAACACAAATTGGAGGTCTAGATTTTGATGAAACATTTCCTCCTGTCGCTATATTAGAAGTCATAAGAATTCTGTTAGCTTTTGCTGCGCTGAAGGTTTCAAGTTATATCAAATGGATGTTAAAAGTGCTTTTTTAATGGCTACATAGATGAGGAGGTTTATGTCAAGCAACCACCGGGTTTTGAAAATCCAGATTTTCTTAATCATGTTTACAAACCGTCCAAAGCCTTGCATGGTCTCAAACAAGCCCCTAGAGCATGGTATGATAGGTTAAAAACATTCATATTTGAAAAGGGGTTTACCATGGTCAAGGTTGATAAAACTCTTTTTGTGCTTAAGCATGGCAATGACTCATTATTCGTTCAAGTGTATGTGGATGATATGATCTTTGATTGTCATTCTCATGATCTTGTATCCAAGTTTTCAGCTATGATGAGTTTAGAATTTGAGATGAGTATGATGGGAGAACTCACGTACTTTTTGGGGCTGCAAATCAAGCAAACCAAGGATGGTACCTTTGTGCATCAAATGAAGTATACAAGAGACATTCTTAAGTGCTTCAACATAGACAAAAGCAAGCCTCTTCGGACACCAATGTGTACAGCAATGACACTTGAACTTGATGAAGATGGTGAAGCCGTGGATCAAAAAGAATATAGAAGCATGATCGGATCACTTTTGTACACCACGACATCAAGACCAGACATACAATTCAACGTATGTCTTTGTGCACGGTTTCAAGCTTCTCCACATGATTCACATCGTCAAGCCGTCAAAAGAATTCTCAGGGACTTATAGTGAACTCAAGAATTTGGCATCTTCCCTCAATCTTCCTCAACCATTACTTTGAAAGCCTATTCGGATGCTGATTTTTGGGGTTGTAGGATTGATAGGAAAAGTACTTCGTGTTCTTGTCATTTTCTTGGTAATTCACTTGTTGCTTGGTCCTCTAGAAAACAAAGTTCAGTTGCACAATCCACAATTGAATCTGAATATGTAGCTGCTTCTAGCCCTTGCTCACAAATTCTTTGGATTGTTCAAACATTTAAGGACTATGGGGTTGATCTAGATAGTGTTCTACTATTTTGTGATAATACTAGTCCCATTTCCTGCTAAAAACCCCGTGCAACATTGAAGAACAAAGCACATTGACATTAGGTATCACTTTCTCTATGATAATGTTGAAAAAGGAAACATTGTGCTTCACCATGTATATACCGAACAACAATTGGCTGATATTTTAACAAAACCTTTGGATTTCACTTGTTTTTGTTTCAATCATAGTTAAATAGGGGTTATGCATCCTCATGGCTTAAATTGAGGGGGCGTTTTGAAACATGGGAAGTCTATGTGTGAATCTAAATTTAAAATAACATTAGCATAGTATTTTATACATATATGACTTTGTGATTTCTTTTACATGCTGAAAGTTCTAACTACATTACTCATGTTATACATTTTGTAGTTTTTGCCATGACTAGTAATTTGTGGCATCTGGTTCCGAAAATGAACCAAGTGAACGCATATGTGTGCCCAGGATGTTCAACACACATACACGAGTGCATTCACAAAAGAGTATACAAAAAATTACCACAGAACAAGATTAATTATCCAAATTTTATTACAAATTCAGAATATTCTCGAATACAAACTCTAATGATTGTTAATGAGAAGTTCAACTAATGCAGTGGAAATAAACATAAATAAGCAAACTAAACAGCTAGGCAGCATAAGTAATAGGGTAGCGCAGCTCCAAAACTCCACAGGCAAAGATGACGGTAGACACGGTCTAGAACTCCGCATTATCGCCATTAAACTCCAAATTCTGACCTGCAACTGTTTGGGGGGGGGGGGGGGTTGCAAGAGTGAGTACATGTTGTACTCAGCAAGTGTGGAAAGTATGACATGTGGCTGATTCAAATGACAACAATTATAATGGGCAAGTGATGAAATGTATATTAAAACATTTGAAAAGCAATATATTATATGTATGTGAAGTAAACCCATCATAATCATAAGTAATATCATAATACCAGTCTGAATTCACTACCATCATCAATAATTTTAGATTTCACCATTTGCCAATAACCGCATTCAATAACATAATTTAATCCATATCCAGGCATAACCATTACCAAACCATAACCATCCCAAACACCATCCCAATACCAAGTTCCCTCTAATCATGGAAGTTGTCCAGGTGCTCATAAACGGGAGCACGGCTATCATGATAGTTTTATTAGACTCTGCAGAGTTTGTACCACTTTACCCACGTGTTTGTGTTTTCATCACCCGTCGGCGACTAAATAACCTCCCTTATGCCAATTACACTTCCTTTGGTGTATGGCCAAGAGATCACAAAATAGCCTTTACAAAGGGATTACTATCCTATTTAGACCTCACTGAGGTTTCACCGGGGGCGATGTCTCCCTCAGAGCATATCATCAACCAAGGGCCCCCTGTTGAGCCATTCGGATCCCAGAGTAGTCCCACCAATCATCAACAAACCCAATCTGACTACACCCTCCCCGGGCATCCTTAATGGTCCAAATAGCACTAGCAAAGCCCTAATTAATCTGCTACGCTGCACCCATACTTGGCCTCGTGGTGGCACTGTAATCCTGGCTTATTCTCTCATGAACCGGTCCTTAGATCTAAAGCAAGCAAACCACCATAACATCCAACCTATCCACATACGAGGCTTGCTTAGATCACCCATTATCATATCAGAATTAACCAGTTCATGTCAACCACAATCTCATTAATGCATAATTAAATTAAGTAGTGTAGTTGTTCCTCCATCCCAATTAATTAAGCGAAGCAAAAATGTAAAAATCCCATCCCGACTCTCTACCATACACTCCATGTGACAAGGTTGGTTAAACAAAACTAGTAAACTTCCTATCATAGGATTCCCATCAATTTGACACAAGCATGCAGTTTTGCAAACAAAACATTTAATTTAGAAACAGGATTAATATGCTTCAAGGAAACTTGCCTTGTTCTTGTGGTTGATTAGGGTCAAAGCCTTCAAAGTCTTGGTATTGTAGATCCTCCGTGGCACTCTCTAGCGCAAATCCGTCTAATCCGCACAATAAGCATACAAACAAGAAACACAATCAAAGAGTGCACAAATATTACTCAATATGACATGACATGCATGATTGATACAAATGCAAGGTAGAACTTGTTAATAGATTGCTTATAATGATCACTAACTAGTTCTAATAGATTTTAACAAGTTTATACAGGTTTGGATTTGATTAGATCTACTCTTATAATCAATTCAACAGAATTTAACCAAATAAATCGGACTAGTCCGCTAGGGACCGGACAAGTCTGCGCTCTGCGAGATCAGCAGATTAGGGTTTTCTAGATCAACGTGAATTTGGAGATTTGGGGTCGAATTCACGTAAGGAAAAGAGAATATAAGGTATACCAGGTGTTTAGGACTCCAATGAATCAAGAAACTTGGAGGCAACACTTGCATCTTGGCGATCTAGGGTTGATAATGAACTTTGAGATGAATTGGTGATGAAGAACAAAAGCTTGGTGGAGATCTTGATCCTCTTTCGTTTCCTCTTCTTCTTCTTCTTGCTTGGGATCTCCTCCCCCCTCCTTGATGGTGGCTATCCACGATCTAGGGTTTGGGTGGGGTGGAAAAGTGGCAAATTGATGTCAAGCCAAGGGGTGGGGTTGTTTATATGGAGGTGGAGACTAGGGTTAGATGGATTTCGAGTTTGAGAGGAGTAGAGGCCGGTTTGGAGTCCCACATGGGCTCTAAAAGAGTTAGGCACGATGTCCCTAGGCCCACTTAACGTGAAACCCAAGAAACAAGTCGTGAAACAAAAGATCAACTCGGGGTCCCGAAATATCGGACGAGTCCGAAAAGGATCGGACTAGTCCGAAGTTGTCCAGAGAGAAATCGTTCAAGTGTGGCAAAAAATCAGACAAGTCCGACTTTAGTTAGAGAGGAAAACGGACAAGTCCGCTGGAACACCAGACTAGCCGGAAAAGTCCAGGGACTTAGCAAATTTTCAAGGATTCTTGGAATATCGGACTAGTCCGCACAAAATCGGACAAGTCCGGAAGTTTCCAGAGGCAAAATCGGACTAGTCCGCAGAAAAAAACGGACAAGTCCGTTTTAGTCAGAGAGAAATCGGACTAGTCCTCACTAAAATCGGACTAGTCCGCACTTTTCAGCATTTTAAGTGTGCGGTTTTATTCCAAATCAGTTTTAAACTCATTCCTGTTGATGTGGATTAATGTTAAACATGTATATGAATGTAAGTAGGGCATGATGTATGAAAATGAGGATGTTACAGACCTACCCCCCTTAAAATGAATCTCGCCCTCGAGATTCGATGCGGGAGAGAAGAGATAGGAAAATTCCTTCTTGAGATCATCCTCCAACTCCCATGTTGCTTCTTTTTCTGTGTGGTGCTTCCATTGAACTTTACACCATCGAATAACCATGTTCCTTGTGACTCTCTCCTTGGTTTCCAAAATTTTGATCGGTTGTTCGACATAAGTCAAATCTTCCTCTAGTTCAAATCCTTCCATGGGCACTTGTTCTTCTAGTACTCTCAAACATTTCATGAGCTGGGAAACATGAAAGACATCACGTATGTCTGAAAGATGAGTTGGCATCTCCAGCTTCTATGCTACTTATCCTCTTTTGTCCAAAATCTTGAATGGTCCAATGTAGCGAGGTGCTAGCTTGCCTCTTATGTTAAACCTCTTATGATCCCTCATCGGTGACACCTCAAGGTAAACAAAATCTCCCACTTCAAAGGTTAATTTCCTTCTCCTATTATCCGCATAGCCCTTTTATCTTGATTGGGCAGCCCTCAAGTTTCACGAATTATTTGGACTTGCTTTTCGGCTTCTTGTAACACATCAGGACCAAATACTTGGTTCTCTCCTGTTTCACTCCAAAACAAAGGCGTCCTACACTTCCTTCTATAAAGCGCTTCATATGGTGACATTTTCAAGCTTGCTTGGTAACTATTGTTGTATGGAAATTCTGCATATGGCAAGCTCTTTTCCTAACTTTTCCCATGCTTTAAAGCACAAGCTCTTAACATGTCTTCCAAAATATGATTGGTCCTCTCGGTTTGTCCATTCGTTTGAGGGTGATATGCTGAACTAAAATTCAACCTCGTTTCCAACGCTTCATGCAATTTTTGCCAAACCTGGAGGTAAATTGAGAACCTCTATCCGAGACTATCTTATTTGGTACTCTGTGTCGACACACAATATGCTCCATGAATATTTTGGCCAATTGTGTAGCTGTATACTTGGTCTTTACAGGAACAAATTGAGCTGATTTGGTCAATCGATCCACGATTACCCATATTGAGTCATACTTGGATAGGGTACGCGGTAAACCAACTATGAAGTCCATACCGATTTCTTCCTACATCCATTCCGGAATCTTCAATAGCTACAATAACCCAGCTGGCCTTTGATGTTCCGCCTTGACTCGTTGACGCACATCACACAACGCTACATATTTAGCTATGTCCAATAGCATGTCTTCAAATCCTTGTACATCTTTGTACAACCGGGATGAATTGAGTAAGGTGAGTCATGTGCCTCTTTTGATATCGTCTCCCGAATATGCTTCACATTAGGCACGACAATCCTTTTTCCCAACCATAAGGTACCATGTTCATCCTCATTGAATCTGAGTTCTCTACCCTCTTGGGTCCTTTCCTTGACTTTCCGAATTTCCTCATCCTTGTCTGTGCCTCTCGAATTTCTTGCTCCAAGGTTGGGTTTAACTCCATCATCTCCATCTCATTTACAAATCCAAGGTTCAACCTTTCAAACTCCTTACATAACTCGGATAGTAACTCTCAAACTGTGAGTTGATGACTTACTCCTTTTCTACTCAAAGCATCGGCCACTACATTGGCTTTTCCCGGATGATAGTTGATCCCCAAATCATAATCTTTGATGAGCTCCAACCATCTTTGTTGCCTCAAATTCAGATCCCTTTGTGTGAAAATATACTTCAAACTCTCATGATCCGTATAAATTTGACACCTATGTCCAAGAATATAGTGTCTCCGAATCGTCAATGCATGTACCACGGCTGCTAGTTCAAGATCATGTGTAGGATAATTCTGCTCGTTTTTCTTCAATTGTCTCGATGCATAGGCGACCACTTGACCTTCTTGCATAAGCACACATCCAAGTCCTTGTCTTGATGCGTCGCAATATATGTCAAAACTCTTGCTTACATCCGGCAGTACCAAAACTGGGACTGTTGTTAACCTCTTCTTCAACTCCTCAAAACATTCTTTACAAGCATGAGTCCAATGGAAAGCTTTTCCCTTCGTTAGCAATTCCGTCATTGGCTTGGCTATCTTGGAAAAGTCCTTGATGAATCGACGGTAATATTTAGCCATCCCAAGAAAACTCCTTATATCCTTTAAGTTTTGCGGGGGTTCCCATTTTAGCGCATCCCTCACTTTTCCAGGGTCAACTGATACTCCTCCTCCTTAGATGATATGACCCAAAAACGACACCTCTTTCAACCAAAACTGACACTTGTTGACCTTGGCATACAATTGATGCTCCCTCAATTTCTGCAACGTAAGCCTCAAATGTTCCTCATGTTCCTTCTCATCGTTCGAGTAGATCATAATGTCATCAATAAAAACCACTACGAACTTGTCCACGTACTCCATGAGGACCTTATTCATGAAGTACATAAAGTACGCAGGTGCATTGTTCAATCCAAAGGACATCACGATGTACTCATAAGATCCATACCGCATCCTAAAAGCCGTCTTGGGTATGTCCGATGGTCTAATCTTCATTTGAAAGTATCCCGACCTCGAAACAATCTTAGTGAGGATGCAAGCACCCTTCATCTGATCAAACAAGTCTTCTATGCGTGGCAAGTTGTACTTGTTCTTGATTGTTACCTCGTTGAGAGCTCGGTAATCTACGCACATTCTTTGCGACCCATCCTTCTTGTCCACAAATATAACGGGTGCTCCCCAAGGTGAAGAGCTGGGGCGAATAAAACCCTTCTCTAGTTGCTCTTGAATCTACTTCTTGAGCTCCGCTAATTCCATAGGAGGCATCCTATACGGCCTCTTAGCTATAGGTGAAGTTCCAGGTATTAAATCAATAACAATCTCATTGTCTCGATGAGGTGGCATACCTGGCAACTCGTTCGGAAAAAACATCCAAAAATTCACAAACCACCAGAATCTCCTCAATTGTTGCACCGTCCATATGATTCAGCTCCAATTGCTTTGGTGCAGTTTGAGATGCTTCGAATTCTACGGTGATCCCTTCTTCATTGGTCAACTTCACCGTCTTCATGGCACACTCAATAACTCCATTGTGCTTCCTCAACCAGTCCATACCAAGTATAATGTCCAATCCTTGAGAGTCCAAAACAATGAGGTTGGCGGAGAAGTCTACCCCCCTTATTCTAAGGCTTATTTTTGGACATACTATATTTGTTCTCATCTCTCCTCCAGGAGACTTAACCAATAGAGTAAACTTCATATGAGAGATAGGCAAACTATACTTGGCAACATACTTTGATTCAATGAATGCGATGCTCTGGAATCAAACAACATAGTCGCGGGGTTGGAGTTGGCGAGAAACATACCAATGACCACGTCATCCGCTTGTTGAGCATCCTCCATAGAGACAAGGTTCATGTTGCCACGAGCAAAATTCTGCTGTCCATGGTTCCCTTGTGGCTATCCTCCATTGGATCTTGGGTTTTTCCTCGGTGCATTGCTTCCTTGACCAAGGCCTAACTTAGGACATTGATGCGCAAAGTGTCCAGCTTCTCCAAAAGTATAGCACTTCTTAACTCCACCGTAATTATTGGGACAAGCTTGGTTTTGAACATTTGCACCAGAAAAATTAGCACGGGGTGCATAAGGCATTGGAGGCCCAGGTGCTTGCATGATAGGGCGCTGCTGCACAAACTGAGTTGGGCACGGTGCATAACCAGGGTGTTGTACAGGAGTAGAGGAGCTGTAATATGGCGCATTAGGAGGCACAAAGCAAGGGCACACATTACTTCCTTGTTGTTGTCCTTGGTATGGCGCCTTCCTCTTGTTGTTGTTCCATCTCACGGACCTTCATCTGCAACACAATTGGTTTGTCCACAAGCTTCTGGAAATTTGCATAATCACAGTTATGCAATTGCACATGGATTTCATTGTTCAAGCATCTCATGAACAAATATTGCTTCCGGTTGTCCTGGCTCACATCCTCAGGCGCATACCTTGAGAGTTAAGTGAACTTGTTGAATTATTCACCCACACTCGATTTTCCTTGCCTCAAGTTCTCAAATTCTTGCCTCTTCAAAATCATGACTCCTTCCGGCACATAATGAGAACGGAAGCTCTCTTTGAATTTGGCCCAAGTAATCCTCTCTTGGTTCTCATGAGCATTGCAATAAGAATCCCACCAATCCGCAGCTACTCCAACTAGTTGATGAGAAGCAAAGAAGACTTTCTCCCTGTCACTGCATTGGACAATAGCAAGCTTCTTCTCCACGGACTTGATCCAATCATCCGCATCTATAGGGTCAGTGGATTGAGCAAAGGTTGGTGTCCTAGTCCTCATAAACTCTCCCAATCAGTTATGAGGAGGCGGGGGTGGCGGTGGAGGCATGTGGGGCTGATTGTTGATGTTACCATCCTGCAGCCGTCCCATAGTTTGTATCATGGTTTGCATGAGCTGGTTTTGCATAGCCAATAGCTGCTTAATATTAATAGCTCCTTGGGCAGGTCCTTGTCCATTATTGTGCTGAGGTGCCCCATGGTTCTCCTCCTCATCATTAGCATCCCTCTGGTTGCAAGTCCTTACCATCTGGAGAAAAGCAATAGGTAAGAATTAGAAAACATTCCCAACTATATGCATCAAGGGATATGAAACTAGACAACTAACTAACCTACATGGACATGGCAATTCTAAAGCATCCCAAAATCCTCTATGAAGCACACAAGCATGCAAATATATAGCAAACAGCACACCAACAAAAAACACATCGATTCCTGGGTGCTCCTATGTGCTCTAAAGTGTCCATTCTATCTAGGCTGCATCCTACGGTCAACCTGTGGCTCTGATGCCAATCTGTGACACCCGGTTCCGAAAATGAACCAAGTGAACGCATATGTGTGCCTAGGATATTCAACACACATACACAAGTGCATTCATAAAAGAGTATACAGAAAATTACCACAGAACAAGATTAATTACCCAAATTTTATTACAAATTCAGAATATTCTCGAATACAAACTCTAATGATTGTTAATGACATGTTCAACTAATGCCGTGGAAATAAACTTAAATAACCAAAATAAACAGCTAGGCAACATAAGCAATAGGGTAGCACAGCTCCAAAACTCCACAGGCAAAGCTGACGGTAGACACGGCATAGAACTCTGCATTATCGCCATTAGACTCCAAATCCTGACCTGCAACTGTTTGGGGGGGGGGGGGGGGGGTTGTAAGAGTGAGTACATGTTGTACTCAGCAAGTGTGGAAAGTATGAGATGTGGCTGATTCAAATGATGACAATAATAATGGGCATGTGCTGAAAAGTACATTAAAACATTTGAAAAGCAATATATTATATGTATGTGAAGTAAACCATCATAATCATAAGTAATATCATAATACCAATATGAATTCACTACCATCATCAATAATTCCAGATTTCACCATTTGCCAATAACTATACTCAATACAAGAATTTAATCCATATCCAGGCATAACCATTTCCAAACCATAACCATCCCAAACACCATCCCAATACCAAGTTCCCTCTAATCATGGAAGTTGTCCAGATGCTCATAACCGGGAGCATGGCTATCATGATAGTTTTATTAGACTCTGCAGAGTTTGTACCACTTTACACACGTGTTTGTGTTTTCATCACCCATCGATGACTAAAGAACCTCCCTTATGCCAATTACACTTCCATTGGTGTATGGCCAAGATATCACAAAATAGCCTTTACAAATGGATTACTATCCTATTTAGACCCCACTGAGGTTTCACCGGTGGTGATGTCTCCCACAGAGCATATCTTCAACCAAGGGCCCCCTCTTGAGCCATTGGGATCCCAGGGTAGTTCCACCAATCATCAACAAACCCAATCCAACTGCCCCTTCCCTGAGCATCCTTAATGTTCCAAATAGCACTAGCAAAGCCGTAATTAATCAGCTACGCCACACCCATACTTGGCCTCAAGGTGGCACTGTAATCCTGGCTTATTCTCGCATGAACCGGTTCTTAGATCTAAAGCAAGCAAACCACCATAACATCCAACCCATCCACATACGAGGCTTGCTTATATCACCCATTACCATATCAGATTTAATCAGTTCATGTCAACCACAATCTCATTAATGCATAATTAAATTAAGTAGTGTAGTTGTTCTTCCATCCCAATTAATTAAGTGAAGCAAAAAGGTAAAAATACCATCCCAACTCTCTACCATATACTTCAGGTGACAAGGGTGGTTAAACAAAACTAATAAACTTCCTATCATAGGATTCCCATCAATTTGACACAAGCATGCAGTTTTGCAAACAAAACATTTAATTTAGAAACAGGATCAATATGCTTCAAGGACAATTGCCTTGTTCTTGCGGTTGATTAGGGCCAAAGCCTTCAAACTCTTGGTGTTGTAGATCCTTCGCGGCACTCTCTAGCACAAATCTGTCTAATCCGCACAATAAACATACAAACAAGAAACACAATCAAAGAGTGCACAAATATTACTCAATACGACATGCCATGCATGATTGATGCAAATTCAAGGTAGAACTTGTTAATAGATTGCTTTTAATAATCACTAACTAGTTCTAATAGATTTTAACAAGTTTATACAGGTTTGGATTTGATTAGATCTACTCTTAGAAAATCAGACTAGTCCGCTAGGGACCGGACAAGTCCGCACTCTGCGAGATTAGCAGATTAGGATTTTCTAGATCGATGTGAAATTGGAGATTTGGGGTCAAATTCACGTAATGAAAAGAGAATAGAAGGTATACCAGGTGTTTAGGACTCCAATGAATCAAGAAACTTGGAGGCCACTTGGATCTTGGCGATCTAGGGTTGATGATGAACTTGGAGATGAATTGGTGATGAAGAACGAAAGCTTGGTGGAGATCTTGATCCTCTTTCGTTTCATCCTCTTCTTTTTCTTGCTTGGGATCTCCTCCTCCCTTCTTGATGGTGTCTATCCATGAACTAGGTTTTGGGTGGGGTGGAAAAGTGGCAAATAGATGTCAAGCCATGGGGTGGGGTTGATTATATATAGGTGGAGGCTAGGGTTAGATGGATTTCGAGTCTGAAAGGAGTAGAGGCCGGTTTAGAGTCCCACATGGGCTCTAAAAGAGTTAGGCACAACGTCCCTAGGATCACTTAACGTGAGACCCAAGAAACAAGTCGTGAAACAAAATATTAACTCGAGGTCGCGAAATATCGGACAAGTCCGAAAAGGACCGGACTAGTCCGAAGTTTTCCAGAGAGGAATCGGAAAAGTCTGGCCAAAAATCGGACAAGTCCAACTTTAGTCAGAGAGGAAAATGGACAAGTCCGCTGGAACACTGGACTAGTCCGGAAAAGTCTAGGGACTTAGCAAATTTTCAAGGATTCTTGGAATATCGGACTAGTCCGCACAAAATAAGACAAGTCCGGAAGTTTCCAGAGGCAAAATCGGACTAGTTCACAGCAAAAACGGACAAGTCCGTTTTTAGTCAGAGAGAAATCAGACTATTCCTCACTAAAATTGGACTAGTCCGCACTTTTCAGCATTTTAAGTGCGGTTTTGTTCCAAATCAATTTTAAACTCATTCCTCTTGATGTGGATTAATGTTAAACATGTATATGAATGTAAGTAGGGCATGATGCATGAAAATGAGGATGTTACATAATTGGAATAATTATTTACACTAAATCTGGTCATGATCAAACTTTCTTGCTGTTTTGAACTTGTTGCATGCTCACAAGCGTTTTTAATAATGAAAATTAATAAATCAACTATTCACATGTTGAGCTTTTATGATCAAATAAAAATGAGAAAAGATCAAGAGAATATGAATTTATCGCACTTCTTCTTTTGAGATGGCTTATCATTGCACTTAGATATGAACTTCGAAGAAGGTGTGTATCACTAAAACCATGTCCTTAAGCTTCTGACTGTCAAACGACATAGGCTTGGCTTGGTTCGTTAGAATAAGGCAGATGCGACATATAATCTCTTGCAAATGACATATGATCCAAATTTATGCTCTAGAAATAGAAAATTGCAGCAACAGGTGTCATGCTTTCATTTTTTGAAATAGTTATGTTTGTGCGATCATGGCTTGCTTAAATTGAAAATTTTATTTGACCTTTAGCATGGCATACACTACTTTATGTATTTCATTGGTGCGATAGTGTAAGTTACTTGATATTATGACTTGGATGAGCTTTGTTTTATATGTATATGTTATATTATGCTCATAACAGATTAAAATTTCTGTTTTGTACCTTGCTGAATACATTGTCAAAGGGGAGAAATTGATCACACATTGCACATTCACAAGTGTTTTTGCACGATTCTTCTCAGTGGGAGAATTTTTTGTTTTTCTTCTCATTTTATTTCTGATTTACCAAGGGGGATAAATATTTCGGGGATAAAATTGTTCTCAAAACATTTCATGTGGATAAGCCAATGTTTGAATTTTAAGTGGAGTTGCCATTGCATTCATCAAGGAGGAGATTGTGAGACCTATGTGTGCTGAATAAATTGGCTATGGTGATAAAAGTTTTGTATACCGCCAAAAAACCCTTTGAACAAGGTCCGACTCTAGGTTCGAGCTCCTGCAATGTCCGATGATAGTTCCGTCTTGTTTTGGGTAGTTCCGACAAGATCTGATGTAAGGTCCGACTTGCTGTGGCTAGGTCCGACTTCCTTGTCTAGGTCCAACTTATTTTGGCTAGGTCCGACTTCTTTGTCTAGGTTCATCATGTTTTTGCTAGTTTTGGTGCAAGGTTCAACTAGATTTGGTAAGCTCTAGCACTAGGCTATATTAGCTTTGATAAGCTCTGGCTCAAGGTTCAGTTAGCTTTGGCAAGGTCCGGTGCTAGTCTGCAATGGTTCAACTTTTACCTTGAAATGTTTCAAACTTGTTTTACACTTATGAAAAGTTTGCTTAGTATTTTTACTAAGTTTTTATGCGTTTTGGCTGATCATGGTGGTAAATGTTTTTTCTATGGTTTGCAACATGCTTATGTGAGGTGCTCACATAAGGTGTTGAGGTTTCAGAACTAATGTGCGTCAAGTCGAGAACTTGTGCTCAAAAGTATTGGTTGTTTATTTATGTGCAGGTGTTGTTTGAGTTCAAGATAAGACTGGTGACAGGATCCATTGAACAAGTCTTACGGAGAAGATGAGGTTCAATAACCAAGTTCAGGAGGAATTGTGGTTGAGTTGATCGAGAGGTTGCACAACATGTTTGAATCAAGAACAATACATATGAAGGTATCGTGGACGTCGTTGGAAAATTTTTGCACGTGTGCATGGACGTGGCTGCATGGTTCCAAGGCATGATGAAGATATGTGGACGTAAAGAATTGGTTGGAAAGGTCCAACCGACTAGGTTATGGATTCAGGCTGCGGCCGAGTCATGTTTGACTCAAATATAGAAAGATTCGAGTTGGTTATGATAGGATTTCGTGTGGGTCACAAAGTTGAGTTATTTTTAGGAATGTGTTATACGTTCCTAAGGTGTTTGGAAGTCTTAAGTTTGCTTCTATCCGCGTATAGAAGAGTCTTGAGCAGTGGTGGAAAGTTTCGGTGGAAGCTGAGTAGGATACAAATGCTAGTTCAATTTGGGTTGTCCTCATGGCTGGTTATATAAGCAAGGGAGACCAGAGCTCGTGGTACACTTATTTTGGGCTTTTTATCTTCTGTTCTATTTAATAAAGATTGTAGTTTAAAGGAACTTTTGTGCCTTGTTCGTCCAACTTGTTTCACACATGTTTTTCTCGTCGAGTTTCTGCATAGCACTACCTTGCTTTGGTAGTTTTATCATAACTCGAGTTTTACATATCCAATTGACGTGATTCTTTTTGAGTTGTCTTCAAACTTGATTATCTAAAATCTATAAAAATTTCAGGGTCATTGGATTTATGATTTCTGATCTACACGAATTTCTTTGCAGTGTTGTAGATCTGTTTTTTCTCAGATAGAACAGATTGACTTTTGTTCAATCTTTCGATTGTGAGTTGAGTTTTTCTCGAAGGATTTTGGCGAATCTTGTTGTGATGTCTTCAAGACTTGGTTCTCCACAATCTATACTAGTTTTGTCACAATTGATCATGTTTATATTAGTCGCACACATGATTTTTTTATCAAATCAATTTTCTGCTGAGGGGTTTTCGTAGCTTCCGCTAAAAAAGTTGAAATCTACAATTCACCCCCCTCTTGTATCTTTTCACGTGCTATTTGATCTTACAATTGGTATCAGAGCCAGGTTGCTCTAATATTAAAGATTTGCATGTATTTGAATAATCATCATGGAGAAATACTCCGCCAAACCTTGTGTGTTTAGTGGCATTGATTTTCAGATTTGGAAGGCACAAATGGAGGCATTCATCCAACGCAAGCCTTTGAAATATGGGAAAAGATGTACAAGCCTTATGAAGTGCCGTCAAACAATCAAGTTACAGATACAAATCTGAGAGATGTCGACAACAACAATAACAAGGCTCGGAACTTGATCATACAAGGACTAACTCAAAGCGACTTTGACCGTGTTGCTCACCTCCGATCTGCGTATGATGTTTGGAATGGTCTATGTGATTACCACAAGGATCCAACACGATCAAGGAGGTAAGGCAAGACATGTTCAAAAAGGAGTACATGCGCTTTGAGATGCAACCAGGTGAGTCCATTGACGACCTCTTTGGTCGCTAAAATTCTCAGCGACTTGCGTAGCATCAATATTAATTTTTCAGATGCTGAGAATGCTAGGAAATTACTAAGTGCATTAGACATGTCAATTTGGCAGATGAAAGGCACATTTATTCATGAATCTACTGTCATGAGTACACTTACTTTAGATGTTCTATATTCTAAATTGAAAACTCATGAAATTGTTATAATCTAAAGAGAACACTAGCAAGTCTCTTGCATTAGTTTCTCAATGTGACATGCCTACTCCAGCCAATCTTTGTCTTGTGGAACACTTGCTTTGTTGTCTTCTCTAACCCTTGAATTGATTGAAGAGTTTCTAGAGGAAGAACATGCACTCATCAGTACTCGGTTCTCAAAAGCATTACGAAATGTGAGAACTAGAAGGAGAGGGAGTGTCGAACCTCAACGTTGCTTCAAATGTGGTAAGACTGGACATTTTTGCACGGATTTCCCTAACCTCTTAGGTACAACTCCCTATGATGAAAAGCAAACAAGGACAAAGCACTCCTCTATAAATAACAACAAGAAAAAGAAGGGTTTTACTGGACTCCAATTGGCAAATAGATTTATCTCCACACTTCAAGAACTTGGCTCGAGTGACGTGGACATTGGAAGTGATGAAGATGAAGATGATTTTGAAAACTTGTGCTTCATGGCGGGCCAGTCAAGATCAAGTATGGAGGAGGCAGAATACGACAACAACAATGAAGAGGTATGTCCTATTTCCGAGGAAATGTTTGATGCTATTTCTCGTGCCACTGTTATAGTTAAGAAAAGAGACAAAAAGCTTAGGTACAATGCTATTAAAATTTAGTCACTAGAATATAAAATTAATCGTTTGAAATATTTGATTCCTAGTGATGATTGTTGTTCCTCATGTGATTTAATATATGCACAGTTGTCCTCTCTAATAAGTGGACACACCTCCACAGTTGATGAACTTGAGTTAGAAATCGAAAAGAACAGAGAGCTTGCTGCACTTGATGATAAAAATTGAAAGATGCAAGCTATTCTACAATTGATTTGCATTGTTCTACTTGTGATGATCTTGATAATAAACTACATGATGTTATGGATGAAATTTCTGTTTTGAACAATTCTTTACGTGCTCATGAAGTTAAAAATTGTTCTAATTGCAAATTAAAAGGAAAAACTTCATGTGAAAATTGCCTTGATCTGTCCAATAAACTTGATGACATGCATAGGACATTAGATTGGTTTTGTAGTGCAAATAAGAACCTAAACTTGCTGCTGAATTCTTCCAAGTCTTGCACTGATAAAACTAGTTTAGGTTTTTATTATCATGCTCATGCTAAGGCACATACACCTAAAATTGTAATGTCATTAAGAACTGGTTTGATTCAAACAGTTTCTAAACAAAAAGAAGTGGTTTTCAAATCTGCAAGGGTGCTGTCTCATTCAGCTTCAAATAATCATGTTGTTTGCTCATATAGACATGAACAAAAAGTTAAATTTCATTGTACCCATTGTGGTAGAGATGGTCATGTCATATATTTTTGTTATAGACTAGCTAAACAACAGAAAAAGAAAAGAATGCAAGCTAGATCTCATAACTCTCATGCAACATTTGATGCACATGCTATACCAAATATCAAGAACATGCAACCTGTTGTTATGAGTCAAAAACATGCAAATTTTGTTACCAAACCTACTATTTTTTGTGCTACACATGTGACATTGTGTAGGTCATGTAAGACCTATATGTGCTGAATACATTGGCTTGTAGTGAATACACTTGGCTTTGATGATAAAAGTTTTGAATATCACCAAAACACCTTTTTATCAAGGTCCGACTCTAGCTCTGAGCTACAGCAAGGTCCGACGGTAGGTCCGGCTTGGTTTGGGTAGCTCCGGTTACATTCGATGCTAGGTCCGACTAGCTTTGGTCAGCTCCGATGAGTTTTGTCTTTAGCTCTGGCATGTCTTTGATAGTTCCGGCGTGTTTTTTGCTAAGCTCCGAGTTGATTTTTCTAGCTCTGGCTTTTGGGTTTACTAGTTCCGACTAGTTCTGGTTAGCTCCAGCGCTAGGTCTTGCTAGTTTTGTAAGCTCCGGCGGGAGCTTGGTTATACTAGTTTTGGTAAGCTCCGGCGCTAGGTTCTACTAGCTCTTGTTAGCTCCGGCTCAAGGTCCGGGTTGCTCTGGCAAGGTCCGGAACTTTACCGCAGTGCTTCTGCTTTTCATTTGCAATGTTTCGTACTTGCTTTACATGATTGGAAGGATTGCTTAGTATTCATTTGCTATGTTTTTGATGCGTTTTGGATGATATGGCTGATATCGTTTTGCTATACTTTGCAACATGCTTATGTGAGGCTCTCACGTAAGGTGTTGTGTTCGGAACTAACTTGAGTCAAGTCAAGGACTTGGACTCGTATGGATTGGTTGTTTATTCATGTGCAGGTGTTGCTTGAGTTCAAGACATGGCTGGTGACGGGATCCATTGGACTAGTCTCAGGGAGAAGATGAGGTTCCAACAACCAAATTCAGGAGGAATTGTGGTTGAGCTGATCAGGAGGTTGTGCAACATGATTGAATCAAGAACACTGCATATGAAGGTATCGTGGACGTCATTGGAAGATGTTTGCACGTGTGTAAGGAGTGCATGGACGTGGCTACATGGTTTCGAGACGTGATGAAGAGATGTGGACGTAAAGAGTTGGTCGGAAAGGTCCAACCGACTAGGTTATGGACTCAGGCTGCGGCTGAGTCGGGTTTGACTCAAATATGGAAAGATTTGAGTTGGTTATGATAGGATTTCGTGTGAGTCACGAATTTGAGTTGTTTAGGAATGTGGGATACGTTCCTAAGGTGTTTGGAAGTCTTAAGATTGCTTCTATCTGCGTATAGAAGAATCTTGAGCAGTTATGCAAAGTTACGTTTCGTGATCTGAGTAGGATTGGAGTCCTAGTTGATATTGGGTAGGCCTAAGGGCTGGTTATATAAGCATGGGAGCCTAGAGCTCGTGGGGTACGACTTTGGGGCTGTTCCTCTTGTGTTCTATTGAATAAAATTCGTAGTTTTAAGGAACTTTTGTACCTTATTCGTCCGACTTGTTCCAGACAAGTTTTACTCGTCGAGTTTCTGGACAGCACTACCTTTCGTCGGTGGTTTTATCATAACTCGAGTTTTACAGATCCAATTGACGTGATTCTTTTTGGGTTGTCTTCACAACTTGATTATGTATCATATGTAAAAATTTCACGGTCATTGGATTTGTGGTTTCTGATCTACACGAGTTTCTTTGCAGCATTCCAGAACTGTTTTTCTCGGGTAGGGCAGATTGACCATTGTTTGATCTTTTGATCATAACTTGAGTTTTTCTCGACGGATTTGAGTGATTCTTTTTGTGTTGTATTCGCGACTTGATTCTCTCTGACATCCATCACTTTTATCACGGTGAAACACATTTAGATTAGTCTCACAAACGATTTCTTTAAGAGATCGTTTTTCTGCCGAAAGGGTTTGGGGTTTAATTATTTCCGCTGCATAAGATTTTTAAATCTACCATTCACCCCCCTCTGGTAGCTTTTCACGTGCTCTTCGATCCTACGATTGGTATCAGAGCCACGGTGCTCTAATTTTTGAGATTTGCACGTGTTTTTGACTAATCATCATGGAGAAGTACTCCGCCAAACCTTGTGTGTTTGCTGGTATTGATTTCCAGGTTTGGAAGGCACGCATGGAGGCTTTCATCCAAGCGCAAGGCTTTGCCATATGGGAGAAGGTGTACAAGCCATATGAAGTGCCGTCAAATGATCAAGTTACAGCTACAAATCTGAGAGATGTCGACAATAACAACAGGACTCGAAACTTGATCATACAAGGATTAACACAAAGCGACTTCGACCGTGTTGCACACCTCCGATCTGCATACGATGTGTAGAAAGCACTTTGGGACTAGCACGAAGGATCCAACACGATCAAGGAGGTAAGGCAAGACATGTTCAAGAAAGAATACATGCGCTTCGAGATGCAACCCGGTGAGTCAATTGATGATCTTTTTGCTCGCTTTAATAAAATTCTCAGCAACTTGCATAGCGTCAATGTTAATTTTTCAGATGCTGAAAAGGCTAGGCAATTGTTAAGTGCATTAGACATGTGTATTTGGGAGATGAAAGTTACATCTATTCGTGAATCTACTGTCATGAGTACACTTACTTTAGATGTGCTATTTTCCAAGCTAAAAACTCATGAAATTGATATAATATCACGTAAGAACCCCAACAAGTCTATTGCTTTTGTTTCTCAATGTGATATGCCTAGCTCCGGCCAATCTTCATCTTGTAGTACACTTGCTTTGTTGTCCTCTCTAACCCTTGAACAGATTGAGGAGTTTCCAGAGGAGGAGCTAGCACTTCTCTCTACGAGGTTCTCAAAAGAATTGCAAAATGTGAGAACTAGAAGGAGAGGAAGCTCTGAACCTCAACAATGCTTCGAATGTGTTAAGACAGGACATTTTCGTTCAGATTGCCCTAACCTTTCAGGTCCTACTTCCCGGGATGAAAAGAAAACAGGAATGAAGCACTCCTCTGCAAAATATACGAAGAAAAAGAAGGGTACCATAGGACGCAAGATGATTAACAGCTTCATCACCGCACTTCAAGAACTTAGTTCATGTGATGTAGACTTTGAAAGTGATGAAGATGATGACGATCTGGCCAACTTATGCTTCATGGCGGGCAAAACAAGATCAAGATCAAGTCAGGAGGATGCAGAACACAACAGTGAAGACGATGAGGTATGTTCTACCTGCAATGAAATGTGTGATGCTATTTCTCGTGCAACTGTTATTGTCAAGAAAAAGGACAAAAAGCTTAGGGATAATGCTGCCAAAACTGAATCACTAGAATCTGAAATTAACCGTTTAAAAACATTGATTCCTAGTGATGATGCATGTCCCTCATGTGACTTAATCTATGAACAATTGTCCACATTAAGAAGTGCACACTCCTCCACTTTAGATAGACTTGATGAAGAAATTGAAAAGAACAGAGATCTTGATGCACTTAATGATAAAAACTTGAAAGATGCTAGCTGTTCTACAATTGATTTGCATTGTTCTACTTGTGATGATCTTGATAAGAAACTACAGGATGCTATGAATGAAATTTCTATATTGAACAATGCTTTACGTTCTCATGAAGTTAAATTTTGTTCCAATTGCAAACTAAAAGGAAAAATGTCATGTGAAAATTGCCTTGATCTGTCCAATAAACTTGATGACATGCATAGGACATTAGATCGGTTTTGTAATGGGAATAAGAACCTAAACTTGCTGCTGAATTCTTCCAAGTCTTGCAATGATAAAACTGGTTTAGGTTTTGATTTTCATGCTCATGCTAAGGCACATCCACCTAAAATTGTAAAGTCATTAGGAAGTGGTTTGATTCGAACAGTTCCTAAACAAAAAGGAGTGGTTTTCAAATCTGCAGGAGTGTTGTCTCATTCGGTTTCAAATAAAAATATTGCTAGCTCATCTAGACATGAACACAAAGTTAAATTTAATTGTACCTTCTGTGGTAGAGATGGTCATGTCATAGATTTTTGTTATAGACTAGCTAAACAACAGAAAAGGGAAAGAATGGTTGCTGGATCTCATAACTTTCATGCAAAATTTGCTGCACACATTGAACCGAATGTACAACCTGCTGTTTTGAGTCAAAAACATTCAAAGTTTACCTCCGGACCTTCTGTTTTTGCCTCCGGAGCTTCTGATTTTTGTGCTACACAAGTAACACCTTATAGGTCAATAGTTAAAAATAAAAAATCTCAAACTTTGACTCATAAACCTGCTGTTTTGTCTCAGCTTTCGCGTGTTTTTCCTGCTGCACGTCGCGTGACTCAGTACTGGATTCCTAAATGCCTTTTGACTAACCCCAGTATTGAGTCATCGACGTATTGTGCTTTTATGTAGGTTACACGTTTGAGGAAGGAGAACATTTGGATTGTGGATTCAGGTTGCTCACGCCACATGACCGGTAACAAAGATTGGTTCTCCTCCTTCTCTTTTGTGTCACGTATAGAGAATGTTACTTTTGTCGATAATTCTTCAACTCCTATAATTGCTAAGGGTTCGGTTAGAGTAAATGATCACTACACTTTGAAGGATGTGGCACTTGTCAAAAATTTGAAATACAACATGCTTTCTGTTGCACAATTGCTAGATGAAAATTTAGAAATTATTTTCAATAAAAACTGCTGCAAAGTTGTAGGTCCAAATAGTGAGCTTATTTTTAACATGTCTCGGTTTGGAAGAGTTTTTAAAGCTGATTTTGATATGTATTCCTCTAAGCATAGGTGTCTAGTTGCTAATGAGTCAAAGGACTTATATTTTTGGCATCGTAGACTTGGTCACGTAGGCTTTGATCACCTAACGTGTGTTAGTGCTCTTGATCGCATACGTGGGCTGTCTAAGCTTAAAGGGGACAAAGAAATTGTGTGCCCTTCGTGTAGACATGCTAAGATGGTTGCAGGTTCACATAATCCTCTCACAATAATCATGACAACTGAACCATGTCAACTTTTGCATCTTGACACCGTAGGACCTTCACGTGTTCAATCCTTCGGAGGTAAATGGTATGTTCTTGTTATTGTTGATGATTATTCTAGATACTCTTGGGTTTACTTTACGGCGTCTAAAAATGAAGTTTTTAGTCACTTTAGAACTTTATTTCTTAGATTGTCAATTGATTACCCAGGATCTTCAAAAGAAAATAGAAGTGATAACGGAACTGAATTTAAAAATCAATCTTTTGATCACTTTTATGCTGAAAATAGAATAGATCATCAATTTTCTTCACCATATGTACCTCAACAAAACGGTGTTGTAGAAAGAAAGAACAGAACCTTAGTTGAGATGGCTAGGACTATGCTTGATGAATATCAAACTCCTAGGAAATTTTGGCCTGATGCGTTAGCAACCGCTTGTTATGTCTCAAATCATGTTTTCTTGCGTGCTAGGCTAGGTAAAACACCATATGAGCTCCTGTTTGGACATAGGCCTAGTGTTACACACTTTCGGGTCTTTGGATGCAAATGCTTTGTTAAGAAACATGGTAACATTGATAAATTTGAACCTAGATCCATTGATGGCATGTTTCTTGGTTATCCATCTCATACTAGAGGCTACCGTGTGCTTTTATTTGACACTAACAAAATTGTGGAGACTTGTGAAGTGTCTTTTGATGAAGCTAGCCCAGGTACTAGCTCCGGTGTTGCAGGACCAGATCCGTATCCTCAGGGGGAGGGTATTTTCGAAGATGAAGAAGAGCCGGTGATACTGCCTAGTAGTTCCGTAGTTGACACGTGTCCAGCTCCGGACATTGAACAAGCTCCGGCTATCACCTATGCTGGTCCCGATTGTCCACAAGTCACAAGCTCATCAATCTACGATGAACCTAATGAAGAAGAAGCTTGTGAGACATCTGTTCCCCTACAGTTTTACAAAGATCATCCCCCACAACAGATGATTGGAAGCTTGCACGAACGAGTCACATGGTCCAGGTTTTGCGATCCAAACTCTCATGCTCATTCTGCTTTTGTTGCTTCTTTTGAACCCAAAGATATATCACACGCACTCACTAATGAATATTGGATTATTGCCATGCAAGAAGAGTTAGAAAATTTTGAAAGAAATAATGTTTGGAAACTTGTACCTCCACCTCAAGGTCACACTTTAATTGGAACTAAATGGGTATTTAAAAATAAACAAAGTGAGGATGGGGTTGTGGTTAGGAATAAGGCTAGGTTGGTTGCTCAAGGTTTCCCTCAAGTTGAAGGTCTAGATTTTGATGAAACTTTTGCTCCCGTTGCTAGATTAGAAGCCATAAGAATTTTGTTAGCTTTTGCAGCATCTAAAGGTTTTAAGCTATATCAAATGGATGTTAAAAGTGCTTTTCTTAATGTCTACATAGATGAGGAGGTTTATGTCAAACAATCACCGGGTTTTGAAAATCCAGATTTTCCTAATCATGTTTACAAACTTTCCAAAGCCTTATACGGTCTCAAACAAGCCCCTAGAGCATGGTATGATAGGTTAAAACATTCTTACTTGACAAGGGGTTTACCATGGGCAAGGTTGATAAAACTCTTTTTGTGCTTAAACAAGGCAATGACTCATTATTCGTTCAAGTGTATGTGGATGATATTATCTTTGGTTGTGCTCATGATCTTGTGTCCAAGTTTTCAGCTATGATGAGTTCAGAATTTGAGATGAGTATGATGGGTGAACTCACTTACTTTTTGGGGCTGCAAATCAAGCAAACCAAGGAGGGTACCTTTGTGCATCAAACGAAGTATACCAAAGACCTCCTAAGGCGCTTCAACATGGACAAAAGCAAGCCTCTTCGGACACCAATGGGAACAGCAACAACACTTGAACTTGATGAGGATGGTGAATCTATGAATCAAAAAGAATATAGAAGCATGATCGGATCACTTTTGTACCTCACGGCATCAAGACCGGACATACAATTCAGCGTATGTCTTTGTGCACGGTTTCAAGCATCCCCACGTGTTTCACATCGTCAAGCCGTCAAAAGGATTCTCAGGTACTTACATGGAACCCAAGAATTTGGCATTTTTCTTCCTTCTTCCTCAACCGTTACTTTGAAAGCTTTTTTGGATGCTGATTTTGGGGGTTGTAGGATTGATAGGAAAAGTACTTCCGGTTCTTGTCATTTTCTTGGTAATTCTCTTGTTGCTTGGTCCTCTAGAAAACAAAATTCAGTTGCACAATCCACAGCCGAATCTGAATATGTAGTTGCTGCTAGTGCTTGCTCACAAATTCTTTGGATTGTTCAAACACTTAAGGACTATGGGGTTGATCTAGATAGTGTTCCACTGTTGTGTGATAACACTAGTGCCATTTGCATTGCTAAAACCCTGTGCAACATTCTAGAACTAAGCACATTGACATTAGGCATCACTTTCTCCGAGATAATGTTGAAAAAGGAAACATTGTGCTTCACCATTTAGATACCGAACAACAATTGGCTGATATTTTTACAAAACCTTTGGATTTCACTCGTTTTTGTTACATTCGTAGTGAAATAGGGGTTATGCATCCTCATGGCTTAAATTGAGGGGGAGTTTTGAAACTTGGGAAGTCTATGTGTGAATCTGAAATTAAAACAATATGAGCATAGTATTTCATACATATATGACTTTGTGATTCCTTTTACATGCTGAAAGTTCTTACTACATTACTCGTGTTATACATCTTGTAGTTTTTGCCATGTCTCATAATTGGAATAATTACTTACACTAAAACTGGTCATTGTCGAACTTTCTTGCTGTTTTGAACTTGTTACATGTTCACAAGTGCTTTTAATCATTAAGAATTCATCAAGTAATCAACTCACATGTTGAGTTTTTATGAACAAATATAAATTGAGAAAAGATCAAGAGAATATGCTTGCATCGCACTTCTTCTTTTGAGATGGCTTGTCATTGCACTTAGATATGAACTTGGAAGAAGTTTTGTATGACTAAAACCATGTCCTTAAGCTTCTGATTGTCAAATGACATAGGCTTGGCTTGGTTGGTTAGAATAAGGCAGATGCGCATATAATCTCTTGCAAATATCATATGATCTAAATTTATGCTTTGAAAAATAATAAAATGCAGCAACTAGTGTCATGCTTTCAGGTTTTGAAATAGTTAAGTTTGTGGGATCATGACTTGCTTAAATTGAAAATTACATTTGACCTCTAGCATGGCTTACACTACTTTATGTATTTCATTGATGTGATAATGTAAGGTACTTGATAGTATGATTTGGATGAGCTTTGTTTATATGTATATGTTATAATATGCTCATAACAACTAAAGGGGGGGATAATTTGTTTATATGCTCATGACTTGCTGAATACATTGTCAAAGGGGGAGAGATAAGCATTAGGAGAAAGAGAATATGTGCATAAGGAGAGATAACAAAGGGGGAGAGATAATATGGGATAATTTTTTCTTCTCATTTTACTTTTGATTTACAAAGGGGGAGAAATTTTATTCAAAACTTTTAATGAGAATAAGCCAATGTTCAGATTTTAAATGGTGTTGCCAATGCATTCATCAAGGGGGAGATTGTAAGACCTATATGTGCTGAATACATTGGCTTGGAGTGAATACACTTGGCTTTGATGATAAAAGTTTTGAATATCACCAAAACACCTTTTTATCAAGGTCTGACTCTAGCTCTGAGCTACAGCAAGGTCCGACGGTAGGTCCTGCTTGGTTTGGGTAGCTCCGGTTACGTTCGATGCTAGGTCCGACTAGCTTTGGTCAGTTCCGATGAGTTTTGTCTTTAGCTCCGGCATGTCTTTGATAGTTCCGGCGTGTTTTTTTGCTAAGCTCCGAGTTGATTTTTCTAGCTCTGGCTTTTGGGTTTACTAGTTCCGACTAGTTCTGGTTAGCTCCGGCGCTAGGTCTTGCTAGTTTTGTAAGCTTCGGCGGGAGCCTGGTTATACTAGTTTTGGTAAGCTCTGGCGCTAGGTTCTACTAGCTCTTGTTAGCTCCGGCTCAAGGTCCGGGTTGCTCTGGCAAGGTCCGGAACTTGACCGCAGTGCTTCTGCTTTTCATTTGCAATGTTTCGTACTTGCTTTACATGATTGGAAAGGATGCTTAGTATTCATTTGCTAAGTTTTTGATGCATTTTGGATGATATGGCTGATATCGTTTTGCTATACTTTGCAACATGCTTATGTGAGGCTCTCACATAAGGTGTTGTGTTCGGAACTAACTTGAGTCAAGTCAAGGACTTGGACTCGTATGGATTGGTTGTTTATTCATGTGCACGTGTTGCTTGAGTTCAAGACATGGCTGGTGACGGGATCCATTGGACTAGTCTCAGGGAGGAGATGAGGTTCCAACAACCAAATTCAGGAGGAATTGTGGTTGAGCTGGTCAGGAGGTTGCGCAGCATGATTGAATCAAGAACACTACTTATGAAGGTATCGTGGACGTCATTGGAAGATGTTTGCACGTGTGCAAGCAGTGCATGGACGTGGCTACATGGTTTCGAGACGTGATGAAGAGATGTGGACGTAAAGAGTTGGTCGGAAAGGTCCAACCGACTAGGTTATGGACTCAGGCTACGGCTGAGTCGGGTTTGACTCAAATATGGAAAGATTTGAGTTGGTTATGATAGGATTTCGTGTGATTCATGAATTTGAGTTGTTTAGGAATGTGGGATACGTTCCTAAGGTGTTTGGAAGTCTTAAGATTGCTTGTATCTGCGTATAGAAGAATCTTGAGCAGTTATGGAAAGTTACGATTCGTGATCTGAGTAGGATTGGAGTCCTAGTTGATATTGGGTAGGCCTAAGGGCTGGTTATATAAGCAAGGTAGCCTAGAGCTCGTGGGGTAAGACTTTGGGGCTGTTCCTCTTGTGTTCTATTGAATAAAATCCGTAGTTTGAAGGAACTTTTGTGCCTTGTTCGTCCGACTTGTTCCAGACAAGTTTTACTCGTCGAGTTTCTGGACAGCACTACCTTTCGTCGGTGGTTTTATCATAACTCGAGTTTTACAGATCCAATTGACGTGATTCTTTTGGGTTGTCTTCACAACTTGATTATCTATCATATGTCAAAATTTCACGGTCATTGGATTTTTGGTTTCTGATCTACACGAGTTTCTTTGCAGCATTCCAGAACTGTTTTTCTCGGGTAGGGCAGATTGACCATTGTTTGATCTTTCGATCATAACTTGAGTTTTTCTCATCGGATTTGAGTGATTCTTTTTGTGTTGTCTTTGTGACTTGATTCTCTCCGATATCCATCACTTTTGTCACGGTGAAACACATTTATATTAGTCTCACACACGATTTCTTTAAGAGATCGTTTTTCTGCCGAAAGGGTTTGGGGTTTAATTATTTCCGCTGCATAACATTTTTAAATCTACCATTCACCCCCCCCTCTGGTAGCTTTGCACGTGCTCTTCGATCCTACAGGTCAGTAGTTGGTTACAAAAATCATTAAATTTTAGCTCATAAACCAGTTGTTTTATCTCAGCTTTCGCGTGTTATTCCTACTGTATGTCATGTGACTCAGTACTGGATTCCTAAATGCCTTTTGACTAACCCAGTATTGAGTCATCCACGTTTTGTGCTTCTATGTACGTTACATGTTTGAAGAAGGAGAATATTTCGATTATGGATTCATGTTGCTCACGCCACATGACCAGTAAAAAAAGAATGGTTCTCATCCATCTCTTTTGTGTCACGTGTAGAGAATGTTACTTTTGCCGATAATTCTCGAACTCCTATAATTGCTAAAGGTTCAGTTAGAGTAAATAATCACTACACTTTGAAGGATGTGGCACTTGTTAAAAATTTGAAATACAACTTGCTTTCTGTTTAACAATTGCTAGATGAAAATCTAGAAATTATTTTCACTAAAAATTGCTGCAAGGTTGTAGATTCAAATAGTGAGATACTTTTTAACATGTCTCGGTTTGGAAGAGTTTTTAAAACCGATTTTGATATGTCATCCTCTAAGCATAGGTGTGTAGTTGCTAATGATTCAAAGGACTTATATTTTTTGCATCGTTGACTTGGTCACGTAGGTTTTGATCATCTAACACACGTTAGTGCTCCTGATTGCATACGTGGGCTGCCTAAGCTTAATGGGGACAAAGAAATTGTGTACTCTTTTTGTAGACATGCTAAGATGGTTGCAGGTTCACATGCTCCTCTCACAATGACCATGACAACTGAACTGGGTCAACTTTTGCACCTTGACACCGTAGGAACTTCATGTGTTCAATCTTTTAGAGCTAAATGGTATGTTCTTGTAACTGTTGATGACAATTCTAGATACTCTTGGGTTTACTTTATGGAATCTAAGAATGAAGCTTTTTGTCACTTTAGAACTTTATTTCTTAGATTATCAATTGATCACCTAGGATATTTAAAATCAATTAGAAGTGATAACGGAAGCGAATTTAAATATCAATCGTTTGATCACTTTTGTGCTGAAAATGGAATTTTTTTAGATGATGGAAAGTTCCGACCTTCTCCGCTAAGGAGGTTATGGCCAATTTATTAGAAGCGAGTACAAATGCAGACACTCACAACCTATTATCTAGAACAAGGCGACAACTAGATGGCAAAGCACACGACTGTGGATTGAACTTTGTAGACCAATATTGCGCACATTCATCCCTTCACATTTTCCGTAAGTGCACCCCAGATCTAACGCCCATGACTTCTTCTGTAAAGTACCTGCATTTAGTAATGGGAAATAAAGTCTGAAATTCGCTCCCACCAGGAATAAAACTCAGAACCTGAGTGGTGCTACTCGGAGTACTTAACCACTAGGTTGGGAATGGAATAGATCACACATTTTCTTCACCTTACGTACCTCAACAAAACGATGTTGTAGAGAGAAAGAACAAAACCTTAGTTAAGATGGCTAGGACTATGCTTGATGAATATCAAACTCCTAGAAAGTTTTGGGCCATACAATTGTGAGTAAACCACAACAGCGGAGACACACATTGAACTGCAAGGACCAATCACAAGAGCATGAGCACGGTTAATAAATCAGCAGGTGAACTCGCTCCTAACTTCCTTTGCATGTGAGTTTGAGAATAGATTGCTATGTGATGATTTAATTGTTATTAGGAACAACGGAGAAGATCAACAAGTGAAGGGAAGAGGCCTCGGGAACGTGGAGAACCTGTTGGGATGTCCACAAGTTGATGGAATCAGTTTACAACTCGGACTTGAGTTCAACTCGGAGTCCAGGAGCAGTCCACCTTAAAGCGGACGCCCAGGATGCATATGGACTCCGTTTCTAGTGTCCCACATATGCACAGAAAGAGGAGAAGATATAATTCCCAATGGCTCTGGTCCCACCTCAAAATTCTTTAGGAGTCATTGGGAATCGTCGAAACAAGTCGAGTGCATATTTCTGTCTGGTGGAAACGACACTTGAACTTGATGAAGATGGTGAACCTGTGGATCAAAAAGAACATAGAAGCATGATCAGATCACTTTTGTACATTACGGCATCAAGGCCAGACATACATTCAGCATATGTCTTTGCGCACGGTTTTAAGCTTCCCAATGTGCTTTACATTGTCAAGTCATCAAAATAATTCTTAGGTACCTACATCAAACTCAAGAATTTGGCATTTTCCTTCCTTCTTTCTCAACCATTACTTTGAAAGTCTATTTGGATGCTGTTTTTTGTGGTTGTAGGATTGATAGGAAAAGTACTTCGGGTGCTTGTCATTTTCTTAGTAATTCATTTGTTGCTTGGTCCTCTAGAACACAAAGTTCAGTTGCACAATCCATGCCCGAATCTTAATACGTCGCTGCTGCCAGCGGTTGCTCACAAATTCCTTGGATTATTCAAACATTTAAGGACTATGGGGTTGATCTATATAGTGTTCCACTATTATGTGACAATACTAGTCCCATTTGCATTGCTAAAACCCCCATGCAACATTCGAGGACAAATCACATTGACATTAGGTCTCACTTTCTCCGTGTTAATGTTGTAAAACGAAACATTGTGCTTCACCATGTAGATACCGAACAACAATTGACCGATATTTTCACAAAACCTTTTGATTTCACTCGTTTTTGTTTCATTCGTATTTAAACTTGGGAAGTCTATGTGTGAATCTGAATTTAAAATAATATGAGCATAGTATTTCATACATATATGACTTCGTGATTCCTTTTACATGCTGAAAGTTCTTACTACATTGCTCATGTTATACATTTTGTAGTTTTTCCCATGACTAGTAATTGGAATATTTATTTACACTAAATCTGGTCATGATTGAACTTTCTTGCATTTTTGAACTTGTTGTATGCTCACAAGTGCTTTTAATAATCAATCAACTATCCACATGTTCAACTTTTATGATGAAATAAAAATGAGAAAAGGTCAACAGAATATGCATGCATCGCACTTCTTCTTTTGAGATGGCTTATAATTGCACTTAGATATGAACCTAGAAAAAGGTGTGTAAGACTAAAACCATATCCTTAAGCTTCTGATTGTCAAATGATATAGGCTTAGCTTGGTTGGTTACAATAACGCAGATGCGGCATATAATCTTTTGCAAATGACATATGATCTAAATTTATGCTTTCAAAAATAAAAAATTGCAGCAACAAGTGTCATGCTTTCACGTTTTGAATAGTTAAGTTTGTTAGATCATGACTTGCTTAAATTGAAAATTACATTTTATCTCTAGCATGGCATACACTACTTTATGTATTTCATTGATATGATAGTGTAAGTTACTCGATAGTATGACTTAGATGAGCTTTATTTTATATGTGTTATAATATGCTCATAACAAATTAAAATTTCTCTTTTGTACCTTGCTGAATACATTATCAAAGGGGTGAAATTGATCACGCATTGCACACATTCACAAGTGTTTTGGCACGATTCTTCTCAGGGGAGAAGTTTTTTTTTCTCATTTTATTTCTGATTTACAAAGGGGGAGAAATATTTCATGTAGAAAATTGTTTTCAAAACTTTTCATGTGAATAAGCCAATGTTCGAATTTTAAGTGGTGTTGCCAATACATTCATCAAAAGGGAGATTGTGAGACCTATGTGTGCTAAATACATTGGCTATGATGATAAAAGTTTTGTATACTTTAAAAACACCCTTTTAACAAGGTCCGACTCCAGGTCTGAGCTCCTGCAAGGTCTGAAGATAGGTCCTGCTTGTTTTGGGAAGCTCCGACAAGATCCGATGTAAGGTCCGACTTGCAGCGGCTAAGTCCGACTTCTTTGTCTAGGTCTGACTTATTTTGGCTAGGTCCGACTTCTTTGTTTAGATCCAACATGTTTTTGCTATTTCCAGCGCAAGGTTCCACTAGCTTTGGTAAGCTCTGGCACTAGGTCCTGCTAGCTTTGGTAAGCTCTGGCTCAAGGTCCGGTTAGCTTTGTCAAGGTCCGGTGCTAGTCTGCAATGGTTCAACTTTTACCTTGAAATGTTTCAAATATGCTTTACACTTATGGAATGTTTTCTTAGTATTCTTTCACTAAGTTTTTGATGCGCTTTGGCTGATCATGGTGCTTAATGTTTTTGCTATGGTTTACAACATGCTTATGTGAGGTGCTCACGTAAGGTGTTTTGGTTTCAGAACTAACGTGAGTCAAGTTGAGGATTTGTGCTCAGAATTATTGGTTATTTATTCATGTGCAGGTGTTGCTTGAGTTCAAGATAAGGCTGGCAACAGGATCCATTGAACTAGTCTTAGGGAGAAGATGAGGTTCAACAACCAAGTTCGGGAGGAATTGTGGTGGAGTTTATCGGGAGGTTGCGCAGCATGTTTGAATCAAGAACAATGCATATGAAGGTATTGTGGACGTCGTTGGAAGATGTTTGCACATGTGCATGGGCGTGGCTGCATGGTTTCAATGCGTGATGAAGAGATGTGCACGTAAAGAATTTGTCGGAAAGGTCCAACCGACTAGGTTATGGACCTAGGCTACGGCTGAGTCGTGTTTGACTCTAATATGGAAAGATTTGAGTTGGTTATGATAGGATTTCGTGTGGGTCACAAAGTTGAGTTGTTTTTAGGAATGTGGGATACGTTCCTAAGGTGTTTGGAAGTCTTAAGATTGCTTCTATATGTGTATAGAAGAGTCTTGAGCAGTTATGGAAAGTTTTGGTGGAAACTGAGTAGGATACGAGTCCTAATATGGTTTGGCTTAGCCTCATGGTTTGTTATATAAGCAAGGGAGGCCGGAGCCTGTGGTACACTGATTTTGGGCTGTTCCTATTGTGTTCTATTGAATAAAGATCATAGTTTAAAGCAACTTTTGTGCCTTGTTCGTTCGACTTGGTCCAGACAATTTTTTCTCATCGAGTTTTTGCATAGCACTACCTTCCTTTGATGGTTTTATCATAACTCGAGTTTTACAGATCCAATTGACATGATTCTTTTTTGGTTGTCTTCCAAACTTGATTATCTATCATCTTTGAAAATTCACTGTCATTGGATTTGTAGTTTCGGATCTACATGAGTTTCTTTGCAGTGTAGTAGATCTGATTTTTCTCGTGTAGAACATATTGACTTTTGTTCGATCTTTCGATCATAACTTGAGTTTTTCTCTATGGATTTTCGTGATTCTTGTTGTGACGTATTCGTGACTTGATTCTCCACAATCTATACTGGTTTTGTCACAATTGATCACGTTTATATTAGTCGCACACATGATTTCTTTAACAGATCGATTTTTTGCTGAGGGATTTTCATTGCTTCCGCTAAAAAAGTTGAAATCTACCATTCACCCCCCTCTGGTAGCTTTTCACGTGCTCTTTGATCCTACATTATTAAAACTCTATAGAGGTTGTACCACTTTACCCACACATTTTTTTATTTCATCACCTTTTAGTGACTAAGAACCTCCCATATCTCGTCGCACACTTCATTTGGTGTGTGACCAAAAGATCACAAAATAGCTTATACAAAGGGACTACTAGCATGTACGGACCCACTAAGGTTTCACCAGCAGGCTTGAATCTCTATTGTCCCACCCAAGGGCCCCCTCATGTGCCATGTGGTTCCCAAGATAGCCCTTCTCGACTCCAATTACCCGCACCATCCAATGATCCATAAAATACCAGCAACACACCTAATTATTCAGCTATGCCGCACCCATACTTGGCCTTATGGTGGCACTATAAATTCTGAATAGTCGCTCCATGAACTGGTCCATAGATCTAAAGCAAGCGAAACCACCATGACATCTAGCCCAGTCCACAATCCTTGCTTGCTTAGATCTTCCAAGTTCCATGTTTACCAATTAACCACATTCATCAATTCTCATCATACACATGCTTATTAATTCATAGTTAAGACATTTGGTTGTTTTCCCATTCCAATTAATTAGAGCAAAGCAAAAAGGTAAAATACACTTCCCAACACACTACAATAGATTCCAAGGGACAAGGGTGGTCAAACAAGTCTAGTAAACACCTATCTTGCGTTTCCAATCAATTTGACATAAGCATGCAATTTTTTAAACAAAATATTTAAAAATAGGATCAAAATGTTCAAGGACACTTGCCTTTCACTTGAGACTGGTTATGATAAAAAATTCAAAGTTCTGGTGCTGGAGGTCCTCAACAACACCCTCTAGTGCAACACCTTCCATTCTGTGCAACAAACATAACAAACAAGCATTACAATCAATGAATGCTCATATATTACTCAATATGTCATGACATGCAAGAATAATGTAATTATGAGGTAATGCATGTTATTGGGTTGATATAATCGCTAACTAACTCGTTACAAATAAGTTTTATGTGGTAGAACAAGTTGCAAGTCATTTCGAAGGATATTAAAGAAGTTCCAGGAATTTCCAAGTTTGGTGGCTCGGACTAGTCTGCAGTGAGGCAGGACATGTCCGTTCTGGTACAGAATGGGTATCGGACTAGTCCGCACTGGGACCGGACAAGTCAGTACTGGCTAGGGTTTTGGCGAATTTTCAACTAGATCATAGTTAAATTTAATATGGAATCATATATTACGTAGAAAGGATGCATCTAAGATATTTACCAAGAATTCAAGGGTTCAAGAGTTGAAGACTCGAGAATTTGATGTCTAGATCCAAAGAAGACGAATAATTGGTGGAGAATTGACGATGTTGTCGATGAGTTGATGAAGATTGATCTTGCTTGATCCTCCTTTCTCCCCCTTCCCTTAACTGCGAGCTCCTCTCTCCTTGATGGCGGCTCTCACAAACTAGGGTTAGGGGTTCCCTTCAATTGTGGCAAATAGATGAAAGAGTGGGTATTGGAGTGTTTATATAGGGTGGAGATGGTTGGGTTTTGGTGGAATTCGAGTTTAAGGCCGTGGAGGCCTAGGTGGGGTCCCACATGGGCTCCACAAGCGGTTAGGCACAACGTTCTTGGCCCAATTCATGTAATTATCCTTAAGCCCTCCGGGGAGGAAAAATTGACTCAGCGTCGGGCACACCGGAATAGTCCGCTAAAAACCGAACAAGTCCGATATGGGACAGAAAGTTAAACAGCCAAGTCTGGTGCAGATCCGAACAAGTCCAAATGGGATCAGAAAGCACAACAGTTCCGGTTGGAGGCCGAACAAGTCTGGGGGTTCATCTAATTTTCAAAGATCCGGACCAAAGCGAAAAATTACCGGACAACTCCGAATGTTTCAAGTTGGGAAGATCGGACTAGTCCGTACAATAGAACGGACAATTCCGGACAACATCAGAAGCATTTTCAGACTAATTTGGGACAAAAAGCGGATAAGTCTAGAAGACAACAGAGAGCAAAACGGACTACTCCGGTGTAACACCCTGATTTTCGAGTTTCGGCAAATTAAAAATTTAAATGGGAATTTAGAGTTAATAATGGGAGGAAATTGTTTTTATAAATAAAAAATATAAAATATATGCATCTCATATTGCATTTGCATTTTGCATTCATCCTCATGTATTGAAAATTTATTATAGACGAAAAATGAATAATAATGAATGATAGAGATATATATATATGATATATATATATATATATATCAAATATTATGGAAATAACCGATATTAAAATAAGTATAAAAATATAAATAATAAAAAGATAAAAAAATAATGAAAAAAAGTATAAAAACCGACTGCCGCGACCCCGCGCCCCGCTCGTGCGCCGACTGGACCCGCACCGCTGGCGCCGCGCCCCGATGGCTTGCCCCGCGCCTGGCCCCACCGCGCTAGCCCGCTCCCGTGCACTGACGGTCAACGCACCCAGCGCGCGCCAGCCCCTGACCCCACCTGTGCAAGCCGCGCGCCACGTTCCCCCGCTCCTGGCCCTGCTCGCCCCGCCACCCGACCCACCCAGCACCTCGCTCCCGCCCGCGCAACCCCCACGCGCCCCGCCCGCGTTGGCCTTGCACCCAAGTCGGCCGAGCGGCCACCCGCGCACCAGCCGCGCTGGCCCCAGGTTGAGCCGGCCTCTAGCCACATTACCGATTCGGTACATAGCGCCCTGCGCCTATAAAAGGACCGGAGGACTCCGTGGGTTTCGACACCAGAAGGAACGACGCTAGAAACCCTAGCCGCCAGTTGAGAAAAAAAAGGAGAAGAACAGAGGCACTGCCAGGGAAGGAAGAGGAAGAAAAAGAGGAGGGTGTCGTCGTCTGCCGGAGATCGTCGTCATCGTGCCACCTGAGGACCGTTGCGCCATGCACTTCGTCTACGCGTCGCCTTCGTCCCGCGATCGTCGAAGCCGTCACATCTACGATAGGATTCGTTTTTCCGATGCGAATTTTAGCAACGTATTAAATCTAGTAGACGTAATTTAATCATAGTCGCACTATCAATTTATTTTCAGCAGCATTAATTCTCGCTAAAACCCCCGTAAACCCGCATAAACACGTATGAACTAGTTGCATCTAATTAATAAAAAACCATAGTTAATTAATAATTGTACTTTGCATGCATGCATATCATCGCATATTGATTAGTATGTGTGCACCATGTTGATTTGTATGTATTTTCTTGTATATGTGATCACGAGTAGAGGGAAGTGCTCAAGAGGTCTGAATGTGGCCTAGAGGGGGGGGGGGGTGAATAGGCCTTTTGAATTTCCTGCACACTTAATAGAATCGTCAAAACTTAGTTGGCCGGACTAGTCCGGTTGCGTGGGCGGACTAGTCCGGTGTGCAAAAATTATGTGTGTTGATCAGGTGTTAATTGGGAAAAAAAATTTCTTTAGCAGCGGAATTGAGAACAACTGATATTTGTACTTGATATTAATATAAGAATGCAGGTGTAACTTCTAATTGCCTTATGTTGAAGTTTAGCACTCAAATGATCTAATGAACAAAATTTAAAGTAAATGAGACACAAGACACACGAATTTTTCCCGAGGTTCGATCTCACCACGAGATCTACGTCCTCGTTGAGGAAGCTCACACAGAGCCAGGTCTCCAACCCTTTCCCTCCTCAAGTCACCACGAAGGCCGACTTGATTCCACTATCACGGGTAATCACCAAGTTTGTGGGGCAACCTCACACGTTGAGGGCTCCCACGAGAATTACAATGAAAAAGTGATCAAGTACACTCCAAAGTATTACAATGCAGAGTATGAGTGTAGAAAGACCAAACCCCAAGAGCTCGCAATGAAAGAATGACGATTTCCCAATCCCGAATCCAAGTGTTCAATTGATTTCACTCTTTTTGAAATTTAGATGTGTGGGGAGATGTTTTTTGGGATCTTGGGACGAAGTGGCAGCGCTAGTGTCTGCTCTTTGATCAATATTCGACGTGTGTGTTGATAGGAAAGTCGTGGACTCTCTATTTATAGGGTTTCCAAAAGCTAGCCGTTGAAAAACCCTAACATCGGACTAGTCCGGTGCAAGTCCGGACTTGTTCGGTTCCAATGTGTTTCGAGGTCCAGAAAGTTTGCCGGACTTGTCCGGTCCAACATCGGACTAGTCCGGTGCTGTGTGAAAGTGACTCCAGAAAGTTCATCAGACTAGTCCGCGGACTAGTCCGATCTCCACGAATGGGAGATTACAGAAAGTTCAACGGACTAGTCCGGTCAATGATCGGACTAGTCCGGTCCCTCGGTATGAGAGACTCCAGAAACATCAACGGACTAGTCCAGTGGATGAACGGACTAGTCCAGTCTCCTTGTGAGTGGGATTCCAGAAAGGTGAACGGACTAGTCCGGTCCATGATCGGACTAGTCCGGTGCTTTGTTAAGTTAGGTTAGTTTTAATCCCTTATCCTCGCGCAAAGTTGTGACCTCTTGGAGTGTGTCTTTCATACACTCCCTATACATTCAAAATCTATTTTGGTCTTCCAAGCTTCATCAAAGTATTTCTCTTTGAACACCACTTCATTTTTCACCTTTTTGTGTGCACCGAAATGTTTCACTTGTTTGTCCTGCAATCATCTCAGTAGTTTCATTAGGATCTCATATGTTTGTCATCAATTAGCCAAAACCCACAAGGGATATCCTAGATGCACTTACAATCTCACCCTTTTTGGTGATTGATGACAACCATTTGAGATATCACAATTGAGAATAAAATCATGATTTTCTTAAGGTGTGCACATATGAGAATAATGATAAGTCCACAAAACAACTTCTCACATATACACACACCTTATGGTGGGGTGCCTAACAAGTGTGTGATCAACAAGGTGTGATGAAGTAAAGATAATCAAAAATGAGTATAAAGATGATCATCCAAGCAACAATAAGCATCACACATAAGAGAAGAAATAGTGCATTACAAGGTTTTAAAAATTAAGTACACATGTCCTTGATCACAAAAACATAAAGACACCAACGACTCTCAAATTATTAGTCTTAATCTCTCCTAGTCTCAATCTCTCCCCCTTTGGCATCAAGGCACCAAAAAGGGAAAAATTGAGGGGAATCACTCATCGTCACTCTCTTCCTCCATCTCGGTCCGGTCCTCATCTTCACCACCATCATCATCATTTGCCGGAGCGGACTCTTCCTCGGAGTCCTCGAAGGCGGGCGGGGATCCCACCGGCTCAATCTCCAGCTTGTCGCATATTGCTTTGATGTTTGCATTGACATATTGTTAATGCTTCTTCTGCCTGACTTCAATCTTGCGGCAGCAGGCAAAGATAGAGGTGAGCATTTTGAGCACACCACCGGAGGGTTCATGAGCAGGTGCGGAGCTAGGAGGAGCAGCTGAGGATCTTGTTGCATTCACATCTCGAGCCTGTTTAGTCCTCCACTCCGCTTTATGGGAGGGAGGTGCATCAGGGGCTGAAGGTAGAGTGTACTCGGTGGGCTTTTGCGGTTTCATCCCCGTGTGGTGAACATCCTTGACGAACTCAAGTCCAGTCACCTTCTCAATCATGTACATGATGTATGGGGCATACCCACAAGATCTGTTTGGAGTGATTGAGATGTTCACAATGTCATTGTAGATGTATTCAAAGACATTGAACGGTCTCCTCCCACCAATGACCTTCATTAGGGTCCTCAAGGTTCCTTGAATAGTCCACGCATCTCCATCTTTTGGGCTATTGTCTTCCTCAAAATTCTGTTGAGGACCACATAGAAGGGCTTCAAATATTTGATTGTGGGAGCAACATACGGCATCCTTGTGTCATAGAGAAATGTGAGCTCATCCTTCTCCAGGGGTTGCAAATTGTGGATGACTAGATCATGATCCAAGGTATGCTCAAGGTGGAGAATCCTTGCAAACTCATCATAAGTGACACTATACTTGGAACCATGGGTCATCCAAGTAAGACTGTCTCCATCACCCCGAGCAAAGTAGAGGGTAGAGTAGAATTGGGCTATGACCTCATTGTTCCAGTCATTTTCAAAGGAAAATAGTTCCTTCAGTCCGTGCCTCTACAGGGACTCAACCACCTCACGGAAAGCAGGATACTTCTTTGACTGCATGTACCCGATGTTCACCCATTGACTCTTCACAACGGGATTCTTCATCTTCATGTACACATGCTCGTAGTAGTCGGCATGGAAGTTGCTCCAAAATCTTGGGTCTGAGCATTACCGAGGTTGAGCATACACATCAACCTGCCTGAAGCTGTCGGCAAGCTCACCCCCTTTTCCAGTGAAATCCTTACTTGAGCGTTGCTTGTTGCGGTGACTTGGGTTCTTCATTTTCAAGGGTCCAATGGGACCACTAGCAAGTCCATTTCCTTTGTTGAGAGTCCTCTTTGGCCCTGAGGAGCTCTCACCGGCCTTTCCTTGGGCCTTCTTCACAACTACCCTCCTTTTCTTGGGCAAGTTGTCGTCGGAGGGTGGAGAGTGCACATTTACATCATGCCTTTTGTTCATGTACCTCTCCTTGGCTCTCTTCACCTTTTCGTGCTCAACTTCTTCATCAACATGGAAGGAGCTGTCATCTGAGCTTGAAGACATCGTGCCTAACAAGGAGTTCATGATTTAGATGAGAATGAACTGAGAATGAAGGTGATGTGAGGATTCAAGTGTCAGAGACCGGACTTGTCCGGTTTCAGAGTGCGGACTAGTCCGGTGTACCGGACTTGTCCGTACCTAGGATCCGGACTAGTCCGGCCTGGCACAAGAACCCTAAAAAAACTAGAATCACAACTTCTATCTAGGGTGCAAATGAGTATGAAGGTGAAAGGAATACATCTCTGAAGCTAATGTACTTCCTTAGAATCAAGAGAAATAAACTAGGACTAGAAAAGTTGAGAGATTGATTTTATGGAGAAATTTACCGATATTTGAAGATTCGCATTGAAGGAGTGCAAATCTGTCCGGATGAGTTTGGAGAGGAGTACCAACTCATCGAGGGGAGAGTTTCCCACGGAGAGAGTTTGGATTTTGAGGGCTCAACTTGAAAATCACCTTTTGGGGGCTAGGGTTTGAGAGGAGAGGGTTTAGGTCAAGTGGAGGGAGATTTGAAACGGGCCAGCTGTTTATATAGGCAGCCGACCGGACTAGTCCGGTCTGAGGGCGGACTAGTCCGGTGTCCATGAAAACCCTAGGAAGAGGAATTATCCGGACTAGTTCGGTGGCAAACCTGACTAGTCCGGTGTTACTGGACAAACTAAGTATTTGGAGATAACTAATAGTGATCCAAGGACAAGTTTTGCAAATAATCTTGGTGATTATGACCAGAAAGCAATCAACACAAAAACGTGGTCATAAATTCCAAGATTTCTTCATTAAAAATAGTTTTCTTAGGAGAAAAAAAGTGAGGGGCAGTTTTAGCAATAAAATGTAACATTTGAAGTATCAACCAAATGTGCAACGTTTCAAGCCACATTTCGAGAGTCAAGAATATTAAGTTCATTCCTAAGTTCACAGAACCTATTCTCATCCAATGGTTTGGTAAAAATATCTGCAAGTTGTTTTTCAGTTCTAACATGTGAAATAGCAATGTCACCTTTTAATGAATGATCTCTAAGAAAATGATGACGGATATCTATGTGCTTAGTTCTTGAGTGCTCTACTGGGTTGTGTGCAATTTTTATAGCACTTTCATTGTCACATAGAAGTGGGATATGGTTAAGATTGTAGCCGTAGTCCCTAAGGGTTTGCCGCATCCAAAGTAATTGGGCGCAACAGCTACCGGCTGCAATATATTCTGCTTCTGCTATGGAAAGGGCAATGGAGTTTTGCTTTTTAGATGACCAAGATACCAGGGACCTACCAAGAAACTGACAAGTCCCTGACGTGCTCTTTCTATCGACTTTGCATCCTGCATAGTCGGCATCGGAATATCCTATCAAGTTAAATTTGGATCCTTTGGGATATCAAAGGCCCAAGGTGGGTGTGTGCACAAGGTACCTTAGGATTCTTTTTACAGCAACTAAATGACACTCTTTAGGTGCAGCTTGAAACCTTGCACACAAGCAAACACTAAGCATAATATCTGTCCTAGATGCAAATAAATAAAGTAAAGAGCCAATCATGGACCGATATACCTTTTGATCTACATTTGGACCGTCTTCATTGAGGTCGAGATGTCCATTTGTGGCCATGGGTGTCTTGATGGGCTTGGCTTTGTCCATATTGAATTTCTTGAGAATGTCTTGTGTATATTTGGTTTGGCTTATAAATGTACCTTCTCTTAGTTGCTTGACTTGGAATCCCAAGAAGAACTTTAATTCGCTCATCATTGACATCTCGAACCTATCTGCCATAATTTTGCTAAACTCTTCACAAAAGGATTTGTTAGTTGATCCAAAGATAATATCATCAACGTAAATTTGACATACAAATAAATGATCATCACAATGTTTAGTGAAAAGTGTATAGTCAGCTTTACCAATTTTGAATCCATTCTGAATTAGAAAATCTCTAAGACACTCATACCAAGCTCGAGGAGCTTGTTTGAGGCCATAGAGAGCCTTACGCAGTTTGTAGACATGGTTGGGATACTTCGGGTCTTCGAATCCTGGTGGCTGCTCCACATAAACTTCCTCCTTGATTGGGCCATTTAAGAAAATGCTTTGACGTCCATTTGATACAGCTTAAAATTATGGTGAGTAGCATATGCCAATAAAATACGAATGGACTCAAGTCTAGCTACAGGAGCGAAAGTTTCATCGAAGTCCAAACCTTCGACCTGAGAATAACCTTTGGCCACCAGTCTTGCCTTATTTCTTGTTACTACTCCATGTTCATCTTGCTTGTTCCGAAAGACCCATTTAGTTCCGACTATGTTCGCCTTTGGTCTCTCCACTAGCTCCCATACTTCATTTCTCTTAAAGTTGTTCAGCTCCTCTTGCATTGCAATCACCCAATCTGGATCCCCTAAGGCTTCTTCTACCATGTATGGTTCCAGATAAGACACAAAAGAGTAGGATTCACAAAAATTTGCAACTCGAGATCTAGTAGTTACTCCCTTTGCAATACCTCCAATGATGTTGTTGACAGGGTGGTCTCTTTGCACGCTCTGGTGTACTCTTGGGTGTGGAGCTTGTGTAGTTGCTTGTTCTTCATTATCTTCATGTACATTGTCTCCCCCTAGATCATTTCTTCCATGATGGTCCTGATCTTCTTGACCTTCCTCCTCTTGATCTTGTGCAAGGGCTCCCCCTTGATAATTGTCTCCGTGTTGAGGTTCAACTTGTGCATTTGAGTCGAATGTTTGCTCTTGTGGTAAGATATCACCAAGTCCCATTTTCTTCAGTGCTTCATATGGAGCTTCCTCTTCATCTATCACACACTTATCAACTTGCTCCACTTGTGAGCCATTAGATTCATCGAACACTACGTCACGTGCTACTTCAACAAGGCCGGACACCTTGTTGAAGACACGATAAGCGTAGGCATTCGATTCATAACCGAGCAAGAATCCTTCATTGGACTTCGAAGCAAACTTCGAGGCCCTCTATTTCTTGTTCAGAATAAAACATTTGCAACCAAAAACTTTAAAATAAGAAACATTTGGCTTTTTACCGGTAAGGAGCTCATATGGAGTTTTCTTCAGTAGTCGATGGAGGTACAGTCGATTAGTGGCATGGCAAGCGGTGTTCACCGCCTCTGTCCAAAACCGATCTGATGTCTTGTATTCATCCAACATGGTTCTCACCATTTCGATTAATGTTCTGTTCTTCCTTTCGGCCACTCCATTTTGTTGAGGGGAGTAGGGTGCTGAGAATTCATGCTTTATCCCTTCTTCATCGAGAAACTCTTCAACTTGGAGATTCTTGAATTCTGTCCTGTTGTCACTTCTGATGTTCTTTATGGTTGATGAGAATTCGTTATGAGATCTTCTTAAGAACTTCTTGAGGATCCCCTGAGTTTCTGATTTATCATACAAGAAAAATACCCAGGTAAATCTTGAAAAATCATCAACAATTACTAAACCGTATTTGTTACCGCCGATGCTGATGTACGAGACTGGACCAAAAAGATCCATGTGGAGAAGTTCCAGCGGTCTTGCGGTGGTCATCACATTCTTGGCGGGGTGTGGTGCTCCGACTTGTTTTCCTGCTTGACAAGCGTTGCACGGCCTGTCCTTTTCAAATACCACATCCTTAAGACCACGGATGTGACCACCATGGGCTAGCCGTCTATGCCACAGCCATCCCATGTTGGTCTTAGCAACCAAGCAAGTGTTGAGTTTGGCTTTATCTTTGTTGAAGTCAACTAGATAAAGCTTGCCCTTCAACATTCCCTTGAATGCAATCGAGCCATCGCTTCTTCTAAAAACAGTCACACCCTCATCAGTGAATAAGCAGTTGTAACCTTTGTCGCATAGTTTGGATATTGACAAAAGGTTATAATCTAGAGAATCTACGTGTAAAACATTTGATAAGGTATGATGAGAGGATATTTCAATGTTACCGCTACCAAGGACCTTTCCTTGGCTGTTGTCTCCGAAGTATATGCCTTCACCTGGATCCTTGTTGTGCTCGTACTCCACAAACATATCTCTCTCTCCGGTCATGTGATTTGTGCATCCGCTATCAAGTACCCATTTTGTTCCGCCGGAGGAGTAAGCCTGCAAAAAAGAATTATTCCTTGGTTTTAGGTACCCAAGCTTGCTTGGGTCCTCTCAGGTTAGTCACAAGAGTCTTTGGCACCCACACATAAGTTTTCAAGTTCTTGTGTCATGGTCCTGTATATTTGGCAATGACTCTTCCATTTTTGGCTTTCATAAGAACATAAGAAGCATTAAATGTATGAAATAATGTTTGTGGTTCAGATTCATGAGATTTTTCCTTGACAAAGACAATTCTATTCTTAGCATGATTAGAAGTAGGCATGTGTTTGTTCTTATCAAAACCAAGGCCATCTTTGATATTAGGAGGTCTAGTGACCATGTATGCACTGCGTGCATATTTGATCTTCTCCTTATCGAAGATGCCTCTTGGAGGGGCATGCATATTACGAGAAGTTGATGTATTAGAAATAATATTCTTCTTACTAGAGCAAGTGCAAGTTCCGATTGTTGTCGAACTCATATCTTTGGAGGAAGAGCTCTTGGAGGAAGAAGAGCCACTTTGCTTGAGCGACTCAACTTGCACCTCAAGGATCTTGTTATCTTTTGACAAGTTAGCAAGTTCTTCCTTGATTGCAATATGCGAGTCTTTTAGCTTTGAGTAAGTTTCCTTACTCAAGACTAGCTCAACTTCAAGCGACTTGTTCTTCTCTCTTTCAAGCTCGAGAAGCTTTTCGACTTCTTGATATCTCTTCCTTTCACGGATGAGCATATCTTCTTGTCGATCAAGAAGTTCTTCCTTCTCAAAAATTTCGTTCGACAACATTTCCATTTTCTTTAGAGCAATTTTACTTAGTCCTCTAAACATTTCTTCATTATCGCTAGAGCCGTCAAAGTCATCAATAGAGGAATTTAGCGTAGGAGGAGTGAGCCGTACCTTTTTTCTTGCCTTCCTTAGCCATAAGGCAAGTGTGGTTGTTCATGTCCTGTCCTCCCATGTTTGGAAAGAGTGTGGCCTTCATATTAGGCTTCTTGATTGCAATAGTGGCCATCTCTTCTTCTTCATCGGAGGAGGACTCGTCGTTTGAGTCCCACTCCTTGCCAATGTGAGCTTGATGGTTTTGTCTTCTTTTTCTGAAATTTTTCTTTTCTTGAGATCTTGTTTCCTTCTTCTTTTTGTTTTCTTCGTAGGGGCAGTCCATCATGAAGTGACCATACTCTCCGCAGTTGTAGCAAGTGCGTCGAGCCTTGGATTTTCCTTTGTCCTAGATTTTGCCTTCATTTGAGTTGTTGTCGTGTCTTCTTTTCATCATTCGATTGAACTTCTTGATAAAGAGTACCATTTCCTCATCATCAAGATCGGTGCTCTCGTCACTTGTGTGCCCATCGTCTTGATCTTCAAGAGCTTCTTTGAGTTTGGGTCGGCATGTAGCTTTGAGAGCGACCTCTTTCCTTTTGGAGGAAGTGAGTTCGGCCAAGTCTTTGATGTATTTTGCCTCTTTCTCCATCATCTCGTGATTTATGATCTTCCCCAACAACTCATCGGGGGTCAATTTATGAAAATCGGGGCTTTCTCTAATCATTGAGCATAGTGTGACATTTCTTGGCATGAAGGCTCTAATCATTCTCTTGACTACCTCAAGATCCGTCCATTTCTTACTTCCATAGGCACGTAACTTGTTGATGATTGCCTTCATCCGGTTGTACATGTCTTGAGGTGATTCGCCTTCTTCAATAGCGAATCTCCCCAACTCTCCTTCAAGCATTTCTATTTTTGCTTCACGAACCGATCTATTTCCTTCGTGAGCCGTCTTAAGTGTATCCCAGATTTCCTTTGCACCTTCTAAGCCATCAATCTTGGTGAATTCCTCTCTACTTAATGATGATGTGATCACGGCGACGGCTTGTGCATTTCTGTGAATCTCCTGTTCTTGTTCTGGGGTGAGTTCTTCATCCGTGTCCAGGATATCTATGCCAGTGCAAACGATGTGCCATAGACTAGGATTTAGGGATATTAGATGCATCTTCATGTTGTACTTCCACATTGTATAGTCGCTTCCGTCAAACTGTGGAGGTTTTCCCATAGGAATAGAAAGATAATGGTTGTTTGAGTTGAGACGGTTGTAGTTGTAAGGCTGTCGGGAGCAGTCGTGATGACCGCTCCCCGTCGTCTTCTCTTCTTCCTTTCCTTTTTGTCCTAGCAGCTTCTTTCTCAGAAGTGCCTTCAGTTGTCGCACTTCTTCATCATCTTGTGGGCTCTCTTTCAGCACATCAAAAGCATTAGTTTCTTGTTCCTCCTCATTGATGTTCATCTTCGAGATATCGTTGTTCTTCTCAGAGGCCATTGACTCTCCGAGATGTGAGTCTCGTTGGTGGAGAACCTTGCTCTGATACCAATTGAATGTGGCCTAGAGGGGGGTGAATAGGCCTTTTGAATTTCCTGCACACTTAATAGAATCGTCAAAACTTAGTTAGCCGGACTAGTCCAGTTGCGTGGGCGGACTAGTCCGGTGTGCAAAAATTATGTGTGTTGATCAGGTGTTAATTGGGAAAATAAATTTCTTTAGCAGCGAAATTGAGAACAACTGATATTTGTACTTGATATTAATATAAGAATGCAGGTGTAACTTCTAATTGCCTTATGTTGAAGTTTAGCACTCAAATGATCTAATGAACAAAATTTAAAGTAAATGAGACACAAGACACACGAATTTTTCCCGAGGGTCGATCTCACCACGAGATCTACGTCCTCGTTGAGGAAGCTCACACAGAGCCGGGTCTCCAACCCTTTCCCACTTCAAGTCACCACGAAGGCCGACTTGATTCCACTATCACGGGTAATCACCAAGTTTGTGGGGCAACCTCACATGTTGAGGGCTCCCACGAGAATTACAATGAAAAAGTGATCAAGTACACTCCAAAGTATTACAATGCAGAGTATGAGTGTAGAAAGATCAAACCCCAAGAGCTCGCAATGAAAGAATGACGATCTCCCAATCCCGAATCCAAGTGTTCAATCGATTTCACTCTTTTTGAACTTTAGATGTGTGGGGAGATGTGTTTTGGGCTCTTGGGACGAAGTGGAGGCGCTAGGGTTTGATCTTTGATCAATATTCGACGTGTGTGTTGATAGGAAAGTCGTGGACTCTCTATTTATAGGGTTTCCAAAAGCTAGCCGTTGAAAAACCCTAACACCGGACTAGTCCGGTGCAAGTCCGGACTTGTCCGGTTCCAATGTGTTTTGAGGTCTAGAAAGTTTGCCAGACTAGTCCGGTCCAACATCGGACTAGTCCGGTGCTGTGTGAAAGTGACTCCAGAAAGTTCATCGGACTAGTCCGCGGACTAGTCCGATCTCCACGAATGGGAGATTACAGAAAGTTCAACGGACTAGTCTGGTCAATGATCGGACTAGTCCGGTCCCTCAGTATGAGAGACTCCAGAAACATCAACGGACTAGTCCGGTGGATGAACGGACTAGTCCGGTCTCCTTGTGAGTGGGATTCCAGACAGGTTAACGGACTAGTCCGGTCCATGATCGGACTAGTCCGGTGCTTTGTTAAAGTTAGGTTAGTTTTAATCCCTTACCCTCGCGCAAAGTTGTGAGCTCTTGGAGTGTGTCTTTCATTCGCTCCCTATACATTCAAAATCTATTTTGGTCTTCCAAGCTTCATCAAACTATTTCTCTTTGAACACCACTTCATTTTTCACCTTTTTGTGTGCACCGAAATGTTTCACTTGTTTGTCCTGCATTCATCTCAATAGTTTCATTAGGATCTCATATGTTTGTCATCAATTAGCCAAAACCCACAAGGGATATCCTAGATGCACTTACAAGGTCGTATACGAGGATTTCCAGAACCAAAACTTCAGAGTGCTTGAGCAACCCTATCCGTCAGAACAAGGCAAGTGTTCTTGAAGCATATTGATCCTTTTTTAAAATAAATGTTTTGTTTGCAAAATGCATGCTTGTGTCAACTTGATTGGTATCCCATGATAGGAAGTTGACTAGCTTTGTTTAACCACCCTTGTCACCAGGAATTATGGTTGAGAATCGGGATTGGCTTTTTACCTTTTTGCTTCGCTTAATTAATTGGGATGGGAAAACAACACTAGACATTTTATTATGCATTAATGATATTCTGGTTAATGTGAATTGGTCAATATGATGTGGTAATGGGTGATCTAAGCAAGCCTGGTATATGGATGGGTTGGATGTCATGGTGGTTTGCTTGCTTTAGATCTAAGGACCAGATCATTTGAGAATAGGCCAGGACTATAGTGCAACCACGAGGCCAAGTATGGGTGCGGCGTAGCTAATTAATTAGGGTATTACTGGTATTGCGCGGATCATTTGGCGCACCGGGGAACGGGAGTCGGATTGGGTTTGGATTTGTGGCAGGGACTCCCTGGGATCCGAATGGCACAAGAGGGGGCCCTTGGTTGAAGACGTGCTCTGTAGGAGACGTCACCATCGCTGAAACCTCAGTGGGTCTGTACATGCTAGTAGTCCTTTTGTAAAGGCTATTTTGTGATCTCTTGGCCATATACCAAAAGGAAGATTAATTGGCATAAGGGAGGTTCTTTAGTTGTTGACGGGTGATGAAATCACAAACACATGGGTAAAGTGGTACAAACTCTGCAGAATATTAAAACTATCACGATAATCGTGCTCTCGGTTAAGAGCGCCTGGATGACCTACATGATTAAAGGGTTTTGGTATTGGGATGGTTATGGTTATGGTTATGATATGGTATCATGGTTTATGAAATTGATTATGGATATTGGCAATGGTGAATTATGGACTGGTATTATGATGATTACATGGATTATGATGGGTTTACTTCACATAAATATGATATATTGCTTTTCCAAATGGTTTTACCGTACTTTTCAGCAATTAGCCATTATTATTGTCGTCATTTGAATCAGCCACATGTCATACTTTCCACACTTGCTGAGTACGACATGTACTCACCCTTGCAATCCCCCCCAACAGTTTCAGGTGATGGTTGGGAGTGTCTTGAGGATAATGCGGAGTTCTAGGCCGTGTCTACCGTCAGCTTTGTCAGTGGTGTTGCATGGAGCTGCGCTATACACTATTGCTTTTACTGCCTAGCTGTTTAGTTTTCTTAATTAGTTTATTTGTGCTGCATTAGTCAAACTTGTCATTAATATTCATTAGAGCTTGTATTCAAGAATATTATGAATTATGTAATAGAATTTGGTTAAATATTCTTGTTCTGTGGTAATTTCCTGGTTATCCTTTTGTGAATGCACTCGTGTATGTGTGTTGAATGTCCTGGGCACACATATGCATTCACTTGGTTCATTTTTGGAACCGGGTGTCACAGATTGGTATCAGAGCTACAGGTTGACCGTAGGACAAAACCTAGATAGAATGGACACTTTAGAGCACATAGGAGCACTTGGGAATCGATGTGTTTTTGCTTGGAGTGTTGTTTGCTATATATATATTGTTTGCTTGTGTGCTTAATAGAGGATTTCGGGATTCTTTAGCATTGCCATGTCCACCTAGGCTAGTATAGGTAGTTCTTTAGGTTCATATCCCTTGATGCATCCATATATACTGGGATTCCTTCTATCTTCATTCCTGTCTCTACTTCTGTGGAATATTGTCACTACAAGAACATTCATGACCCCGGATGAAGCTACATGGAAGCGTGAAGATGTTATCAACGGTTTCTCATATCTTCTTTAATCCGTCCGAATCTCGAGGGCGAGATTCCTTTTAAGGGGGGTAGATTGTAACATCCCAAAATTTTAAAACTTGGCTAATTTAAATATGAAGGGGATTTTAAATTTTTGTTTCCGAATCTCTTCTTCAGCCTATCCGAATCTCGAGGGCAAGATTCATTTTAAGGGGGATAGAATTGTAAAAATTTAAATGGGAATTTAGAGTTAATAATGGGAGGACATTGTTTTTATAGATAAAAAATATAAAATATATGCATCTCATATTGCATTTTGCATTCATCCTCATGTATTGAAAATTTATTATAGAAGAAAAATGAATAATAATGAATGATAGAGATATATAACAATAATGAAACATATATATATATATATATATATATATATATATATATATATATATATGTAGACAACAAACAATATGGAAATAACTGATATTAAAATAAGTATAAAAATTATAAATAATAAACAGATAGAAAAAAAATAATGAAAAAAGAAAGTATAAAAAAGAATAAGAAAAGAAAAAAAGAAAAAAGGGCAACCGCCGGCCAGGCTGAGCCGGCCCAGCCAGCGCGACCGCGCGCCCCGCTTGTGCGCCGACCATCCACCCATCGCTGGCCCCCCGCCCAGCTGGCCCGCCCCACGCCTGGCCCCACCGCGCCAGCCCGCTCCTGCACGCCGACGGTCACGCGCGTGTTGACGGCTTGTAAGATATACTAACAATAATCCCCGGCAACGGCGCCAGAAATGCTTGTTGGTATTTCTTATGCACCATTAACTAAACACCTGCAACTGATGTGTCAGAAATTCTTGTTAACGGTTCTATTGAATCATAGAGTGAATTCCGCAAGCGCACGGAGATATCATTGTAGCATTTCCTCGTAAGAGTGTTCCCAAGGGTGTCATTTATTTGATCCCAAAGGAAGGCGGGGTAGAGATATAACAATCATCGAGTGGAAAGGGTAGAAAGGTCTAGGTAAGAATCTAGTAAGGATGGATAAAATAATAGTGGAGGTAGTGTGACACACACAAAAGCATTCAATTCTAAGGGGGCTAAGAGGATCCTTAAGGTTAGTTAAGGATGAGAGTTATGGAGGTGCTCCTATTATGCTCTATTGTACATCTACATAGCCTAAACTAATTATCCATAAGATAGATCAATAGTGAATACTTATGCTATGTGGTTCAACACATCGGGCATGGGCTTACCCCTAGCAATACTAGGGCGACTCCCGCCAAGAGCCTGTGGCATAGCCGAACGTGGAGGATTACAAAGGACAGATAGGGCTGTCACCACCTACTGCCTACCTCTTCAATCCGTGGGTCTACGAGACATCCAATGCTACTTAGCTATCCAAGCACCATGCTAGCATATTAAGTAATTACCTTATGAGACTAGGCACAATCCATCCTAAGGCAATGAATTGAATCATCATTGAACCAATGTTGATACACAACCTAATTATCCATACTAACCTAGTTATGTTATAATTAACTAGACTATAGTGGGGGTCTATAGGTTCTATGATAATGAGATATGTTCATGATGGAATAGTCATAGAAGCTATACCTTCCACATACATGGACTCCACAATCAAACAAGAAATGCTTTGCCCAAGTCACAAATACAAGAAAGAATACATGAGCCATACCTTTCCCAATGTATGATTGGGAAGAGAGAGGCTCCTTACTCCTTTCCCAATTTGGACATGGGACTAGAGACTCTCCTCTCTACAACCTAACTCCTCTAAGACTATGGATGATAGTGTATACAATAGAGATGAAGCTCGAGTGGTGTGTGTTGAAGTGACGGGTAGGGGGGGTCCTATTTATACTAGTGTTGATGTCGGTTCCCGCCATCAAAAGCGTGCGAATCAGTCACCATTGACTCCAGGGAGCCGAGAGGAGCCAACACGTGGAGGCTGACCGAGTTTGGTGCAAAGACTAGGTCGACCGACCCCCTGGTTTGGCCGACCTGGTCATTGCATCGTTTCTCGTGTGCTTTCTCCATGTGGCTGCCAGGTGGGTCCCATTGATTTATATGGGTGATACACCATTGGATCTCCTTGGATACTTCTGTTTGTGGGCCATTTGTTCCATGGGATGCCACGTGTCGTTTCCTAATTGATTGGGATAATAGTTTATAGGATTGGTCCCTCTACATTTCCTCATTTCCTGCATAAAATGCTGCATACACATATTTCTCCTAGTCCAAGTGGAATTGTGTTAGATAGAAAGGTGATGCAAGAAATGATCAATCCTTCACATAATTGAGTTAAATTGACGGATGAAATTGGTATATAACGGCCGTCAACAAACTCCCCCAAGCTTATCCTTTTCTCATCCCGAGCAAAGTCAAGACTTTAGGTTGATGATCGGGAGTTGCTACAATGTCTTATTTTCAAAAGTATTTAATTCACAACAAGATACTCTACCTGGTGTTGCAGAAGTTGGCTATGATACCCTACCTTTCTTAAGTTATCATGGGGCTTATGCTTTTTCATATTCATGAGTAGTTGAAAGGTATAATAGCAATTGGAGCAAACATAGCCTAAAAATCAAGTTCCGCTTAAATCCCGGAGAATTCAAATTAGATATTAAGTACCTCAATTTGATTCTCTTAGTCACTCCTTTGTCGATAGTGGAAATATTTCCTCACCAAAGGATTATGCCTCTACTATTCATACTCATTGAATATGGCTTGTATGTGGAGCTTGGTAAGGAAAGTAAGTAGGCATATTTGCATCACATATATTGCTTAGTCAAAAGAGTAATCCTTAGGAGAATTCAAATAAAAACTTTTTGATTCAAGACTAGTGCATGTGTGATGGAGTGGAAGTGGATACTTGAGATAACTCCTTTTCGGTATAATCTCTCTTTCTTTTGCAGGGTTGAAACATGGCTACTTTTCTTTTTCTTCTTTTTTTTCTCATGCTTATGCTGTAAGGATGGTTTTTTTTCATTTTCTTTTTGTAGCCATGTCTTCTACTCCCTTCCATTGCAATGAATTTTGAAGAGGGTGCTAAACATGAATAACGTGGAGTTTCTCTTTTTATTGTGGAATGGTGGATATGATGGAATTTTTCTTCCTTCTAGTGTAGAAGTATAACATGTGCAAGTGAAGTCTTGAATTCAAAAAGAGTTGAATAATTTCTCACATAGGTCTATACTAGTTTGGCTAGGCTCAATCTGAAAGCAAATAGCATATGCATAAGGTTTTGTCTATGTATAAACATCATATGTCTTTGGTAGTTATTTCCAATCAATTGAGGGAAACTTAAATCTTTTTAGAATTTCTCCGGAAATCTAAGTTTTACTTTCAAACTAGGACTAGCAGCCCTATTACCAATTTTAATCTCGCAACAGCCTAGAATTTGATTAAGCTTTTGCTACCCACAACTTCCAAATTAAGGTAAAAGTATTTCAAACCAATGAAAGCAATATTCAGAGAGTTGCAAGGTGTAAACAAGAGACTTAGGAAAATAAAATAGAGCAACTATTCATCATTTCATCTATGTGAATTCTAAATCATTCTTACCACACATCTTTATTTGATGAAAGAAAATCTAACCTATTTATATATATATTTTTAATGTGTAAGACCTATGTGTGCTGAATACATTGGCTTGTAGTGAATACACTTGGCTTTGATGATAAAAGTTTTTAATATCACCAAAACACCTTTTTATCAAGGTCCGACTCTAGCTCCGAGCTACAGCAAGGTCCGACGATAGGTCCGGCTTGCTTTGGGTAGCTCCGGTTACGTTTGATGCTAGGTCCGACTTCTTGGTAAGGTCCGACCAGCTTTGGTTAGCTCCGGTGAGCTTTATCTTTAGCTCCGGCATATATTTGATAGCTCCGGCATATTTTCGTTAGCTCCGGGATGCTAAGATTCGACGTACTTTGTCTAGCTCCGGGTTTTGGGTTGACTAGTTCCGACTAGTTTTGATAAGCTCCGGATCCAGGATCTACTAGTTTTGGTAAGCTCCGGCGCTAGGTTCTACTAGCTCTTGTTAGCTCCGGCTCAAGCTCCGGGTTGCTCTGGCAAGGTCCGGAACTTGACCGCAGTGCTTCTGCTTTGCATTTGCAATGTCTCGTACTTGCTTTACTCGATTGGAAAGATTGCTTAGTTTTCATTTGCTAAGTTTCTGGTGCGTTTTGGATGATATGGTAGATATCGTTTCTACTGTGGTTTTGCAACATGCTTATGTGAGGTTCTCACGTAAGGTGTTGTGTTCGGAACTAATGTGAGTCAAGTCGAGGACTTGGGCTCGTATAGATTGGTTGTTTATTCATGTGCAGGTGTTGCTTGAGTTCAAGTCGTGGCTGGTGACGGGATCCATTGGACTAGTCTCAGGAGGAGATGAGGTTCCAACAACAAAGTTCAGGAGGAACTGTGGTTGAGCGGGTCAGGAGGTCGCGCAGGATGATTGAATCAAGGACAGTGCATATGAAGGTCGAAGGAAGGTGTTCGCACGTATGCATGAGGTGCATGACGTGGCAATATGCTTCTAGAGACGGATTATGGAAGGAAGATCTGATCGTAAGGATCAGATCGTATCGGTTGAAGACTTAGGCTGCTAGCTGAGTCGGTTATGGCTCGATATGGAAATATCGAGTTGGTTATGTTAGGATTTCGTGTGTGTCACGAATTTGAGTTGTTTAGGAATGTGGGATACGTTCCTAAGATGTTTGGAAGTCTTAAGATTGCTTCTATCTGCGTATAGAAGAATCTTGAGCAGTTATGGAAAGTTAGGATTCGTGATCTGAGTAGGATTGGAGTCCTAGTTTTATTGGGTTGGCCTAAGGGCTGGTTATATAAGCAAGGGAAGGCCAAAGCTCGAGATGCACGACTTTGGGGCTGTTCCTATTGTGTTCTATTGAATAAAATTCATAGTTTGAAGTAACTTTTGTGCCTTGTTCGACCGACTTGTTCCACACAAGTTTTACTCGTCGAGTTTCTGGACAGCACTACCTTTTGTCGGTGGTTTTATCATAACTCACGTTTTTCTGATCCAATTGACGTGATTCCTTTTGGGTTGTCTTCACAACTTGATTGTCTATCATCTGTCAAAATTTCACGGTCATTGGATTTGTGGTTTTTGATCTACACGAGTTTCTTTGCAGCACTCCAGAAACTGTTTTTCTCGGGTAGGTCAGATTGACCAGTGTTTGATCTTTTGATCATAACTTGAGTTGTTCTCGACGGATTTGAGTAATTCTTTTTGTGTTGTCTTAGTGACTTGATTCTCTCTGATATATATCACCTTCTTCACGGTGAAAAACGTTTAGATTAGTCTCATACACGATTTCTTTAACAGATCGTTTTTCTACTAAAGGGATTAGGGTTTTATTGTTTCCGCTGCGTGAGATTTTTAAATCTACCATTCACCCCCCCTCTGGTAGATTTTCACATGCTCTTCGATCCTACAATTGGTATCAGAGCCACGGTGCTCTAATCTTTGTGATTTGCACGTGTTTTTGACTAATCATCATGGAGAAGTACTCCGTCAAACCTTGTGTGTTTGCTGGTATTGATTTTCAGGTTTGGAAGGCACGCATGGAGGCTTTTATCCAGGCACAAGGCTTTGCAATATGGGAGAAGGTGTATAAGCCTTATGAAGTGCCACCCAATGATCAAGTCACGGCCACGAACCTCCGGGACGTGGACAACAACAACAAAGCCCGAAACTTGATCATCCAAGGACTCACTCAAAGCGACTTTGATCGTGTCGCGCACCTCCGATCAGCATACGACGTTTGGAGAGCTCTCTGTGATTATCATGAAGGCTCCAACACAATCAAGGAGGTAAAACCAGATATGTTCAAGAAAGAATATATGCGTTTTGAGATGCAACCAGGTGAGTCGATCGATGACCTCTTTGCTCGTTTCAATAAAATTCTCAGCAACTTACGTAGTGTCAATGTAAATTTTTCTGATGCTGAGAATGCTAGACAACTTCTTAGTGCATTAGACATGACAATTTGGGAGATGAAAGTAACATCTATTCGTGAATCAACTGTCATGAGTTCTCTTACATTAGATGTACTTTATTCTAAACTAAAAACTCATGAAATTGACATCCTAGCACGTAAGAACCCAAACAAGTCTATTGCATTTGTCTCACAACGTGATATGTCTAGCTTCGGCCAATCATCATCCTGCAATACTCTTGCTGTGTTGTCCTCACTAACCCTGGAGCAGATCGAAGAAATTCCAGAAGAGGAGTTGGCACTCATCTCTACTAGATTCTCAAAAGCATTGCAAAATGTGAGAACTAGAAGGAAAAGAAGCTCCGGACCTCAACGCTGTTTTGAATGTGGTAAAACAGGACACTTTCGTACAGAATGCCCTAACCTTTCAGGTCCGACCACCCGGGAAGAAAAACAAAGCAAGATCCGGACCTCCTCTGGAAATTCCAACAAGAAGAAGAAAGGTACCATAGGACGCAAGATGATCAACAGCTTCATCACCGCGCTTCAAGAGCTCAGTTCAAGTGATGTAGACTTTGAAAGTGATGAAGATAATGATGATCTAGCCAACTTATGCTTCATGGCGGGCAAAGCAAGATCAAGATCAAGTCAGGAGGAAGCAGAACACAACAGTGACGATGATGAGGTATGTGCTACCTGCAATGAAATGTGTGATGCTATTTCTCGTGCAACTATTATTGTCAAGAAAAAGGACAAAAAGCTTAGGGATAGTGCTGCTAAAATTGAATCACTAGAATCTGAAATTAACCGTTTAAAAACTTTGATTCCTAGTGATGATGCATGTCCCTCATGTGACATAATCTATGAACAATTGTCCACATTAAGAAGTGCACACTCCTCCACTCTAGATAAACTTGATGAAGAAATTAAAAAGAACAAAGAGCTTGCTGCACTTAATGATAAAAACTTGAAGGATGCTAGCTGTTCTACAATTGACTTGCATTGTTCTGCATGTGAAAATCTTGATAAGAAACTGCAAGATGCTATGAATGAAATTTTTATGTTGAACAATGCTTTATGTTCTCATGAAGTTAAATTTTGTTCCAATTGCAAACTAAAAGGAAAAACTTCATGTGAAAACTGCCTAGACTTGTCCAAGAAACTTGATGACATGAATAGGACACTAGGTCGGTTTTGTAATGGGGATAAGAATCTAAACTTGCTGCTGAATTCTTCCAAGTCTAGCAAAGATAAAACTGGTTTAGGTTTTGATTCTCATGTTCATGCTAAGGCACATCCACCTAAAATTGTAAGGTCATTAGGAAGTGGTTTGATTCAAACAGTTCCTAAACAAAAAGAAGTGGTTTTCAAATCTGCAGGAGTGTTGCCTCATTCGGTTTCAAATAAAAATATTGCTTGCTCATCTAGACATGAACACAAAGTTAAATTTCATTGTACCTTCTGTGGTAGAGATGGTCATGTCATAGATTTTTGTTATAGACTAGCTAAACAACATAAAAAGGAAAGAAAAATTGCTAGATCTTATAACTTTCATGCAATTAGAAAAACACAACCTGCTCTAGTGAGTCAGAAATTTGAGAAGGTAGCTTGCAGACCTTCTGGTAAGAAATCCGCAAAAGCAGCTCCGATAGTTCCGATAGCTCCGAGAGCTACCGGATCTTCTGTTGTTCCCTCTGGAGCTTCAGTTTTTGCCTCCGGACCTTCTGCTTTTACCTCCGGAGCTACCGGTTTTCACTCTAAACAAGTAACAACTTCTAAATCAACTGTTAAGAACAGAAAACCTCAATCTTTGACTCATAAACCTGCTGTTTTATCTCAGCATTCGCGTGTTTTTCCTGGTGCACGTCGCGTGAATCAGTACTGGATTCCTAAATGCCTTTTGACTAACCCCAGTATTGAGTCATCGGCGTATTGTGCTTCTATGTAGGTTACACGCTTGAGGAAGGAGAATATTTGGATTGTGGATTCAGGTTGCTCACGCCACATGACCGGTAACAAAGATTGGTTCTCCTCCCTCACCTTTGTGTCACGTGTAGAGAATGTTACTTTTGCCGATAATTCTTCAACTCCTATAATTGCTAAGGGTTCGGTTAGAGTAAATGATCACTACACTTTGAAGGATGTGGCACTTGTCAAAAATTTGAAATATAACTTGCTTTCTGTTTCACAATTGCTAGATGAAAATCTAGAAATTACTTTCAATAAAAACTGCTGCAAAGTTGTAGATTCAAATAGTGAGCTTATTTTTAACATGTCTCAGTTTGGAAGAGTTTTTAAAGCTGATTTTGATATGTCTTCTTCTAAGCATAGGTGTCTAGTTGCTAATGATTCAAATGACTTATATTTTTGGCATCGTAGACTTGGTCACGTAGGCTTTGATCACCTAACGCGTGTTAGTGCTCTTGATCGCATACGTGGGCTGCCTAAGCTTAAAGGGGACAAAGAAATTGTGTGCTCTTCTTGTAGACATGCTAAGATGGTTGCAGGTTCACATACTCCTCTCACAATGATCATGACAATTGAACCATGTCAACTTTTGCATCTTGACACCGTAGGACCTTCACGTGTTCAATCCTTCGGAGGTAAATGGTATGCTCTTGTTATTGTTGATGATTATTCTAGATATTCTTGGGTGTATTTTATGGCGTCTAAGAATGAAGTCTTTAGTCACTTTAGAACTTTATTTCTTAGATTATCAATTGATCACCCAGGATCATTAAAAGCAATTAGAAGTGATAATGGAACTGAATTTAAAAATCAATTCTTTGATCACTTTTGTGCTGAAAATAGAATAGATCATCAATTTTCTTCACCATATGTACCTCAACAAAATGGTGTTGTAGAAAGAAAGAACAGAACCCTAGTTGAGATGGCTAGGACTATGCTTGATGAGTATCAAACCCCTAGGAAATTTTGGGCTGATGCATTGGCAACCGCTTGTTATGTCTCAAATCGTGTTTTCTTGCATGCTAAGCTAGGTAAAACACCATATGAGCTCCGGTTTGGACATAGGCCTAGTGTTACACACTTTCGGGTCTTTGGTTGCAAATGCTTTGTTAAGAAACATGGTAATCTTGATAAATTTGAACCTAGATCCAATGATGGCATGTTTCTTGGTTATCCATCTCATACTAGAGGCTACCGTGTGCTTTTACTTGACACTAACAAAATTGTGGAGACTTGTGAAGTGTCTTTTGATGAAGCTATCCCAGGTACTAGCTCCGGTGTTGCAGGACCAGATTCATATTCTCAGGGGGAGGGTATTTTCGAAGATGAAGAAGAGCCGGTGATACTGCCTGGTAGTTCCGAAGTTGACACGTGTCCAGCTCCGGACATTGAACAAGCTCTGGCTGTCACCTCTGCTGGTCCTGATCGTCCACAAATCACAAGCTCATCAATCTACAATGAACCTAATGAAAAAGAAGCTTGTGAGACATCTGTTCCCCTACGTTTTTACAAAGATCATCCCCCACAACAGATGATTGGAAGCTTGCATGAACGAGTCACACGGTCCAGGTTTTGCGATCCAAACTCTCATGCTCATTCTGCTTTTGTTGCTTCTTTTGAACCCAAAGATATATCACACGCACTCACTAATGAATCTTGGATTATTGCCATGCAAGAAGAGTTAGAAAATTTTGAAAGAAATAATGTTTGGAAACTTGTACCTCCACCTCAAGGCCACACTTTAATTGGAACTAAATGGGTATATAAAAATAAACAAAGTGAGGATGGGGTTGTGATTAGGAATAAGGCTAGGTTGGTTGCTCAAGGTTTCACTCAAGTTGAAGGTCTAGATTTTGATGAAACTTTTGCTCCTGTCGCTAGATTAGAAGCCATAAGAATTTTGTTAGCTTTCGCAGCATCTAAAGGTTTTAAGCTATATCAAATGGATGTTAAAAGTGCTTTTCTTAATGGCTACATAGATGAGGAGGTTTATGTCAAACAACCACCAGGTTTTGAAAATCCAGATATTCCTAATCATGTTTACAAACTGTCCAAAGCCTTATATGGTCTCAAACAAGCCCCTAGAGCATGGTATGATAGGTTAAAAACATTCTTACTTGAAAAGGGGTTTACAATGGGAAAGGTTGATAAAATTCTTTTTGTGCTTAATCATGGCAATGACTCATTATTCGTTCAAGTGTATGTGGATGATATTATCTTTGGTTGTGCTTCTCATGATCTTGTGTCCAAGTTTTCAGCAATGATGAGTTCCGAATTTGAAATGAGTATGATGGGTGAACTCACTTACTTTTTGGGGCTGCAATTCAAGCAAACCAAGGAGGGTACCTTTGTGCATCAAACAAAGTATACCAAAGATCTCCTAAGGCGCTTCAACATGGACAAAAGCAAGCCTCTTCGGACACCAATGGGAACAGCAACAACACTTGAACTTGATGAACATGGTGAATCCGTGGATCAAAAAGATTATAGAAGTATGATCGGATCACTTTTGTACCTTACGGCATCAAGACCGGACATACAATTCAGCGTATGTCTTTGTGCACGGTTTCAAGCTTCCCCACGTGTTTCACATCGTCAAGCCGTCAAAAGGATTCTCAGGTACTTACATGGAACTCAAGAATTTGGCATTTTTCTTCCTTCTTCCTCAATCGTTTCTTTGAAAGCTTTTTCGGATGCTGATTTTGGGGGTTGTAGGATTGATAGGAAAAGTACTTCCGGTGCTTGTCATTTTCTTGGTAATTCTCTTGTTGCTTGGTCCTCTAGAAAACAAAGTTCAGTTGCACAATCCACAACCGAATCTGAGTATGTAGCTGCTGCTAGTGCTTGTTCACAAATTCTTTGGATTGTTCAAACACTTAAGGACTATGGGGTTGATCTAGATAGTGTTCCACTGTTCTGTGATAACACTAGTGCTATTTGCATTGCTAAAAACCCCGTGCAACATTCTAGAACTAAGCACATTGACATTAGGTATCACTTTCTCCGTGATAATGTTGAAAAAGGAAACATTGTGCTTCACCATGTAGATACCGAACAACAATTGGCTGACATTTTTACAAAACCTTTGGATTTCACTCGTTTTTGTTACATTCATAGTGAAATAGGGGTTATGCATCCTCATGGCTTAAATTGAGGGGGAGTTTTTGAAACTTAGGAAGTCTATGTGTGAATCTGAAATTAAAATAATATGAGCATATTATTTCATACATATATGACTTTATGATTCCTTTTACATGCTGAAAGTTCTTACTACATTACTCGTGTTATACTTTTTGTAGTTTTTGCCATGTCTAGTAATTGGAATAATTACTTACACTAAATCTGGTCATGGTCAAACTTTCTTGCTTTTATGAACTTGTTGCATGCTCACAAATGCTTTTAATCATTAAGAATTTATCAAGTAATCAACTCACATGTTGAGTTTTTATGAACAAATATAAATTGAGAAAAGATCAAGAGAATATGCATGCATCGCACTTCTTCTTTCGAGATGGCTTGTCATTGCACTTAGATATGAACTTGGAAGAAGTTGTGTATGACTAAAACCATGTCCTTAAGGCAGATGAGCATATAATCTCTTGCAAATATCATATTATCTAAATTTATGCTTTGAAAAATAATAAGATGCAGCAACAAATGTCATGCTTTCAGGTTTTGAAATAGTTGAGTTTGTGAGATCATGACCTGCTAAAATTGAAAATCACACTTGCTTTCTAGCATGGCTTACACTACATTATGTATCTCATTGATGTGATAGTGTAAGTTACTTGATAGTATGACTTGGGTGAGCTTTGTTTATATGTATATGTTATAATATGCTCATAACAACTAAAGAAGGAGAGATAATTTGTTTATATCTCATAACAATTAAAATTTCTCTTTTACCTTGCTGAATACATTGTCAAAGGGGGAGAGATTAATCACACATTCAAAAAGGAAGAGATAAGCATGAAGAGAAATTGTGCATAAGGAAAGTTAATAAAGGGGGAGAGATAATATGGGATATTTTTTTTATTTTTTTCCTTCTCATTTTATTTTTATTTAAACAAAAAGGGGAGAAATTGTTTTCAAAACTTTTATTTGAATAAGCCAATGTTCGGAATTTTTAATGGTGTTGCCAATGCATTCATCAAGGGGGAGATTGTAAGACCTATGTGTGCTGAATACATTGGCTTGTAGTGAATACACTTGGCTTTGATGATAAAAGTTTTTAATATCACCAAAACACCTTTTTATCAAGGTCCGACTCTAGCTCCGAGCTACAGCAAGGTCCGACGATAGGTCCGGCTTGCTTTGGGTAGCTCCGGTTACGTTTGATGCTAGGTCCGACTTCTTGGTAAGGTCCGACCAGCTTTGGTTAGCTCCGGTGAGCTTTATCTTTAGCTCCGGCATATATTTGATAGCTCCGGCATATTTTCGTTAGCTCCGGGATGCTAAGCTTCGACGTACTTTGTCTAGCTCCGGGTTTTGGGTTGACTAGTTCCGACTAGTTTTGATAAGCTCCGGATCCAGGATCTACTAGTTTTGGTAAGCTCCGGCGCTAGGTTCTACTAGCTCTTGTTAGCTCTGGCTCAAGCTCCGGGTTGCTCTGGCAAGGTCCGGAACTTGACCGCAGTGCTTCTGCTTTGCATTTGCAATGTCTCGTACTTGCTTTACTTGATTGGAAAGATTGCTTAGTTTTCATTTGCTAAGTTTCTGGTGCGTTTTGGATGATACGGTTGGTATCGTTTCTACTGTGGTTTTGCAACATGCTTATGTGAGGTTCTCACGTAAGGTGTTGTGTTCGGAACTAACGTGAGTCAAGTCGAGGACTTGGGCTCGTATAGATTGGTTGTTTATTCATGTGCAGGTGTTGCTTGAGTTCAAGTCATGGCTGGTGACGGGATCCATTGGACTAGTCTCAGGAGGAGATGAGGTTCCAACAACCAAGTTCAGGAGGAACTGTGGTTGAGCGGGTCAGGAGGTCGCGCAGGATGATTGAATCAAGGACAGTGCATATGAAGGTCGAAGGAAGGTGTTCGCACGTATGCATGAGGTGCATGACGTGGCAATATGCTTCTAGAGACGGATTATGGAAGGAAGATCTGATCGGAAGGATCAGATCGTATCGGTTGAAGACTTAGGCTGCTAGCTGAGTCGGTTATGGCTCGGTATGGAAATATCGAGTTGGTTATGTTAGGATTTCGTGTGTGTCACGAATTTGAGTTGTTTAGGAATGTGGGATACGTTCCTAAGATGTTTGGAAGTCTTAAGATTGCTTCTATCTGCGTATAGAAGAATCTTGAGCAGTTATGGAAAGTTAGGATTCGTGATCTGAGTAGGATTGGAGTCCTAGTTTTATTGGGTTGGCCTAAGGGCTGGTTATATAAGCAAGGGAAGGCCAAAGCTCGAGATGCACGACTTTGGGGCTGTTCCTATTGTGTTATATTGAATAAAATTCATAGTTTGAAGTAACTTTTGTGCCTTGTTCGACCGACTTGTTCCAGACAAGTTTTACTCGTCGAGTTTCTGGACAGCACTACCTTTTGTCGGTGGTTTTATCATAACTCAAGTTTTTCTGATCCAATTGACGTGATTCCTTTTGGGTTATCTTCACAACTTGATTTTCTATCATCTGTCAAAATTTCACGGTCATTGGATTTGTGGTTTTTGATCTACACGAGTTTCTTTGCAGCACTCCAGAAACTGTTTTTCTCGGGTAGGTCAGATTGACCAGTGTTTGATCTTTTGATCATAACTTGAGTTGTTCTCGACGGATTTGAGTAATTCTTTTTGTGTTGTCTTCGTGACTTGATTCTCTCTGATATATATCACCTTTTTCACGGTGAAAAACGTTTAGATTAGTCTCATACACGATTTCTTTAACAGATCGTTTTTCTACTGAAGGGATTAGGGTTTTATTGTTTCCGCTGCGTAAGATTTTTAAATCTACCATTCACCCCCCCTCTGGTAGCTTTTCACGTGCTCTTCGATCCTACATAATGCAAGGTGGATGATGGATGGATGGAAAATAAATATGCAGCGAATGTGATACATGTTATCTCAAGTGGGGGTCCTCCCCCAAGCTTGTTCTTCAACTACCTCCGTGATAAGGGTTGAACCCTTGATGACGGAAGTATACTGCAAGATCGGCTTGTTGTTGTTGTAGCGTCATGTTGAAGTTGGTAAATTGAGCATCCACGTGTTGTCGCCAATCCTGGGTACCTTGAACATGCTCCTGGAGTGTGCTGTAGATGTCACCCGTTCTCACTTCAAGTTCTCCCATACGTCTAGTGAGGTCTGTCATTCCTTGGCTATAGTCATGATGACTTCTAGCCGAAAAGGAATGACGTCCTCTCGTGGACGTTGGGGGCAAGTTGCTAGAGATTGAAGAGGATAAGGGTGGATCACTTTGCCATTCTTGCCAAGATGATCCCCCAGTCTCATACGTCGGAGGTTGAGTCCATCCGGGCGCATAGCCTGTTGGGTTCTCTTCCTCTTGGTATTCATGGACTGGAGAGATTATCGGTGGCATGCCTGTGGCTGCAGCCCTCGCACGATTCCTTGTTACCCTGCCAGAGACATTACTTCTTCTTGCTTCCTCAAGGGGAAGAAGATTAATGGTTAGCCTCTGGCATTTGTACAAATGAAAATCCGGGTTAGGTAACAAAATTTCATTGACAAAGCCGGGATAGAAAAATATCAAGGAGCCATCATGATCATGCTTAAGGGTATGTCCTTGCACTAAATAGTCTTCATCAATTAATTATCTTTCAGTTTCAATATATTCAAATGAAGAGTATTTAAGTGCTCCTACCCTATAAGCAATATGAGTAATCAATGAAGTGCATTCAATTGGTCTTGATTTTGAAATGTAATCTAACCATTGTGTCATCATGGCTTTGACTGGAGCAACTTTGATCTTTTTAGTCATGGCAAATAAAATTTTCAATTCATCATCTCGCACAACCCTAACATCTCCTTTAGGGAACATAGTCATAGCGACCCATCTATGCATTAAGCGTAAGGTAGGGTTTTGGATGTGGCTATTCCTAGGAGCCCTACATGTAACCTCACTAATTAGCTCATGCCAAAAACTTTGTTTGTTAAATTTAGGCAAATTGTCTAAATCTAGCAAACACCGTTTATGGAAGCCTAGGATGCTACCTAATTCTTTCAATAGGATGTTGTATTCTTTTTGAAATAATCTAAAAGCAATACCATCGAATCCTATCTTTAGCGTGCAAAGGAATTGGATATTGAGAAGGCGTGAACCTTTCTCCTCTATGTGAGCAAAGCCATCAAATCAAATTGCATGCCAAATGGAAAGAAATTCGGAGTCCATACCTATTTTGGAGATCAAACATGGATCGTAAGCCTTGGCGTGGTAGAACTCACGATCTTGGAGAATCCTGTGTGCTTGATCTTCAACTTTGCTTTGTATGTCGAGGTCGTTGTCATGAAGAAGTTGGTGTGGGTTGCTTCTCTCTTCCATGGGAGTGTCCTCACACACACTTCCACTCCTTGGGCTTGTACCCATGCAAGACAGGCGTGCACTAGAACCTTCACCATGGCTTGAGCTTGCAGCCCGCTTCCTCTTTCCGAACAACCTCTTAATGTCTTTTGGACTTCAACAAGCAAGAACAAAACAAGCCGAGAAAAATGCGAAAAGAAGTGATGTTTGGAAAACAAAACTCACGATGAATTTTCTCATCTTGAAAGCTTGAGTGTAAAATGCAAATACAAACAAAAGAAAATCTTTTTGGGGATGGATTTGAGCATGAGTGTTGCAATGAAGAGCAAGAAAAACAAGGTGAGCTAGAGAGTGACTTGGGGAGGTGTAAAATGATGTGGTGTGTGAAGAGAGGTCCTCCTCAAGGCCACAATCTATAGGGTGCACCCTCCAACACTCACTTGGGGTTCAAAATATATCCGTTGGAGGAAGGGGAGCCAATTTGGCTCCACTCCATGTTCGGCTGACCAGGGGGATCGGTCGACCTGACAGGTGGCCCCCCATGGTTCCCATTTTGGCAAGTGGCTCCCCAACGGCGATAAAGTTAGCACATTGGTGAAATGCCACATGTGCAGCTCAGAAAAATTGTTTTCAAATAAATACTTTTTTTCAAATCCAATAAAAAAATTTCTTTTGAAAAGAAAGAAAGAAAAATGATAGCTGAGGTTATAAGATTCTCAACTTGCTAGGGAAAATCAAATATGCAATGGGAAAAATCCAAATGGGGTGGAAAAAGAAAGAAATAAAAATAAAGTGGGATAACTACCAATTTAACCTATTGGCGTAGGTCTCACCACCGTCCGATGAGATGGACATTCATCCGTCTTCATTTCACATCTGGGCCCGGAGGGATGGGCCCGGACGGCTTATCTTTTAATTTTCTTCATTATGAGGTCCAATTTTGCAGCGATCATGTCCACCTCGTTGAAGGTGTGCATGCCTCGCTGCCGGGTATGGAGACACTCATCGTTCCATCCCATGTTGGACACCATCTTCTCTATAAGATCTTTAGATTTTTGTACCGTCAATGAGAAGAAGGCTCCTCCAGCAGCAACATCCAAATGTTCACGTGCTGATGGGATCATCCCGTTATAGAAATTCTGAATAAGGAGCCATTCATCCATCCCATGGTGGGGATAGGCTAGGATGTACTCCTGATGCCTTTCCCATGCCTCGGGGATAGATTCCTTGAGCTCTTGCTGAAAGCTGGAAATCCTTCCACGTAGGGCATTCGTTTTGCCCAACGGGAAGAATTTGGTGAGTAATGCCGTAGAAAACTTCCCCCAAGTGTCTATAGCACTTCAGTTCGCGTAGAACCACTATTTTGCTCTCCCAGGGAGAGAGAACGGGAACAGTCTCAGACGGACCGCATCCGGAGACACGTCCTTGATCTTAAAAGTGCTTCAGATCTCGAGGAATTGTTGCAGGTTAGCACTTGCATCCTTGTTAGCCTTCCCACATAATGGGTTGGCTTGCACCATAGTGATAAGGCCAGTTTTGATCTCAATGTTCACATCTCCCGTGTTAACAGTGGGCCCAATAGGCACATTGTTAGCAGAGGGAGCTGAGAACTCACGAAGGGTCTTCTGAGCCATTGGCGTTTAGATTGTTGGTGCAGAAATGCTGGCTTGCTTTGCCGCTCAAATCTTCTTATGAGTAACGACACGGGGGCGGTCTCTCAGAAGAGATTTGGGATATTCAAGAAAGTTTTCCGGTAGGCGGAAACCAGACATACACTACCTTGTTTTCACATTTAAAATGTGAAAACAAAGAATGGTTATCCTACTAAAATCCTACCCACGGTTCTATCCTATTCACTCAGTCATGTTATATATCTATTTGCCTTCCCCAGCAACGGCGCCAGAAATGCTTGTTGACGGCTCCTAAGATATACTAACCAATCATCCCCGGCAATGGCGCCAGAAATTCGTGTTGGTATTTCTTATGCACCATTAACTAAACATCTCCAACTGATATGTAAGAAATGCTTTTTAACGGTTCTATTGGATCACAAAGTGAATTCCGCAAGTGCACGATGATATCATTGTAGCATTTCCCCTTAAGAGTATTTTCAAGGGTGTCATTTATTTGATCCCAAAGGAAGGCGGGGTAGATATATAACAATCATCGAGTGGAAAGGGTGGAAAGGTCTAGGTAAGAATCTAGTAAGGATGGATAAAATAATAGTGGAGGTAGTGTGACACACACAAAAGCTTTCAAGTCTAAGGGCGATAAGAGGATCCTTAAGGTTAGTTAAGGATGAGAGTTATGTAGAAGTAGAGATTAAAGATACTATCTTTATTATGCATAAAGTCACAAATACAAGAAAGAATAGATGAGCCATACCTTTCCCAATGTAAGATTGGGAAGAGAGAGTCTCCTTACCCCTTTCCCAATTTGGACATGGGACTAGAAACTCTCCTCTCTACAACCTAACTCCTCCAAGACTATGGATGATAGTGTATACAATAGAGATGAAGCTCAAGTGGTGTGTGTTGAAGTGAGGGGTAGGGTGTCCTATTTATACTAGTGTTGAGGTCGGTTCCCGCCAACAAAAGCGCGTGAATCAGTCACCATTGACTCCAGGGAGCCTGGAGGAGCCAACACGTGGAGGCTGACCGAGTTTGGTGCAAAGGCAGGTTGGCCGACCCCCTAGATCAGCTGACCTTGTCATTGCACCGTTTCTCGTGTGCTTTCTCCAGGTGGCTGCCAGGTGGGTCCCATTGATATATACGGGCGATACACCGTCGGATCTCCTTGGATACTTCTTTTTGTGGGCCATTCGATCCATGGGATGCCACGTGTCGTTGCCTGATTGGCTGGGATGATATTTTATAGGATTGGTCCCTCTACATTTCCTCATTTCCTGCATAAAATGCTGCATACACATATTTCTCCAAGTCCAAGTGGAATTGGGTTAGGTAGAAAGGTGATGTGTGCAAGAAATGATCAATCCTTCACATAATTGGGTTAAATTGATGGATGAAATTGGTATATAATAGCCGTCAATAGCGCGCCAGCCCCTGACCCCACCCGCGCAAGCCGCATGCCACGTGCCCCCACGCCTGGCCCCGCTTGCCCCGCCACCCGACCCACCCAACACCCCACTCTGGCCCGGGAGACCCCTCGCGCCCAGCGCGACCCCACGCGCCCCGCCCGCGTCGGCCTCGCATCTGAGTCGACCTAGCGGCCACTCAGGCGCCAGCCGCGCTGGCCCCAGGCCGACCCGACCTCTGGCCATGGTACCGATTTGGTACAGAGCGCCGTGTGCCTATAAAAGGACCAAAGGATTCCGTGGGTTTTGACACCAGAAGCAACGATGCCAGAAACCCTAGCCGTCTGTAGAGAAAAAAAGGAGAAGAACAGAGGCACCGCCAGGGAAGGAAGAGGAAGAAAAAGAGGAGGGTGCCTTCATCCGCCGGAGATCGTCATCGTCGTGCCGCCGGTGGACCATTGCACCATCCACTTCATCTAGGCGTCGCCTTCGTCCCGCGATTGTCGAAGCCGTCACATCTACGGTATTATTCGTTTTTCCGATGCGAATTTTAGCGACGTATTAAATCTAGTAGACGTAATTTAATCATAGTCGCACTATCAATTTATTTTCAGCAGCATTAATTCTCGCTAAAACTCCCGTAAACCCGCATAAAAAAGTATGAACTAGTTGCATCTAATTAATAAACAACTATAGTTAATTAAAAATTGTACTTTGCATGCATGCATAACATCGCATGTTGATTAGTATGTGTGCATCATGTTGATTTGTATGTATTTTCTTGTATGTGTGATCACGATTAGAGGGAAGTGCTCAAGAAGTCGTAAACGATGATTTCCAAAACCAAAACTTCGAAGCACTTGAGCAACGCTATCCGTCGGAACAAGGCAAGTGTCCTTGAAGCATATTGATCCTGTTTTAAAATAAATGTTTTGTTTGCAAAATTGCATGCTTGTGTCAATTTGATGGGAATCCCATGATAGGAAGTTGACTAGCTTTGTTCAACCACCCTTGTCACCTGGAATTATGGTAGAGAGCCAGGATGGGCTTTTTACCTTATTGTTTCGCTTAATTAATTGGGATGGGAAAACAACACTAAACATTTAATTTTGCATTAATGATATGCTGGTTAATGTGAACTGGTCAATATGATATGGTAATGGGTGATCTAAGCAAGCTTGGTATGTGGATGGGTTGGATGTCATGGTGGTTTGCTTGCTTTAGATATAAGAACTGGTTCATGCGAGAATAGGCCAGGACTACAGTGCCACCACGAGGCCAAGTATGGGTGCGGCGTAGCTGATTAATTAGGGTATTACTGGTATTGCGCGGATAATTTGGCGCACCGGGGAAGGGGAGTCGGATTGGGTTTGAATTTGTGGCAGGGACTCCCTGGGATCCGAATGGCACAAGAGGGGGCCCTTGGTTGAAGACGTGCTCTGTAGGAGACGTCGCCACCGGTGAAGCCTCAGTGGGTCCGTACATGCTAGTAGTCCCTTTGTAAAGGCTATTTTGTGTGGCCATACACCAAAGGAAGTGTAATTGGCATAAGGGAGGTTCTTTAGTTGCCGACGGGTGATGAAATCACAAAAACGTGGGTAAAGTGGTATAAACTCTGTAGAGTATTAACTATTATGATAGCCGTGCTCCTGGTTCAGAGCTCCTGGATGACCTACATGATTAGAGGGTTTTGGTATTGGGATGGTTATGGTTATGGGATGGTATCATGGTTTATGACATTGATTATTGATATTGGCAATTGTGAATTATGGTTTGGTATTATGATGGTTACATGGATTATGATGGGTTTGCTTCACATAAATATGATATATTGCTTTTCCAAATGGTTTTACTGTACTTTTCAGCAATTAGACATTATTATTGTCGTCATTTGAATCAGCAACATGTCATACTTTCCACACTTGCTGAGTACGACATGTACTCACCCTTGCAACCCCCCCCCCCCCCCCCCCCCCGCCTCAACAGTTTCAGGTGATGGTTGGGAGTGTCTTGAGGATAATGCAGAGTTCTAGGCCGTGTCTACAGTCAGCTTTGCCCGTGGTATTGCATGGAGCTGCGCTATACCCTATTGCTTTTGTTGCCTAGCTGTTTAGTTTTCTTAATTAGTTTATTTCCGTTGCATTAGTCAAACTTGTCATTAATATTTATTAGAGCTTGTATTCAAGGATATTATGCATTTTGTAATAGATTTTTGTTAATTAATCTTGTTCTGTGGTAATTTTCTATATATCCTTTTGTGAATGCACTCGTGTATGTGTGTTGAATGTCCTGGGCACACATATGCGTTCACTTGGTTCATTTTCGGAACCGGGTGTCACATTCCTTCGCATTCTGTGGCGGCTCCCTTTTTAGCACATTCCTCACTTTTCCTGGGTCAACCGATACTCCTCCTCCGAAGATGATATGACCCAAAAATGGCACCTCCCTTAACCAAAACTGGCAATTGCTGAATTTGGCATACAACTGGTGTTACCTCAATTTATGCACTGTGAGTCTCAAATGCTCCTCATTTTCCTCTTCGCTGCTCGAGTAAATCATAATATCACCAATGAACACTACAACTAATTTATCCAAGTACTCCATGAAGACTTTATTCATGAGGTACATAAAGTATGCAGGTGCATTCGTCAATCAAAAGGACATAACGATATACTCATAGGATCCATATCGTGTATGAAAAGCGGTTTTGGGTATATCCGAGGGTCTAAACTTCATTTGAAAATAACCGGACCTCAAGTCAATCTTGGATAAAACACATGCGCCCTTCATCTGATCAAACAAATCCTCTATACGGGGCAACGTGTATTTGTTCTTAATCGTCACCTCGTTGAGAGCCTGGTAATCCACACACATCCTTATGGATCCATCCTTCTTATCCACAAAAAGCACTGGTGCTCCCAAGGTGAAGACCTTGGGTGAATAAAACCCTTCTCTAGCTGCTCTTGATTTTGCTTCTTGAGCTCTGCTAACTCCATAAGAAGCATCCTATATGGTCTCTTAGCTATAGGTGCAGTTCCAGGTATCAAATCAATAACAAACTCAATATCATGATCGCACAACATACCTCGCAACTCATCCGGAAACACATCTGGATACTCACGAACCACCGGAATGCTCTTCAATGTCACACCTTCCACGTGGCTCAGCGTCGCTTTACCCTTTTTGGGTTGAGCTATCTCAACTTCAATACGGGTTCCATGCTCACTTGTCAATTGCACAATCCTCTCAACACATTGAATCACTCCATTTTACTCGCTCAACCAATCCATACCAAGTATTATGTCTATTACATGGGAATCTAGGACAATGCCATTCGCAAGAGTCTACCCCCTTATTTTAATGCTTACTCTCGGACACACTATATTTGTCCTCAGATCTCCTCCAGTAGATTTTACCAACATAGTGTGTTTCAAATGAGCCTTTGATGAGATGAATGAATGATATGCTCTAGAATCAAATAAAATGGTCGCGGGGTTGTAGTTGGCGAGGAACATACCAATCACGACGTCATCCACTTCCTAGGCCTCCTCAGTAGAGACGTGATTCACATTGCCACAAGTAATATTCTGCTGTCCATGGTTGCTTTGTGGTGCTACTCCATTCGGCCATGGGTTCTGCCTCGGTTCTTTGTTTACTCGTCCATAGCTCCTGTTGGGACATTGACTTGCAAGGTGTCTAGCCGATCCAAAAACATAGCTTGTCTTGCTGCTCGAAGCACTAAGAAAACTCGGGCGATGCTGATTTTGAGAGTTAGTCACCATATTAGAGCACGGTGCAAACATCGAAGGTTGGCAAGGCGCTTGCATAACACGGTGCCACTGATGCTGTTTTGGATGTGGAGGATAACAGCTCAATAAGCAGGAGCGGAAGGGTTCTAATACGACGCGCTTGGCTGCGCAAGGCAAGGAGGAACATTGCTCCCTTGTGGCTGCCCTTGATATGACATCTTCCTCTTATTGTGTTGTTCCATCTCACGAACCTTGTTTTCAACCACAATGGCCTCGTCCAAAAGCTTCTGGAAATTTGCGTAGTCACAATTGAGCAATTGGACTTCAATCTCATTGTTGAGGCCCCTCATAAACAAATATTGCATGCGGCTATCCCGATTGATATCCTCTGTAGCATACCTTGAGTGTTGAGTGAATTTATTGAGATACTCACACTCGACCTTCCTTGCCTTAGGTTCTCAAATTCTTGCCTCTTTAATATCATAAAACCTTCAGGCACAAAATGAGAACAGAAGCTCTCCTTAAATTCAGCCCTTGTGATCCTCTCCTGATTAGCATGGGCATTGCATAGCGAGTCCCACCAATCCGCAGCTACTCCATCTAGTTGATGGGAAGCAAAAAGGACCTTCTCCATGTCACTACACAAGATAATAGCAAGCTTCTTCTCCATAGATTTCAGCCAATCATCAGCTTCCATAGGATCATTTGCTTGAGCAAAAGTGGGTGGCCTAGTCCTCATAAACTCTCCCAACCTATTACGAGGTGGTGGGGGTGGCAGTGGTGGAGGCATATGGGGCTGATTCTGGTTATCGGCCTGCAATTGTCCCAAAGTTTGCATCACAGTCTATATAAGCTGATTCTGCATGGCCAGCAACTCCTCGAGGTTGTTGTTGTTCCGAGGTGCCCCGTTGTTTTCCTCATCCTCAATTGCATTCCTTTGGTTGCGAGTCCTCGACATCTGATGAAAAGAGCAAGAGGTGGCAGAATTTAGAAAACATCCCCAACTATATACATCAAGGGATATTAAACATAGCAACTACCTATAAAAGCCTATACAGATGTGGCAAATGCCGAAGCATCCCACAATCCTCTACTAAGCACACAAGCACACAATCATACATTACATAGCAATCAACACATCAATTAACCAACAACTATTCCTAAGTGCTTCTATGTGCTCTTAAGTGTCCATTCTATCTAGGCTGCGTCCTATGGTCAACCTGTGACTCTGATACCAATTTGTGACACCCGGTTCCGAAAATGAACCAAGTGCGACACATATGTGCGCCCAGGATGTTCAACACACATACACGAGTACTTCACAATCGATATACAAGAGAATTACCATAGCCCAAATTAATGAAAAAGTTAATTTTATTACAATATTCAAGTAATCCTCAAATTGCAACTATAATTATCATCATTACTAATAATTATGTAGAGGAAATAATCTAAACATTAAGCTAACCAACTAAGCAAATGGGATATAGCGCAGCTCCAAGCAATCCACAGGCAAGTCGACGGCAGCACATAACCTAGTACTATGCATTAACCTCAGGGTACTCCCAAACATCACGTGGACCTGTTGGTTGGGGAATAGCAAGGGTGAGCACATGTTGTACTCATCAAGTGTGCGAAAATAATAACATGTAGCTTAAACTAGGAATGATAACAAATAATGGCTAGTTGCTGAAAAGTGCATTTAAAACATGTAAAAAGCGTCCTACCCATCATAACAAAAAATAATTAACAATTACGAGTCCAATACCATCAATTACCATTATATTGCATCTATAAAAATTATCCATCCAAATATGAAATTCTTACCATCATCATTAACCATGTCCATTTACCACAAATCCAAACCCATTACCAATACCATAACCATAGCATCCCAAATACCAAGTTCCAACTAATCATGTGAGGGTCCAGGTTGCTCATAACCGCTACCACGGCTATCATGATAGTTTTTAACACTCTGTAGAGGTTGTACCACCTTACCCACATGTTTGTGATTTCATAAACATTCGGTGACTAAGAACCTCCCTTATTCCTTCTCACACTTCATTTGGTGTGTGGACAAGAGATCACGAAATAGCTTTTACAAAGGGACTACTAGCATGTACGGACCCACTATGGTTTCACCAGCAGGCTTGAATCTCCATTCTCCCACCCACGGGCCCCCTCATGTGTCATCCAGTTCCCAGGGTAGCCCTTCTCGACTCCCATTCCCCGCACCATCCAATGGTCCATACAATACCCGCAACACACCTAATTATTTAGGTACGCCGCACCCATACTTGGCCTTTTGGTGGCACTGTAAATTCTGGATGGTCGCTCCACAAACTGGTCCTTAGATCTAAAGCAAGCAAAACCACCATGACATCCACCCTAGTCCACAATCCATCTTTGCTTAGATCTCCCAAGTCCCATGTTTACCAACTAACCACATTCATCAGTTCTCATCATACACATGCTTATTAATTCATAGTTAAGTCATTTGGTTGTTTTCCCATCCCAATTAATTAGAGCGAAGAAAAAATGTTAAATGCCCTTCCCAACTCTCTACAAGAGATTACAAGCGACAAAGATGGTCAAAAGAGTCTAGTAAACACTTATCTTGGGTTTCCCATCAATTTGACATAAGCATGCAGTTTTTCAACCAAAACATTTAAAAACAGGATCGAAATATTCAAGGACACTTTCCTTGCTCTTGAGACTGGATAGGATCAAAAGCTTCGAAGTTCTGGTGCTGGAGGTTCTCAACAGCACCCTCTAGAGCAACACATTCTATTCCGCAAAACAAATATACAAGACAAGCATTACAATCAATTAATGCTCATATATTACTCAATATGTTATGACATGCATGAATAATGCAATTACAGGGTAATGCTTGTCATTAGGTTTATACAATCGCTTACTAACTAGTTACGATTAAGTTTTACATGTTAGAACGAGTTCTGGTCATTTTAGTGGATATTAAAGAAGTTCCAGGAATTTCCAAGTTTGGAGGACCGGACTAGTCCGCAGTGATGCCGGACATGTCCGTTCTTGTACAGAAAGGGGATCGGACTAGTCCGCATAGTGACCAAACAAGTCCGTACTGGCTAGGGTTTTGATGAATTCTCAACTAGAACATTGTTACAGTTAGTATGGAACCATAATTTACATAGAAAAGATGCATCTAAAATATTTACCACGAATTCAAGGGTTCAAGAGTTGAAGACTCAAGACGTATAGATCCAAAGAAGATGAAGAATTGGTGGAGAATTGACGATGTTGTCGATGAGTTGATGAAGATTGATCTTGCTTGATCCTCCTATCTTACTCACCCTTCCCCTGGCTGCGAGCTCCTCTCTCCTTGATGGCAGCCCTCACAAACTAGGGTTAGGTGTTCCCTTTAATTGTGGCAAAGAGATGAAAGGGTGGGTGTTGGGGTGTTTATATAGGGTGGAGATAGTATGGTTTGGGTGGAATTCGAGTTTAAGGCGGTGTAGGTCTAGGTTGGGTCGCACATGGGCTCCACTAGGGTTAGGAACGACGTTCTTGGGCCCAAAGGCAATTATCAAAAGTCCGTCAGGGAGGAAAAATAGACTCAGAGACGGACACACCGGACTAGTCCACTAAGGACCGGAGAAGTTTGATATGGGACAAAAAGTTGAACGGCCAAGTCTGGTGCAGATCCGGACAAGTCTGAATGGGATCAGAAAGCACAACAAACAAGTCCTGTTGGAGGCTAGACAAGTCCGATGTTCGTGTAATTTTTAGTGATCCGGACCAAAGTGAGAAATTACCGGACAACTTCGAATGTTTCCAGTAGGGGAGATCAGACTAGTTCGTACAAGAGAACGGACAAGTACGGACAACATCAGAAGCATTTTCGGACTAATCCGGTGCAAAAAATGAATAAGTCCGAAAGACAACAAAAAGCAAAACGAACTAGTCCGGTGTCCAAACTGGCAAGTCCACACTGACACAGGTTTTAAATTGTTATTTTGGTTCTAATTCATTTTAAACTTGTTCCTTTTTGTGTTGCTTAATATTAAACATGTATAAGAATGTACACAATGCGTGATCGATGAAAATGAGGGTGTTACACGGTTAAGCACACCAAAGAATGGGAGGATGTACTTCATCTTCAAAAGGTAAAAAGGAAAACCACTAGGATATATGAAAGTCATCCCATCGAGATCCATAGCTTGAAGATTGTGCACAATTATCTTAGTGCTCAAATGGTCTTCCAATCATAGAATTCTTGCAAACTCATTATATAACATGAAGTATTGAACACCCTCTGTCAACCAAGTGGTTCTTCGGTCTCCATAAGTGGGGAAATGGCAAGTAGCGTATAACTGAACAATTACCTCGATGTTTCAACCATATTGAAAACTCATAATATGCTTCAAGCTATGATGCTCAACTACAGTGATAATAGCATCAAATGCTTGGTGGTGCTTGTTTGCCATGTAATCCCAAACTACCCATTGAGCATCCGCCAACTCGCGTCTTCATGTGAGGACCAGAGTCTCGACATTCCAAGAATCACATTGAGTTGTGTCAAGCAATGCAACATCCAATAGCACACACGAAGAGAATACTTAGAACATACAAAAGCTTTATTTCATAACAGATTTTATTTACAATATAATGTATACAGTGGTACAGACACAGCGGAAAGTACATACTCAGACCTATCTATGCACAACAGAAGCAATCAATTCCTACGGACGCTTCTTACTAGCAACACGAAGAAGATGTGGCAGCAGCTGTGACACCCTCATTTTTCATCATCATGCATTGCCCTCATCCACATACATGGTAAACATAATACAATAGAAAAAGGAACAAGAATAAAAGAAATTGGAAGCAAATAGGATAACTAAAACTGATTCAGGCTACGGACTTGTCCTGTCCAACCCCGGAGTAGTTCGGTATTCCCAGCTTGCACAGACTAATTCAGTATTTTTTCCGAGCAATGAACTTTTACATTTTCGTGCGGACTAGTCTGATATGTTTCTGTCTAAACTTTAGACTTGTCTAGTCTTTTCAATCAAGTCCGAATACCCTTTTTCGCTGAAGGACAGCGGACTTGTCCGCTCCACAACAAACTAGTCCATTGTGCATTCAGAGAGAAATCGGAGTTGTCCGGTGTAAAACGAACTAGTCTGGTATTTAGGGTCCTGACTTAGATTCAAATATTCCTCCAAAATGGTTTATTTGGTATTTAGGATAATTAGACCCTAGCACGTCCTGCCCCACCCCCAAGGAGCCCGAGTGGTAACCCACCAAGGCCCCCACGCGTCCCCATTGAGTCCCAGTAGGATTCCACCCCAACCCTTCCACTCCTCACCTATATAAGAAACCAAATCCCTCCTCCCACTCATGCCCATGTGAGAAAACCCCCACTGTCATTGCATCGTGAGCCGCCGTTCAAGAGAGGAAGCTCTAGCCACAAGGAAAAGAAGGAGGAAGAAGAAGAGGAGGAAGGAAGACGAAGGAGGAACTAGCAAGATCTTTGTCGCTGTTGCATTCTTCTTCATCATCATCTTCTTCATTTACGTCTCGCCGTGTGAGACCTATGTGTGCTAAATACATTGGCAATTGGAATAAAAGCGAGGGTTCACATGCAAAGTTTTGAATATTGCTGAAATGCCCGCTTTTGAGTGTCCGCACTCAACTTCACGTGAGCAAAACATGTTTTTGCTTCAGATTGTACGAACTTTTCCTCACGTTATTCGCACGTTTTTCTCGCTTTGGATTGTCCGAAGTTTCACTCACTTGAGCTGCTTGTGAGTCGACGCGGTGGGAGTGTTTTCTAGAGTAACATTTACTCTATACTTGGTTAGGACTATCTGAACTTTCCGACACATGATTTGCACGTCAGTTTGGAATTGGAATGTCCAATCTCTTGCCTTAGCATCGCAGCGCCACTTTTGGTCTATTCAATAATTTTATTTGCTAAAATAATTGTGCGGCAGATCTATTTTTAACTTGCAATGTTTCAAACTTGTTTTTGGCTTATGAGAATGTTTGCTTTGTATTCTCTCACTATGTTTTTGTTTCTTTTTTTTGTTAAGGATGGTATTACATTGCTATGGTTTGCAACATGCTTATGTGAGGTGCTCACGTAAGGTGTTGTGTTTTTCGGACTAAGGAGAGTCAAGTCGAATACTCGGGCTCGCAAAGATTTGGTTGTTTGTTCATGTTAGGTGTTGCTTTAGGTCAAGACATGCATGGTGATGGGATACATTGAAATAGTCTTAGAGAGAGGATGAGGTTCAACAACCAAGATCGGAAGGAATTGTGGTTGAATGGATCGGGAAGGTCACGCATCATGTTTGGGTCAAGAAAAATTCATATGAAAGTATCGTGAATGTCGTTGGAAAGTGTTTGCAAGTGTGCAAGGGGTGCATGGGAGTGGAAACATTGTTCCAAGGCATGATGAAGAGATATGGACATGAAGATGTGGCGAGAAAGTTAAAACTGGTTAGATTTTGGACTCACGTTGCGACTGAGTCGGTTATAACTCAAATTTGGAAATATTTGAGTTGGTTATGATAGGACTTCATTCCTAACACGAAGTGGAGTTATTTTAGGAATGTTTGGGGTGTTCCTAAGGTGTTTCAAGACTTAATATCGCTTCTATCTATGTATGGAAGAGTCTTGAGCGGTTATGGAAAGTTTCAGTTGAAACTGAGTAGGATTAGAGTCCTAGTTTGGATTGGGTTGGACTTAGGGCTAGTTATATAATCAAGGGAGGCATGAGCTCGTGGTAAGACAACTTTGTGGATGTTCATCTTGTGTTTTGATCAATAAAATTCGTAGTTTAGAGGAGCTTTTGTGCCTTGTTCGTACGACTTGTTTTCATCAAGTCTTTCTTGTTCAGTTTTTGCGCTGCCCGATCTTTCTTAATTGTTTTGATCATAAATCTACTTTAAAGATCCTATTGACGTGATTCTTTTCGTGTTGTCTTCACGACTCAATACCCTACCATCTGTGAAAATTTCACGGTCATTGGATTTTTTGTTCTTAAGTTAAATGAGTTTCTTTGTTGCGTAACAGTTCTGTTTGCTCTCTGTTAGAACAGATTGACCTTTGCTCAGGGTTTCGGTCATAACATGGGTTTTACTCAATGTTTTTTGGTGATTATTGTTTTCGTGTTTTCGTGACATGATTCTCTATGATCTACACTTATTTGTTACATTTTGAACACGTTGTAAACACTCGCATGCATGGTTTCTCTATTGGATTGATTTTCTCCTAAGGGGTTTTCATTGTTTCCACTGAAAAAGATTTAATCTACCATTCACCCACCTCTGGTAGATTCTCACATGCTCTTGGACCCTACAGTTGGTATCAGAGCCACATTGCTCTAGTCTCTTTGATTTGCACGTGTTTTGAATAATTGTCATAGAGAAATGCTGCACAAAACTTGTGTGTTCAATGGCATTGATTTTCAGGTTTTGAAGGCACGTATGGAGGCTTACATACAAGCGCCTGGCAACCATATAGGAAAAGCTGTACAAACCCTTCACATTCCACCAAATGATTGAGTTACAGCTGCAAACATGAGTGACGTTGACAGTAACATTATGGCGCAGAACTTGATTATACAAGGATTCACTCAAAGCAACTTTGATCGTGTTGCACACCTTCGATCTGCATACAATGTTTGTAAAGCTCTATGTTATTATCATGAAGGATCCAACACCATCAAGAAGGTAGGACAAGACATGTTCAAGAAAGAATACATGCACTTCGAGATTCAACCCGGTGAGTCCATCGATGACCTCTTTGCTCGCTTTAACAAAATTCTCAGCAACTTGCGTAGCGTCAATGTTAATTTTTCAGATGCTGAGAATGCTAGGCAATTACTGAGTGCATTAGATATGTCAATTTGGGAGATGAAAGTCACATATGTTCGTGAATCTACTGTCATGAGTACACTTACATTAGATGTGCTATATTCTAAATTGAAAACTCATGAAATTGACATAATCTCACGAAAGAACCCCAGCAAGTCTCTTGCATTTGTTTCTCAACGTGACATGCCTAGCTCCGACCAATTTTCATCTTGCGGTACACTTGCTTTGTTGTCCCCTCTAACCCTTGAATAGATTGAGGAGTTTCTAGAGGAGGAGCTAGCACTTCTCTCTACTATATATGTGGAAAGCACTATGTCACTACCATGAAGAATATATGTACTACGAGATGCAACCCGGGTAGTCAATCACTGACATTTTTACTCGCTTTAAAAAAATTCTCAACAACTTGCGTAGCATCAATGTTAATTTTTCAGATGTTGAAAATGCTAGGCAATTGTTAAGTGCATTAGACATGTCGATATGGGAGATGAAGGTTACATCTATTCGTGAATCTAATATCATGAGTACACTTACTTTAGATGTTCTATACTTTAAATTGAAAACTCATGAAACTGACATAATATCACGTAAAAATTCTAATAAGTCTCTTGCATTTGTTTTACAATGTAACTTGCCTAGTTCTAGTCAATCTTCGTCGTGTGGTACACTTGTTTTGCTGTCCTCTCTAACCATCGATCAGATTGAAGAGTTTCCAAAGGAGGAGCTAGCATTTCTCTCTACCCGGTTCTCAAAAGCTTTGCAAAATTTGAGAACTAGAAGGAGAGGAAGTGGTGGACCTCAACGGTGCTTCGAATGCGGTGAGTTTGATTATTTTCGTACAAATTGTCCAAACCTTTCAGGTTTTTCTCCTCGTGATGAGAAGCAAAAAAAGTTCAAGTCCTCATCTACAAACAACAACAACAACAAGATGAAGGGTTTTACAGGTCGCCAATTGGTAAACAGTTTCGTCTCAACACTTCAAGAACTCAGCTCGAGCGATGTGGACATTGCAAGTTATGAAGATGAAGAAAATTTGGCAAATACGTATTTCATGGCAAGAACCTCAACATCAAGTGGAGGAAGCAGAACACAACAGCAACAATGAAGAGGTATGTTCCACTTGCAATGAAACATGTGATGCTATTTCTCGTTCCACTGTTATACTTAAGAGAAGGAAAAAAACTTAGGGACAATGCGGTTAAAATAGAATCACTAGAATCTAAAATTAATAAACTAAAGTCTTTGATCCCTAGTGATGATTCTTGTTCCTCATGTGAGCTTATATATGAACAATTGTCCTCTTTAAGAAGTGCGCATACCTCCACACTTGATAAACTTGATCTTGGAATTGAAAAAAGGATTGAGAGTTGCTGGACATAATAATAAAAACTTTAAAGATGCTAGCTGTTCAACAATTGATTTGCGTTGTTCTAACTGTGATGATCTTAATAATAAATTGCATGATGCTATAAATGAGATTTCTGTTTTGAATAATGCTTTACATGTTCATGAAGTTAAATGTTGTTCTGATTGCAAATTGAAAGGAAAAACTTCATGTGAAAATTGCATTGATCTGTCCAATAAACTTGATGACATGCATAGGACACTAGATCGGTTTTATAATGCAAATAACAACCTAAACTTGCTGATAAATTCTTCCAAGTCTTGCAATGATAAAACTTGTTTAGGTATTGATTCTCATTCTCATGCTAAAGCACATCCACCTAAGATTGTGAAGTCATTAGGAAATGATTTGATTCAAACAGTTCCTAAACAAAAAGAAGTGGTTTTCAAATTTACAGGAGTGTTGTCACATTCGGTTTCTAATAAACATGTTGCTTGCTCATGTACACATGAACATAAGGTTACTTTTCATTGTACCTGTTGTCGTATAGATGGTCATGTCATAGTTTTTTGTTATAGACTAGATAAACAATGGAAAAAGGAAAGAATGATTGCTAGATCACATAACAACCAAGCAAAACTTGTTGCGCATGCTGAGCCAAATGTTAGGAACATGCACCCTGCTGTAATGAGTCACAAAAATGCAAAAGTTTGCTCCCAAACCTACTGTTTTTTTGTGCCACACATAACACACTTCATAAATCATTAGTTGGGAACAAGAATTCTAAAAATATGGCTCATAAACATACTGTATTTTCTCATCTTTTGCGTGTTATTCCTGCTAGACGTCATGTGACTCAATACTGGATTCCAAAATACCTTTTGACTAACTCCAATATTGATTATTAACGTATTGTGCTGCTATGTAGGTTACACGCTTGAGGAAGGAGAACATTTAGATTGTGGATTCAGGTTGCTCACAGCAAATGACGCGTAACAAAGACTGGTTCTCCTCCCTCTATTTTGTGTCACGTGTAGAAAATGTTACTTTTTCCGATAATTCTTCAACTCCTATAATTTGCAAAGGTTTCGGTCCATGTAAATAATCTCTACACTATGAAACATGTGGCACTTATTAAAAATTTGAAATACAACTTGGTTTACATTTTACATTTGCTAGATGAAAATCTAGAAGTTATCTTCACAAAAAATTGATGCAAAGTTGTAGATTCAAAAGATGAGCTTTTGTTTAACATGTCTAGGTTTGGAAGAGTTATTGAAGCTGATTTTGATATGTCAACTTGTAAGCATGGGTGTCTAGTTGCTAATGACTCAAAGGTCTTATATTTTTAACATCGTAGACTTGGTCACGTAGGCTTTGATCACCTCACACGTGTTAGTGGACTTGATCGCATACGTGGGTTGCCTAAGCCTAAAGGGGACAACCATATTGTGTGCTCTTCCCTTTGACATGCTAAGATGGTTGCAGGTTCACATCCTCCTCACACAATGACCATGACAACTGAACCAGTACTACTTTAAAATCTTGACACTGTAGGTACTTCATGTGTCTAATCTTTTGGAGGTAAATGGTATGTGCTTGTGATTGTTGATGATTATTCTGGATACTCTTGGGTTTACTTTATGACATCTAAGAACGAAGCTTTTAGTTACTTTAGAACTTTATGTCCTAGATTATCAATTGATCACCCAGGATCAATAAAAGCAGTTAGGAGTGATAACGGAACCAAAATTAAAAAAAAATCATTTTATCACTTATGTGCTAAAAATTGAATAGATCATCAATTCTCTTTACTATATGTACCTCAACAAAATGGTGTCGTAGAGAGAAAGAACAGGAGCATAGTTGAGATGGCTAGGACTATGTTTGATGAATATCAAACTCCTAGGAATTTTTGGTCTGATGCAATTGCAACCACTTGTTATGTCTCAAATCGTGTTTTCTTGCGTTCTAAGCTAGGAAAAATTCCATATGAGCTCCACTTTGGACAAAGGTCTAGTGTCACTCATTTTAGGATCTTTGGCTGCGAATGCTTTATTAAGAAACATGGTAATTTTGATGATTTTGAAGCTAGATCTATTGATGGCATGTTTCTTGGTTATTCATCTCATACTAGAGGCTATTGTGTGCTTTTACTTGACACTAACAATATTGTGGAGACTTGCGAGGTTTATTTTGATGAAGCTACCCCAGGTACTAGCTCTAATATTGCAGGTCAGATCCATATTCGCTTTCTCGAACCACAAGTTCTTCAGTTTGTGATGAACATGAAGAAGAAGGATCTTGTAAAGTTTCTACTCCCCTCCGCATCCTCAAAAGTCATCCTCCACAATAGATTATTGGGAGCTTGCACAAACAGGTCACACGATCCAGGTTTTTCGATCCAAACTCTCATGCGCATTCTGCTTTTGTTGCTTCTTTTGAACCCAAAGATAAATCACACGTACTCAATAATGAATCTGGGATTATTTCCACACTAGACGAGTTAGAAAATTTTGAAAGAAATGACGTTTGGAAACTTGTACCTCCACCTCAAGATCAAACTTTAATTCGAACTAAATAGGTGTTTAAAAATAAAAAAATAAGTGAGGATAGGGTTGTGGTTAGGAATAAGGCTAGGTTGGTTGCTCAAGGTTTCACAAAAGTTGAAGGTCTAGATTATTGATGAAAACTTTGCTCCCGTTGCTAGATTATAAGCCATAAGATTTTTATTAGCCTTTGCTGCATCTAAAGGACTCAAGTTATATAAAATGGATGTCAAAAGTGCTTTTCTTAATGGCCACATAGATGAGGAAGTTTATGTTAAGCAACCACCCAGCTTTGAAAATTAAAATTTTCTTAATCATGTTTACAAACTATCAAAAACTTTTTATGGTTTTAAACCAGCCCCTAGAGCATGGTATGATATGTTAAAAACATTCCTACTTGAAAAGGGTTTTACCATGTGTAACACCCTCATTTTCATTCATTATGCAATGCATTCATTCCCATACATGTTTAACATAATGCAATACAAAAAGGAACAAGATTAAAATGAATTAGAGGCAAAAGAAAAACTAAAATCAGCCTTGGGTACGGACTCGTCCGGACCTCGCCCCTGACTAGTCAGTTATATCAGTCTGTTGTGGCTCTATTCAGTTCTTTCAGGGCAACAGACTTGTCCGCTACTTGGTACGGACTAGTCTGGTTTTGCTATTAACTTCGTCCAGACATGTCCATTAATTTATGGACTAGTCTGATTTTTAAGATGGAAAGCCCCAAACTTGTCCAGATAATTTCATTTTAGTCTGGAATCCTTTTTCGACGTGGTACAGCGGACTTGTTAGCTTACTTCAGAACCGAAAAAAGAATTGTTCGGCCTTCATACGGACTAGTCCAGTTTATAGGGTTTCGATTCTGATTCCTATTTTCCTCCACAGCGAGTTATTAGGTGATTGACATATTTGAACCCTAGAACGTCGTGCCCCACCCCTAGAGAGCCTAGTGGGACCCCACCAAGACCCTACCTGCCCCACCAGCTCGTACTAGGATTTCACCCTAACCCCACCACTCCTTGCCCTGTATAAACAACCCGAAGCCCTTCTCTCACCCCTGCCCACCTGAGAAAACCCCATCACCCTGCCGTCTCACAATGAGCCGTCATTCTTGAGAGAAGAGGCCCTCGTCGCAAAGAAGAGAAGGAGGAGGAAGAAGAGGATGAAGAAGAAGAAGGGAAAGGAAGGATCAAGCAAGATCTTTGCCGTCAGTGCGTTCTTCTTCATCAACTCTTCGACGTTAACATTCTTCTTCTACGTCTTGTCGCTGATTCATCGTCAATGGATATAGACGTCATGTTTCATGCGTTACAAAAAATCTAGGACCGTTGGATCATTACATTCATGGTAACTACCCTAGATCCAACTTTCCACGTTGATTTTGACCCAACACTTGACTCAAACCGTGCCCTAATTGGGAAGTTTGCAAACCCTAAACCATAGCGGACTTGTCTGGTCCAGAGCAGACATGTACGACCCCAGTGTGGACTAGTCCTGTTTCTGAATTCCTGAATATCCTGAAACTTTCCCAATTTTTTTGGAAATGACTCGAACCTTGCTCGAACCTATAAAACCTAGTTGTAACTAGTTAGTAAGCAATAGTTGTAACTTAATAATGTATACTATCTCATATTTGGATCATTCATGCATATCAGATATTGAGTACTATGTGAGCATTTATTGATTGTAATGCTTATTCTGCATGGTTGTCACGCGAAATAGAAGGAAACACTCTAGAAGGTGCTTACAGGGACCTTTAGCACCAGAACTTTGAAGCTCACGATTCAAACCAGCCATCAGAGCAAGGCAAGTTCCCTTGAACATTTGGATTTTGTTTTGAGATGTTTTATTTCAAACTTGCATGCTTGTGTCAAATTGATGGGAAAACAAATGAATAGTTGTCTACTAGACTTGTATGTCCATCCTTGTCGCTCAAATGTAATGTAGAGAGTTGGGAAAGGTATTTTACACTTTTGCTCCACTTTACTCAATTGGGATTGGCAATAACGAAATGACTTAAATATGAACTAATGAACATATGAACAATGTGAATTGATGATAATGACCTTTTAGCAACATGGAACCTAGGGATCTAAGCAAGCAGGTTATGTGGAATGGATTGGATGATTTGGTGGTTTTGCTTGGTTTAGATCTAAGGACCGGTTCATGGAGCGACCACCCAGGATTACGGTGCCACCACAGGGCCAATTATGGGTGTGGCTTAGACAATTAGTTATTGTATTGCCAACATCATTCGGATCATATGGAAGGCTCGGGGAATGGGAGTCGGTTGGGTTTGCAATAGTGGCGAGACTACCCTTGAATCCGAACGGCACAAGAGGGGGCCCTTGGATGGATGTGCTGAGTTGTGAGACATCACCTTCGGTAAAATTATAGTGGGTTCACACATGCTGGTAATCACTTTTTAAAGGCTATTTTGTGATCTGTTGGCCGCACCCCTAGGGAAGTGTGAGATGGTATAATGGAGGTTCTTAGTCATCGAAAGGTGATGATATCATGAACTTGTGGGTAAAGTCATGACCGGTTACGAGTGACCTGGACCCTCACATGATTTGAGTTATGGACCTGAGTATTGAATATGAGCTGTAAATCGATATTGCGTTATGGAAGTGATTATGGTTACTTGGGTATAGATGGATATGGTTATTTATGGTTAATGGTCATTTATGGTTGGTGAATTGTAATTGATGAAATTGGGTACGGTATTGTTGGTTACTTTGGTTATGATGGGAATTGACCTCACATAGTAATCATAAGTCGCATTTTCTTACTTTTATGATTGAAATGTACTTTCCACAATAAACCATTGTTATCAACTTTATTTAAGCTACATGTCTTTTTTCCCACACTTGCTGAGTATGACATGTACTCAATCTTGCTATTCCCACATGAGTTTAGTAACAGGTCATAATTTGGAGTACTAGGCATGCGTGTTACCGTCAAATGCCTATGGGATGGACTCTACTAGTGCTTAGTTTTTCTGCTGCAGTATTATTAGAACTTGTATTAGAGACTATTTGAATATTGCGATAAGGTACTATTTATTATTCAAAACATGGTTATTATCTAAATATCGCTTCTGATGCACTCGTGTATGTGTGATCAACATCCTGAGCACACATATGCATCACACGTGGTTCATTCTCGGAACCGGATGTCACAAATTGGTATCAGAGTTGTGTTTGACTGTAGGACGCAAACCTAGGTAGAATGGACACCACAAACTACTTAGGAATTCTTCCATAAAAAGTTACTTTCAAAATTTCTTGTTGTTGCACTATTTTACTCTCTATTAGTTATATTTTGATAGAAAAGTGTGTGGTTTTGCTACTGCTGCTGCAAATTTTACCTCTTTTCCAACTTTTTGAGCTATTGCACATCCTCTTACCTTGTTTTATGACTGCTGCAATTTCAAAAATGCATATACACTTTCCTCTAATGTTCTAATGTTTTCTCCATAGATACCTCACACTAAAATGATGGCGCGCAAGAAAACTCGTATGCCGCCTCTTCGAAGCAGGCTTATGCCTTACAATGAACCACTGAGAGAACCAGTCCTAGAAGAGGAGGAAGTGAGATCCCCATCAGAAGAAGTTGAGCATGAGCACACTAACACAACGGGGGAAGATCTTGAAGAGGTGGAGTTCTATGGTGATGATAAATATGAAGATGAGGCACGTGAGCAAGATGAAGATTAATTACATGAGGAGGAAGAACCCTATGATGATCAGCCATAGGGAGGCAACCAAGAAAACGAGCCCGCAATGCAAAATGATGAAGCCACAACTCAAGAGAATGTACCTGCAGTCCAGGAAATGCACCCACACCTATTGGAGCTAGAAAGGAGGAAAAAGGTCCAGTTTTCCATTTTGCTCAAGAATTCCATACCGATGGGACCGATGGAGGATTTGCAGCTAAGGCATTGAAGGATTTCCTTGACCAATGTAATATGCAAATCGGAGTATTATGTTGAGAGGATTCCTCGCTATGGATGTGAAGAATGGAAGGCTCAAGTTACAGTTCTTGCTAAGGACGTTGTGATCACCCAACACTTTGCGCCCACATGGAGATCCACCAGGGAGCAAGCTATTAATGAAGTTGTTTGGGAAGCCCTCACCAGGTTGTTTTACTCCTACTGTGAGCGGCTTGGAGGTACTAGCTTTGCGCTACAACCACATTGCAAGAATGGAACAAGAGAAATCATGGGACCACAAGAAGGAGCTCAGTCTGATCCTCATACCATCGACAAGAGTCAGAGGATGCTTCTGAATTTATGAAATCGCTATGTCCACGCCCCGGAAAAGATATGCGACCACCGACATGCCACCGTGGAGATTGTACGTCATGGAACGGCAAGAGGAGGTCCGTGCCACTGTGGAGACGAATGATGTGGCAAGCTCAACTGCACCTACATGGATGGCCAATTCACCTTGGCGTGTGTCCGTATATGACTAGCCGCCACCGTCACCTTCGCCGCCTCACGGCCAAAACAGCCACGGCTCTCACGATTAAGTCTAGGACACATGCTGAGAAGTTTTGAAGACGTTTAGATCGTAATAGCTATAGTTAGTGTGGTGTGCTGAATTTTCTATGGTGTGTGCTTGTGATTTTGTGCTTGGTGTGAGTTGTGGAACGCTTTGGCGATTTGTCCACATCCACACATAGTAGGGAGATGTGGGATGCTTCGGCACTTGTCCATATTCCTCATACAGGGTTATATCAATAAAGAGAGTTGATTAGTTTCATATACTTTGATGCTTATAGTTTGGGGACATTTTCTCTCAAATTCTGAATTCTTCCATATCATACTCTTTCTCCACCCACAGATGACGAGGGCAACACGTAACCAAAAGAACATCAATGGTGATGATGACCATGTTGATGTTCCTCACAATGTCAACCTTGTACCTGATGCCAGCAACATGGAGCGCCTCATAGCTATTCAATGAAGCCTAGAGAGGGGGATATTGATCCCTGAAACGCATAACAAACAGATCAAATGCAGGGAGGTCAGACTAGTCTGGTATGGTGCGGACTAGTCCGGTATACGTGGACTTGAGAAACAAAGTAGATCTTTAATTATAATTCTAGAGGTCAATCCAATGGAAAGCAATTGAAAATTTCAGTGTATTATGAAAACGAAGTAAGATATTGCAATTATCAAGTTTGATCCAGTGTTTCAATGTGAACTACACAAGACTATGCAAGCCCTAGAGTATGATGAAAATAGAACAAGAACACGAGACAAAATATTTTATCCCGAGGTTCGATTCCACGGAGGTTTCTATGTCCCCGTTGAGGAGTCTACGGTGGACCAGGTCTTCACTAACCCTTTCCTCGTTGAATTGCCACGGAGGCCGATTCACAGTCACTAACCACCAAGGGGAAAATAACTTGTTCAAGAGGTCTTCTAACAAGTTGAGGGCTCCCCAAAGATTATAATGATCGAACACCACCAAACACACTCAAAAAATGTACAATAAAAAATGAGAGTGTGCGAGAGATCAAACCTAAGAGCTCAAGTTCGTGTAGAACAAGTTCTCTCCTTTGTCCAATCCCTAATCCTCAAAGATTTGATCCTTTTAGGTTTAGAATGAGTGGAGAGAAGTGTTTTTTTGCTCTTGGGAGGTGTTCTGGCACAGGGAGTTGAGAGTATTTGTCGTGTGGCCGTGCACTTCTTTTTATACTAGGGTTTCCAAAAGTTACCGTTAGGGTTTGCGAGGTCCGCACTAGTTCGTGCTAGACACTGGACTAGTCTGGTGTGCGTGTGTGAATAACCCTAAGTGTTGATCGATACCAGACTAGTCTGTTAAGGAGCGGACTAATTCGATTTTAGTTAGACACTTTTCGGACTAGTTCAATGTATATCAGACTTGTTTTGTGTGATGAAAACGTGTATAACTAAGGACAAGTCTGCACTTGGAGGACTTGTCTAATTTTAGTCAGAAAGTTTTCGGACTAGTCCGATGGATATTGGACTTGTCCAGTGTGGTGAAAACATGTAAAACGGAGGACAATTCCGCACTTGGAGGACAAGTGATTTTAGTTAGAGAGTTTTCGGACTAGTCCACTAGATATCGGACTAGTCCCCTCTTCCTAATATTTGTGCAGTGAGTGCAATCTTTTTCACATGAGCTCTTGGGGTGTGTTTCTCCAACACACTCCTTACAAAATAAATCTATTTTTTCATGTCTTGAGCCCATTTCATTTTGGATCTTCATTCTCCTTTCTTTTTGTGATTTCCTTCTATTCTCTTTAAGATCTGCGCTCATATCCACAATTTTGTTAGGATCTCATTTGCTTATCATTAATCAACCAAAACCCACAAGGGATGCCTAGATGCACTTTCAATTTCCCCCTTTTTGGTGATTGATGACAACCAATTGAGATTACAGAAATATGATGAAAAATTCAGATTTTCATGAAGTGTGCACATATGAGTTTTGAGAAAAATTGTGAATGTAGAAGTACTACTCATATGTGCACTCTTTGTGGTGGGATGCAAAACTATGTGTGTGTGAGCAATAATATTGATGTGAATGAGGTAAAACACAAAACCATAACAACATCAAGATTTTCAAATACACATCGCAACTTTAAGGCATAAAACATTGATCATAATAAAGCATAATCATAACATCATAATACATGTCCAAAAGCATAATCAGAACATAATATAAGTTTTACAGGACCAAATAAGAGCAGCAGGCACAAAAGAGATCTAGGACTCTCCTTATCACCCTGAGCTATGACCTAGGACTCCACCTCAATCTCCCCCCCTTTGACATCAATGCAGCAAAAAGGAAGAGAAGGAGGGATCTACTCGTTGTCGGTCCTTTTTTTATCTTCTTCATCAGGCTAAGGAGGAGGAGAGGAAACACTCATCGTGCCCCTAAGGCCAAAGTAAGCAAGCTCAGAGTCAGTGAGAGTAGGAAGCTCCAAGAAATCAGATCCAGAGTCCTGTGAAATAACAGGAGACCCAACAAGCTCAATCTCCAGTTTTTGGCAAATGGCTTTGACATTTTCCTTCATGTACCACTTTGGCTCCTTTCTTGCCTTGTTCAACTTGTGTATCTTCACCTAAGATTTACGGCAAGAACCAAACATAGCAACCAAATACTTCATGACCCCACTAGCGGACCCCTTGCGAGATGGAGGGGGCCTAAAGCTAGAGGGAGCCCTTGCTTCTTCTTGGGCTCTCCTTGGGGGATCTTCACTTGACGCAGGGGAGGGAGCTTTTGGAAGAGTGGCTTGAGATGGATTCAGAGGCCTTAAAGCAGTATTCCCCACATCCTTCACAAACTCAATTCCTGTGACCTTCTCAATCATAAACATAATATATGGCGCATAGCCACAGGAACAGTTCAGAGTGCAAGAGATGTTCATCATTTCATTCCAAATGTAGTCGAACACATCAAATCTTCTCCACTGGCTTATCACCTTCATCAAGCTCCTCAAGTAACCTGGGACGCTGCCAGCATCCCCATCCTTAGGAGCAATCATCTTCCGAAGCACTCGATTCAGGACAACATAGAATGGCTTCATGTTCTTGGTTGATGGAGGATAGTAAGAATACGAGTATCATAGAGGAACTCCATCTTGTCCTTCTCCAGAGGGTTGTCATTGTGGATTATGTTCTCATGGTTCCTGATATCCTCGAGATGTAGCAACTTGGCAGATTCAACATAAGAGATGGAATAGATTGATCCATGAGTCATCCAAGTTACTCTTTCTTCACCTGTATTGGCAAAGTGGCATGTGGAAAAGAATTGAGCAATTACTTCATCATTCCAGTTGTATCTAAAAGATAACAGATCCTTTGGACCATGCCTCGCTGTTGCAACAACTAGCTCATCAAAAGCATCACAACTCTTCTTTTCGATGTAGTTCCAATCTATATCCACTGACTGCGAACTACTGGAATCTTCATTGTGAGGTAGACACTGCTGTAGTAGTCCAAGTGGAAGTCACTCGAAAACCTTGGATCAGCAACCACCTTCCCATTGCTATAAGCATCAACCTTCCTGAGCTTCCAAGCAACATCGCTGCCCTTTCCATTGAATCTCTCTTCTGAAGAACTTCTGTTTCTCTGTCTTGGTGGAGCCATCTTCTGGGGCCCAATTGGGCTAGAGGCAATTTCTTTCTCTTTGCCCTTAGTTTGGTGAGGAGCTGCCGAGCTAGCTCCAACTACGTCTTTGCCCTTGGAAGTTGGTTTCTTAGCTGGGACCTTCCGTCCACCCGAGGTGGAGTTGCAGAAGGTTCAACAACACGCTCTTGCCTTATGTTGGAATGAGGCTCCAAAGCATGAGGCAATGTCTCTTGATCTGTTTCGACATCAAAGTTAGAGAAATTCTGATTTGATGTCGACATTATCCTAACAAATTAGACATATATGACATGGATAAGAATTGGTGACAAGGGATTGCATTGAGTTGAGATATGCTAGAGATTTGATCAGTACACACCGCACTTGTTCGTAGCTTTGGCGTAGACTAGTCTGATGTACCAGACTTGTCCACACAGATAACGGTCTAGTCTGGTATGCGGCTGTTCAAACCATAGCTAAATGAAATTTGGAGTTTGTTGATGCAAAAGGAAAAAGAGTAGATGGAATACATCAAGGAAAAATTTATTGGCAAGAGGAATCAAGCTATTTGAGCAATACCAAGGGAAAATTGAAAATTTAGGGTTTGGTGAGAAAGATTATCAAATCATTCGATTCGAGGAGTTTGGCGTTGTTGGTGCATATTGGTCCATGGTCTTCGATCTCCTTGCAATGTAGATAGATTCCTACGGAGATTTGAGCGGATTTGATGGAGAACTTGCGTGATCGCCTTGGGAGCACTTGAGTGTGGAGAGAAAATGTGAGGGAAGTTGTGAGGAGGAAGAATAGGGGTCTGCACCGGCCTAAGGGGTTAAGGCGTCCATATACCGGACTAGTCCGTGGTCAAAGCGGACTAGTCCGGACAAGTTAACACTATGCGGACTAGTCAGAAGTGTGCGGACTAGGCTGGGGTAACCACAGACTAGTCTGTGATCACCTGGTCAGGAATGTATAAAACCTTTCGTATATATATCCGAAGGTGCCTAATAAAGAAATAGAGTACAAAGACACACAAATATTATTGATGAATATGATCAGTAAACACACAACAATCAAGCTATGACCATAATTCATCAAGATCTAATAATTAACATAGTTTTGGAGAGAAAAAAAATGGAAAGATGAGTTTTCAACAAAAGAACTTGATTTTAAAGATGGCATACATATATGCAATATTTCAAGCCACGTTCCGGCATCAAGGATATTTAGTTCATTTCGAAGCTCACAAACGCATTTTTCATCAAGTGGCTTGGTAAAGATATCGGCTAGTTATTTCTCACCTTTGACATGGGAAATGGCTATGTCTCCTTTCATTAATTGGTCTCTCAATAAGTAGTGTCGGATATCAATGTGTTTGGTTGTATAGTGCTCAACAGGATTGTTTGCAATTTTAGTAGCACTCTCATTATCACAAGGAGTGGAATACAGTTCATATTGTAACTGTAGTCCCTTAGAGTTTGTTGCATCCAGAGGAGTTGTGCACAACAACTTTCGACTGCAACATACTCTGTTTCGGCTGTGGACCAGGCAATGGAGTTCTATTTCTCGGAGGACCAAGAAACTAGGGACCTACCCAGAAATTGGCAAGTACCGAAGGTGCTTTTTCTATCTACCTTGCATCTGGCATAATCTACATCAGAGTATCCAACGAGATTGAACTTTGAACCTTTAGGATACCAAAGGCCTAGGTTGAGTGTATAAACTAAATATCTCAAGATCCTTTTTACGGCTGTCAAATGACATTCCTTAGGATTGGCTTGAAACCTTGCACACAAACATACACTCAACATGATATCTGGCCTAGATGCAGATAAATAAAGTAGAGAGCCAATCATGGAGTGGTATACCTTTTGATCCACGTTAGGTCGATCTTCATTAGGATCTAAGTGGTCATTTGTCGCCATGGGAGTCTTTATTGGCTTCGCTTTGTCCATGCCAAATTTCTTGAGAATGTCTTGGATGTACTTTGTTTGGCTTATGAATGTTCCTTCCTTTAGTTGCTTCACTTGGAATCCCAAAATGTATCTCAGCTCTCCCATCATGGACATCTCGAATCTATCTGCCATGATTTTACTAAATTCTTGACAAAAAGATTTGTTAGATGAACCAAATATGATATCATCAACATAAATTTGACAAATGAGTAGATCAACATCAAAGTGCGTGGTAAACAAGGTGTCATCTGCTTTACAAATTTTGAAGCTATTTTCAACTAGAAAATCTCTAAGGCACTGATACCAAGCTCTAGGAGCTTGTTTGAGACCATAGAGAGCATTACACAGTTTGAATACATGGTCGGGGTACTCTTGATCTTCAAACCCAGGGGGTTGTTCCACGTACACCTCCTCCTTCATCGTTTTGTTGAGGAAGGCACATTTGACGTCCATTTGATATAGCTTGAATTTATGGTGAGTAGCATATGCAAGTAATATACGAATTGATTCAAGTCTAGCTACTAGAGAAAAAGTCTCGTCGAAATCCAAGTCTTTGACTTGTGAGTAACATTTGGCCACAAGTCATGCATTGATCCTTGTCACCACTCTGTGTTCGTCTTGCTTGTTTCGAAGGACCCATTTAGTGCCAACGACGTTGGACTTGGGTCTTTCAACAAGTTCCCATACTTCATTCATCTTGAAGTTGTTCAATTTTTCTTGCATCGCCATCACCCATCGGGATTTCATAATGCACCTTCAACCCTATATGGTTCCAAAAAGGATACAAAAGAAAAGTATTCACAAAAATTAGCTATACAAGATCGAGTTGTCACTCCCTTTTGGATGTCTCCAATTATGTTGTCAACGGGGTGATCTCTTTGTATGCTTTGGTGTACTCGTGGATGTGGCACTTGTGGTCTTGAATCCTCATGATCACCATCTTCTTTTTCTCCCCCTGGATAGTTGCCCTCATTAATTTTTTGATTATCTTGATCTCCTTGAGGTTGATCTTCTGTAGAAGCTCCTCCTTGATCATTTTTCTTCGTTCGTGGTTCATCTTCTTCATTAGGATTTTGAGATGATGCTTATGGTCGAATATCGCCCAGTGTCATTCTTCTCGATGCTTGACATGGAGCTTCTTCTTGATCTAGCACACAATGGTTAACTTGCTCTACTTGAGAGCCGTTAGTCTCATCGAACACTACATCATGTGCTACTTCAACAAGTACAGAGGCTTTGTTGAAGACACGATAAGCATAGGTGTTCGAATCATAGCCAAGCAAGAAACCTTCATCGGACTTCGAAGCGAACTTCGAAACCCTAGGCTTCTTGTTTAGAATATAACTTTTTGAACTGAAAACTCGAAAGTATGAAAATTTGGTTTTTTACCGGTGAGTAGTTCATATGAGGTTTTCTTGAGTAAACAATGACGGAATATTCGGTTTCTGGCGTGACAAGCGGTGTTAACCGCTTCGGCCCAAAACCGGTCCAAAGTCTTGTACTCGTCGAGCATTGTCCTCGCCATCTCAATGAGTGTTCGGTTCTTCCTTTCGGCTACTCTGTTTTGTTGAGGATAATATGGTGCTGAAAATTCATGCTTTATTCCTTCCTCATCTAGATACTTCTCAACTTGAGTATTCTTGAATTTTTTTTCCATTGTCACTTCGTATGTTCTTGATCTGCAATGAGAATTCATTTTGAGCTTGCCTGAGAAACTTCTTGAGTGTTCCTTGAGTTTTTGTCTTATCATGCAAAAATAAAACCCACGTGAAGCACAAAATATCATCAACAATGACTAAACCATATTTATTACCACCGATGCTTATGTAAGCAATTGCACCGAATAAGTCCATGTGGAGGAGTACAAGCGGTCTTGTTGTAGTCATGACATTCTTCACGGGATGGGGTGCTCCTACTTGCTTCCTGGCTTGGCACGCGCTACAGGGCTTATCTTTCTCAAAAACAACATGCTTCAAACCTCAGATGTGATTGCCTTTTAGAAGTTTTTGTAGATTCCTCATACCAACATGTGCTAGCAGCGCTACAGCCAGCCCATGTTAGTTTTTGCAATCAAGCATGTGTCAAGTTCGGCTTTATCTTTGTTGAAGTCAACTAGATAAAATTTTCCCTTTAGCACACCCTTGAATGCAGTAGAGTTATCACTCCTTCTAGAGACGGTCATGTCCTCATTAGTCAATAAAAAATTATAATATTTGTCACATAGTTGAAATATGGAAAAGAGGTTATAATCTAAGGAATTGACATGTAAAATATGAGAAAGTGTATGCTTTGACAAAATTGCAATTTTACTGGTACCTAGCACCCTTCCTTGACTTTTATAACCAAAACAAATGCCTTCGCTCGAGTCTTCATTTTGTTCATACTCCACAAACATTTTTTTCTCCGGTCATGTGATTTGTGCATCCACTATCCAGAACCCATTTGCCTCCACTGGATGAGTAAGCCTGCAAAAAGAAATCATGCTTTGGTCTTAGGTACCCAAGCTTTCTTGGGTCCTTTGAGGTTAGTCACAAGTGACTTGGGCACCCACACATGGGACTTGGTGTTCTCCTGGCGTGGCCCAACATATTTAGCATAAGTTTTTCCATAACCATTTTTTATAAGCACATATGAAGCATCAAAGGTTCCAAACAAGATTTGTTGTCCATATGAGTTCACAATTTTCAATTTATCAATGTTATCACGATTTCCAGCTTTGTAAGAGTTTCCCTTGACAAAATCCTTGTCATTCTTGTGGCTTCTAGCGTTTTGCCTTTCACCATGAGAATACCCAATGCCATATTTAACATTAGGAGGTCTTGTGACTGAGTATGCACTGCGTGCATATTTGACCTTCTCCTTTTCAAATATGCCACTTTGGGAGGGATGCTTGTCTTTTGTCAAGTTGGACTTTTCTTTCAAGTTGATGTTATTTTTAGCACATGTACAATTAATGACCGTTTTGGACTTGATATGTTGAGAAGGTGATTTTGAAGAGGATGAAGTACCACTTTGCTTGAGTGACTCAACTTGTGTCTCAAGGATCTTGTTATCTTTGGTTAAGTTAGCAAGTTCATCCTTGATAGTCATGTTTGAGTCTTTTAACTTCAAACAAGCTTCCTTGCTTGAATCTAGCTCAAGTTCCAGTGATTTACTTTGCTCCTTCTCAAGCTTAAGGAGCTTTTCAATCTCAAGATATTCCTGCTTTTGGAGAATGATCATATCTTCTTGGCGATTGACTAGCTCCTCCTTATCAATAATCTTATCCATTAGAAATTCCATTTTAGCAGTAGTCTTTTTATATAAACCACTAAGCATGTCTTCATCATCACTAGAATTGTCAATATCACTAGTAAGAGAAAGCGAGGAGGAAGATTTAGTTATAACCTTTCTTTTTCCTTGCTTGGCCATTAGACATGTGTAGTCAGTGTCCTTCCATGGGATCATGGTTGGGAAAAGAGTGGCCATAGACATGTGTTGTCAGTGTCCTTCCATGGGCTCATGTCCTTCCTTGGTAGGCTTCTTGATGGCTATAGTGGCCATCTCCTCTTCTTCTTCAAATGAGGACTCATCGTTGGAGTCCCACTCCTTCCCTAGATGTGCTTGGCCATATTGCTTCTTTTTCTTGAATACTTTCTTTTGTTGAGGCTTGCTATCATTAATCTTCCTCTTATTATCTTCACGTGGACAATCAACTATGAAATGATCATACTCTCCACAATTATAGCATGCACGTCTAATCTTAGGTCTTTGTGTGTCCCTATGTCTTACTTCATTTGAGCTGTCATCTTTTCTTCTTCTCATCATTTTCTTGAACTTCTTCATGAACAAGATCATGTCTTACTCATTGACATCACTGCTTTCATCATCAACATCATCTTCCTCAGGAGCTTCTCGAGCTTCCTTTGATGCGGGCTTGCAGGTTGCCTTTAGACCAACTCCTTTCTTTGCCGAGGTAAGTTCGGCATGTTCCTTGACATGCTTGGTTTCCTTCTCCATCATTTCAAAGTTAATGATCTTGCCAAAAATTTTGTTCGGGGTCATTTTTCAATACCCTGTACTCTCTCTAATCATAGAGCAGAGCATCAAGTTCCAAGGCATGAATGCCCTAAGAATCAGTTTAACCACTTCATGATCTGTCCACTTCTTGCTACCATAAGCTTGGACTTTGTTGACAAGAGACTTTAGTCGATCATACATGTCTTGGGGTGATTCACATTCTTGTATAGCAAATCTTCCCAATTCACCTTCAATCATCTCAATTTAGCTTTGCGTACATGACGATCACCTTCATTTGCAGTTTTGATAGTATCCTAGATTTCCTTTGCAATCTCGAGTCCATCCATCTTGGTGAACTCATCTCGGCTCAATTATGATGTGATGACAGCTGCGGCTTGAGTATTTCGATGAATAGCTTGCTCTTGACTTGGAGTTAGCTCTTCATCATCATCCGGAATATATATCCCTGTACTCACAATGTGCCAAAGACTTGGGTTCAGAGATACGAGATGCATTTTCATGTTTTGTCTCCACATTGAATAGTCATTTCCTTCAAAGTAGGGTGCTTTTCCTAATGTAATTGACAAGTAATGACTATTATTAGAATTTAAACACTAATAGTTAAAAGGATATCAGGAGTAGTCTGTGTGACTACTCCCCCTTTTCTTCTCATCTTCAGTCTTCTTCTATCTTTTTGGAGAGAGTGCCTTCTTCCGCAGAAGAGCCTTGAGTTAAAGTGTCTCCCCATCATCATCCTCACAGTCTTGTATGGCATCGAGGAGTTTCTCTAGTCTTTGGTTCCTTTCATCATCACCCTTTTCGTTGTTGAAGCTCTTGTGTTCATCCTTGATGTCCGACATCGTCTCTTCGAGCGGTGAGTCTCTTTTGAAGAGTTTAGCTATGATACCAGTGGAATGCATCCTAGGGGGGTGAATAGGCTTTTTGAACTTTTATGAGTCACTGAAACACTTAACAAACAGATCAAATGCAGGGAGGTCAGACTAGTCTTGTATGGTGCGGACTAGTCCGGAATACGCGGACTTGAGAAATAAAGTAGATTTTTAATTCTACTACTAGTTGTCTATGCAACAGAAAGCAATTGACAATTTAAGTGTATTATGAAACCTAATTAAGATATTGCAATTATCAAGTTTAGTCCAATGTTTCAATGTGAATAAAACAAGACTATGCAAACTCTAAGGTATGATGAAAATAGAATAAGAACACGAGACAAAAGATTTTATCCCAATGTTCGACTCCACGTAGGAATCTACGTCCCCATTGAGGAGTCTACGGTGGACCGGGTCTTCACTAACCCTTCTCTCGTTGAATCGCCACAGAGGCCAATTCACAGTCACTAACCACCATGGGGAAAATAACTTGATCAAGGGGCCCTCTCACAAGTAGATTGCTCCCCAAAGATTACAATGATCAAAGACCACCAAACACACTCAAAAGATGTACAATAAACAATGAGAGTGTGTGAGAGATCAAACCCAAGAGCTCAAGATCGTGTGGAACAAGTTCTATCCTTCGTCCAATACCTAATCCTCAAAGATTTGATCCTTTTATGTTTAAATTGAGTGGAGAGAAGTGTTTTTGGGCTCTTGGGAGGTGTGACGGCACAGGGAGTCAAAAGTATTTGTTGTGTGGCTGTGCACCTCTCTTTATACTAGGGTTTCCAAAAGTTACCGTTAGGGTTTGCGAGGTCCAAACTAGTATGGGGTGGACACCGGACTAGTTCGGTGTGCGTTGGGAAAAACCCTAAGTGTTGGTGAATACCGAACTAGTCCGTTAAGGTGCAGACTTGTTTGATTTTAGTCAAACACTTTTCGGACTAGTCCGGTGTATATCAGACTTGTCCGGTGTGATGAAAAAGTGTAGAACTTAGGACAAGTCCGCACATGGACGACTTGTCCGATTTTAGAGTGAAAGTTTTCGGACTAATCCGGTGGATATCGGACTTATCCGGTGTGGTGAAAACATGTACAACTGAGGACAAGTCCGCACTTGGAGAACATGTCCGATTTTAGTCAGAGAGTTTTCAGACTAGTCCGATGGATATCGGACTAGTCCACTCTTCCTAATATTTGTGCAGTAAGTGCAATCTTTTTCACTTGAGCTCTTCGGGTGTGTTTCTCCAACACACTCCTTACAAAATAAATCTATTTTTTCAAGTCCTCAGCTCCTTTCCTTTTGGATCCTCATTCTCCTTTCTTTTTGTGATTTCCTTCTAATCTCTTTAAGACCTGCACTCATCTCAACAATTTTGTTAGGATCTCATTTGCTTGACATTAATCAACCAAAACCCATGAGGGATGCCTAATACACTTTCAGCTATGCAAAACTAGCTCATGCAGATCATGATGCAAACCTTGGGAAAGCTGGAAGCCAACATCAACAACCAAAACCACATGCATGTGCCACCACTACCACCACTACTCCTACCGCACCACAACCTTCTGGGAGAGTTTATGAGGACAAGGCCGCCTACTTTTGCTCAACCCAATGATCCTATGGAAGCTGATGACTGGCTGAAGTCTGTTGAGAAGAAGCTTGCTATTGTTCAATGAAGTGACCGGGAGAAGGTTCTCTTCGCATCACACCGACTAGTTGGAGCCGCTGCGAATTGTTGGGAAGCACTTTGCAATGCCCATGCTAATCAAGATAGAATCACTTGAGCTGAATTAAAGGAGAGTTTCTGCTCGCACTATGTACATGAGGGAGTTATGATACTGCAAAGGTAGGAATTTGAAAGCCTTAGGCAAGGAAGGATGAGTGTGACTGATTATGTTAATAAGGTCACACAACTGTCAAGGTATGCTATAGAGGACATCAATACAGACCGTAGGAAGCAATACTTGTTCATGAGGGGTCTGAATATTGAAATTCAAGTTCAATTGCTGAATAGTGACTATGCAAACTTACAGAAGCTTGTTGACAAGGCTATTGAGTTTGAAAGCAAGGTCCGTGAAATTGAACAGGACGGAAAGAGGAACATGCCATATCTGTGTGGGGACCAGAATCCCGACGGCCAAGGATCTCATTGGGTGGTGTCGTGCGATGCGACACCCAATAGTATACAAGAATAGAACGAGAACAAATTTACAATACCAAGTCTTTATTGACAAGCACAGCGGAAGTTTTAAAAGTACTAGCGAAAGGAAAGAGAACTATACATCATAGCTATGCTCTCAGCACTAGCTATGCAAAAGCAAAGTCATTCATGCCCTTGATACTTTGCACTAGCAACACGCAATTCACGGCAGCGTGCAGGGTTCCCACTCGCCTGTGAACCCTGGAGGGGGTGCATCCTCGTCATTAAACCTGTCATCAGTTGTATAATCTGCAAAAACTCGTTAACTGCAAACGTGAGCATAAGGCTCAGCAAGACTAACCCGTCTCACTAGACATATGCAAGGATGAGTACTAAACATAGGTAAGTAAATCATAAGGACTCGCCTATAAGTGGATCCTTATAGTCATGTTTTATTTAGCACCTGACATTCCTTAGGCACGACACATCATAGACTCCACAATCAAACAAGAAACGCTTTGCTGATGATATGACATGCACAAGGCACATAATGCTATTACAGCTAAAGTATGGGGAAACTGTAAACTTTTAATTGTACTATCTCTAAGCCAAACAAGGTTGTTCAAGCAATTTGTAACCAATATATCATATTCATCTGACTTCTTTAGTATTTACTATGTCACGGCGCAGTGAACAAGTGGTACTCTATTACCGCGAGGGACGGTGATTGCAATCAGGACATACCCGGAACAACACGACACATACGCACTTTCGGAAATGCCAGCGAGTACTTTCAGTAGTACCTACATAACGATTTAGTAGTAGTCGTATATGGTAACCTTTCACTAAACACTCGAATGTCAAACTGGTCGATCCGTCACGAGCAGGAGGTCACTGCGTGGGGCATACTTTGACGTGCCCACCAGCTGATTTACACCTTGCTACCCTCAACCCACGCCTATAAAACGGAACGGAATGCCTCGACAAACAATTATCAAGCTACGTCAGTTTATTGGAGCCCATTCCTGCAGTATGTCAACGGTACAATTCATGCTTGTCCAGCAGGACCGCAAACAAAACGGTCCTCAATCGACAAAAGCAGGGCTATGCACGTGAGACCACGTCTCACTACATCCTATCGGTACTCGGTCTCAATTTCATATTCATAAACCATTTTCTTATTCTAGAATCTCCCGTGTAATAAAATTCTTATCTCGCGAGTAGATTCCAACTACTCGACTTCTACCGAATTCCTATGAGTATAAGCATAGCAGTGTCTACTCAACGGGCCGTATACCTACCCAAGACTCCATAGGATTTGTGGGCCATGCATGTGGATGTCAAACACCTTAAACGTAATGCACAATCATCTGAAGACGTAATGTGAATTAAAACTGCAAAATACTGTAAGGAACTTAAATGCAAACCGGGGCTTGCCTGAATGCGAGTTTGAGTCTATGTTAGTTTCTGTCAGCTGGACCTCCAAGGCTTCCGGCTGCTCCTCGACTTCAGCTACTACACGATATGCATATACTAGGTATAAATGATTTTTTTGAATAATTAATATGCTTAAGGTGGGGTGTGTATATTAATATTAATATAAAATAAGATAATTATCTTAATTGACTTTGGGATTTTTATGGTGGATACTAGAGATTTTGGAGAAGACTCTTGCAAAGAACAGGAGATGATAAAGGATGTTTGTTATTCTTAACAATTATGGTAAGCAATAAGCTTCTCTAATTTTTGGTTGACATTTTTGGAGATGTATTATGGCTACCAAGGGTTGGATCATGTATATGGGGTCTCACTGATTCTAGCAAATTTGTTTCACAATTTTCTGAGCTTTCTACAGGAAGAAACTGATTTTTAAAGTTTGGGTAAATTTCTGGAAATTGATTTTTCCATTTTTCTCAATTTATAGCTACATGGAGGTTTGGAACATAGATCAACCCAGCAATTTAATTCTAATGAACTTGAAATTTTTACTGGAGATCTCATGTATTAATTATAAGGTTCTGACCAAAAGTGGGAATTTTCCAATTAACAGAAATGTAGGAATGAATTCTTTAAGCATTTTTTTCTCTGAATTATGGAGAAATTTCTATGGCTTTTCATACAAATCCAAGTGTATCACTGGACAGTATTCTTCATGCTGGTTCTAAGAAAATTTATTTGGGAATTTTTTTGATAATTCTATGGAGGTTATGGATTTTCTAAGTTGGGATTGAATCTGGATTTATTTTCCCATTGGAAATTTCAAATAAAAGGGGTTGGTCCCACTTCATTTGAATTCGACCAATTGGATTGGAGCCACAACGGGGTCACCGGGTTTAACCGCGCAGCCACACCGGATCCTATTCGCAACTGATCCCACGCGAGAGGGTTATGCTGAACGGTGGGACCCGCGTCTTCGTCTACCTCCAGACGCGGCGGCGCTCCTCGCCGGAACTGCGGCGGTGCCTTGTAGGGAATGGTACGTCGACCTCCTCTCGGCCTTGCCGTGACCGCTCCACCCTAAAATCGACTGCGCAATTCAATGGTGGTGTCCAATCATGCCGGCGATGCCGGAGACGGCAGCGTGACGGCGACGGCAGAGCTAGGGTTTCAGCCTTCGTCGAAAACGCTCGGGAATGGCTCAATAGCCTCAGGAAAGGGTTGGGAAGGTTCCTGGGGGTACCAGGAGCATGATTTGGTGGTCAGATTGGTGAGAAATCGTCGGCAAAGTTGAACTCGACGGCGAGGTACGGGTTTTCAACCGGCGGCTATGAAAACCCAAAATCCGACCTCGTTTCTTGATGGCATCCTCCCAATCTTTGTGAGGTGATGCGCCTGGAGATCTAGGAGATAATACCTTACTGGATTGACAATTAATCGTACGTAGAAACGGAATTTAACCGGTAATCTATCGATATCGGTACGAACTATTTTGGGGGAAAACTTGAGATAAAGGAGCTAGGAAGCATGCCAGTGGCTGAAACTTTACAAGAAGCATCTAGGTACCTTTGTGCACCTTATTGCTTCAAAGAGGAAGATGGAATCGGGCTTGAAGTGTCTGTCCTCGTGGAACAGGAAACTTCCCTTCGCGACTTCACCCGCGAGCGTCGAGGAACTTCTAAATACTGCACATATAAGCAGTGAATCAAACAAGCGATTGGACAGGAAGGAAGAGCAACTAGTTGAGCAACCTTTTGCTGTTCGAAGCACTGCAATTATTTGCGTCGTTTGGCCAGCGCATCAAGAATGGCGGCGGTGGTGCGGTGCAGTGGCGGAAGAATGAAAATAGAGGCGAGTGCTCGGGGTGGTGTTCACTTCAACCGGGGGAGAGTATTTATAGGCCAGGGAGGAGTAGGGGAGACGCCATGAAGCAGGCAGGTGAGAAGCTCCATGGTGCCCTGCATGCTGCGCGGTGTCGAGCTGAGGAACACACGAAAAACGGCGTGTAGAACTGCTGCGAGTGTGTCCCACTGACTGGTGGGTCCCATGACCCTTATCACTGTCCCTCCTCTGCAGACTTCAATTCTCCTATGAAATGGTGTCCAAAAATTCTAGGTATTTGTGGGGAGGCTTAAATAAGTATCTAGAATTTGATTCTGCAATTGGATTTTGAATTGGAGCAAGTTTCAATTGGATTTCAAATTCAAATTTGAATTTGGATGGAATTCAATGGTGCCACTGTTTTAAATAGCAATTGAGTTCCAAAATCTGTGAAACTATGGGAATAAGACAAGCAAGTTATGCTGATCATGAGTGTGTGTTCAAATCTTGATGTTCAATCTAGTTGAACAGAATTCATAACTTGAATTCAAAGCATGGTTTTGAATTTGCTAAGCGTCTCAAATAAAATAGCAAATGAAGTTCAAAATTTATGAAACTTTGCAGGAAGTCTATTTGGAATATTAGGAAACCGTAGAAAAATTTATGGCCTCTGAATTGAATAAATTTGACAGGGCCAAATATACAGTAGTATATATTCAATTTATATTAATTTGAATATCTATTTGGTACTGAATATTAAATTGGCCTAGAAATCATTCTTCAAATAATTTCCATCTTTGAAGAGAGGTCAAAAGAATTAATCTAAGTTTAATGGTGAAGTTCATTCCTCATGTTAATAAATTTAAACAGGAGTAGAAGAAAATATTTGATGAGAACATGTTTATAAGCATGGCTATAAATGGGTCTCTATTAGGGTTAACAACAAATTTACAACTGAACCTCATATGAAGGAAAATGTGGGATTTTACAATCTGGGACAGCCACAAGGAAGCAATGTCTGCCCCCGCTACACGCCACCCAATGTGCCACACTACAACACTTTTTCTCCTATATTTCGCCCAGCTAATCCACCCCGCCCGAATTAGCCAATGCAGCAACACCCTCCCATGCAAGAACCTCACTTACCCATGTTGCTTGCACCTCGTCCTAATATGGGTTGCTATGCTCAGAATCAATCTCGCTCTAGTTTCTCTGGCACCACTGGTAACAATAGATGATATACTTGTAGTCAGGTGGGACATGTTGATAATCAGTGCCCAAAGTCAGGGTAGGAATAAATGAACAATGCTCCGAGCCAGGATCCTAGGGCGAATGGAGGAGCAACTCAAGGCAACTGTGGACCACAAAATTTCGCTCGTGGCAAGGTGAACCACGTATCTGGAGTGGAGGCCCAACAAGCTGATGATGTTGTGATTGTTATGTTTCTTTCAAATTCCAACCCTACTACTATAATATTTGATTCTAGAGCATCTCATTTATTCATCTCATCAAAGTATGTCACAAAGTATATTATGCCTATATCCCACATGAAGTATACAATGTTCGTTAGTTTTCCTGGAGGAGAGATGACGACGAATATAGTATGTCCAAAAGTAAGTGTTAAAATAAGGGGGGGGAGATTTCCTCGCCAACTTTATAGTTCTAGATTCACAAGGATTGGACATAATACTTGGAACGGATTGGCTACAGATGCATAATCGAGTGATCCAGTGTGCCACACAGACTGTGCAGTTGACAAATGATGAGGGAACCAGTATAGAATTCAAGGCAGTTCAACCAACAACTAGAAAGGCAATGCTAAACCATGTGGAAGATGTGATATTAGAGAAAATTTTGATTGTTCGCGAGTATCTAGAGGTGTTTCTAGAAGAACTTCCAGGTATGCCACCTGATCGTGACATCGAGTTTGTCATTGATTTAATACCTGGAACTGCGCCTATAGCTAAAATGAATTAGTGGAGCTCAAGAAGTTCATTCAAGAGCAGCTAGAAAAAGATTTTATATGCCTGAGTTCATCACCATGGGGAGCCCCAGTGCTCCTTGTAGATAAGAAGAATGGATCCTGTCGGCACCATGCGTACCGGGTAACTCCTGACACCGCAAGCAAAGTCGAGGAGTTCCTATGTCCATGTGGCAGACGTATGAAGGGGATACGCATCCCGCGTAACCGGACCTACCTCCCTCCTTGAGGTAGCTCTGGTAGAGCCACATGCCTAGAAAAGTTGGATTTGCCTCCCTCATTAGGATAGCTTTGGTGCTACAACATGTCCTGTAGAGCCGGACTTGCCTCCCTCCTCAGGAAAGCTCAAACACTACCACATGCCCAATATCACCGGACCTATCCCCTAGTAGATGGAAGCTCCAGAGGTCCCACGTGTCAGCACTCGGAGCTACGTTAGCAACAGGAGGACATCGGAATCTCCAATGGTGCGGACATTCAAGGGCTGCCAATTAGCCGTTACAAGACCTAGTTAACACGTCATTTATACCATATTAATGACGCAAGATCAGGGGAATATTAAGACTGGTAACACTTCTGTTAAGGCATGTTATCACACAATTAACACCTCATTACACTATAGATCGTGTACAGGGTAGTTAATACAGCTGGGGGAACTTGTCGGGCCGGGCTCAACTATAACGGTCAGTCCTTATCATATAAAAGGGTTGCGCTGCACGGTAGAAGACATTCAATATAATGCCAATTGATCACACACGCTGACAAGCTCATACAACCAACACACACCACATGGAGAAGGGTATTTCCTGTGTCACCATCTTGTGCTTGATTTCGCTTTGCGCCCCAACCGAATACGAACCTCCGTGGACTACTTCTTAGCCGTAGTGCGGGATGTGTCTTAGTGCACACTTTGACATTTGGTGTGCCGAGTAGGGGGCATTAGATTTTCAAGAATTCAAAATGGTGAATTTTGCCGCCGCTTCATCCAATGGCTTGGCTGAGCAGCCTGCTGGATGAAATCCCACCAATATGCAGCAGCCAGCCAACGCTGTTGTCCCGATGGGTGTTGTTCCACCACCACCACCACCATCTCAGCTGTATGGTTTGTTCGCGTTAGTCTCTGCATTAAAAAACAACCATGAGAACGTATTGAATGCAGCGGGAACTCTTCTCGAGCATCTACCAGTGCAGGGAGCTCCTCCCACTATGTTGGAATAGTGGCATGCTGATGTGGAGCATTTGGTTGTAGATGCAGCCAATGCCATCAGCAACCAAGGTCCGCCAATTGCTGGGCTAGCACCTTCAAGGAACAGGACCTTGTCCGGTAGACCTGGTCCTCAGGCGTCACAGCACAGGAGACATGCGCCCACACAGCAAGTGACATCACTGCCCTTCAGGTCTCGTCGCACTCACACGACATCGAGGCTTCCGACGCAGGACCTCCGATCAATGTTGGACCGCCGCTACATGAGGCAGGACGGTTGCGTCCATATCGGGCGCGCTCGTGAGAGACGAGTTGCTCAAAAAATTCCTTCTCCAATAAGAGTGGGCGGAGGATGTTTAGATCTGGCCATGCATCTTCGCATGGCCAATTGCTGGTCAAGGATTGGTAAATACCAAACAATGACAGGAAGTAAATTAGTAGGTTGAGAATTCCATCTCAATAGATAGAAACATTCTCAATCATTCCTTTATTATCCTTTTCTTTTGGAAGTGGTTCGGGGGAACCTTTTCATTTACTGAGTCAATTTCTTGCTTTATAAAGCAAGAAATAAAAAAAGCAAAAATTTGGGTGTTTTTTTCGAAGGGGGATTTCAAAGGGGGGGGGACCTTTTAAAACCACCGTTGTAAGCCCCAATTTAGCTTCTCACTCAATAAAATACCTTCCATCCACTCAACGGATTGGAAATCCAGTAGTTCGATGTTTATGATTCACATACCATTTGTGTCTTACCACCCGGTATGGAGCCGACGTCGTTTCGCTTTCGCAGGAGGATCCTACTCTCTAGGGCGGCCTTTTGCTGTTCAGCAGAAAGACTCACACCCAATGACCGCCTTCTTGTTGCCTATCCTCTTCAGCTGCCTTCTGAATCACCTTTCCTTTTGTAGACCTTCTCCAATAATGGGGGGAATAGGAAAAAAACCACATCACTAGCTTCGGGAGGATCGATTGGGTAAGATGTACCCTTAATCTACTACTTCATATTCTGCTGGTCCGAAGTTACTAGTCTCGTTGGCTATCTCTCCCCTCACTAAAAAATGATCCCGCTTCCATAAACAACATTCTCCCTTTTTAAGGTTTTTGGTCTCAAGGAGCAAACTTGTCACTGTGAAGCATACTTTAGTCGATGTTACCAAGTCTCTAACTGATAATTGTTGAGACTGAACTAGTGGCCTAGGCTTTATTGTGTGAGGAACGAACTGTTTGATATGCCTCTTCATTGAGGGAGTTCAGCTCCGCCCACTATTTCAGGACCTAGAAGGGGAGTGATATACCAACAAATTTCGACCTCACTATTTGACCTGGACTTAACAGGAGCACCAGTTTTGCCATTGTCTCCTGGGTCAGATATGCTTTAACTAACTCCTTCCAGAAACAACTCTTTAAGTATCAAAGTACACATCACAAGCAGATTAAGTATCGAAGCCTGTGTTTCTCAGTTTTTATCCTGAGTTCGGGTATTAGCCACAACATTTTGATGTATGGACCAACTTTCTAATAGGGTGAAAAAGCCCAAGAACATTAGTTGGATACTCGATCTTGCATTGCATAAATAACAAGCCGAAGTTAATAGAATCCAGAAGTTCTCTTCATAGCGGATAAGTAATCCTAGATGGGTGATCTCGAATCATCATTCTATGTCATTTTAGATCAAGATTGGCCCAAATTTAAATCTAAACATGTCAATATGGCCATAATATTGATCTATATCTGCCTTTTTGACATCCTTAGACAATTTAAATCCACTGAAATTACACTATCCATATAGGCCCGGAAATAGGGCTAAATAACCCCTCTTCTATCGCTAGTTTAACTAGGGCTTAAGGTGTTCCTACCTTTCCAGAGCAAAGGCTTATATAGGCTAGGAAAAGGGCCTTAAAGCCTGGGCCACTAGTACAGTCTCAAAGATTATCAGTTATAGACTTGGTAACATCGACTAGAGTATGCTTCACAATGACAAGTTTGCTCCTTGATAACAAAAAGCTTAACAAGGGAGAATGTTGTTTACGGAAGCGGGATCGTTGTTTAGTGAGGGGAGAGCCAGTCAACGAGGCTAGTAACCTCGGAACAACAGAATATGAAGTAGAAGATTAAGGGTCCAACTTACTCGTTCTCCCCTCCATTAAACATAGGAAATTTAAGTTTAGGAGTGGGCAATTGTCGGTGGTTGAAGGGTTGTGGTCTTCGTTGAGCTGTATTTGGAACAAGGGTAATTCTTCCAATTTTCATCTTTATACAAAGTATAGGCACTAGCTATACTATATGACCTAGAGTTTAGATAGTAAAATTTTCCACTGGCGCTAGGGAAAGTTTAGCCATTTGGCATAAAACCAGTAGTTTGCTTGTAAATGGAGAAATTGAACAAGTTTAGAGCACTAGCAGCTCTTATGAAATCGATCTATACTAGATGAGATGCCTGGACCTTTAAACTAGCTGATAGAACGAGTTCAAGAGATGAGGATCCAGGTAGTGATGTGAACAGAGCAGAAAGAATCAAAACATTCACATGTGAAACTGCTAAGAAGAATAGCTAGTCTTTGGATGGGAGTCCGAGTTCAAAGAGTAAGGGATCGGTGAGAATATTTGATACGGGGACAAAGAGATGAAATGGAAAGTAGAATGAAGTATGAAGTGTTTTTTGTTGTGTGTCATTGATGGAGGTTTTATAGACTCGAAAGATTCACTCTCTCCTAATTATGAACTGAATGTAGTCCCTCTTCTTAGAATCTCGCCCCCACCCCCTGAGAATGACCGTAGTGAATTCTTCTGGGTCGTTGGCTCTGACTTAAACGGATGAATGAAATGGGAATAATGAAAGAAGCACCTCTTATTATTAGAAATATGTACCAGTTTCCGAAAACTAACAAATAGAGTTATAGCTTTGATTGACTTACTAGCTTACGGGAATTCTTTGAAACTCAACTTACTTTTTTAGTTAGAGGGGGGATTACTACTGCATGGAAGGACGGTATACTGGAACGCAGGTGTTCTTACTCCTTTGGAAATATCTCCTATTATTCTTGTCCAAAATAGGTCTTCCATATATTGGAATTAAAGAGGAGAGATATATCTACAATCTTGCTGGTGTAAGTTTTTCTATTTGTAGCACCTAAGTTTCCCTATTTGTCCTAGGAAGATTGATCAGAAAATTTATGACAGGCCCACAGGATATCTTTGATTGCTTTTCATTGTGTTCTTCTTTTGCAAAACATTTTGAAAAGAGGAAGACAAAAGAAAAAGGAAAGTGCAAAACAAGATACGAAAGCCGCACAAAAAAGTGGAAATAAACAAAAAAAAAAGATGTGCTTGGATCCTTTGTGTCATCTAGTTTTATCTCATATCTTGCTAGCTTGAACTACTAGGAACACATTTAGGCCAGCAACTTCGACAAGTACTTTGGACACTTATTCAACATTACTATCTGATTCCATTCTTGCTAATCTATGCCACGATATAAAGTGTCTTCCAAGCTACACTTTTCTCTTGACTTGAATTTGTAGACCTTTGCAATCACTCCACCACTACAGAGATTCCACCCTGTTGCCACAATTGTACTGCAATGAATACTAAATCGTTGCAGTAAGCTTGGTCTGTTTCCATGATTCACAAGTTCGTGGCATTATCATCTATCGCCACGGAACACGATCGTTGCATTAGGATCTGTTGCAACGATTCACTAGTTCGTGGCATTAGGATCTATCGCCATGAATCTGTTGCCACGATTCAATAGTTCGTGGCATTAGCATCTATCACCATGTAAAACGGTCGTTGCATTAGGATCTGTTGAAACGATTCACTAGTTCGTGGCATTAGGATCTATCGCCACAAATCTGTTGCCAAAATTCACAAGTTCGTGGCATTAGCATCTATCACCACGAAACACGACCGTTGCATTAGGATCTATTGCCACGATTCACTAGTTCGTGACATTAGGATCTATTGCCATGAATATGTTTCCACGATTCACTAGTTCGTGGCATTAGCATCTATCGCCAAAGAACACGACTGTTGCATTAGGATCTGTTGCCACGATTCACTAGTTTGTGGCATTAGCATCTATTGCCACGAATCTGTTGCCACGATTCACTAGTTCGTGGCATTAGCATCTATCGCCATGGAACATGACTGTTGCATTAAGATTTGTTGCCGCGATTCACTAGTTCGTGGCATTAGCATATATCGCCACGAATCCGTTGCCACGATTCACTAGTTCGTAGCATTAGCCTCTATCGCCACGAAACAGGACCGTTGCATTAGGATCTGTTGCCACGATTCACTAGTTCGTGGCATTAGGATCTATCGCCACAAATCCTTGAGTGTTGTTATGCGTGTTGTAAAATTGATGGATGTTTATTGTTAAACTCGTGAATCTGTTGCCACTAATTTTCAAACCTGGTGCATTCGGGTTCTACTGCCACTAATTATCAAATGTGGCATTACGAATTTCTTGTCACGAATGATAAATTGTTGCAATTGGAAGCTATTGCCGATACAGATGATAAAACGTGGCAATAGAATGACAAAACATTGCAGTATAAACATTTGGCAACGACTCAAAAAACAATGCATTAAAACCCTATTGCCACAGATAAGAATTTGTTGCAATACCAAACTATTCGCCACGATGCGAAATCGTTGCGGTACCATACTAGTTCCAACGGATCTGAAATCGTTGCAATACGGTACTATTCGCGACGTTTGTGGACTTGTTGCAATACCCAACTATTCGCCACAGATACGAAATCGTTGCAGTACCAGACTAGTTCCCATGGATCTGAAATCGTTGCAATATGGTACTATTCGCCACTTTGTTTACTCGTTGCACTAACCTAATATTTGTCACAGACGTTAAACCGTCGCAGTATCATACTATTTGCCACGGATGTGAAATTGTTGCAATATGTTACTATTTGCCAAGGCTGTGAAAATCGTTGCAATAATGTAGTATTTTCCACGAATATGAAAATCGTTGCAATCACGTACTATTACCACGGATGTGAAAATCGTTGCAATCATGTACTATTACCACGAACGCGAAATCGTTGCAATACAATGCTATTCGTTGCAATATGTTAAATCGTCGTAATATGGTAAACAATTGCAATAACATACTATTTGCCACGAATGTGAAATCATTATAATATTGTACTATTACCACACCTACGAAATCGTTGCAATACAATGCTATTCGTTGCAATACGTTAAATCGTTGCAATACGCAAAACCGTTGCAGTAACATACTATTTGCCATGAATGTGAAATCGTTACAATACCGTACTATTGCCACGCCTTTGAAATCGTTGCAACCACATACAATTACCACGAATGTGAAATCATTGCAATACCATGCTGTTTGTTGCAATACGTTAAATCGTCGCAATACGGTAAATCGTTGTAACAACATACTATTTGCCACAAATATGAAATCATTGCAATACCCAACTATTTGCCATGATCGTGAACCTGCTACAATACCGTATAATTTGTTGCGATACGTTGAATCATCACAATACATGAAACCGTTGCAATAGCGTCCTATTTGCCACCGATGTAAAATCGTTGCAATACCATACTATTTGCCATGAATGCCAAGTCGTCACAAATAACCTATCGCCACGGGAATTATTACGACGACTGATAAAAACTATCGCCACGCTCTTTTTCGTTGCAACAGCGACCTATTGCGACGATAAATGACCTATTGCGACGGATTTTTTCATTTTGATAACTCGGAATCCTTGCAGTGCACTCTTGATTGGTTCTTCACAACGGCCACCGTTTGCCACAAGCAGTGTCGGTAAGAACACTTGTAAGAGCATGGTAAAACGCTTGAGAGTGTGTGACTCTACTTTCACCTTGCTATTGTCATATGTAGTTGTTAGGGATAACATATTTTTGTTGTCTTCTATTTGCTACTATCAATGTCAGATAAAAGAGAGAATTGTTAATGTGCTCCACATGTTGAGTTACTTCATATGATGAAGATGATGAAGGGGCTGCTTACCAAGAAACAAACACAAGTCGAGGCTGGACATGACATTTAGACCACCTTTACAACTCCTTGCACAAGAATTACATTCTCCCATCACTTCCTTCTTATGACGGTTTTGCTTATGATGAATATATTACTTTGGAAATAGAGATGGATAAATTTTTTTGATAATGTCGTATGTGTGAAAGGAGAAATATTAGGAATATTGCTAGTGCATTAGTTGATTGTGCATTAACTTGGTGGGATAACTTAAGTGATTTAGAAAAACCTCGAACTTGGAAAGATATGAAAATTCTTATGCGAGAAATTTTTGCTAATGTATCTAATTGCAAAGATGAAATACATGAACATAGGGAGAGTTCTCCTGTCGTACCTCCTCCTATGCCTAACCTTTTGCAAGAACATCAACAAGTAAATGTCGAAGCAAATGAGAATGAGGTGTTGAACAACTCTTCTGAATTTTTGATGAATCAACCCATAATGTATTTGAACTTCTTGCTGAAAATGAGATTAATCTTAATGAACAATGCTCTACATTTAACCAAGGTATGACATTTTTAGATGTGATGAATTTTGACACCAATCATGCTACCGATGAGCAGCAACAAGATGAACCTTTTCTGAAAATACTTTTATCACTATTTGATTTTTCTACTGATTTTTACGATAATAACGAGTTATGTGTTGATGCTTCTATTATTGTTATGCCACAACAAGTGCATGAACTAGATGATGTTGTTTTCAATACAACAACTTGTGCTGAAATTAAATATTTGATTCCCATTACGTGTGACAATGATGATATGAAATTGTAGTCTTCTCTTGATACTTTAGGTTATATTGAATTTTATACTTTTCTGATCTAGATACTGTACAGAGAGCGAATATTTTTGAAAATTGAATTACCTTTGTTGACCAGAAATAGTTTTCATACTATAAGCAAATATGAACGTAGTGGTATTTTTATGGTGCATAAAGTTTACATATGTTCAAATGAGAAAGATCCTTTTGTGCTGCAACAACATGGTAAAGTAAATGGATGGACTAAAGCTAATAATGCCTTGTTATGTTTTTCTAGTATTTTTTTCTTGCATCAGGACATCATATAAAAGATAAGCATTGTTCATTGCGGTTGTGCAATATGGATAGCGCTCATTCTATCCGAAAAGCAAGCCTCTTTGCTGGACATACGAGCAAGCCGAGGACGGCTTGTCATCAAGAAGGGGAGAATGATGATATCATGCACATTATCATTGCACATACCAACATGGCAAAACATTTATTTGTTTGGGACCCTGGCTCAAGTGAACGTGCTTGCTTATTTGATGGAGAACATGAAGTTGGTGCACTATGTCGTCCACCACCATGGCCTCCTCTTTTCATGCATAAAAGAGGATTTGATGGCATTGCACATTTGGACTCACACATGAGAGAAGATGAGCTTGAGTCGAGGATGACTCCAATTCAAGAACGGGAGGATGATGATGACATCACTCCTATGGATAAACAAAACACTCCATTGAACATACAAAATGCAATCATTAGAGTTCACGCAAAACAATTAATTTTAGAGGTGAGCTCGTTTAATTGTGATTAGGATCCATGGAGAGGTTCTTAGAGTACTTGGATGAGGTATTAGGGACATGAAGGACTAGAGAATATGTTCACAGAAGATGGAAACCAAGCCCAACTCGAAATCGTGTTTACCTCGGAGTCTAGGAGCAGTTTGTACTAAAACAGATGCCCAGAACACATAGGATCTCCGTTTTAGACGTTCTACATATGAAAGGAAAGGGGAGAGGATAATCGTTACAATGACGCTGGTACTTAAAATACCTTTGGAGTTGACAGGAACGGTTGAAACAAAATTGAGTTTTGAATCTTTCAGGGTGCTGCGCCACCGTATTGGGCCATTGGGCCTTGTATCAAGTTTACATCCCTTATTTTCGTGTCTTAATGTTAGGTCACGACCCCAACACCCCTTGGACGTCCTCTCACTTATAAATACTCCATAGTGGCCACCATAAACAATTAGGATTGCTTAGATTAATTTGTTATACACAGTTTTGCGGTTCATCAGTTTGTGAGACACTAACTTAGCAATTCAGGTTGCTTCTACCTTGTTCTTGTTTGTGTTCTTGGTCGCACTTGCAGGGATAAGCCTTCGTGGCAAGTTCAAGCATGTGATCCACGATTAATAACCAACAGAGCGGTGGTGTAGTGATTGCAGGGGTTGATCGTGTTCTACTCAAGAGCCTCGGATCATGAACATTGAGATCTCCATCAATCGTATTTTTCATTTCCTATCAGAAGATCAGTACTCATCCTCTCATCAGTTGTCAGCATGGTTCTGGTTGCGGAGAGACCGGAAACATCTTCAACTTAGGAGCCTAGACCCCTTCGGGAGGGTCCGGAGCTACCTGAAGGCAACTCTTGGTCCCATGCCCCAGGCAAGGATCCTAAAGGCATGTTGCTTGCGGATCAACCTCCCTCATCTGAGGGAGTTCCTACTCAAGAAGAAGTAGAAGGTCCAGACCCCTCCAAGAGGCTCCGGGTTAATTCAGAATTAGCTCCGAACCCCTCTGAGAGGGTCCAAACTATCCAACGGCCAATGTACTTCATCAGCAAAGTTTTTCACAATGCCAAGACTCGATATATTGAGGTACATAAGCTATTGTACGCAGCACTTATCACCTCAAGGAAGCTTCTTCACTACATCCTAGCCCACAAGATTCATGCGGTAAATTCTTATCCAATGCGAGCTATATTGCATATTATCAATTCTACGGGAAATATTGCCCTGTAGGCAGTGAAGTTGGTAGAATTCGACCTCAAATTTCTGCCTTGACATGCGATAAAGAGTCAGGTGCTGGCTGACTTTGTGGCGGAGTGGAAACCTTCTTCATCAATTCCAGGGGGTCTTAATGAGCAAAAGCCGAACCTAAGACCCCGGTCTTCATCGAGCCTCACTTGACTCTCTACTTCGAAAACGTCGTGCAGAAGCAGGGGGCCAGAGCTAGAATACTACTCGTCGCTCCGATCGGAAAGAAGGTCAAGTACATGGTGCGCCTTAATTTCAAGGCAACCAACAACATGGCGGAATACGAAGCTCTCATCTTCGGACTCAAGGTGGCACTTTCGGCAGCTCCTCGTGAAGGGTGATTCGCAACTCATCATCAAGCAAGTCATAGGTGAATGTAGTTGCAACAACCATCAACTTGCTGCTTATTTACTTGAAGTCCTGAAGCTGCAGAAGGACTTGCATGTCCTTGACCTCTAGCATGTATATCATCTCAACCATGCTAAAGCTGATGATCTCTCGAAGAAGGCTTCAACCGGAGCTCAAGCACCCGACGGAGTTTTCGTTAGGAGATTGTCATCACCTGTCGCTCAGCCTGCCGAACTGAGTGAGGGGGGCGAGACTAGTAGCCCGAAGCTGGTAGTCCTGGTGGCCCTGTTACCATGGTGCCCACCAAGGATCATAGGTGCTATAGGAAGCTCTTAGCAACCAAGTGCACAAGATCCAGAAGCTGAAGTAAGCTCTGATGAATGGATCTCGGAGGTCTGGAGCTCCTTGAAATACGACATCCTTCCTAAAGACGGTGTATCCGCTAAGCGAATTGTTAGATTGGCTAAAAGATACACATCGGTAGAAGAGGATTTTTACCGACATGGTGCCAACGGCATTATAATGTGGTGCATTTCTTGTGAAGAAGGTCGCGAGCTCCTCGCGGAGATCCATGGAGGTGAGTGCGGGAACCATGCATCTTCTCTCACTTTGGTCGATAAGGCCTTCTGGCATGGCTTTTACTGGCCTATAGCTCTCCAGGATGCAGTCAAGCTGGTAAAGAAGTGTGAAGCGTGCCAGTTTCATGCAAAGCAGATTCACACATCAGCTTAGTCACTGCATATGATACCTCCCACGTGGCCGTTTGCTGTGTGGGTGATGGAAATTTTGGGACCTTTCCCAAAAGTCGTTGGGGGTTACCAGTTCTTGTATGTCGCTATCGACAAGTTCACGAAGTGGCCGGAAGCTACTCCAGCTGTGACTATCAACAAGCAATCAACCATCAAGTTTTTGAAGACCATTGTCTGCAGATTTGAAGTTCCAAATAGAGTCATCAATGACAATGGAACTCAGTTCACAAGTGCATCATTCCAAGAGTACTGCGAAGATCTTAGCATACAAGTCAGCTACGCCTCAGTAGCACATCCAGCAAGTAATGGCTAAGCCGAGAGAGCAAATGCAAGGATACTCAAGGGACTCAAGATGCGCACTTATGAGCTCTTGAAGAAGCATGGTGCCAACTGGATAGAGGAGCTCTCATATGGCTTATGGGCGAGCCGGACTACACCGAGTCGGGCCACAAGAGAGACACCTTTCTTTTTAGTGTACGGAGCTAAAGCAATGCTTCCTCCGGAGATCACCATGAGTTCTCTCTGGGTCCAGACTTTCGTCGAAGCCACGAAGGACCAGTTCCAGCATGAAGACTTATACCTCGTCGACGAGGCAAGGTGCCAAGCAGCTGTTTGGGACACGCGATATTGCCAGGCGCTTTGGCACTATCATCAAAGGTTCATGCGCAACCGGCTGTTAGAAGAAGATGATCTGGTGCTGCGGCTAATACTGACTCGAGAATGGATGAAAAAACTCTCCCCCGGCTGGGAAGGTCCTTTCCGGGTTATCAAAGTTTCCTGCCCCGGATGCATTCGCTTGGCGAAATAGAACGGGATACCATTTCCCAATCCCTGGAACATCCAACACCACTGTAAGTTCTACACTTAGTTACACGGAGGTGAGTCTGTATTTCTATAAGTTGTATCACTTAGAGTCTATGGACAGAGTTAGGAGGGTCATAGCACACTTAACATGGTCCTTTACTTTAAGTGTGTATTTACCTTCCCTGGTTTAGATCAATATGAATAGCACACTTAACTTGGTCTTGTACTTTAAGTGTGTCCCTGTCTTCCCGTGTTATTCAAACCTTAATGAGAAACATTATATACATACAGACTCCATGTGAATTTCGTTTGTACAAGCTCATTTCAATGTATACCTTATTGTCAATAGTAATGTTGTGCAATCTAGGTGAATTAAGGTCCTGATAATTCATGAAAAATATGTAAGTCTTTTTGATGATTTTTCCATTAGATCCCTGTTATTGCTAGATGGTCTACTCGTCTAAAAAACAAAGCCAATACTGGTTTGGAGTGCGCTATCGACATAGCCTGGTCAAGCACCGTAAGTACGCTGCTCTACCCATTCCGGCAGGACTCAGGAAGGCAGGTCCAGAAGGCATACAAATTTTTTGAAATTTAATCAGAATAATTCTATTTTTTAAAGAATTAGTTGGGACCTAAAATTCAAACAAGGATAGTAAGCCGAAATAAAACTATTGACAAGAGGACGAATTTTACTGCCTTTCTTGTCTCTTATGCGCAGGAAAAATGAACAATTGACGGCAAGCAACATGGGCGAATGTGGATGCTGCCGGAGCAACTAGCTCCGACAACCCCCAGAGGCGCCTACCGCCGACGTTCTACGTGTTGGCAGTGGGCGCCATCGAAGCTACTAAGCTCCAACAACCCCCAGGTGTCTCGGCGTTGATGTACTATGCATTGATAGTGGGCGCCGTCAAAGCTACCAAGCTCCGACAACCGCATTGGGGCCTGTTGTCGACGTTCTATGCATTGACAGTGGGCGCCATCGAAGCTACTAAGCATTGAAAACCCCAAGGGCCCCGACACCGACGTTCTATGCATTGGCAGTGGGCACCGTCGAAGCTACTAAGCTGCGATGCTTCCCAGAGGGCCCGCCTCGATGTAACAAAGGGTCCTTGGAGCGTACAGAAGCAGATCTCATATCTCCGAGCTACCCTACTGGCTATGAGTTAGGAGCAAACAAGTTTTCAAGACATGTCACGTTCCTCATGGTAGATGTCCTCAATAAATTGAACACATCTACCAAGTGGGCAACAATATAAAGGGCAATGTTTTGAAGACAAAAATGGAATTCGAAAGGATTTCATTCATTCAAAATTGAATATTTACAAGATGAAGGTACAAAGACGAAAATTCTAGCTACTGGATTTCCTAGCAAGGCACGAGGCCACTGTCTAGGCAACTTCTTGGATAGTGGTCGCGACAGCTTCTTCCTCGTCAGCAATGGGTCCTTCGACCGCCGGAGCTAAAGACATCTGGGGGTTCCGACTTTTGAAACACGTAAGTACATACTCAGCGATGTTTTTGGCTTGGGACCTTTCTTCTGTTTTCATTGGTCGATGATCATGTCTCCCACAGCATCCAGCTTGCTATCGGTGGAGCTCAATGCCACCAAAGCCTTCTCCATCTTCGGCTCTGGGTCAGCCGGACGAACCGGGCTAAAACCAAATGGCACCAAAGCTTCATTTGTTTGCCTAAGGAAGTGCCAGGCTTGTTGGGACTCAGTTTCTCCTAAGCTTTGAAGCTCCTCTAGTGACCTCATTGCAGATGAAAGCTCCACAAAGCCCTCTTTTGAGAAGTGCTCGACCTATTTAGCATGATGCTGAATTTGTTCAGCCAACAACTTCTCCTGGTCGACGACTTGTTTCTATCGGAGGTGTACTCGGTTTTGCCTATCTGCAAGGTCTTTATCCTTTGTCTTCACCTTGTCCTTCCTAGCAGAGACATCACTTTCTCTTTTGCTGACATCTTGACCTTCCGCCACAATCGGTGCCTCTCTTGTTTGCACCTAGATTCAAATTCCTCCACATGGTTAGCCAAGTCTAGTTCACCGTGTGCCAGCTTCTGGGAGAGCTCATCCTCCCTCTGCTTGATTTTATCTTCCTTCTCTTGGAGGCTAACCTCCTTATTATCGATCTCCTCTCGACACTTGAGGAGAGTTTACCTCAACTCCTCGAGACTCTCTGAGTGACTGTCGGCCATTTCACGAGCCTTCCGTGCATGCTCGTAGATCTCATGAGTCTTCCTGTCGATGGCCTTAATAACGGCCGCTCATCTAACGCCCTTTTCAAGCGTGAATGTCATGCTTTTTCATTTGCCACCCACTCCTCCTGGTCCGCTAGCCTAGACTGCATCATCTTTGTCTCGAAGAGCAGCCTATTGCACCAACGCCCTAGGGTGTTGCGCTCTTCTTCAAGAAACTTGTGGTCATAGTCAAAAGTAGGCTCGACCTATTAGAGGCTTAAGTAGGCGTTGTCGATTGACAACTCCAGGTGAATTGGCTTTGGGCCCGCCTGAGGTGCCTCTGTAGGATCTAACGGGTCTTCCAAAATAACATTAGGAGCCCACGACTCAAACGTGTTCTCCAGTAGCTCCACGTCACCAGGGTCGATCTCAGAGAGCTTGTCAATCTCTATCGCTCTTCAGGAAGGTCCTGCAGTTGGGACTTCTACCTCAGAAGCTGGAAAGGAGGGTTCAACCACCAGATCTTCAATTCCTAGACTTGGCGAGGAGAGGTCCGCAGTCGGATCTTCAGCCATCGGCTCAAAATAGGAGCACCAACAACCGAATCCTCTTGAGCAGGATCCAGCAAGGTTACCTCTAGGGTTAAAACCTCAGGAGTTGGCGCTTTAACTTCTGCTGAGGCTTCATTGATTTCTGGTGCTTATACTAGAACCTTCGCAACTGGATCAAAAATCGTTAGAGATTGCTCGAGTACTTCTTCCACGTGGTCTGTTGCTACCACGCGTTCTTCGATCGCTTGTACTAGTCTTGTCCACATGAAAGCCGGCGCCGGAGCTGTTGGGTCGTCTGCCACAACCACTGGGGGTGCGGTTGGAGTTGAGGCAGGAGCTTTAGCTTGCATAGCTCCAAAGCTGCCGCAGGTGCCGGACCTGCAGCCTCCTCCTTCGATACCTTAGAAAACAAACATAGAGAATTCATGATAAAGAGAGAAACAAAATCAAGACAAAAGATGAAGGTTCGGCCCTTACCTAGGGATGTTTCCACTCCAGTCAGCACAAATCTTCTTTCTTGGGCGCTTGGAGCTAGAGCCAGCCGTCGTTGGTGTAGCAGATGATCCAAGACCCAAACAAGTTATGGAGGGGCCACCAGCGATGCCACCTCTAGTACCTCTGTGGTCAGAGGATGCACTCTAGACCCAGAGCCATTAGCTTGCATCGAGGAAGGAGTCAATTTGCTGGACCTAGCACCCTCTGCAGCACTGGAGCCGATAGACTGGCCGGAGCTGAGGGCACAACCACCACAGACCTTAGCCGAGGCTGAGGGGTCACTTCTTTTGAGGCTTCCCTCATGCTGCTTCCGTTGCTTCTTGTCATTTTCCGCTTGCAAGTCGAAGCTTTGACGGGAGCTTTCTCCTTGCCTCGGCTTGAGGTTGATTTCTTGGGAGGTGAAGCCGCGGGACCTTTGCCTTTACCGTTGACCGGCATAGGCCTAGAGCCTTCTTGAGAGTAAGGAGCTCCGGGGATTATAATTCCCATTGGAGGAGTGCTTCGACACCTATCCCCAAGGCCCAGGTCATCGGCGCTGGCATCATCTTCCGTAGCTCCCTCCTGAACTCTGGAACCATATTCAGGGGCAGGAACACTGCCGGAGGTGTCAGATCATCAGGGTGAATGGCTCTGTGGTGCACCTGTTGGAGATGAAGCTTCAAAGCCTTTTCGTCCAAATTTGACCTGATACCATTCTCAATCCGGTATGGATCTATTTCTCCAACGAATGCCTATGCAGGCCATTTCCTAATCTTCAGCGGAGCCCACCATTTGGTCAAGAAGTTGAAATTGACCATCAGGGGAGTCACTCCTCCATCAACGCACTCCTGGATCCTTGTCAAGATTGGGTTGTACTCCTCCGACAGCGTTGGAACCACCTCCCAAGCATCAGTGTCAACAGCGGGGAGGTTGTCAGGTAGCTCCAACATGTCATGGCGATCCACTGTGATGACCACCCATTCCTTCTTTCAGCCGTCCCACTTCTCGAAAGGGAACGTCTTCAGATACTTGAAGGGCGAGTTTTTGCGCTACATGAAGTAGTAGAAGCCAATGAACTCTTTGCTCTTCCAGGTAGCATGAACCGTGAAGAAGGTCCAAAAAAGATCGATGCAAGGCGACACACCCACCTACATCTCGCAAAAGTGGATGAATGTCGCAACTAGAAAGAAGGAGTAAGGGCCGAGGTGGTGGAGTTGCAAGCTGTAGAAGTCCAGCAGCATCAGAAGGAAAACCAAGAATGGCGGGATGATACAAACCATGGAAAATGATGTGAAGTACACGATTTCGCCGTGGCTTTCCTTCTTGAAGGGGAGCTTGTTGAGGTGAATAGAGTTGTTGAAGGAGTCACTTGACCACCCTATGTAGCTATGGACCCTTGACAAATCTTCATCTCTCTTGATCCGACTGTGAGGAAGACCCAACTCCATTGCCACAAAGTGGAGTAGAAGTGAAAGAAAGGTTTCAAGGGCAAAGAGCTCTAAACACAAGATCACATGAAAGTGTAGAGAGTTCTCTTCCCATGCGGACTTTCTCCGTTTAGTAAGTCTTCACAATTCTTGGATGTAAACTACCTCCAGACCCGGATCTCAAATGACCTTGTCAATGACAAGGGGGCCCAGGTCCACTTTTTCAAAAAGTTGCACCAGGCAAACCGTTGTCCTGATGGGAAGTTGGAAGCCCGAGGGCGGTAGCCTGATAGGGTTACAAAGATCACGCTGGGAGCTGATACGAATTTTGAATTGGGAACCAGTACTTTCAATTTCGTGAGATCTGCACGCCCAGATCCCACTCACCATATCAAGAAGGCCACACGACGACAACATAACTGTGTGTCCCTGTCCCAACTGCCCAGAAAAATACATTGAAGGCACAACGCGGGAATTGATGATGGCCCCAACTCTGGTAGCATAACCTCTACGTGAGGACCTCTACCTAAGGTGGGCTCGAGGGCCACTGTCATTATGCTGTGTAGCGGGTACCCCCAGACACCACAAACGAAGTCGAGGAGTTCCTATGTCCAGGTGGCAGATGTACGAAGGGGATACGCATCCCGCATAAACGGGCCTACCTCCCTCCTTGAGGTAGCTCCGATAGAGCCATGTGTCTAGAAGAGTCGGACTTGCCTCCCTTGTTAGGATAGCTTCGGTGCTGCCACGTGTCCTGCAGAGCCGGACCTGCCTCCCTCATTCGGGAAGCTCTAACACTGCCACATGTCCAATGGCACCGAACCTATCCCCCAGTAGAGGGGAGCTCCATAGCTCCCACATGTCAAAACTCAGACCTACATCAGCAATCAGAGGAAAGCGGAACCTGCAACGACGCGGACATTCAAGGGCTACCAGTTAGCCATTACAAGACCTGGTTAACGCAACATTAATGCCATATTAATGATGCAAGATCAGGAGAATATTAAGACTGGTAATGCTGCTGTTAAGGCACGTTATCACACAATTAACCCCTCATTACACTATAGATCGTGTACAGGGTAGTTGATACAGCCGGGGCAACTTATCGGGTCGGGCTCAACTGTAACGACCAACCCTTAGCATATAAAAGGGTTGCGCTGCACGGTAGAAGGCATTCAATGTAATCCCAACAGATCACACGCTGACGAGCTCATACAATCGACACACACCCCGTGGAGTAGGGTATTATGCTTAGGCGGCCCGAACTACGTAAAATTTCTCGTGTCACCATCTTATGCTTGATTTCGCTTCGCGCCCCAACCAAATACGAACCTTCGAGGACTACTTAGCAGTACTGGGGGAAGTGTCGTAGTGCCCCAAAGGATGTGTGTGGATTACCGGTCTCTCAATGAGATGACAATCAAGAATATGTATTTATTGCCCACATAACATGTGTTTGACCAGATGAAGGAAGCTCAGATATTCTCTTAGATTGATCTTTGATCAGGGTACATTCAGCTAAAAATCAGACCTACAGACATACCCAAAACAGCCTTTCGAACACGACATGGGTGATATGAGTACTGTAACACCCTCATTTTCATCCATCGTGCATTGCATAAATTCTTATACATGTTTAACATTAATCAACACAAAAAGGAATAAATTTCAAATTAATTAGAATCAAACAAGCAAATAATAACCTGGCTTAGTACAGACTTGTCCAGATTTCTACCCTGGACTAGTCCGCCTAACTCTCTGTTATTCTCCCTGGGTAGGGTGGACTTGTCCGGACTGTGCCTCGGACCAGTCTGTTCAACTCTCTAATGTTCTTCTGAACTTTTCCGTTAATACTACAGAGTAGTCCAAAAATGTTTCTGATGTTTTCTTAAGCCCTGCTCTGGACTTGTACGGTCTAGCACCGGACTTGTCCGTTCAACTCTTTGGAACTTTGATATAGCTGAACTTGTCCGGCTTGACACCAGACTTATCCGTTCCACATTTTGACTTCCAACTGACTTGTCCGGCCTCATACGGAATAGTCCGGTCTGGTGAGTTTTGACTCAGATCCTATTTTTCCTCCACGACAAGTTATTGGGTAATTTACCTTTGTGTGCCCAAGAACATCGTGTCCAACCCATGTGAAGCCCATGGGGGACCCCTACTCGGCCTCCACTGCCTTAAAATTGAAATACAAGCCACACCCTAACATCTCAACCCTATATAAACATCCCAACACCCACCCTATCATCTCTTTGACACAATTGAAGGGAACCCTTAGCCATAACTCGTGAGAGCCGCCATTGAGGAGCCTCCACCGCAAGAAGAAGATGGAGAATGGAAGAAGGAGGGGGATCAATCAAGATCATCATCGTAGCTTCGATCTTCATCAACACTTCATCATCAACATCTCCCTCCATCCATTCTTCACCTTATTTTGATCTAGACATCATGTTCTCTAGTTTCGTCTTATCCTCGACCTCCGAACCCTAGGATTCATGATAAATATCTTAGATCCATCTTTTTGACATAAAATTATGATTCAATATAAATTTTAACTATGTACTAATTGAAAATTTGCCAAAACCCTAGCCATAGCAGACTTGTCCGGTCTAGTGAAGACTATTCCGATCAACTCTCTAGTTTTGAGCGGACATGTCCGGCATCACTGCGGACTAGTCCGGTCCTCCAAACATGGAAATTCCTGGAACTTCATAAATACTCCCAGAAATGACTTGAAACTTGCTCTAACATGTAAAACATAATTGTGACTAGTTAGTAAGCAATGATATCAACTTAAAAACATGCATTACCACATAATTGCATTAATCATGCTTGTCATGACATATTGAGTAATATATGAGCATTTCTTAGTTGTAATGCTTGTTTTGTATGTTTCTTGTGTGGAATAAAAGGTGTTGCTATAGAGGGTGCTGTCGAGGACCTTCAGCACTAGAACTTCGAAGCATTTGATCCTAACCAATCTCGAGCGCAAGGCAAGTGTCCTTCCACATTTTGATCCTGTTTTTAAATGTTTTGTTTACAAAACTGCAAGCCCGTGTCAAAATTGATTTGAAACCCAAAGAGGTGTTTACTAGTCTTGCTTCACTCTAATTAATTGGTATGGGAAAACAACTTAATAGCATAACAATGAATTTATGGATAATGAGAATTGATGATCATGATTAATTGGTAACATGGGACTTGGGAGATTTAAGCAAGCATGATTTGTGGATTTGGTTGAATGATATGGTGTTTTGCTTGCCATGGATCTAAGGATCAGTTCATGCTTGAATATGCTAGGACAATAGTGCCACCACAAGGCCAAGTATGGGTGCGGCTTGGCTGATTTATTAGGTGTATTGCCAGCATTGTTCGGATCATTTGGGGTAACGGGGAATGGGAGTCGATTGGGTTTGCAATAGTGGCAGGACCGCACTAGTATTGGTTTTTCATGATATGAGCAAGAGTTTCAATATTTATTGTGATGCATCAAGACAAGGACTTGGATGTGTGCTCATGAAATAAGGTGAAGCGGTAGCTTATGCATTGAGGCAATTGAAGAAACATGAGCAGAATTATCCTACCCATGATCCCAAAATTGCAGTCGTGGTGCATGCCTTGAAGATATGGAGGCACTACATTCTTGGTCATAGGTGTGAGATTTACACGGATCATAAGAGTCTCAAGTACATTTTCACACAAACGGACTTGAATTTGATGCAATGAAGATGGTTGGAGCTCATCAGGGATTATGATGTTGGAATCAATTATCACCCGGGGAAGGCTAATGTAGTGGTCGATGCTTTGATTTGGAAAGGAGTAAGCCACCAACTCACGGTTCGGGAATTGCCATCCGAGCTATGCAAGGAGTTTGAACAGTTGAATCTTGGATTTGTGAATGAGATGGGAACAATTGTGTTAAATCCAACCTTGGAACAAGAAATTCGAGAAGGTCAAACAATGGATGAGGAAATCCGAGAAATCGTGAAAAGGACCAAAGAAGGGAGAGAATTCAGATTTGATGAGGATGACCATGGCACTCTATGGCTTGGTATAAGAATTGTCGTGCCTAATGTGAAGCATCTTTGCGAGACAATATTAAAGGAGGCACATGACTCGCCTTACTCAATTCATCCCGGCTGTACAGGGACTTGAAGACTTGTTATTGGTGGGATGGCATGAAAAATGACATAGCTTAGTATGTTTCATTATGTGATGTGTGCCAACAAGTTAAAGTTCAACATCAAAGGCCATCTGGATTATTGCAACCATTGAAGATTATAGAGTGGAAGTGGGAAGAAATAGGTATGGACTTCATAGTTGGATTACCGCTCACCCAGTCTGGGTATCACTCCATATGGGTGATTGTGGATCGGTTGACCAAATCAGCTCATTTCATCCCCGTCAGGACAACATATACCATCGTGAAGCTAGCAGGATTGTATCTGGAGAATATCGTATGTCGACATGGAATTCCTAAGAAAATAGTGTCTTACCGATGTTCTCAATTTACTTCTAGGTTCTGGGAGAAACTGCACAAAGCTATGGGTACAAAGTTAAATTTCAGTTCAACATATCACCCATAAACCGATGGACAAACCGAGAGGACGAATCAAATTTTGGAAGATATGTTGAAAGCTTGTGCTTTGAAGCATGGTTGCAGCTGGGACAAAATCTTGTCGTATGCAGAATTTTCCTACAATAACATTTATCAAGCAAGTTTGAAGATGTCGCCTTATGAAGCACTATATGGAAGGAAGTGTAGGACATCCTTGTTTTGGAATGAGATAGGAGAGAACCAAGTACTTGGACCTGATCTGTTGCTAGAAGCTAAAAAGTAAGTTCAGACAATTCGTGAGAATTTGAGGGCTGCTCAATCAAGACAAAAAGGCTTTGCGGATAATAGGCGAAGAAACTTAGCTTTTGAAGTGGGAGACTTCGTATATCTCAAAGTGTCACCAATGCGAGGTCATAAGCGATTTAACGTCAGAGGCAAGTTGGCACCTCGCTATATTGGACCATTCAAGATTTTGGTCAAACGTGGAGATGTGGCATATAAGTTGGAGATGCCAGCATATCTTTCTGATGTTCATGATGTGTTCCACGTTTCGTATCTAAAGAAGTGTTTAAGGGTATCGAAAGAACAAGTGCTAATGGAGGAATTGGAATTAAAGACTGATTTGACTTTTACCGACTAACCAATCAAAATCTTGAAACAAAGGAGAGAGTTACAAGGAACAAGGTGATCCGATGGTGCAAAGTACAATAGAAGCATCATGCAGAACCGAAAGCGACTTGGGATCTGTTAGAAGAGCTCAAGAAAAAAAATTCCCTTTCTCTTTCCTTCTATGTTGAATCTCGAAGGCGAGATTCATTTTTGGGGGGGGGGGGGGGGGGTAGGTTTGTAACACCCTCATTTTCATCCGTCATGCATTGCATACATTCTTATACATGTTTAACATTAAGAAACACAAAAAGGAATAAGATTAAAATGAATTATAATCAAACAAGCAAATGAAAACGTGGCTCAGAACAGACTTGTCCGGATTCGTACCCCAGACTAGTCCGTCTAACTCTCTATTGTTCTCCCTGGGTAGGGCGGACATGTTCGGACTGTGCCTCGAACCAGTACATTCAACTCTCTGATGTTCTTCTGGACTTTTCCGTTAATGCTACGGACTAGTCCGAAAATGTTTCTGATGTTTTCCTAAGCCCTTCTATAGACTTGTCCGGTCTAGCATTGGACTAGTTCGTTCAACTCTCTGGAGCTTTTATATAGCTGCGAACGTAATTGTCCAGCTTGACACCGGACTTATCCGTTTGACTTTATAACATCCAATGGACTTGTCCAGCCTCATATGGACTAGTCCGGTCTGGTGAGTTTCGACTCGGATTTTATTTTTCCTCCAGGATGTGTTATTGGGTAATTTACCTTTTCGGGCCCAAGAACATTGTGTCCAACCCCTGTGGATCCCATGTGGGACCCCTACTCGGCCTCCACTGCCTTAAAGTCGAATTCCACCCCAAACCCTACCATCTCCACCCTATATAAACACCCCAACTCCCACCCTTTCATCTGTTTGCCGTGATTGAAGGGAACCCCTAGCCCTAGTTCGTTAGAGCCGCCATCTAGGAGCCTTCACCTCAGGGAGCTGAAGGGGAAGGGAAGAAGGAGGGGGGTCAATAATGATCATCATCGCTGCTGCGATATTCATCAACACTTCATCTTCAACGTTTCCCTCCATCCATTCTTCAACTTCTTTGGATCTAGACATCAAGTTCTCGAGTTTTGTCAAATCCTTGACCTCTGAACCCTAGGATTCATGGTAAATATCTTAGATCCATCTTTTGTACATAAAATTATGGTTCCATATAAAATTTAACTATGGTCTAATTAAAAATTCCACAAAACCCTAGCCATAGCAGACTTGTCTTGTTTGACCATCCTTGTTGCTTGGAACATATTGTAGAGAGTCGGGAATGGTATTTTACCTTTTTGCTATGCTCTGATTAATTGGGATGAGAAAACAACCAAATGGCTTAACTAGGAATTATTGAACTTATGGATGATGAAAATTGATAAACATGATTAATCGATAACATGGGACTTGGGAGATCTAAGGAAGCATGGTTTGTGGATTGGGTTGAATAATATGGTGGTTTGCTTGCCTTGGATCTAAGGACCGTTTCTTGCGAGAATATACTAGGACAATAGTGCCACCGCAAGGCCATGTATGGTTGCGGCTTAGCTGATTAATTAGGTGTATTGCCAGCAATGTTCAGATCATTTGGGGGAGCGGGGAATGGGAGTCGGTTGGATTTGCAATAGTGGTCGAACTGCCCTGGGATGGGAATTGCACAAGAAAGGGCCCTTGATTGGATGTGCTATGTTGGGGGCATCACCACCGGTGAAACCTCAATGGGTCTGAATATGCTGGTAGTCCCTTTGTAAAGTTTGTTTTGTGATCTCTTTGCCACACACCTAAGGAAGTGTAATTGGCATAAAGAAGGTTTTCTTTGGTCACCGATGGGTGACGAAATCATGAACTTGTGGGTAAAGTGGTACAACCTCTGCGAAGTGTTTAAAACAATCATGATAGATGTGCTCGCGGTTAAGAGCACTTGTATGAGCTACATGATTAGGAGGAAATCTGAGAATTGAGATGGTTTGGTTATGGTTACGGATTGGATGTTGATAAATTGATATGGTTGATGATGATGGTAAGAATATGGTATATGGATGGATAATGAATGATGGATATGAAATAATATGTTTATTTGGCGTATGATGGGATACATTTTACATATACATTGTAAGATTATTTTCATATGTTTTAAATGAACTTTTCATCAATAGCCATGATTTAATATCATTCCTTGTTTAAGCTACATGTCATTATTTCCCACACTTGCTAACAACGACATGTGCTCACCCTTGCAATTCCCCCACCAACAGTTTCAGATGATGTTTGGGAGTACCTTAAGGATAATGTGGTGTACTAGGTTGTGTGTTGCTTTCGACATGCCTGTGGATTGCTTGGAGCCGCACTATATCCCCTATGCTTAGTTTGCTCAGTTTAGATTATTTCCGCTGCATTAGTTTCAGATTTTTTTAATAATGATCATTACAATTTGTAATTTGAGAATTATTTGAATATTGTAACAAAAGTACTTGTTTAATAATTTGTGCAGTGGTAATTTTCTATATATCGTTTGTGATGCACTCGTGTATGTTTGATCAACGTCCTGCACACACATATGTGTTCACCTGATTCACTTTCGGAACTGGGTGTCACAAGTGCATCGTTATGTCATTCAGATTGTTGAATGCACCTACTTATGTCATTCGTGAATAAAGTCTTCAGGGAGTATTTGGATCTCTTTGTCGTAGTGTTCATTGATGATATCATGCCATACTTGAGAAGTGAAGAAGAGCATGAAGAGCATTTAAGGATGACATTGCATAAATTGTGAAAGCACTAGATGTATGCCAAGATTAACAAGTGCCAATTCTGGTTGAGAGAGATATCATTCTTAGGCCACATCATTTCCGAAGGAGGAGTATCATTGATCTAGGAAAAGATGTGTTGAAGTGAGAACACGCACACATATCATCGTCGTCGCAGCTTCGATCTTCGTCAACACTTCATCGTCAACATCTCCCTCCATCCATTCTTCACCTTCTTTTGATCTAGACGTCATGTTCTAGAGTTTCGTCGTATCCTCGACCTCCGAACTCTAGGATTCATGATAAATATCTTCCATCTTTTCGACATAAAATTATGATTCAATATAAATTTTAACTATGTACTAATTGAAAATTTTCCAAAACCCTAGCCATAGCAGACTTGTCCAGTCTAGTGAAGACTATTCCGATCAACTCTCTAGTTTTGAGCGGACATGTCCGGCATCACTGCGGACTAGTCCGGTCCTCCAAAAATGGAAATTCCTGGAACTTCATAAATACTCCCGGAAATGACTTGAAACTTGCTCTAACATGTAAAACATAATTGTGACTAGTTAGTAAGCAATGATATCAACTTAAAAACATGCATTACCACATAATTGCATTAATCATGCTTGTCATGGCATATTGAGTAATATATGAGCATTTCTTAGCTGTAATGCTTGTTTTGTATGTTTCTTGTGCGGAATAAAAGGTGTTGCTATAGAGGGTGCTGTCGAGGACCTTCAACACTAGAACTTCAAAGCTTTTGATCCTAACCAATCTCGAGCGCAAGGCAAGTGTCCTTCCACATTTTGATCCTGTTTTTAAATGTTTTGTTTACAAAACTGCATGCCCGTGTCAAAATTGATTGGAAACCCAAATAGGTGTTTACTAGTCTTGCTTCACCCTAATTAATTGGTATGGGAAAACAACCTAATAGCATAACAACGAATTAATGAATTTATGGATCATGAGAATTGATGATCATGATTAATCAGTAACATGGGACTTGGGAGCTTGGGCAAGCATGATTTGTGGATTTGGTTGAATGATATGGTGTTTTGCTTGGTATGGATCTAAGGATTAGTTAATGCTTGAATATGCCAGGACAATAGTGCCACCACAAGGACAAGTATGAGGCGGCTTGGCTGATTTATTAGGTGTATTGCCAACATTGTTCGGATCATTTGGGGGAACAGGGAATGAGAGTCGATTGGGTTTGCAATAGTGGCGGGACTGCCATGGGATTCGAATGACACAAGAGGGGGCCCTTGGTTGGATGTGCTCAGTTGGAGGCCTCACCAACGGTGAAATCTCAGTGGGTCTGAATATGCTGGTAATCCCTTTGTAAAGGCTATTTTGTGATCTCTTGGCCATAAACTAAGGAAGTGTAATTGGCATAATGGAGGTTTTCTTTAGTCATCGACAGGTGACGAAATCACGAACTTGTGCGTAAATTAGTACAACCTCCACATAGTGTTAAAAACTATCATGATAGCCATGCTCCCGGTTAAGAGCACCTGGATGACCTACATGATTAGAGGGAAATCTGGAATTGGGATGGTTTGGTTATGGTTATGGATTGGATGGTGATAAATGGATATGGTTAATGATGACGGTAAGAATACGGTATATGGATGGATAATGTATGATGGATATGAAATATTATGTTTATTTGGGGTATGATGGGATACATTTCACATAGACATTGTAAGATGCTTCCCATATGTTCTAAATGTACTTTTTAGCAAATAGCCATTATTTATTATCATTCCTTTTTTAAGCTACATGTCATTATTTCCCACACTTGCTGAGTACGACATGTGCTCACCCTTGCAATTTCCCCACCAATAGTTTCTGGTGATGTTTGGGAGTACCCACAGGATAATGCGGAGTACTAGGTTGTGTGGTGCTGTTGACTTGCCTGTGGATTGCTTGGAGCCACGCTATATCCCCTATGCTTAGTTTGCTCAGTTTGGATTATTTTCGTTGCATTTGTTTTAGATTTATTAATAGTGATCATTAGAGTTTGTAATTTGAGCATTATTTAAATATTGTAATAAATGTACTTGTTTAATAATTTGTGTTGTGGTAATTTTCTCTATATCGTTTGTGATGCACTAGTGTATGTGTGATCAATGTCTTGGGCACACGTATGCGTCAATTGGTTCATTTTCAGAACCGGTGTCACAAATTGGTATCAGAGCTACAAGTTGACGGTATGACGCAACCTAGATAGAATGGACACTTTAGAGCACATAGGAACACTTAGGAATTGTTGGATTTTGTTTGGTGTGCTGATTGCTATGTAATGTTTGTTTGTGTGCTTAGTAGAGGATTATGGGATTCTTTAGCACTTGCCACATCCATATAGGCTTTTATAGGTAGTTGCTTAGTTTCATATCCCTTGATGTATATAGTTGGGGACGTTTTCTAAATTCTTCCATCTCTTGTTCTTACTTCAAATGTCGAGGACTCGCAACCAAAGGAATGCCAATGAGGATGAGGATAACAATGGAGTGCCTCACAACAACAATGGACTTGGACCTGGGCTAGCGACCTTGAGCAGTTGTTGGCTATGCAGAATCAACTTATGCAAACTGTGATGCAAACTTTGGGACAGCTGCAGGCCAATAACCAGAATCAGCCCTATATGCCTCCACCACCACCGCCACCCCCACCACCTCATAACAGGTTCGGAGAGTTTATGAGGTCTAGGCCTTTCACATTTTCTCAAGATAATGATCCTTTGGAAGCTGATGATTGACTAAAATATGTGGAGAAGAAGCTTGCTATCATCCAGTGCAATGATAGGGAGAAGGCACTTTTTTCTTCCCATTAACTAGTTGGAGCAGCTGCGGATTGGTGGAACTCGCTATGCAATGCCAATGAAAAGCAGGAGAGGATCACTTGGGCTGAATTCACGGAGAGCTTCAGTTCTCATTTTGTGCCTGAATGTGTCATGATCTTGAAGAGGCAAGAATTTGAGAACCTATGGCAAGGAAGATCGAGTGTGAGTGAGTACCTAAACAAATTCACTCAACTCTCAAGGTATGCTCCATAGGATGTCCACTGGGACAGCCGCGAGCAATACTTGTTTATGAGGGGCCTAAACAATGAAAATCAAGTCCAATTGCTTACTTGTGACTATGCCAATTTCCAAAACCTTGTGGACAAAGCTATTGTGTTTGAGAGCAAGGTTTGCGAGACGGAGCAAGATAATAAGAGGAAGGCACCAAATCAAGGACAACCACAAGAAAGTAATGTTCGCCCCCGCTTTGCACCACCAAATGCACCATACTACAACCCCTCTACTCCTGCATATTGCGCTTCTATTCCACCATGCCCAGCTAAGCCAATGTAGCAACACCCTGCCATTCAAGCTCTTCGCCCACCAATGCCTCATGCGCCCTGCGCCAACTTTCCTGCTAATGCCCAAAACAAAGATTGCCCCAACAATTCTGGTGCAGCAAGGTCATGCTATACTTGTGGTGAGGTGGTACACTTTGCATCTCAATGTCCTAAGTCAGGCCTTGGTCAAGGGAACAATGCTCCAAGACAGAACCCAAGACCAAATGGAGGAGCGCCACAAGGGAACTGTGGATCACAAAATTTTGTTTGTGGCAAGGTGAACCATGTATCTACGGAGGAAGAAGACCAACAAGCGGATGACGTGGTGATTGGTATGTTTCTTGCAAACTCCAACCAGTGACTATGTTATTTGATTTTGGAGCATCAAATTCATTCATTGCATCAAAGTATGTTGCCAAGTCTCATATGAAGTATACCTTGTTGGTTAAGTCTCCCGTACGTGATATGAGTACGAATATAGTATGTCCAAAAGTAAGCCTAAGATTAGGTAGACTTTTTCGCCAACCTTATTGTTTTGGACTCACAAGGATTGGACATAATACTTGGTATGGACTGTTTAAGAAAGCACAATGGGATATTTCAATGTGCCACAAAGACAGTGAAGTTGACAAATGAGGAAGGGTCAACATAGAACATGAAGCATCTCAACACGCGCCAAAGCAGGTGGAGATGAATCAAATGGACGGTGCCGCAATTGAGGAGATTTTGGTGGTGTGCAAATTTTTGGATGTGTTTCCAGATGAGTTGCCAGGTATGCCACCTGATCGTGACATAGAGTTTGTTTTTGATTTAATACCTGGAACTGCACCTATAGCTAACAGGCCATATAGGATGCCTCCTATGGAGTTACGGATCAGATCAGTATGACATCTGGAAATAGCCCCTTTGATGCTTCCCTTGAAAATGTATAAATCTCAATCATAAGGGCGGGCGCTAAGCCATTCCAATAGAGCTCAAAAAGCAAATTCAAGAGTAGCTAGAAAAGGGTTTCATTCGCCCAAGCTATTCACCTTGGGGAGCACCAGTGCTTTTCGTTGATAGGAAGGATGAATCCTAAAGGATGTGTGTGGACTACCGAGCTCTCAATGAGGTTACAATCAAAAACAAGTATACATTGCCCTGTATAGAGGATTTGTTTGACTAAATGAAGGGTGCATGTGTTTTCTCCAAGATTGACTTGAGGTCAGGCTATTTCCAAATGAAGATTAAACCGCTAGATATAACCAGGACAACTTTTTGAACACGGTATGGATCCTAGAGTATAGAGTTATGTCTTTTGTATTGACCAATGAATCGGCATAATTTATGTACCTCATGAATAAGGTTTCATGGAGTACATGGATAAATTCGTGGTGGTATTCATAGATGACATTATGATGTACTCAATAAGCAAGGAAGAGCATGAGGAGCATTTAATGCTCACATTGCAGAACCTGAGGGAGCACCAATTATATGCCAAATTCAGAAAGTGCCAATTTTTGTTGTGGGAGGTGTCATTTTTGGTACATATCATCTCCGTAGGAGTATCGGTTTACCCAGGAAAGGTGAGGGATGTTCTAAAATGGGATCTACCACAAAATGTGAAGGAAATCCGGAGTTTTCTTGGAATGGCTATATATTACCATCGGTTCATCAAGGACTTTCAAATATAGTGAAGCTCATGACTGAGTTGTAGATGAAGGGGAAAGCTTTCCAATGGACTCAAGCATGTCAAAGCAGCTTTCAAGAGTTAATGGAGAGGTTAACCACCGCACTAGTATTGGTTTTTCATGATATGAGCAAGAGTTTCAATATTTATTGTGATGGATCAAGACAAGGACTTGGATGTGTGCTCATGAAATAAGGTGAAGCGGTAGCTTATGCATTGAGGCAATTGAAGAAACATGAGCAGAACTATCGTACCCATGATCCCGAACTTGCAGCCGTGGTGCATGCCTTGAAGATATGGATGTACTACATTCTTGGTCATAGGTGTGAGATTTACACGGATCATGAGAGTCTCAAGTACATTTTCACACAAACGGACTTGAATTTGATGCAACAAAGATGGTTGGAGCTCATCAGGGATTATGATGTTGGAATCAATTATCACCCGGGGAAGGCTAATGTAGTGGTCGATGCTTTGATTTGGAAAGGAGTAAGCCACCAACTCACGGTTCGGGAATTGCCATCCGAGCTATGCAAGGAGTTTGAACAGTTGAATATTGGATTTTTGAATGACATGGGAACAATGGTGTTAAATCCAACCTTGGAACAAGAAATTCGAGAAGGTCAAACAAAGGATGAGGAAATCCGAGAAATCGTGAAAAGGACCCAAGAAGGGAGAGAATTCAGATTTGATGAGGATGACCATGGCACCCTATGGCTTGGGATAAGAATTGTCGTGCCTAATTTGAAGCATCTTTGCGAGACAATATTAAAGGAGGCACATGACTCGCCTTACTCAATTCATCCCGGCTGTACAGGGACTTGAAGACTTGTTATTGGAGGGATGGCATGAAAAATTACATAGCTGAGTATGTTTCATTATGTGATGTGTGCCAACGAGTTAAAGTTCAACATCAAAGGCCATTTGGATTATTGCAACCATTGAAGACTATAGAGTGGAAGTGGGAAGAAATAGGTATGGACTTCATAGTTGGATTACCGCTCACCCAGTCCGGGTATCACTCCATATGGGTGATTGTGGATCGGTTGACCAAATCAGCTCATTTCATCCCCGTCAGGACAACATATACCATCGTGAAGCTAGCAGGATTGTATATGGAGAATATCGTATGTCGACATGGAATTCCTAAGAAAATAGTGTCTTACCGAGGTTCTCAATTTACTTATAGGTTCTGGGAGAAACTGCACAAAGCTATGGGTACAAAGTTAAATTTCAGTTCAACATATCACCCATAAACCGATGGACAAACCGAGGGGACGTATCAAATTTTGGAAGATATGTTGAAAGCTTGTGCTTTCAAGCATGGTTGCAGCTGGGACAAAATCTTGTCGTATGCCGAATTTTCCTACAATAACATTTATCAAGCAAGTTTGAAGATGTCTCCTTGTGAAGCACTATATGGAAGGAAGTGTAGGACATCCTTGTTTTGGAATGAGATAGGAGAGAACCAAGTACTTGGACCTGATGTGTTGCTAGAAGCTGAAAAGTAAGTTCAGACAATTCGTGAGAATTTGAGGGCTGCTCAATCAAGACAAAAAAGCTTTGCAGATAATAGGCGAAGAAACTTAGATTTTGAAGTGGGAGACTTCGTATATCTCAAAGTGTCACCTATGCGAGGTCATAAGCGATTTAACGTCAGAGGCAAGTTGGCACCTCGCTATATTGGACCATTCAAGATTTTGGTCAAATGTGGAGAAGTGGCATATAAGTTGGAGATGCCAGCACATCTTTCTGATGTTCATGATGTGTTCCACGTTTCGTATCTAAAGAAGTGCTTAAGGGTATCGAAAGAACAAGTGCTAATGAAGGAATTGGAATTAGAGACTGATTTGACTTTTGCTGAGTAACCAATCAAAATCTTAAAACAAAGGAGAGAGTTACAAGGAACAAGGTGATTCAGTGGTGCAATGTACAATAGAAGCACCATGCAGAATCGAAAGCGACTTGGGATCTGTTAGAAGAGCTCAAGAAAAAAAATTCCCTATATCTTTCCTTCTACGTTGAATCTCGAAGGCGAGATTCATTTTGAGGGGGGGGGGTACATTTGTAAGACCCTCATTTTCATCCGTCATGCATTGCATACATTCTTATACATGTTTAACATTAAGCAACACAAAAAGGAATATGATTAAAATGAATTATAATCAAACAAGCAAATGAAAACGTGGCTCAGAACAGACTTGTCCGGATTTGTACCCCAGACTAGTCCGTCTAACTCTCTATTGTTCTCCCTAGGTAGGGCGGACATGTCCGGACTGTGCCTCGAACTAGTCCATTCAACTCTCTGATGTTCTTCTGGACTTTTCCATTAATGCTACGGACTAGTCCAAAAATGTTTCTGATGTTTTCCTAAGCCCTTCTATAGACTTGTCTGGTCTAGCATCAGACTAGTTCGTTCAACTCTCTGGAGCTTTGATATAGCTGCGAACGGACTTGTCCACCTTGACATCGGACTTATCCGTTTGACTTTCTAACTTCCAATAGACTTGTCCAGCCTCATACGGACTAGTCCGGTCTGGTGAGTTTCGACTCGGCTTTTATTTTTCCTCCACGATGTGTTATTGGGTAATTTACCTTTTCGGGCCCAAGAACATCGTGTCCAACCCTTGTGGATCCCATGTGGGACCCCTACTCGGCCTCCACTGCCTTAAAGTCGAATTCCACCCCAAACCCTACCATCTCCACCCTATGTAAACACCCCAACACCCACCCTTTCATCTGTTTGCCGTGATTGAAGGGAACCCCTAGCCCCAGTTCGTGAGAGCCGCCATCGAGGATCCTTCACCTCAGGTAGCTGAAGCGGAAGGGAAGAAGGAGTGGGATCAATTAAGATCATCATCGCTGTTGCGATTTTCATCAAAACTTCGTCTTCAACGTTTCCCTCCATCCATTCTTCAACTTCTTTGGATCTAGATGTCAAGTTCTCGAGTTTCGTCGAATCCTTGACCTCTGAACCCTAGGATTCATGGTAAATATCTTAGATCCATCTTTTCTACATAAAATTATGGTTCCATATAAAATTTAACTATGCTCTAATTGAATATTCTACAAAACCCTAGCCATAGCAGACTTGTCTTGTTTGGCCATCCTTGTTGCTTGGAACATATTGTAGAGAGTCGGGAATGGTATTTTACCTTTTTGCTATGCTCTGATTAATTGGGATGAGAAAACAACCAAATGGATTAACTAGGAATTATTGAACTTATGGATGATGAAAATTGATAAACATGATTAATCGATAACATGGGACTTGGGAGATCTAAGGAAGCATGGTTCGTGGATTGGGTTGAATAATATGGTGGTTTACTTGCCTTGGATATAAGGACCGGTTCTTGCGAGAATATACTAGGACAATAGTGCCACCACAAGGCCATGTATGGTTGCGGCTTAGCTGATTAATTAGGTGTATTGCCAGCAATGTTCAGATCATTTGGGGGAGCGGGGAATGGGAGTCGGTTGGATTTGCAATAGTGGTCGGACTGCCCTGGGATGGGAATGGCACAAGAAAGGGCCTTTGATTGGATGTGCTACGTTGGGGGCATCACCACGGTGAAACCTCAATGGGTCTGAATATGCTGGTAATCCCTTTGTAAAGGTTGTTTTGTGATCTCTTTGCCACACACCTAAGGAAGTGTAATTGGCATAAAGAAGGTTTTCTTTGGTCACCGATGGGTGACGAAATCATGAACTTGTGGGTAAAGTGGTACAAACTCTGCGAAGTGTTTGAAACAATCATGATAGATGTGCTCGCGGTTAAGAGCACCTGTATGACCTACATGATTAGGAGGAAATCTGAGAATTGGGATGGTTTGTTACGGTTACGGATTGGATGTTGATAAATTGATATGGTTGATGATGATGGTAAGAATATGGTATATGGATGGATAATGAATGATGGATATGAAATATTATGTTTATTTGGGGTATGATGGGATACATTTTACATATACATTGTAAGATTATTTTCATATGTTTTAAATGTACTTTTCAACAAATAGCCATGATTTAATATCATTCCTTGTTTAAGCTACATGTCATTATTTCCCACACTTGCTGAGAACGACATGTGCTCACCCTTACAATTCCCCCACCAACAGTTTCAGATGATGTTTGGGGGTACCTTGAGGATAATGTGGTGTACTATGTTGTGTGGGTCTATCGACTTGCCTGTGGATTGTTTGGAGCCGCACTATATCCCCTATGCTTAGTTTGCTCAGTTTAGATTATTTCTGCTGCATTAGTTTCAGATTTTTTAATAATGATCATTATAGTTTGTAATTTGAGCATTATTTGAATACTGTAACAAAAGTACTTGTTTAATAATTTGTGCAGTGGTAATTTTCTATATATCGTTTTGTGATGCACTCGTGTATGTTTGATCAACGTCCTGCACACACATATGTTGTGGACTTGGGTGTCACAAGTGCATTGTTATGTCATTCAGATTGTCGAATGCACCTGCTTACTTCATGTACCTCATGAATAAAGTCTTTAGAGAGTATTTGGATCACTTTGTCGTAGTGTTCATTGATGATATCATGCCATACTTGAGAAGTGAAGAAGAGCATGAAGAGCATTTAAGGATGACATCGCATAAATTGTGAAAGCACTAGATGTATGCCAAGTTTAACAAGTGCCAATTCTGGTTGAGAGAGATATCATTCTTAGGCCACATCGTTTCCGAAGGAGGAGTATCATTGATCTAGGAAAAGATATGTGTTGAAGGAAATATGGAGTTTCTTAGGAATGGCTGGATATTATCCCCGTTTCATCAAGGACTTCTCTAAGATATCAAAGCCCATTACTGAACTACTAATGATAGATAAACCATTCAAATGGACTCAGGCTTGTAAGGATAGCTTTGAGGAGTTAAGTAAGATATTAACCACTTCACCGATATTAATATTGCCGGATGTGACCAAGAGCTTCGATATTTACTATGACGCATTGAGGCAATTGCAAGGACTTGACTGTGTATTGATGCAAGAAGGCCGAGTAGTATTTTATGCATCTAGGAACCTGAAGAAGCATGAATTGAATTACCCTACACATGATCTTGAACTCGCAGCCGTAGTGCACGCATTGAAGATTTGGAGGCATTACATCATCGAACATTGATGTGAGATTTATATGGATCACAAGAGTCTCAAGTACATATTCACGCAGACGGATCTGAATTGAGGCAACGAAGGTCGTTGGAGCTCATCAAAGACTATGTTGTGGGAATTAACTATGATCCATAAAAGGCTAATGTAGTGGCTGATATCCCAAGCCAGAAAGGAACAAGTCACCAAGTCACATTACGGGAATTATCGTCTGAGCTATGTAAGGAGCTTAAAGGATTGTATCTCGGATTTGTGAATGAAATAGGAGCAATGGAAGTAAACTCAACATAGGAACATGAAATATAAGAATGTTAAACAGCAGATGAGGAAATCCAAGAGATCAAGGAAAGAATCCAAGAGGGGAGAGAATGGAGATTTGGCGAAGATGACAATGGCACACTATGGCTTGGAAAACGAATTCTTGTGCCTAATGTGAAGCATATCCGCGATATGATATTGAAGGAGACGCATGACTTGCCTTATTCTATTCATCCCAGTTGTATGAAAATGTACAAGGATTTGAAGATGTGCTATTGGTGTGATGGAATGAAGAAGGACATAGTTAATTATGTTGCATTATGTGATGTATGTCAACGAGTGAAGATTGAACATCAAAGGATAGCTGGACTGTTGCATCCATTGAAGATACTGGAATGGAATTTGGAAGAAGTGGGTATGGACTTCATAGTTGGTTCACCACGCACCGCGTCAGGATAAGACTAAATATGGGTTATTGTGGATCGGTTGACCAAGTCTGCGAATTTTATCCCTATCAAGACTAACTATAGCGGTGCAAATGTGGCAGAACTATATATGGGGAGAATAGTGCCGACAGAGGTTCTCAATTTACCTCTAGGTTTTGGCAGAAACTGCACGAGTCTATGGGAACTCGGCTGAATTTTAGTCTTGCATATCATCGCCAAACGGATGGGCAGACCGAAAGGACAAATCAGGTATTGGAGGATATGCTAAGAGTGTGTGCCCTAAAGTATGGAGGAAGTTGGGACAAAAGTCTGCCGCATGCTGCATTCTCCTACAACAACAACTACCAGGCAAGTTTATGTCGTTGTATGAGGCACTTTATGGAAGAAGATGTAGAACAACCCTGTTTTAGAATGAGACAGGAGAAACCCAAGTATTTGGACCTCATGTGATACAGGACACTAAAAAGGAAGTCCAGATAATCCGTGAAAACTTGAAGGTTGCTCAGTCGCATCAAAAGAGCTATGCAGATATAAGCGAAGATACTTAGTTTTCGAAGTGGGAGACATTGTGTATCTCAAAGTGTCACCTATCCAAGGTCATAAGTGATTCAACGTTTAGGGCACATTGGCACCTCGCTACATCGGGTTGTTCAAGATTTTGGACAAACATGGAGAAGTGGCATATCAATTGGAGATGCTGGCACACCTTTCCGATGTTCATGATGTATTTCATGTTCCTCGACCAAGAAGTGCCTAGGAGTACCGGAAGAACATATACCAATGGATGAACTGGAGCTTGAGGAAGATTTTACTTACGCTGAGCTACCTATCAAAGTCTTGGAGACAAAGGAGATAGTCATAAGAAGCAAGGTGATTCGATGCTGCAAAGTACAATGGAAACATCGTACTGAATCTGAAGCAACATGGGAGCGGGAAGATCTCAAGATAAAATTTCCCTATCTTTTTCTTTTTATGTCGAATCTTGAGGGCGAGATCCATTTTAAAGGGGGTAAGTTTGTAACACCCTCATTTACATTCTTCATGCAATGCATTATTCCCATACATGTTTAACATAATGCAACACAAAAAGGAACAAGATTAAAATGAATTAGAGGCAAAGGAACAATTAAAATCAGCCTTGGGTCGGGGACTTGTCCAGACCTTGCCCGTCCGGTATACCCGTCTGCTCTGGCTTGATTCAATTCCTTTAGGGAAACGGACTTGTCCGCTACATGGTACGGACTAGTCCGGCTTTCCTACTGACCTCGTCTGGACTAGTCCATTAATTTTATGGACTAGTCTGATTTTGAAACTGGAAAGCCCCACACTTTTCTAGATAATTTCATTTCACAAAAATCCTTTTTTGCTGTGGTAGAGCGGACTCGTCTTCTTAACAACGGACTAGTCTGTTGTGACATCAGAACGTTAAATGGACTTGTACGACCTTCATACAGTCTAGTCCGGTTTCTATGGTTTCAACTCAGATTCCTATTTTCCTCCACGATGACTTATTAGATGATTGACATATTTGGGCCCTAGAACGTTGTGCCCAACTACCAAGGAGCCCATGTGGGACCCCACCAAGGCCCTACTCGCCCCCACAAACTCCAACTAGGATTCCACCCTAACCCCACCACATCTCCCCCTATATAAGCAACCCAAAGCCCTCCTCTCACCCCTGCTCATGTGAGAAAACCCCACTGCCCTGCCGTCTCACTGTGAGCCGCTGTTCTTGAGAGAGGAAGCTCTCCCGCAAGGAAGAGAAGGAGGAGGAACAAGAAGAAGGAAAAAGAAGGATCAAGCAAGATCGTCGCCGCCGCTGCATTCTTCTTTATCAACTCTTCAAAATCAACATTCTTCTTCTACGTCTTGCCGCCGATTCGTTGTCAAGGGATCTAGACGTCAAGTTTTGTGCGTTACGCTAAATCTTTGACCATTGGACCATTACATTCACGGTAACTACCCTAGATCCAACTTTCCACGTCAATTTTGCCACCACACTTGATTCAAACCATGCCCTAGTTGAGAAGTTTGCAAAACCCTGGACCATAGCGGACTTGTCCCGTCCAGAGCGGACTAGTCTGGTCCAAAGCGGACATGTCCGTCCCTAGTGTGGACTAGTCTAGTTTCTGAATTCCTGAATATCCTTATACATTCCCAACATTACTAAAAATGACTCAAAACTTGCTCGAACATGTAAAACTTAATTGTCACCAGTTAGTAAGCAATAGTAGTAAATTAATAAAGTATACTACCTCATAATTGCATCATTCATGCATATCATGGCATATTGAGTACATTCCAAGCATTTATTGGTTAATAATGCTTATTCTGCATGGTTGTTACGCGGAATAGAAGGAAACACTCTTGAAGGTGGTTACGCGAACCTTCAGCTCCAAAACTTTGAAGCTCTCGATCCAAACCAGCCATCAGAGCAAGGCAAGTGCCCTTGACAATTTTTATCCTGTTTTAAAATATTTTATTTCAAACTTGCATGCTTGTGTCAAATTGATGGGAAAACCGGTGAATAGGTGTTTACTGGACTTGTATGCATGTACTTGTCACTCGGGGTGTAATGTAGAGAGTCGGCAAGGGTATTTTACACTTTGCTCCTATTTAATTATTTGAGATTGGGAATGACCAAATGACTTAATTATGAACTAATGAATATATGAACTATGTGAATTGATGATAATGGCCCTTTATCAACATGGAACCTAGGGATCTAAGAAAGTGAGTTATGTGGAATGGGTTGGATGATTTGGTGGTTTTGGTTGCTTTAGATCTAAGGACTGGTTCATGTAGCAACCATCCAGGATTACCGTGCCACCACCGGGCCAATTATGGGTGCAACTTTGCCAATTAATTAGTGTATTGTCAGCATTGTTCAGAACATATGGAAGGCTCGGGGAACGGGAGTCAGTTGGATTGGCAATAGTGGCAGGACTACCCTGTGTTCTGAATGGCACAAGAGGGGACCCTTGGATGGATGTGCTCAGTTGCGAGACATCACCTCCTGTGAGACCTTAGTGGGTCCGCACATGTGTTTATTCACTTTGTAAAGGCTATTTTGTGATCTTTTGGCCACACACCTATGGAAGTGTTAGAAAGCATAATTGAGGTTCTTAGTCAACGAAAGGTGATGAAATCACGAACTTGTGGGTAAAGTGGTGCAACCTCTGCAGCGAGTAAAACTTTCATGAAAGTCGTGCTCTCAGTTACGAGTGACCAGGACCCTCACCTGATTAGAATTATGGACCTGAGTATTCAATATGAGCTGGAATCTGATATTGGGTTATGGAATTGATTGTGGTTACTTGGGTATGGATGGGTATAGTTATTTACGCTGAATGGTCATTTATGGTTGGTGAATGGTAATTGATGGAATTGGGCATGGTATTGTTGGTTACTTGGGTTATGATGGGAATTGACCTCACATAGTAATCATAAGTCACATTTTCTTACTTTTATGAATGAAGTACTATTCCTCAATATACCGTTATTGTCAACCTTGCTAGTCCCACACTTGCTAAATACGACATGTACTCACTCTTTCTATTCCCACATTAATTCAGTAACAGGTTATAACTTGGAGTATCTGGAGGATTATGAGGAGTCGTGCTTGTTACCGTCAAATGCCTGTTGGGATGAAGTCTACTAGTGCTTAGTTTTTCCACTGTAGTATTATTAGAACTTGTATTCAAGACTATTTGGATATTGTAATAAGGTACTATTTATTATTTGAAACATGGTTATTATCTGAATATTGCTTGTGATGCACTCGTGTATGTGTGATGAACATCCTGGGCACACATATGCGTCACACTTGGTTCATTCGTGGAACTAGGTGTCACATCATGGGAAAAGTTCATAAAACACTTTTTTGTGCTTAAGCATGGCAATGACTAACTATTCGTTCAAGTGTATGTGGATGATATTATCTTTGGTTGTGCTTCTCATGATCTTGTGTCCAATTTTTCAGCTATGATGAGTTCAGAATTTGAGATGAGTATGATGGGAGAACTCACATACTTTTTGGTGCTGCAAATCAAGGAAACCAAGGAAGCAACTTTTGTGCATCAAACAAATTATACGAAAGACCTTGTTAAGCGCTACAACATGGACAAAAGCAAGCCTCTACGAACACCAATGGGAACAGCAACAGCACTAGAACTTGATGAAGATGGTGAACACGTGGATCAAAAAGAATATAGAAGCATGATTGAGTCACTTTTGTACCTCACGGCATCAAGACTGGACATATGACTAAGCGTATGTCTTTGTGCACGATTTCAAGCTTCCATCAATCCGTCAAAAGAATTCTAAGGTACTTACATATGGAACTCAAAAACTTGGCATTTTTCTTCCTTCTTCCTCAACCATTGCTTTGAAAGCTTTTCTGGATGGTGATTTTGGGGGTTGTAGGATTGATAGCAGAAGTACTTCAAGTGCTTGACATATTATTGGTAATTCACTCATTTCTTGGTCTTCTAGAAAACAAAGTTCAGCTGCACAATCTACAACCAAATCTGAATATGTAGCTGCCGCTAGCGCTTGCTCACAAATTCTTTGGATTGTTCAAATACTTATGAACTATGGGGTTCATCTAGATATTGTTCCATTGTTTTGTGATAACACTGGTGCCATCTGCATTCCTACAAGCCCTGTTGTAAGGATCGAAACGCCCAAGAGGGGGGGTGAATTGGGCTTTCTTTCAAATTTTAAGACAATTGAAAATTAACGACTAAAGCCCAATTCCCTATGCAGTTTATCTATGCAATCAACGTAAATATAAGTTGCGGAATAAAGATTGCATAATGTAAAAGGAGGGAGAGGAATGCAAACGCTCAAAAGACACGGAGACACGGAGTTTATCCCGTGGTTCGGCAAGATCACAAGGATCTTCCTACATCCACGTTGTGGCACCCACCGAAGGGTTTTGCCACTCCCAAGTCACCGAGACAAGGGGGTCTTCACTAATATTCCCCGTTCGCCATCTCCGGCAAGGTGGAGCTCAAGCCTTGTACAATCCTTGATCTTCCGGGCTTCCACACACACCTTGGCAAGCTTCGGAAGGATCTCTTCAACCTCTCACTAGCCTAGAGACTCCAATCACCGAGAATGGATGCACATAAGCTTTTCTCTAGCTAGATCTAGCCTATACAAATGATGTAATGGGTGAAGAAGTGTAAGCTCTTGGTCTTGAGTGCTCTTGGATGTGTTGTTAGCTTCTGAGTATCAAGACTTGCCGTAATGACTGGCTTAGGGGGTATTTAAAGCCAACCTCCCCGAAATAGCCGTTGGAAAAGTAGGCTGACAGAACTTTATTGTACACATCGGATGATCCGATGTCTCCCCCTTTGTTATCATCGGTCTAATTAAGCTGGCTGACGTCATGGTGTCAGATATGACCGTTGTTAGACCAATGTAGCTTCATCTTCATTATCGGATGATCCGGTGGCTCTTCCTTCAGAATTATCTTGAACTTGATGCTTACTGGAGTAATCAACCGATGTTCACACCTCTGTACATCGGATGATCCGGTGCTTCACTTGGTCCAATGGTGTTGCAAACTGTACTAATGGACCGATGTGACTGAGCCATACATCGGATGATCTGGTGAGTGCTTTGCTCTGAGGTCTTCTTCTTCTGTTGACACAACTCGACCGATGTAGTCAACTCAGAAATCATCGGATGATCCGGTGTGTTCAACTTGTTGACTTCGAGTTGTTTTGAGTCGTTCTTTTGGAATTTGAACTTGTGACCTCTTTGACACTTGTTTGAAATGTTGTTCTGATAGTCTTCAAGCATTGAGTGATGTCAAGTTAGAGCTTTCACTTCTTTTTCTTCATATGATTCGATTTGATCTCATTAGTTGATTTTATATGGGTCTCCAATGTCATTTTGATTTCATTTAATTGAGTGATTATTGGGACCTTGCATTCACAAATTCATTAGTAAAATCGAATGGTTGTAATTAATCACCGAAACCGTACGTCATGGGGCCTAGATGCTTTCAATCTCCCCCTTTTTGGTGATTGATGACAACACAATAATTTAAAGCGCAATAGTAATGAATTTGATGGTACAATACTCAATTTGATATGCAATGAATGCAAGATAAGACAAATCGAGCTTGTAGAAATCAAATGAAATTAATGGAGCGAAAATCTCAATCAATTAATACCATAAGAAAGTTGCTTAATTAATATTACAAAAGTACTCAAGCACACAGGAATAGAAAAAAAAACACCCAAATATAAACTCCCCCTGAGACTACTCCCCCTGACTCCCCTACCTCTTCTCCCCCTTTGGCATCAAGACACCAAAAAGGGCTCAGAGAGCCTACTGACCCTGAGAGCTAGGCGCGATGACGAACTGGTCACCATTGCTGTTGTTGGAGCTGGAGTCGCCGGTTGCAGGAGCTGGAGCGGAGGGAGCTGGGGGTTCTGCTGTCGGAGCTGGAGAGGAGGTAGTAGGTACAGGAGGCACCGGTGGAGCTGCAGCTGGAGGAAGCTGAGCACTGACCACAGATGCCGACGTCTGCTGGAACAGAGTCGTCGCCGGCAGAGGAGAGTGGATCGGTGCGCTGGGTGCCAGAAGAGGTGACATGCTGATAGAGGGAATCGGTGAAGCAGGCACCTGAGTCGCACCTGGAGCCAGTCCCAGTCCAGGCTGCTGAGGTGGAAGGGTGATCCCGGTCTGAGTGTAGAGGTTGGTGATCAACCCCAGGATCCCCATCATAGCATGCTGAGTTTGCTGCTGCTGGTTGAGGGTACGGCGGTGCATCTGATCAACAAGGTTCGTGAACCGGTTCGTATCCTCTTGCCTTTGTCGGGCGATCTCCAGATGAAGCTCATGCTGCTGCCTCTGAAGCTGTGCCAGGTGAGCAGCCTGCTCTGCCCTGGCCCGCTCAGCCGCGAGCCTGTCCTGGCGCTACTGCTCTATCATCTGGTGAAGAAGTGTCGACAGCTCTGACGGCTGTGACACCTGTGCCTCGGACACAGGGGGTGGTGTCGGCGGTGGAGCAGCTGAACCTCCTGCCTCTACATCGTGCTGCCTCGGTCAAGGAGGAGGAGGAGGGAAGTACTCCTCGACACTGTCATCTGTATCGCTCTTGGACCAGACGTGCTGGAGGTCTCCTCCCTGAGCTTCTGCCTCTGCTAGTCGCTCATCCTCTTTCTCCAGATCCGACCAGTCCTCTTCGGAGAGCATCGCGCTGACCTGACGCTCAACAGGGCGGCCAAGGCGGTGGTCCCCTAGAGCTGGAGCTCGGTAGTTTCTAAACCGTGTCACACTCTCGTCAGAGAGACGGTCGTGCACGGCGGACCCCTCGGGAACCATAATGGTAAGCAGGTAGCTGATCCAGTGCCCATAGACAAGCTTCCTCATCATGCCCACACCCTCTGTGATCACATCCTCCATCTCGCAAATAATGACATCCACTATGTCAAAGTCCACCCCATTCATGATGTAGAACAGGATCGTCTGCTGGAGGCTGGTGAATCCCTCAAGATAGCCGGACCTCGGCAGGAGCGTGCGGCGCAAGGCGAGGTGCACTATGCGCGCAGCTGGAGTCAACAAAGCTGGAACCCTTGGCTGGTCAGGAGATAAGGTGGGACCGAACAAAGAGCGAATCTCCTCCAGCGGTGGTGCCACTCCTCCAATGAGCGGCCTCCTCGGTGGATCTGCCTGACCATAGACCCTCTCATGTATGCAGGTGTCATGCAAGTCTACTCCAAGCAACTGTCCCAGCGTCTGCCTCGTCAGGTGGTAGTGCTGACCCATGAACATGAAGTCAATGGATCTTCTGCCCTCCGAGACATAGAGGGTGGCGTAGAAGACGTGGACCCAATCTTCCACATTGGCACTCCGCTCATATGCCATCAGCTCCACCAAACCTCGATACCTCTCAAAGTAAGGACGGATCTCAATCTCTGCTGCTAAAGCTAGTTGTCCCCAATCCAGATAATTGTGTTGGAACAGCTTGTGGCCTCGGCGTCTGTAGGTCTCGTAGAGAGACGCCTGGGTGATAGTCCAGAAGCGACTATCCACCAAAGCTTCCCGGGGCTGCGGGTACCACTCCTCAAGTAGCACATTCCATCTGAGCTTGCGAAGCTGCTTGGCCTTCATCTTCCGGTAGTCGGTCAACTGGACACCTTCGGTGACATGGACACTGGTGTCCATCTCGTAGATCGCACGCTGGGCCTCCCTGTCCTCACGACGGTCGGCAGCCGTCGGTCTCGGATGAGGAGCAGCCTCGGTGTGTCCCCCACTTGTCCGGGCTGAGCGCCGGCGGACGAGAGGCTCAACGGGCTCCTCTTCGACTTCGGAGTCGTCGATCACGGGAGGCTGCCTCGGACGAGCCTCGCGGATCCTCAATGACCTTCCTTGGCCTCGCTCACGCTCCTCGGCGGCACGAGCGGCCATCAAGGCCTTCTTCTCCTCCTTGGACAGCTTTTGCTTCTTCGCGGCGGGCTCCGTGATGGCCTTGCCCTTGTTCTTCTTGTCACGAGCCATTGCAATCGCCGAGGTGAGCTTTGACGGGGTCGAGCGCACGGGGATACGACAATTGTGTCGCGGTTGAAACCCTAGCGGCAATGGAGCTTGGGAGGCACCACGGAGATGGCACTTGGGGCTGCTGTGGTGCTGGGGTGGAGCAGAGGCAGTGGAGACGGTGCTAGCGGTGGTGGCGGCGACTTAGGTGATGGTGAGTGAGGTGGCGGCTTGGCGAGGGAGATGCGGCGGCGGCGCCTAGAGCGGCGGCGGCGCGAGGTTGTGAAAGCGGCGGTGGCACGAGGTTGCGGCGGCGGCGGTGGCGCGAGGTTGCGGCGGCGGCAGCGGCGCGAGGTTGCAGCGGCGGCGGCGGCGGGAGGGCGATTAGGGCGTGAGGCGGTGGCGTACAGGCGAGAGAGAAGTCGGGGAGAGAGAAACCGTCGGCGGCGCTCAGGCTTAAATAGTGGGTCCCAAACCCTAGCCGTTATTTTAACACCGGATGGACCGATGTTACATGATGGACGCATCGGTCGAATGCCACAGTAAGGATATTCAAAAATTGCTGTTGACATCGGATGAACCAACGTTTAGGGTTTGGATCATCGGTCGAATGGCACAGTAAGGATGTTCAAAAGAGTGATGTTGACACCGGATGGTCCGACGTTGGAGGAAGTAACATCGGTGGAATTGACCACAGCTCCAGAATAGAGAACACCGGATGGACCGATGTTTTTCATAATGAACGCGTCGGATCATTTGAAATTCTGACTGAACTGGCCCTTGAAGATTGAACACCTATTGGACCGATGAGGGATTGACCTAGGCATCGGATAATCCGATGACTACAGAACTAAAACATCCCATATATGTCCTTTGACCAAACAACCAAGCAAAGAGAAACACATGTCTTAGGACTTTATGGGCAACCCCTTTCCCCTCAAAGATACTAATATGCCAATAATTTGGCTAGTCCTTAAAGCAAATTGAACAACGAGAAAAATGGGAGGAAATTGTCCAAATAAAATGTAAGGCCCATGCTTTGTGAGGTAGAGTATGAAGACTACTATCTCAATAGAGCATGTTCCTCTAGGCATTAACGCACCTAACATTTTGTTCTTTCCACCTTATATGAGTTGAGATGTTGCATTTCAAACAAGTCTCTTTCTCATGAGGTGGGTTCCCCTTTGTGAAAATCTACCGTATGCAATGCCAAACATTTTATAATGCAAGAAATTGTAAATCTATATGGCAGGCATCATGCAAGACATAAAGTAAATCTATCTTGCCAAGTTTGAACCTTCCAAAGGCTTCCTCAGGGAAAACTATATCTAGCTCGCCCCTATCATTTGGGAATTAGAAAAGACCTATATGATATGCATTCTTACATGACGTTTGTTGCATCTAGCACATTTAATTCACTTCTTATCCTAGAAAAAGTTTTCTCATCAAGTGGTTTAGTGAAGATATCCGCCAATTGTTCTTTGGACCTAACACCTCTCGAAGAGATGTCTCCCTTAGCTTCATGGTCCCTTCAGAAATGATGGCGAATATCAATGTGCTTAGTGCGGGAGTGTTGAACGGGGTTTTTAGCTATCTTAACCGCACTTTCATTGTCACAAAGGAGAGGCACACAACCAAGTTTAATTCCAAAGTCCAAAAGGGTTTGTTTCATGTAAAGAATTTGGGCACAACATGCACCGGCCGCAATGTATTCCGCTTCTGCCGTGGACAAGGCCACGGAATTTTGCTTCTTGCTAGACCAAGAGACTACGGAACGCCCAAGCAAGTGGCACCCACCGGAGGTACTCTTGCGATGCACACAGCATCCGGCAAAGTCCGAATCCGAGTATCCCAAGAGGTGGAAGGTTGTACCTTTAGGGTACCACAAGCCCATACTAGGTGTATGCTTAAGATACCTAAGTATCCTAAAGACCGCCTTCTTATGCGATTCTTTAGGTGCCGCTTGAAAGCGAGCACATAAGCATACACTAAACATGATATCGGGCCTAGATGCGGTAAGATAAAGCAATGAACCAATCATAGAACGGTAGTGAGATTGGTCAATAGGTTTACCGTCCTTATCTGCGTCGAGATGGCAATTTGTTGCCATTGGAGTGCTTCTTGAGCTACAATCTCCCATCTCAAATTTCTTCAAGAGGTGCTTTGTGTACTTCTCTTGATGGACGAAGGTTCCCTCTTGAAGTTGCTTGATTTGGAATCCAAGGAAGAAGTTGAGCTCACCAATCATTGACATCTCGAATTCCCTAGACATCATTTTGCCAAACTCATGGCTAAAAGATTCGTTAGTTGAACCAAAAATAATATCATCAACATAAATTTGACAAATGAACAAATCTCTGTTGATGTCCTTGGTAAAGAGTGTGGTGTCCACCCTCCCGATCTTAAATCCTTGCATGATGAGGAAGTCCCGTAGTCATTCATACCACGCCCTAGGTGCTTGCTTGAGCCCGTAGAGCGCCTTGTGCAACCTATACACATGGTTAGGATTCCTCGGATCTTCAAACCCGGGAGGTTGTTCAACATAAACAAGCTCGTTAATGTAGCCATTAAGAAAGGCACTTTTCACATCCATTTGATAAAGTCTAATACTATGATGTGAAGCAAAGGCAAGAAGTATACGGATGGCTTCTAGCCGGGCGACCGGGGCAAATGTTTCCCCAAAATCTAGTCCTTCAACTTGTGAGAACCCTTTGGCCACAAGTCTTACCTGGTTGCGGACCACAACGCCATTCTCATCTTGTTTGTTGCGGTACACCCACTTTGTTCCGATGACGTTCTTGTCCTTGGGTCGCTCCTCCAACACCCAAACTTCATTGCGGATGAAGTTGTTGAGTTCTTCTTGCATGGCCATCACCCAATTTGGGTCTTGGAGCGCTTCCTCAATGTGAGTGGGTTCTACGCACGAAACAAAAGAGTAGTGCTCACAAAACGAAGCAACGTGGCGAGAACGTGTACTTACAACCCTTGACGGACTTCCAATGATTTGGTCCATTGGATGCGCCTTGGAGATGCGTCCATGCCTCATAAGTGGTTGTGAAGCACTTGGCGAAGGTGATGCGTGTTGCTCCTCTTGTGGTTGGACTTGGTCATGGACTTCTTCTTCTTCTTGATGTTCTTGTGCTTGTGAGTCTTGAGTTGGCAATGGATCATTCTTCTCTTCTTCTTCAACTTCAGGCGCCATAGAGTTGTTGTTGGAACTTGAAGCTCCCCCTTGATCATGGCTCTCCTCAACTTCTGGCTTGATGTCTCCAATGGTCATGTTATTCATGGCTTCTCGTAGAGGCTCATCATCTATTTCATCATGACCAAAACTCTCCTCTTGGGAGCCATTAGATTCATCAAACTCAACATCACAACTTTCTTCAACAAAACCGGAGGTTTGGTTGAATACTCGATATGCTTTTGAGTTTGATGCATAACTAAGAAATATACCAACATCACATCTTCTTTCAAACTTACCGAGCCTTTTCTTGCGGTAGATGTAGCACTTGCATCCAAAGACTCGAAAGTAGGAGATGTTGCGCTTTCTCCCAATGAGAAGCTCGTACGGGGTATTTTGAAGTAGTCGATGTAGGTAGACCCTATTTGCAGCATGGCACGCCGTGTTGATTGCTTCGGCCCAAAACTTCTCCGACGTGCCATAGTCATCAAGCAATGCTCTTGCAAGAGTGATGAGTGTCTTGTTCTTCCTTTCAACGACACCGTTTTGTTGGGGGGTGTATGTGGCCGAAAACTCATGTTTTACTCCTTCACGGTCACACCACTCCCCAATGTTGTAATTTTTGAATTCGGTGCCGTTGTCACTCCGGACCTTGATGATGGGAAGTTGAAATTCTCTTTGAGCGCGGTTGGCAAAGGTCTTGAACACTTCCGGAGTTTCACTCTTGTCACCTAGAAACAAAGTCCAAGCATAGCGAGAATAGTCATCAACAATAACAAGACAATAGAGGTTACCGCCAAGGCTTTGATATGTGGACGGTCCGAAGAGGTCCATGTGGAGTAGTTCAAGTGGCTTGGAGGTTGACACCATTGTCTTCATTGGGTGGTGTGAAGCAACTTGCTTCCCGGCTTGACAAGCGCTACAAAGCTTGTTCTTCTCAAATGTGACATCCTTCACGCCGGTCACCATCCCAAGCTTGAATGACTTCTTGAGTTTGCTAATTCCAATGTGTGCTATGCGTCGGTGCCATAGCCAACCCAAGCTTGTCTTAGTGAAAAGACAAGTGGTAAAGCTAGCATTCTTGCTGGAGAAGTCCACTAGGTAGAGATGTCCATGCCGGAATCCTTTGAAGACTATGTCTTGGCTAGTTTCACTACTCACAACAACATCATTTTTGCTAAATGTGCACGTTAGTCCAAGATCACATAGTTGTGCAATAGAAAGTAAATTGAAACTAAGTGACTTAACATGCAAAACATTAGAAATGGACAAGTCATTTGAAATAGCAATTTTACCTAACCCAATTATCTTTCCCTTAGAGTTATCACCAAAGGTGACTTGTTCATGATTGCCGGGGTTTTCTATGGTGGTGAACATACCATCATTGCCCGTCATATGTTGAGTGCACCCGCTATCGTGTACCCAATGCTTTCCTCCGGTTTTGTAGTTCACCTACACACATGAAATCAATTTTTGGCTTTAGGAACCCAAGCCAACTTAGGTCCTTGTATGTGTGATACAAGTGTTTTTGGGACCCAAAGTTGCTTGGGGAGCTTCCCCTTCATGCCCATCATGTCTTTGCCAATGAACCTAGCCTTCACCTTGACTTGTACTTTACTCAAGAGATAATAATGGTCATTGAAAGTAGATTTATAGTTAGTAGGCAATTTAGGAGAAGGTTGGTTAGGAAGAGGACACTTCCTTGTGTGGTGACCGGTGACCTCACAATGTTGGCAATAAGAACCAACTTCCTTGATGAAGCTTGTTCTTAGCTCCGGTGAGGGCACCTTTCCTTTGTTAGGCACCGGGAAGGATCCAAGTCCTCTCTTGTTGAAGGCCTTAGCTTGTTGGAAGAGAATTTCCTTGTGCTTGACTTCTCCTTTTGAATGTCTAGCCACACTAGTGCGGAGACTCTCAATTTCTTCCAACAAGTCCTTCTCCCTAGCATTAGCTTTCATAGGCAAATACTTGTGCAAAGCATTAGTGGCATGAGAAGTAATGGATATCCTATCATTAAGAGTTTGCTTCTTCATATTTTTCAATTCTTGATCAAGCATGTCATGAGCAAGGTTAAGTGTTTGATGTTCTTGTATTAACTTGTTGTGCTCTTCCAAGAGTGTTTGATGTTCTAAGTCAAGTTCATGATTATCTATCTTAATTTTAGCATTTTCTTCCTCAATTTGCTTCACATGGGATTTGAGCGTGTCATGCTCTTTAAGTATGCTTTCATACTTGTCAAGCAAATCAAGGTTAGCACTCTCAAGTTTAGCACGAGTTTCTTTAAGCACTTTAACCTTACTCTTTTCTCTCTTAATGATAGCATGATATTCATTTATCAAAGAAGTTAAATCATTGGGGGAAAGCTCATCATCACTAGAGTCGTCACATACCTTGGTGTTACCTTTAGCCATGAGGCACATGGGCGGTGGATGAAGAGGTGAGTCATCATTGTTGGCAATGGCGAGGCCGGTCAAGCTTTCTTCCTCTACTTCACTCTCTTCATCACTTGTTTCTTCATCGGTGACCCATTCATTTGCCTCACACATGAACACCTTTTGTGGGCCATTTCTCTTATTTGGGAAGAGTCTTGCCTTCTTGCCCTTGTCTTGTTTCTTCTTCCCAAAGGCTCTTGGTTTGGGTTGACCTCTTCTTCATCATCATCACTTTCTTCAAGCTTGCGGTGCTTGCTTTTGTAGTTCTCTCTTCTTTTGTCCGGTTTTGGACAATCATAGGAGATGTGGCCTTGATCACCACAATTGTAGCAAGTCTTGCGATCATCTCTCCTTGGTAGGAACGCTTTCTTCTTGGGATCAAAGGTGTACCCCTTCTTGGTAATCATGGAATTCAAGCGTGAGAACTTTCTCATCATTAGTGCAAGCTCATCATCATCATCTTCACTTCATGCTTGGTCTTATTCACATGAGCTAGGCTCAACCACCTTCTTCTTCTTGAGGCTTGTTTTCTTGGTGGAGGCCTTTAGATCAATAGTCTTTGATGATGATTGCTCCATCATCCCAAGTACACTCATCTCATGAGCGTGTATTTCTCCAATGAGCTCCGAAACTTCAATGTGATCAAGTGACTCTTTTTGGAGCATGGAGTTGATGATGTTGTACTTTGGCTTGGGAAGAAGCATGAGGATCTTACGGTTGATGAGTCCCTTGCCAAGAGACGCAATGTCAAGAGCATTAATCTCCTCAATAAGAACATTTAAGCGTGAAAACATTTCATTAACATTTTCATGAGGAAGCATCTTAAATTCATCATATTTTGCTTTAATCACGTGATATTTAAGTTCATTTACACAAGATGAACCCTCATGAATTTCTATCAAGCAAGCCCAAATTTCACAAGCCTTTTCCTTACTAGCAATTCTAGAAAAGACATCTTGACTTATGCACTCATAGATTGCATTCCTAGCCTTAGCATCCCATTTAATTTGATCACCAACATAATTATGTTCTCCAAACCCCGCATGAGTCGCTTCCCATACTTCGGGAGCAATAGCCTCTAGGTAAGCGCGCATGCGTGCTTTCCAATAGGAAAAGTTCTTGCCCTCGAAGATAGCAACCGAACCCCCAACCTTGGCCATTTTCGCTCTCTAGTGGTGAAGCTAGAATGATACTATGAGCAGCCTCGCTCTGATACCAATTGTATGGATCGAAACGCCCAAGAGGGGGGGGGGGGGGTGAATTGGGCTTTCTTTCAAATTTTAAGACAATTGAAAATTAACGACTAAAGCCAAATTCCCTATGCAGTTTATCTATGCAATCAACGTAAATATAAGTTGCGGAATAAAGATTGCATAATATAAAAGGAGGGAGAGGAATGCAAACGCTCAAAAGACACGGAGACACGGAGTTTATCCCGTGGTTCGGCAAGATCACAAGGATCTTCCTACATCCACGTTGTGGCACCCACCGAAGGGTTTTGCCACTCCCAAGTCATCGAGACAAGGGGGTCTTCACTAATCTTCCCCGTTCGCCATCTCCGGCAAGGTGGAGCTCAAGCCTTGTACAATCCTTGATCTTCCGGGCTTCCACACACACCTTGGCAAGCTCTGGAAGGATCTCTTCAACCTCTCACTAGCCTAGAGACTCCAATCACCGAGAATGGACGCATACAAGCTTTTCTCTAGCTAGATCTAGCCTATACAAATGATCTAATGGGTGAAGAAGTGTAAGCTCTTGGTCTTGAGTGCTCTTGGATGTGTTGTTAGCTTTTGAGTATCAAGACTTGCCGTAATTACTGGCTTAGGGGGTATTTAAAGCCAACCTCCCCTAAATAGCCGTTGGAAAAGTAGGCTGACAAAACTTTATTGTACACATCGGATGATCCGATGTCTCCCCGTTTGTTATCATCGGTCTAATTAAGCTGGCTGACGTCATTGTGTCAGATATGACCGTTGTTAGACCGATGTAGCTTCATCTTCATCATCAGATGATCCGGTGGCTCTTCCTTCAGAATTATCTTGAACTTGAGGCTTACTGGAGTAATCAACCGATGTTCACACCTCTGTACATCGGATGATCCGGTGCTTCACTTGGTCCAATGGTGTTGCAAACTGTACTAATGGAACGATGTGACTGAGCCATACATCGGATGATCCGGTGAGTGCTTTGCTCTGAGGTCTTCTTCTTCTGTTGACACAACTCGACCGGTGTAGTCAACTCAAAAATCATCGGATGATCCGGTGTGTTCAACTTGTTGACTTCGAGTTGTTTTGAGTTATTCTTTTGGAATTTGAACTTGTGACCTCTTTGACACTTGTTTGAAATGTTGTTCTGATAGTCTTCAAGCATTGAGTGATGTCAAGTTAGAGCTTTCACTTCTTGTCTTCATATGATTCGATTTGATCTCATTAGTTGATTTTATATGGGTCTCCAATGTCGTTTTGATTTCATTTGATTGAGTGATTATTGGGACCTTGCATTCACAAATTCATTAGTAAAATCGAATGGTTGTCATTAATCACCGAAACCGTACATCATGGGGCCTAGATGCTTTCACCCGTGCAACATTCTAGAACAAAGCACATTGATATTAGGTATCACTTTCTATGTGATAATGTTGAAAAAGGTAACACTGTGCTTCACCATGTAGATACCGAACAACAATTGGCTGACATTTTTACAAAACCATTGAATTTCACTCGTTTTTATTTCATTCATAGGGAAATAGGGGTTATGCATCCTCATGTCTTAAATTGAGGGGGAATTTTGAAACTTGGGAAGTTTATGTGTTAATCTGAATTTAAAATAACATGAGCATAGTATTTCATACATATATGACTTTGTGATTCCTTTTATATGTTAAAATTTCTTTCCACATTACTTGTGTTATACATTTTGTAGTTTTTGCCATGACTAGTAATTGTAATTCTTACTTACACTAAATTTGGTCAATATCGAACTTTCTTGCTATTTTTAACTTGTTGTGTGCTCACATGTGCTTTTAATAATGAAAAAATAATCAATCAACTATCCACATGTTGAGCTTTTCTGATCAAACGAAAAATGAGAAAAGATCAAGAGAATATGCATGCATCACACTTTTTCCTTTGAGATGTCTTATCATTGCACTTAGATATGAACTTGGAAGAAGTCGTGTATGACTAAAACCATGTTCTTAAGCTTTTGATTGTCAAATGACATAGGCTTGGCTTGGCTGGTTAGAATAAGGCTGATGCGGCATATAATCTCTTGCAAATGTCATATGATCAAAATTTGTGCTTTAAATGGTAATGAACAATTAAAAAATGCAGCAACAACTGTCATGCTTTCAGGTTTTGAAATAGTTAAGTTTGTGACATCATGACTTGCTTAAATTGAAAAATTACACTTGATCTCTAGAATAGCTTACACTACTTTATGTATCTTATTGATGTGATAGTATGTTTCTTGATAGTATGACTTGAATGAGCTTTGTTTATATGTATATGTTATAATATGCTCATAAGAATTGAAATTTCTCTTTTGAACCTTGATGAATACATTGTCAAAGGGGGAGACATATGTCACACATTGCACATTCACGAGTTTTTTACATGTTCTTCTCACGGGGAGAATTCGTTTTTATAATTTCTTTCTCATTTGATTTTTGATTTTCAAAAGGGGAGAAAAATTGTTCTCAAAACTTTTCATCTCAATGAGCCAATGTTTGGATTCTAAGTGGTATTGCCAATGCATTCATCAAGGGGGAGATTGTGAGACCTATGTATGCTGAATACATTGTCAATTAGAATAGAAGCGAGGGTTCACATGCAAAGTTTTGAATATTGCTGAAGCATCCGCTTCGGAGTGTCCAAACTCAACGTCATGTGAGCAGCACATGTTTTTCGCTTCGGGTTGTCCGAAATTTTCGTCAAGTGATTCGCATATGTTTCTCGCTTCGGATTGTTCGAACTTTTACTCACATGAGCTGCACGTGAGTTGACGTGGTGGGAGTGTTTTTAGGAGTAACATTTAATCTTTACTTTGTTAGGACTGTCCAAACCTTCCGTGACGTGATTTGCATGTGAGTTTGGAAGTGGAATGTACGATCTTTTGTCTTTATATTGCAGCGCCGCTTTTGGTCTATTCGATAATTTTATTTGCTGAAATAACTGTGCAGCAGATCTGTTTTTTAACTTGCAATGGTTCAAACATTCTTTTTGGCTTATGGGAATGTTTTCTTAGTATTCTCTTACTAAGTTTTTGGAGTGTTGGTGGTTAAGGCTGGTATTATATTGTTATGGTTTGCAACATGTTATGTGAGGTGCTCACGTAAGGTGTTGTGTTTTTTGAACTAATGAGAGTCAAGTCGAGGACTTGGGCTCGCGTAGATTTGGTTGGTTCTTCATGTGCAGGTGTTGCTTGAGGTCAAGACATGACTGGTGACGGGATCCATTGAACTAGTCTTAGAGAGGAGATGAGGTTCAACTGCTAAGTTCGGGAGGAATTGTGGTTGATTTGATCGGGAAAGTCACGCAACATGCTTTGGTCAAGAACAATGCATATGGAGGTATCGTGAATATTGTTGGAAAGTGTTTGCACATGGACTAGAGGTGCATGGATGTGGCAGCATTGTTCCAAGGTGTTATGAAGAGATATGGACATCAAGATGTGGCCGGAAAGGTCCAACCGGCTGGATTTTGGACTCAGGCTGCGGCTAAGTCAGTTATAACTCAAATATGGAAAGATTTGAGTTGTTTATGGTAGGATTTCGTGCCTAGCACGAAGTGAAGTTATTTTAAGAATTTTTGGGACGTTCATAAGGTGTTTGTAAGTCTTAAGATTGCTTCTATCTATGTATGGAATAGCCTTGCACAGTTATAGAAACTTTCAGTTGAAATTGAGTTGGATTAGAATCCTAGTTTGGATTGGGTTGGCCTTAGAGATGGTTATATAAGCGACGAAGGCCAGAGCTCGTGGTAAGATGACTTTTTGGCTGTTCCTCTTGTGTTTTGATCAATAAAATTCGTTGTTCAGAGGAGCTTTTGTGCCTTGTTTGTCTGACTTGTTTTTGTCAAGTCATTTTCACCGAGTTTCTGCGCTGCCCGATCTTTCTTCATAGTTTTGATCGTAACTCAAGTTTTACAGGTCCAATTGATGTGTTTCTTTCTGTGTTGTATTTACAACTCAATACTCTACCATCTGTGAAAATTTCACGGTCATTGGAATTGTGGTTTTTTAGTTACACGAGTTTCTTTGCAGCGTAGTAGATCTGTTTGCTCTCTGTTAGAACAGATTGACCTTTGCTCAGGGTTTCGGTCATAACTTGGGTTTTACTCAAATTTTTTTCATGATTTGTGTTGTCGTGTATTAAAGACTGGATTCCATATGATATACACTAGTTTGCCACGTTTTCAACATGTTGTAAACACTCACACACACGGTTTCTCTATCAGATTGATTTTCTGCTTAGGGGTTTTCGTTGCTTCCACTGAAAAAGTTTTAATCTACCATTCACCCCCCTTATGGTAGATTTTCACATGCTTTTTGATCCTACACACCACCTTTTCTTCGTCAACGGATTGAGACATCGGATATGCGTGTCACACCTAATTAGGATTAGGAAGAATCAAATAACTTTCTTATGAACATTTGATCATGTGAGCTATGTAAGATGATGACAATGACCCTTAGCAACATAGAATCTAGGGATCTAAGCAATCCTTTTATGTTGAATGGAATGGATACTATAGTGGTTTTCCTTGCTTTAGATCTAAGGACTGGTTTGTAGAGCAATCACCCAGGATTCAACAGTGCCATCAGAGGGCCATTATTGGAATGGCTTAGCCAATTAATTAGTTGTATTACCAGCATCGTTCGGATCATTTTGGAGGATCCGTGAATGGGAAACGGTTGGTTTTGCAATAGTGGCGGGATTGCCCTCAGATCCGAATGACACTAGATGGTGCCCTTGGATGGATGTGCTAAGTTGTGAGACATCACCTCCGGTGAAACCTTAGTGAGTCTTTACATGCTGGTAGTCCCTTTGTAAAGCCTATTTTTGATCTCTTGACCACACAACAACGGTAGTGTTTTGAAATATTGGAGGTTCTCTTTAGTCGCTGATGGGTAATGAAATCACAAAATTATGGGTAAAGTGGTACAACCTCTGCAGAGTGTAAAACTGTCATAATAGTTGTGCTCTTGGTCATGAGCAACCTCGACCCTCGTATGACTAGAGTTATGGGCTTGAGTATGTTGGATAATGATTTGAATTGGGAATGGGTTATGTGTTTGTTTATGGTGAATTGAATGTGATGACATGGAAGGTTATGGTTATTTATGTTTGTTGGTTACTTAAATGATGGGATTGGATATGGTATTGCTGGTTACCTGGGTTATGATGGGAATTGACTGCACCTAATAAGTTAAGATGCATTTTAACTTTTATGAATGAAAATTGCTTTTTTGCAATGAGCCATTTATATCATCCTTGTTTAAGCTACAATTCATACTTTTCCACACTTGATGAGTATGTCATGTGCTCACCCTTGCTATTCCCACATTAATTTATCAGCAGGTAACACGTGGGAGTACATTGAGGATCAAGAGGAGTACTAGGCGTGCATGTTACCGTTAAATGTCTGTCGAACTGGAGCTCCTAGTTGTTTAGTTATCTGCTCCTATATTGTTAGATTTGTCATTTGAGACTATGTGGATATTATAATAATGTACTATTTACCATTCAAGATATGGTTATAATCTGAATATCATTTGTGATGCACTCGTGTATGTGTGATGAACGTCCTGGGCACACATATGCGCGCCACTTTGTTCATTCTCAGAACTAGGTGTCAGGAATTAGTATCAGAGTCGTGTCTGATCGTAGGACGCAAGCTTAGGTAGAATGGACACCTCGTACAATCTAGGGCTTCTCCCTTTTAAATTTACTTTTTTTGCGCTATTTTCCTTTCTACTAATCATATTTTTAATTGGAAAATGTGTGGTTTTGTTGCTGCTGCGTTTTTACCTCTTTTAATCTTTCTGGGCTATCACATACACTCTTACCTTGCTTCATTGCTGCTTCAATTCCAGATTTACATTTGCACTCTTCTCTAATGTTCTCATGTTCTCTCTATAGATGCTTACCAGTAGGATGACTGCACGTAAGAGAGCTCGATAGCCGCCTCTTGGATGCAAGCTTAGTCCGAACGAGGATCCAAGGACCCAGCCCAAGAGGAGGAGAAAGTGAACTCTCCCACAAAATAAGTTGAATATGAACACCCCAACACAATGGATGAAGATCCAGAAGAGGTGGAGCCTTATGAAGAAGAAAAACCCCATGAGGTTGAGTCACAAGTAGACGACCAGGAAAATGAACCTGCAGCTCAAGAGGATGAACCCGCAGCTCATTACAATGAACCTGTGGTTCAGGAAAAATGAACTCACACCTGTTGAATCAAGAAAAGAGGATAAGTGATGAGGACATCACTCCTTTGGATATACACAACACTCCATTCAACATACAAGATGCAATCAATAAAATTCACACACACCAATTAGTTTCAGAGGTGAGCTCTTTCTTATATTTTTCTTTATATATTTTTGAGAATAGATGGTTACCTAAGGACTTAATTGTGATTAGGATCCATGGAGAAGTTCAAGGAGTAATTGGAGGAAGATTTAGGGGCGTGGAGGACCAGATATTACGTTCAAGGAAGATGGAAACCGACCCCAACTCAAATTCGTGTCCAACTCAGAGTCTTGGAGCAGTTCACACTAAAACGGACGCCAAAGACGCATACAAACTGTGTTTTGGACGTTCTACATATGCACGGAAAGGGGAGAAGATAGAATTTTCAATGGCGCTGGTTCCATGTTAAAATTCTTCAGGAGTCGACGGGAATCATCAAAACAAAATCGACTTCAGAATCTATTAAGGTGTTGCGCCACCATATTGGGCCATTGGGCATTGTATCAAGTCTACATCTCTTATTTACATGTCTTAGGGTTAGGTCATGACACATAAACCCCCTTGGACGTCCTCCCACCTATGTATACTCCATAGTAGCCTCCATAAACAATTGGGTTTTGCTTAGGTTAATCTATTATACACAGTTTCGCCATTCACCGGTTCGTGAGACCCCAACTAAGCCATTCTGAATGTTTCTACCTCGTTCTTGCTTGTGTTCTCAGTTGCACTTGCAGAGATTAGCCTTCTTGGCAAGGTTCATCGTGTGCAGCATGGTTGATTACCAACATAGCGGTGGTGTAGTGATTGCAGGGGTACTCGAGCTGCTCGAGTGCCGCGGATCATCAACGTCGAGTTCTCCACCTCAATCGACTTATCATTACCTTTCGGAAGATCAGGCTGAAACCTTTTTTTCTTATCAATTGGTATAAGATTGTCAGGTTGCCCATTAGCTAATTCATCTTTCCTGTCGATTAGTTTGTTTTTCATACCTAGAGTCCACAAAAAGCCACAAAAAACTTGTAGTTTAGTAGATCTATTCATCACTTTGTCCAAACCACGATTGAGTCTTTGCAAATTTTTTATTCAGTTTGGTTTTGTTGAGTTTGTGTTCGTGGTTGATTCATATTGCGGGTTTAGAAAGTGTTTTGGTCTTAGTTTGAGTTTGCATCGTGCTGATTCATCCTTTTGAATAATGTTATCATGTCCAGATTAGATTCATCTCTGTCCAGTTTTGTATTTCTATCATATCGCGCTTATACAAATTCGGGTTTTTCTGTTCTAGTACTTTTTGGAAAGCTTTAGAAGTTCTCTACATCTTCCGTATTCACATGATTACCAGAAAATGAAGTTACCGTATTCGAAATTATATTAAATATGAATCTGTTCTTGAACTAGAATTTCTGAATAGGCTGTGTTTCAGGTGCAATATCTCCTATTGTTTTGGTCTAAACAAGGTAATCCATGTACAAAAATTAAATAAGGGAGATAGATATATATTCTTGCCGTTGAAAATTTTTAGGTTTGGGGCCATAAAGGGTGCATAATTGTCCTTGCAAGACTGAACAGAAAATTTGTGACACACCAACGAGATATATTTGATTGTTTTGCATTTTGTTATTCTTTTGCAGCACATTTTGAGAAACAAAAAGAAGAAAAAAAAAAGAAAAAGGCAAGTGCAAAACAAGATAAAAAATACGCACAAAAAAAGGAAGAAAAAAATCAAAAAGAAAACAGATGTTCTTTTATCCTTCGTGTCCCATAGTTTTTGTTTCATGTCTTGCTAGCTTGAACTACTAGGAACACATTTAGGCCAGTAACTTTGACAAGTACTTTGGATACATATTCAACTTTACCATTTCATTGCATTGTTTCTAATCTTTGCTACATATAAAGTGCCATCCAAGCAACACTTTACTCTTGAGTAGAATCGATACACCTTTGCAATCATCCCACGCTTCACTGCATTCTTAAAACCGGCCACCGTTTGACACCTACAGTGTCGGTAAGAACACTTGTAAGAGCGTGGTAAGATGCTCGAGAGTGTGTGATTCCACTTCCACTTGCCATTATCCTTTGTAGTTGATAGGGATAACATATTTTTTTATTGTTGTCTGTTTGCTACTAACAATGTCAGGTAAAAGCAAGAATAATGCATTATATGCTGAGATGATTGACATGATGAAGACGCCGATGGAGTTGCTCGCTAAGAATCAAACATCAATCAAGGTTTCACATGACATTGAGACTAGCTTTACAACTCCTTCCACTGAAAGTAATTACATTCTCCCATCTCTTCCTTCTTATGATGGTTTTGGTTACGATAAATATATTGCTCGAGAAATAGAGTTGGATATTTTTTTTGGAGGATGTCATATGTGTGAGAGGAAAAAGATTAGAAATGTTGCAAGTGCATTAGTAGATTGTGCATTAAATTGGTGGAACAATTTAAACGATTTAGAAAAACCTCGAACATCGAAGGATATGAAAATTTGTATGCGAGAAACTTTTATGAATGTATCTAATTGCAAAGATGAAGTGGATAAATTTGAGGAGAAATTTGTTGTTCTACCTCCTTTTCTGTCTAACGTTTTGCAGGACAATATAGAAAATAATGTAGATGATGCAAAAGAGAACGAGGCTTTCGACAACACTTGTGAAATTTTAGATGGATCAACTCATAATGCACTAAAAATCACTACTGAAAATGGTAAGGCAAAACATTCTACAAATACAGAAGGTGAGAAGTTTCTGGATGTTCTAATTTTTTCCACCGATCATTCTATTTTCGAGGAGCAACTATTAGAATCGTTTATTTATACACCATTGTCACATGTTGATTTTCCTGTTGATCATTGCGCTAATAAAGAGTTGTGTGCTGATAACTCTATTATACCTATGCAAAAACAAGTTAATGTACTAGATGATTGTGTTTAAGATTCACCTACTTGTGCTGAAATTCATAATTTGATCACGCTACTGCTGAAAATGATATGCTCAAATTGTTGTCTTCTCTAAATACTTTGGGTTATATTAAATTTAACACTCTTTGAGATCTATATATGGTAGAGAGGAGAATATTTTCCCAATCTGAATTTCCTTTGTTAAGTAGAAATTTTTTTCATGCTATAGACAACTATGAAGATAGTGGTGAATTTATGGTGCATAAAGTTTACATATGCTCAAATGAGAAATTCAGTTTGTGCTGCAACTACATGGTGAAACGAATGGATGCACTAACAATAATAATTCTTTATCAAGTTTTTCTAGTATTTTTTTCTTGCAGTACGAATAATATTTCATAGAGGAACATTGTTCACTGCGTTTGTGCAATATGAACAACGCTCATTCTACCCCCAAAGCAGACCTCTTTGCTGGACATACGAGGAAGCCGAGGACGGCTTGTCATAACGAAGTGAAGAATGATAATATCATGCACATTATCTTTGCAAAAATAAACATGGCACAATTTATTTGTTTGGGATCCTGGCTCAAGTGAATGGTCATGCTTATTTAATGGAGAACATGGAGATGGTGCACTATATCGTCCACCACCTTGGCCTCCTCCTTTGATGCACACAAGAGGATTTGATGGTGTTGCACATATGGACCTACACAAGAGAGAAGATGAACTTGAGTCGAGGATGACTCCAATTCAAGAAGGGGAGGATGATAAGGACATCACTCTTATGGATATACACAACACTCCATTCAACATACAAGATGCAATCAATAGAATTCACACACACCAATTAATTTTAGAGGTGAGCTCGTTCTTATATGTTTCCTTATATATTTTTGAGAATAGATTGCTACCTATCGACTTAATTGTGATTAGGATCCATGGAAAGGTCCAAGGAGTAATCGGAGGAAGATTTAGGGACGTTGAGGACCAGATATTACGTTCAAACAAGATGGAAACCGACCCCAACTAAAATTCGTGTCCAACTCGGAGTCCAGGAGCAGTTCACACTGAAATGGACGCCCAGGACACATACAAACTCCGTTTCTGACGTTCTACATATGCACAGAAAGGGGAGAGGATAAATTTTCCAATGGAGCCGGTCCCATGTCAAAATGCTTCTGGAGTCAACGAGAATAATTCAAACAAAATCGACTTCAGAATCTGTTAAGGTGCTGCGCCACCATATTGGGCTATTGGGCTTTGTATCAAGTCTACATGTCTTATTTTCGTGTCTTAGGGTTAGGTCACGACCCCAACACCCCCTTGGACGTCCTCCCACCTATATATATTCCATATTAGCCACCATAAATAATTGGGTTTTGATTAGATTAATCTGTTATATACGGTTACGCCGTTCATCGGTTTGTAAGACCATAACTTAGCAATTCAGATTGCTTCTACCTTGTTCTTGCTTGTGTTCTCGTTTGCACTTGCAGGGATTAGCCTTCTTGGCAAGGTCAATTGTGTGCAACATGGTTGTTAACCAACAGAGAAGTGGTATAGTCATTGCAGGGGTATTTGAGCTGCTCGTGTGTCGCGGATCATCAATGTTGAGTTCTTGACCTCAATCGACTTATCATTATCTTTCAAAAGATCAAGCGAAACCTTTTTTCTTATCAATAAGGTCCAATTTTCCATTTCGCTCAAGAGTTCCATTTTGATGGAATTGATGAAGGATCTCCAACTAAGGAATTGAAGGAGTTTCTTGACCTTTGCAATTCACACCCGGAGTACTATGTCAAAAATACTCCCCGCTATGGACGTGAAGAATGTAAGGCTCAAGTTACTATCCTCGCTAAGGATGTTGTGGTCACCCTTCACTTCGCGCCCACATGGAGGTCCACCAAGGAGCAAGCTACTGATGATGTTGCTTCGAATGCACTCACCAGATGGTGTTAATCCTACCGCGAACAGCTTGAAGGCACTAGCTTTGCGCTACACCTATGTCACAAGAGTGGTACGAGAGAGATAATGGGACCAGAAGAAGGAGCTCAATATAACCCTCTCACCATTGATAGATCTTAGAGGATGCTTGTGAAGCTGGGAAATCGTTATGCGGATGCTCTGGAAGAGTTATGCTACCTCCACAAGAGATTGTACATCATCGAAAAACAATAGGAGGTCCGCGCTGGCGCAGAAACAAATGGTGTGGCAAGTTCACTGTCATCTACATGGACGGCCAACTCACCTTGGTGTGCACCCTTGTATGACTCCCCACCGGTGCTGCCTTCACCGCCTCATGGACAAAACAACCGTCGCTCCCACAATTAAGTTTACGTCTGCTACTGAGATGTTATGAAGATGCTTAGATCGTAATAGATATTATTAGTGTGGTGTGCTGAATTTTATGTGGTGTGTGCTTGTGCTTGTGTGCTTGGTGTGGGTCGTGGGACGCTTCGGCGATTGTCCACGTCCGCACATAGTAGAGAGATGTGGGATGCTTCGACAGTTGTCCACATCCTAATATAGGGTTATATTAATAAAAAAAGAGTTTCTTAGTTTCATATACCTTTGATGCATATAGTTTGGGGATGTTTTTCCATCAAATCTAAATTTGTCCATCTCGTACTCTTTCCCACCAACAAATGCCGAGGATAACCCGCAACCAAAAGAACACCAATGGTGAAGATGACAATGTGGAGGCTCTTGAGAATGTCAACCTTGGAGCCAATGCAAGCAACATTGAGTGCCTCATAGCTATGCATAATCAGCTCATGCAGACCATGATGCAATTCTTGGGCAGTTGCAAGCCAACAATAACAACCAGAACCAAATTCCTTTACAACTGTCACCACAACAACCACCTCCAGCGCCTCACAACCGGTTGGGAGAATTTATGAGGACCAATAAACCTATTTTTGCTCAAGCCTATGATCTTGTGGAAGCTGATGATTGTTGACGTTTCTTACGTAAAAAATAAATTCAGCAAGCGCACGGAAATTATCAATGTAGCAATTCCCCATAAAATAGTATTACAAGGTTGTCTTTTATTTTATCCCAAGGGAAAGCTAGGTGGAATTGCAGCAATCATCAGATGGAAAGGGTAGAATGTTCTAATTAGGGTTCTAGTGAGGATTGATAGTAAATAATTGGAGTAGTGAGATACACACAAGAGCATTCTATTCTAAGGGGGGGTATATAGGTCATATGGAGATTAGACTAAGAGTTAGTGCGTTACTACTACAATGCCTCTATTGTACATATACATAGCCTAGGTTAGATACTAATGAGCATGTAAATGGTGAATCCTTATGCTAAGTTGTTCAACACATCAGGCACGGGTTTACCCCTAGCAAAACTAGGACGACTCTCGCCAAGAGCCTATGGCATAGCCGAATGTGGAGGATTACAAAGGACAGATAGGGCTGTCACCACCTACTGCCTACCTCTTCAATCCATGGTTCTATGAGACATTCAACGCTACTTAGCTACCCTAGCACCGTGCTAGCATATTAAGTAAGTACCTTAAGATCTTAGGCACATGCCATGCTAAGGCAATGAACTAAATCATCGTTGAAACCAATATTGATAAATAGCATAATTATTCATATTAACATGATTATATCATAGATAATTAGACTATATTGGGGGTATATAGTGTTTATGATGATAGATTATGATAATTATGGCATAATCAAGTCTATTCCTACCACATACATGGACTCCACAATCAAACAAGAAATGCTTCACCCAAGCATATGTATAAAGGAAGACTAAGGATAGTCTAAACTCCTTTAAGACTATGGAAGATAGTGGATAAAATAAAATGAAGCTCAAGTGGTGTGTGTTAAAGTGAGGGGTAGGGGGTCTTATTTATAGCTGGAGAATGGTTGCTTCACATCACCAAAAGTGTGTGAATCAGTCTTCATCGTTATCAGGGCACCACAAGGAGTTGACACGTTGAAGTTGACCATGTTTGGCACCAGGAACTAGTCGGCCAAACTTGGTGTTCGGTCGACCTGGTCTTGGCTCCATTTTGCGCATGCTTTCTCTAGGTCACTTCCAGGTGGGCCCTATTGACTGATATGGGTGATACACTATTAAATCTCCTCAGATACATCTTTTTGAGAGATATTTGGTCCATGCGATGCCACGTGTCAGCGCTTGATGTGCTGGGATGATACTTTTTAGGACTACTCCACATCTTTCACCTCAACTCCCGCATAAAAAGCCTACATGCACTATTTTTCCAAGGACAAGTGGAAATAGTTTAAGTAGAAAGGTGATGTGTGCAAGAAATGACTTATCCTTCACATAATTGAGTTATATTGTTGGATGAAATTGGGATATAACAGCCATCAACAAACTCCCCCGAGCTTATCCTTTGCTCGTCCCGAGCAAAGTCAAGACATTAGGTTGATGATCAAAAGTACCAAGTGCACAACAAAATACTCTACCTAATATTGTAAAAATTGGGTATGGTACTTTACCCTTCTTAAGTTATTATGGGGCGTATGACTTTCGTATTAATGAGTATTTGAAAGATAGAACAGTAAATGGAACACACATAACCTAGATGCCAAGTTCCACTTTTGGAGAGTTTTGATTTAGATTCTAAGTACCTCAATTTGATTATCTCAGTCACTCATTTTTCTGTAGTGGAAATATATCCTCACAAAGGCCTTTGCCTATACTAATCCTACCACTTAAATAAGGTTTTTATGTGGAGCTTGGTAGGGAATGATAGTAGGCATATTTGCAACACATAATCATGTTAAGTCAAAAGAGTAAGCCTTAGGAGAAACAAATTCAAATATTTTGATTCAAGACTTGTGCATGTGTGATGGAATTGAAGTGGAAGTGGATGTTGACATAACTCCTAAGATGTGGACTCTCTTTATTGTAGGGATGAAACATGGCTACTTTCTTCCCTTTTTTCTCATGCTTATGATGTAATCATGCATTTTTTTGGTCATCCTTATGATGTAATCATGCTTTTTCTTTTTCTTGTAGCCATGTCTTCTACTCCCTTTTTATACAATAAATTTGAGTAGAGTACTAAGTATGAAAGGCATGGAGTTTCTCTTTTTATCGTGGAATGGTGATATGATGGAATTTTGCTAACTTCTAGTTTAGTAGTATAGCACGTGCAAGTGAAGTCTTGAATTCAAACGAAATGAATGAATTCTCACATAGGACTATACTAGTTTGGCTAGGTTCAATGTGAAAGCAAATAGCATATCCATCAGGTTTATCAATGTAAAACATCATATGGCTATGGTAGGTATTTCCAATCAAATGAGGGTAACTTAAATCTTTTTAGAATTTCTCTGAAAATCTAAGTTTCACTTTCAAATTAGGAATAGCAGCCCTATACCTATCTCAAATTTCACGACAACCTAAAATTAGATTAAGGTTTTACTAACCACAGTATCTAAATCAAGGAAAAGTTAATTTAAGCATATGAAAGCATTATTTGGAGAGTAGCAAGATGTAAACTAGGGACTCAGGAAAAGTAAATCAGAGAAACTATTCATCATTTCATCTATGTGCATTCTAAATCATTCTTACTGCACAACTTTATTTGATTAAAAGCAAGTCTACATTTCTTTTTTTTATGCAAGGTGAATGGTGGATGAATGGAAAATAAATATGCAGATGGCGTGATACAAGTTACCTCAAGTGGGGGTCCTCCCCCAAGCTTGTTCTTCATTCACCTTTGTGATAAGGGTTGAACCCTTTATGACGAAAGTAGGGCACAAGATCGTATTGCTGTTGTTGTATCCTGGAGTTGAACATGGTGAAATGAGTGTCCATGTGTTGTTGCCAGTCTTGAATGCCTTGGACATATTGTTGTTGTTGTAGCCTGGAGTTGAACTTGGTGAATTGAGTGTCCATGTGTTTTTGCCAGTCTTGAATGCCTTGGACATATTCTTTTAGTGTGTTGTAGACTTCAAGGTCTCCCATACATCTAGTGAGATCCATCATTTATTGCTTGTAGTCATGATGATTCCTAGCCGAAAAGGAATGACATCCTCTCATTAATGTTGGAAGCAAGTTGTGAATGCTTGAAGTGTATAGGGATATCTCCCATCCAGTACCCGACCATCCATGCCAAGAGGCCCTACGACCTCATATGGTTGAGATTGAGTCCATCTGGGTGCATCACCCCTTGGATTCTCTTCCTCTTGGTACTCATGGACCATGGAGGTTGTCGGAGGCATGCCCATGGCCGCACTCCTTGCACGACTTCTAGTTACCTTGCCAGAGACATTACTTTTTCTAGCTTCCTCGATGGGAAGAAGATCAATGGTTAGTCTCTTGCTTTTGTACAAATGAAAATTCGGATTAGGTAACCGAGTTTCATTGACAAAGCCGGGATAGAAAAATACCAAAGAGCCAGTATGATCATGCTTAAGGGTATATCCTCACACTAGATAATCTTCATTAATCAATTATCATTCAGTTTCATTGTACTAAAATGAAATATATTCTAATGCTCCTACCCTACTAGCAATGCGGGTAATCAATGAAGTGCATTCAATTTTCACTGTCCTTGAAATATAATCTAAACATTATGTCATCTTGCTTATAATTGGAGCAACTTTTATCTTCTTAATCATGGCAAATAAATCATGGACTACTCTAACATCTCCTCTAGGGAACGTAGTCATAGCCACCCATCTATGCATGAAGGGTACAATAGGATTGTGCAAGTGGCTAACTCTAGGAGCCCTACATGTGACCTCACTAGTCAATTCATGCCAAAAACTTTGTTTGTTAAATCTAGGCAAAGTTTCAAAATCTAGCAAACAACGTTTATGGAAACCTAGGATTTCATTTAATTATTTCCATAGAATGTTGTATTCTTTTTGAAATAATCTAAAAGTAATACCATCAAATCTTATTTTGAGGGTGCAAAGGAATTGTATAGTGAGAAGGCGTGAACCTTTCTCCTCTATGTCTGAAAAATTTCCTGATCCTAATGCACTCCAAACAGGAAAGAAATCGTAATCCATACCAATTTTGGACATTAAATCGGATCATAAGCTTTAGTGTGATAAAACTCACGATCTTGGAGGAGCTTGCGTGCTTGATCTTCAACTTTACTTTGTGTGTCGAGATAGTTGTCTTGGAGAAGTTGATGCGGGGTGCTTCTCTCACTCATGGGGGTGTCTTCATACACACTCCTCCTCCGTGGACTTTGTGTAGCAACGGAGGAGAGTTGTGCACTTGAATCTCCACTTGACATGAGCTTGCATCCCCCTTCCTCTTCCCGAATAACATCTTCATTCCTTTCATGGACACAACAAGCGAGAACAAAACAATGCAAAAACTCGAAAACAAGTGATGTTAGTGGAAACAAAACCCTCAATGAATTTTCTCCTTGAAGAACTTGAGAACAAATTGCAAATGCAAATGAAAGCAAATCTTTTTGGGTCGGATTTGAGTAAGAGTGCTTCAATGAAGAGCAAGAAAACAATGTGAGCAAGTGAATGACATGGGGAGGTGAAAAATGAGGTGAAGTGTGAAGAGAGGTCCTCCTCACAGCCACTAATTGTAGTGTCCACCCCCCCAACGGTCATAAGAGGCACAAATGTAGCCGTTGGCGGAGAGAGAGCCACATTGGCTCTTTCCCCGCTTCGGCTGACTAGGGGTGTTCGACTGACCTGTAAGGTGGGCCCCACTCGTCCCTCTTTCGGCAGGTGGCTTCCCAACGGCTACAAAATTAGCCCGTTGGTGAATTACCGCATTTACAGCTCAGAAAAATTGTTTTTCCAAAAAAACTCTTCCAAATCCACCAATATTCTTTTTCTAAAAACTAAAGAAATAAAAGTGATGGTTGAGAATATAAGATTCTCAACTTGCTAAGAAAAATCAAATATGTAGTGGGAAAAATCTAACTAAGTGGGAAAAATGAAATGGGGTGTAAAGAAAGATCAAATAAAAGATAACTACCAATTATCCTATTGGCTAGGTCTCAGCAATGTCCGATGAGATGGACTTTTCCTTCATCTTCATTTCTTGGCATCCGGGCCCGGAGGAATGGGCTCGAACAGCTTGTCTTGCTTCTTTCGCCATTCCTTCTTTGGTGGTTTTGTGGAATGTGGCCTTTGGGAAGGCCCAGACTTCTCCGTATTCTCGGGATACTGGCATGGACGAAAAGACAGGTTCACTACATAGATTAATTCTCTCATTAATGCAATGAGTGGATCCACTTTCAGAGGTATAACTTTGACCTCTTGAATGTGTTTAACATTCGGCCCATACTTGATTCGAATCATGGATCATTGCTCCATCTTTGGGCGAGAGTAACACTTCTCCAACTTGCATTGATATGGATGTGAATTTGTCTAGCTCCACATCTATGCGAGCAGTCGCGGTGCTAAGGAACGGTTGCCCAATAATGAGTTGCATATCCTACTCGGCATCCACGTCGAGCACCACGAAATCCTCGTGTATGAAACAATTTTGGATTTTCACCGGAACTTCTTCAGCAATACCCGCTGGATAACAAATTGTAGAGCCAGTCAGTTGAAGTTGCATTAGTGTTGGAGTCAGCTCCATGGAGTTTAGCTAGTTAATGACCCCCTTTGGCATAACACTCACACTTGCTCTAAGGTCACAAAGTGCCTTGTCAAAGTAGTGAGCCCCAATAGATCACGATATGAAGGGATATACAGGGTCCTTCAGCCATTTGCCTTCTCATAGAGAAATCATGTTGACATTTTCCACGGCAGGTTAAGGCTTCCCTGACATCTTGCCATTCTCTAATGGCAGATCAACAGCTGCCAGTTGTGCTAACTGCGTCTCCAACATCTTGTTGAAGCTCAGTTGGTTCTTAAAGGCCGAGGATAGTTCTTCTATCTTGACATTGATGCCTTCAAGGTTCTTGTCATTACTCGATAGCTTCTTGGATAAGGCATCATTTATCTTCAACTGGCTAATGGCAAGCTCTCTCAAGTTGGTTTGACTGCCATTGTTTCCAGTGTTGTTGCTCCCACCATGAAATAAAGTGTGTGGTTGGCCCAACCCTTGACCTCCTAGACTATAGCCATTGTCGTAGAAGTTCCCATTATTGGCTACGTATAGAGCTTCCTGACGAGTGTCTTGGCAGTCATTGCCCATTTGACCCATGTTGCCACAGACTTCACTTGTGATGTGAGAGTCTAAGGCCCAGGCAGTGCCACCTACTTCATCAATTTCTTGTCCATAAGTTTTCTTCATAAGGAGGTCCAATTTGGCAGCGATCATGTCCACCTTTTTCAATGTGTGCATACCTCACTGACAGATTTGGAGATGCTCATCGCTCCAACCCATATTGGGCACCATCTTCTCAATCAAATCTTTTGCTTTGGGCACTGTCAAAGAGAAGAAGGCTCCTCTAGCAACAGCATCCAAATAGTCACGGGAAGAAGGGATGAGCCCGTGAATAGTGAGTTAGTCGTCCATCACATGGTGGGGCAGGCCAAGATGTACTCCTGCAGCCTTTTTCATAGCTCGGTAATAGACTCCTCAGGATCTTGCTGGAAGCTGGAAATTATTCTACATAAGGCATTGGTCTTTCTTAATGGAAAGAATGTGGCAGGGAATGTCATAGAACACTTCTCCCAAGTGTCTAAAACACTTCGGTTCTCGTAGAACCATTGCTTCGCTCTCCCAATAAGGGAGAACGAAAACTTTCTAAGACGGAGGGCATCAGGAGAGACGTCCTTGATCTTGAAAGTGCTGTAGATCTCAAGGAACTGTTGTAGGTGAGCACTTGCATCCTCGTTAGCCATCCCATAAAATGGATTGGCTTACCAGGCCAGTCTTGATTTTGAAGTTCATGTCTCCAGTGTTAACAGTGGGCCCAGCAGGCACATTGTTAGCAGAGGTAGCCGAAAACTCACGAAGGGTCTTCTGGGCCATTAGTGTTTTGGTTGTTGGTGCAGTAGCGCTGGTTTGCTTGTCCTCACGAACCGCTGTAGCGCTGGTTTGCTTGGCCGCACGAAGCTTCTGAGGAGTAATGACACGAGGTCGATCTCTCAGACAGATTCTGGATCTTCAATAAAGTTTTTCGGTAGGCGGAAACTAGACATAAAGTACAATGGTTTCACATTAAAATAAATGCGAAAACAAAGAAGGGATATCCTACTAAAAACCTACCCAGGGTCCTATCCTATTCACTCAATCATGCAATACTTCGACTGCCTTCACCAGCAATGGTGCCAGAAATGCTTGTTGATGTTTCTTACGTACAAAATAAATTCCGCAAGCGCATAGAAACTATCAATGTAGCATTTTCACTTAAAAGCGTATTCCAAGGGAAGGATAGGTGGAAGTGTAGTAATACTCAAATGGAAAGGGTAGAATGGTCTAGGTAGGGTTCTAGTGAGGATGGATAATAGATAATTGGAGGTAGTGTGACACACACAAGAGCATTCTATTCTAAGGGGGTTAAATAGATCCTATGCAGATTAGACTAAGTGTCAGTGAGTTACTACTACAATGCCTTTAATGTACATATACATGGCCTAGGTTAGATACTAATAAGCATGTCAATAATGAATCCTTATGCTAAGTTGTTCAACATCAGGCACGGTTTTACCCCTAGCAAAACCAGGACGACTCTCGCCAAGAGCATGTGGCATAGCCGAACATCGAGGATTACAAAGGGCAGGTAGGACTTTCACCACCTACTGTCCACTTCTTCAATCCGTGGGTCTACAAGACATTCAACACTACTTAGCTATCCTAGCACCATGTTGGCATATTAAGTAAATACCTTAAGAGCCTGGGCACAAACCATCCTAATGCAATGAACTAAATCATAGTTGAAACCAATGTTGTTACATAGCATAATTATTCATATTAACATGACCATATCATAGCTAATTAGACTATAGTGAGGGTTTATAGTGTTTATGATGATACATTATGATAATTATGGTATAATCATGAAGGCTATTCCTACCACATACATGGACTCCGCAATCAAACATGAAATGCTTCATCCACGCATATGTATAAAGGAAGACTAAAGATAGCATCTTTATTATGCATAAAGTCACAAATACAAGAAATAATACATGAGTGTCCGTACCCTGCAGGCTGGGTACCCCAACATACAAGCTAGATGAAGCATTGGACACGGCCTCCGTACTCTTGCTCCGGACCCTTGCTCCCACCGAGGAAGGCTCCGGAGCTGCCACACGTCCTCTGGCTCCGCGCCTTTGCTCCCCCCGAGGATGGATCTAGAGCTGCCATGCATCCTCCAGCTTCGGACCCTTGCTCCCACTAAGGAGAGCTCCGAAGCTACCACACATCCTCCGGCTTTGAGACTTTGCTCCCACCGGGGAGCCCTCCGAAGCTGGCCTGTGTCCCACGACCTGCAATGGGTCGTCGGCCCTAAAGAGTAAAGGGCGGTGCGTCTTGTCTAATCGCGCATTGAAGGCAAGCACCTTTTCGAGGCGCACAGATGCAGTGCACGCCCTTGTCAGGTACATTGCATCCAGTCACATAGCAGTTAAGGCACCATAGGGCTACCCCACAGTGCCAAGAAGGTAGCTTACGACGTCAAGACAGACGGACGAGACATCCCCTGCCACCATCAACGACTACACCTTGCCACTGGCGACCAACACCGCAAGACAACAAGTCCTCAAGGCTCAGTCAGAGGCAGCATACGCAAGAAGCCTTAGATCCTGTACAGGATAAGATCACCCCGGGGCGCTTGTCAGGCCTTGGGCCCCGCATGTAATATGTCTGGCCTTAGACTATAAAAGGACTGGGCAGCCACCAACTTAGACATGTTCTCGAATCCGAAAAAACTTCATACACACTCAACCCATGCATTCACGCCAGCAATACAACTCACACCGTGGAGTACGGTATTACGCTCCAGCAGCCCGAACCACATAAAACAAGTGTCACATCATCTCTCATACGCGTAACCTCACCTAAGAACTAAGACATGCCGATCAAGAACCTTCACGGGCTGCTCGCATAGTAGGTCTAGAAGGAGTGTCACAAGAACACTTCAACATCTGTCGCACTAGGTAGGGTCTTTTTCTCTAACGAAGTCGCGCCTCCATCGCCGCCGAAGCACCCAGCTCTAGCACCTCTAGGAGGCCCGCCATCTATGTTTCTTAGCGTTGATGGTGGGCACTACTGGGGCATCTAGCTGCGGCACCACCCAGGAGGCCCATTGTTAATGTTTCTTAGCATTTATGATAAGCGTTGCGATGGCATCCAGCTCCACCCTGGAGGCCTACTGTCAACTTTCTTAGCATTGATGGTGGGCGCCACCAGAGCATCCACCTCTGGCACCACCCAAGAAGGCTTGTCGTCAACATTTCATAGTATCAATGGTGGGCGCCGCTGGGACATCCAGCTCCAGCCCCTCCCAGGGGGCCCACCGTCGATGCTCTTAGCGTTGATGGTGGGCGCCACAGGAGCATCTAGCTCTGGCACCTCCCAGGGGATCTTCGGTCGACGTTGTTCGTGTTGATGGTGGGCACTACAGAAGCATCCAACTTTGGCACCACCCAGGAGTCCCGCCATTGATGTTTCTTAGCATTGATGGTGGGGGCTCGTGATCGAAGTTCTTCTTGTTGATAATGGGCACCGCTGGAGCATCCAGCTCCAACACCTCCAAGGGGGCCTGTCATCGACGTTCCGCATGTTGAGGGTGGGCGCCACCTCGGTTCGACAGCTACCTCATTGCCATTGCCGTCCGAGACTTCTTCGACGATGACCATGCATCTGATTCAAGTTCGGCGCTCCCCAAGGGGCTCGCTGGGGTCTCCTACCCAAGCTCCCATGCTCCGCCGGGAGCCTGCCAACGACATCCTGCGACTAAGTGGTAGCCGTGCCCAACCAGTTGGCCACACCTACCAAGGGGCCTCTAAGGGGCCTCATGGGCAGGACGTCAAGCGGTTTCCCTCCACCAAGGCGACAATGATGTGACCAAGGCATTACGGTAAGGTCTAACCATTACATCGTGGGAGGTCCAGAGTGTACAACATGCTTAGCCTGGTCCTGCACCCTAAGCGTGTACACTTTGCTTTCCAAGCATTATCGTTGTAAGTTTTACTCTTGGCATGGTGGGATGTCTAGAGTGTGCAGCCTGCTTAGTCTGGTCCTGCACCCTAAGCATCTACATTTTGCCTCCCTAGGGCCACATTGGTAAGCTTCAACCTAGCGCAGCAGTAGGACATTTTTTTTGAAAAGGGTATCATAGCGTATAGGAGCAACGCTCGAAGCAACTAAGCTTCGGGGGGTCCGGTCCTGAATGTTTAGCCTGCTTAGCCTAGTTCCATACCATAAGCATGTACACTTTGCCTCCCTTGTCATCTGGAGCGGGTTGTTGCCTTCTGGAAAAGCCTACCTCCTCCTATGATTACAATGTTAGAAGAACCACTGTCGCCTTGTGCTCTGTTTAAGTTCATTTAATTATGTATTAATTAAATGATCATCAAAATATGCTCGATCACTATCTCCCTATATTGCGCCTAGTTGAGTTACACAATCCTGCTGCAGGCAGGCTTGCTTGAGGTACCTGCAACGTGTCTGAGGTCTCTCTGCCACCTCCTTGTTTGCTGTCCTTTGTGGCCAGACGATCTCCCCCGCGAAAGGCCTACACCAAGCTAGAGGTCTTGGGTGTGGAGCCTGCTTAGCCTAGTTTCATACTCTAAATTTGCACACCCTGCCTCCCAGAGCTACAACTAAGTACTAGGGGCTAGACGGCTCACACACCGAGGAAGACGGGATCCAGGCCGTGGATGCTAATGCATTGAATTACCCAAGCCTCGCACCTTAGTTTAGGACCGTAAAGTGTAGCGAAACTAAAGAGCATGAAGGGAGTGACTGACGAGCAAAATTACATACAATATGCTTTAATTTTTTTCTTACTTTCGCATATCATCCGACATATGCCCATTTATATTTCTCCTATCTCGTCCCTAGTTGGAGTTGTGATATCCTACTAAAGGCGGGCCCACATGAGATACTTGCAATATGTTTGGTATATGATGGTCATTTTCTTGCTCAAGGTCCATGGTGCCGAATGGTTCTCATCCCTGAAAGGCTAACATCGAGCTGAAGGTCTAGGTGTGCAGCTTGCTTAGCCTGATTCCGTACCATAATCTTGTGCACTGTAACACCCTCATTCTCATGCATCATGCCCTGCATACATCCATATACATGGCTAACATTAATCCACATAAGGAACAAGTTTAAAATGAATTAGAAACAAAACCACACTTAAGATTTCTGGGAAGTTTGGACTAGTCCGATTTCTCTGCGGACTAGTCCAATTTTTCTCCAATTTCAAACGGACTCGCCCGTTTTTCTGCGGACTAGTCTGTTCTTGCCTCTGGACACTTTCGGACTTGTCCGGTTCTATGAGGACTAGTCCTGTGTTCCAAATCTTTGAAACTTTTGCTAAGTCCCTGGACATGTCCGGACTAGTCCGGTGTTGCAGCGGACCTGTCCGTTTTTCCCTCTGGCTAAAGTTGGACTTGTCCGACTTTTGGCCAGAATTCTCTGTTTTTCCCTCTAGATAAGTTTGGACTTGTCTGATGTCCAGCCGGACTTGTTCGATTTCTCTCTGTCCAACTTCGGACCAGTCCGGTCCTTTTCGGAATTGTCCGATAAATCGCGAATCCGAGTTGATCTTTTGTTATACGACTTGTTTCTTGGGTTCCACATTAAGTGGGCCTAGGGACGTCATGCCTAACTCTTTTAGAGCCCATGTGGGACTCTAAACCGACCCCTACTCATCTCAAACTCGAAATCCATCTAATCCTAGCCTCCACCTCTATATAAACTACTCCACCCCTTGGTTTGACATCTATTTGCCACTTTTCTACCACACCCAAACCCTAGCTCGTGAATAGCTGCCACCAAGGGGGGGGGGGGGAGAATGAGATCTAAAGCAAGAAGAAGAAGAGGAGGAGGAAACCAAAGAGGGTCAAGATATCCATCAACTTCGCGTTCTTCGTCAACAATTCATAATAATGTTCTTCATCAACCCTAGATCATCAAGATCCAAGTGTTACCTCCAAGATCCTCGATTCTATGGAGTCCTAGACACCTAGTACACCTTCTATTCTCTTTTCCTTACGTGAATTCAACCCCAAATATCCAAATTCACGTTAATCTAGAAAATCCTAATCTGCTATTCTCGCGAAGTGCGTATTAGTCCGGCCTCCTACGGACTTGTCCGTTTTTCCTTGTTAATTTCTGTTGAATTACTTCTAAAATTTGGATCTAATTAACTCCAACCTGTATAAACTTGTTAAAAGTCATTAGAACTAGTTAGTGATCATAAAAAGCAACTCATTAGCAAGTTCCACCTTGCATTTGCATTAATCATGCATATCATGACATGTTGAGTAATATTTGTGCACTCTTTGATTATATTCTTGTCTTGTATATTTATTATGTGGATTAGACAGATTTGAGCTAGAAAGTGTCGTGGAGGATCTCTAGCACCAGGAGTTTGAGGGCTTTGACCCGAACCAATCCCAAGAGCAAGGCAAGTGTCCTTGAAGTATATTGATCCTGTTTCTAAAATAAATGTTTTGTTTACAAAATGGCATGCTTGTGACAATTTCATGGGAATCCTATGATAGAAAGTTTACTAGCTTTTTTTTAATGACCCTTGTCACCTGGAAATTATGGTAGAGAATTGGGATGGGCTTTTTGCCTTTTTGCTTCGCTTGATTAATTGGGATGGGAAGACAACTACACCACTTAATGATTAACATGAACTGGTTAATATGATAAGGTAATGGGTGATCTAAGCCAGCCGGATATGTGGATAGGTTGGATGTTATGGCGGTTTGCTTGCTTTAGATCTAAGGACCGGTTCATGCGAGAATAAGCCAGGACTACAGTGCCACCACGAGTCCAAGTATGGATGTAGCATAGCCGATTAATTAAAGCTTTGCTAGTGTTGTTTGGACAATTAAATATGCTCGGGGAAGGGGTAGTCAGATTGGGTTTGTTGATGATTCGTTGGACTACCATGGGATCCGAATGGCTCTAGAGGGGGTCCTTGGTTGAAGATGTGCTCAGTTGGAGGCATCGCCACCCGTGAAACCTCAGTGGGGTCTAAATAGGATAGTAATCCTTTTGTAAGGGCTATTTTGTGATCTCTTGGCCATACACCAAAGGAAGTGCAATTGGAGTAAGGGAGGTTCTTCAGTCGCCGACGGTTGATGAAATCACAAACACGTGGGTAAGGTGATACAAACTCTGCAGAGTCTAATAAAACTATCATGATAGCCACGCTCCGGGTTATAACCACATGGAAAACTTCCATGATTAGAGGGAACTTGGTGTTGGGATGGTTTTTTGTTATGGTTTGACAATATGGTTATGGTTTAATATATGGTTATGGTTATGGTTGGTTATGAGTTAACTTCTGATATTGATTATGGTTATTGGCAATGAGAAATCTAGAATATGGATGACGGTAATGAATATGGACTGGTATTATGATCATTACATGGTTTATGAAGGGTTTATTTCACATACATAATACATATTGCTTTTCAAATGTTTTAATGTACTTTTCAACACTTAGCCATTATTATATTTGTCATTTTAATAGACTACATGTCATACTTTCCACACTTATTGAGTACAACATGTACTCACTCTTGCAATCCCCTCCACCAATAGTTGCAGGTCCGGATTGGGAGTTTAATGACGATGATAATGCGGAGTTCTAGGCCGTGTCTACCGTCAGCTTTGTCTGTGGAGCGTCGGAGTTGCGCTATCCCGTTTGCTTAATTGCTTAATTAGTTGAACTTGTCATTAATATTAATTATTGCTAGTATTCAAGGATAATATGAATTGTGTAATAAAAGTGGTTAATTAATCCTGTTATGTGGTAATTATATTTATATCCTTTTGTGATTGTACTCGTGTACGAGTGTTGAACGTCCTGGGCACACATATGCATTCACTTGGTTCATTTTCGGAACCGGTGTCACATGCACTTTGCCTCCCAGTGCGAACAGCTGAGTACAGGGGGGCGGATGGCTCTTGCCCTTAGCAAGGCAACGACCATACCCTAAATGTTGTCGCACCAAATTATCCATGCCCCGTATCTTAGCTAAGGATCGTAAGCCATAACAAAACTAAAGAGCAGGAATGTTGTGACCAGCGAGTGAAATTACTTTTTGTCTATCGTGTGTGCAAGACATGCAGGGAGCCTGCTGTTGATGTTCTACATGTCTGTGGTAGGCGCCGTCGATGCTTCTCGGAGCTCTAGTGCTCCCCAAGGGGGTCGTTGATGCCGTCGATGCTTCTCCAAGGTCCAGTGCCCCTCAAGGGGGCCGCGAGCGTCACTTATCCGAGCCCCAACACCCCCCAAGGGGGTCGTCATCGTCACTCCTCGTAGATTAAGCGCCCCTAAGGGGGCCACCGACATCACTTCTTCGAGCTCCAGCACACCTTATGGGGGCCGCTGGTGTGACTTTTACAAGATAAGATGAAGGCCCAACCCGCGGAATCGTCACCTCTCCCGAGGTGGGCTCGGGGGCCACTATCGGTACCCTGCAGACCGGTAGCCCCGCATACAAGCTAGACGAAGCTCTAGACTCGGTCTCCCCACTAAGGCGTACTCTGGTACTGCCTCGCGTCCTCCGACTCAGGACCCTTGCTCCCACCGAGGAGGGCTCCAGAGCTTCCACGCATCCCCTGGCTCCGGGCCTTTGCTTCCACCAAGGAGGGCTCCGGAGCTGCCACGTGTCCTCCAGCTCCAGACCCTTGCTCCCATAAAGGAGGACTCCGGAGCTGGCATGTTCTCGCGACCTGGAATGGGCCATGGGCCTGAAGAGTAAAGGGCGGCCCATCCTGTCCAAACGTGCATTAAAAGCAAGTGCCTTCCCTAGGCCCGCGGGTGTGGCGCACGCCCCTGTTAGGTACAGTTGCGTCCAATCATATCGTAGTGAAGGCAACACAGTGCCATGCCACAGTTCCAAGAGGGTAGCTTACGGTGACAAGACAGACGGACGAGACATCCTCTACCACCATCAACGACTACGCCTAGCCACTGGAGACCGACTTGGCAAGACAGCAAGTCTTCAAGGCACGGTCAGAGGTAGTGTTCACAAGAAGCCTTATATATTGTACAGGATAAGATCACCCCGGGGCTACCTGTCGGGCCTTGGGCCCCACTTGTAAGTTGTCTGGCCTTGGACTATAAATGGACCGGGCAGCCACCAACTTAGACATGTTATCGGATCTGGAAGACTTCATACACACTCAACACACACATTCATACCAGCAATACAACTCACACCGTGGAGTAGTGTATTATGCTCCATCGGGTCGAACCACATAAAACCACCTTCTAACTGTCTCTCATATGCGCAACCTCACCCGAGGACCAAGCCTTGCTGATCAAGAACCTCCGCAGGCTACTCACATAACAGGTCCAGGGCAAGTGTCGCAAGAACACTTCGACAATGAGCCATACCTTTTCTAATGTAGAATTGGGATGAGAGACTCCCTCTACTCCTTTCCTAATATGAAATAAGGACTAGAGACTCTCCTCTCTATAGCCTAAACTCCTCTAAGACTATGGAAGATAGTGGATACATCAGAATGAAGCTCAAGTGGTGTGTGTTGAGGGGAGGGGCAGGGGTCCTATTTATAGCTGGAGAAGGGTCAGTTCCTGCCACCAAAGGCGCAAGAATCAATGTTGTTCATTATGAGGGCACCACAGGGAGTCGACACATGGAAGTTGATCGAGTTTGGTGCTAGGAACTAGTTGGCCCAACAGGGTGTTCGGCCGACCTGGTCTTGGCTCCGTTCCGCGTGTACTTTCTCGAGGTCACTTCCAGGTGGGCCCTATTAATTGATATGGCTGATACACCGTTGGATCTCCTCGAATATTTATTTTTGTGGGCCATTTGATGCATGTGATGCCATGTGTCTGCGCTTGATTTGCTAGTATGTTACTTTTTAGTATTGCTCCCCCTTTCACCTCAAATCCTGCATAAAAAGTCTGCATGCACTATTTTTCTAAGGACAAGTGGAAATAGGTTAAGTAGAAAGGTGATGTGTGCAAGAAATGACTTATCCTTCACATAATTGAGTTATATTAACGGATGAAATTGGGATATAACAGCCGTCAACAATGATTGGCTGAAATCTGTTGAGAAGAAGCTCGCATTGCTTAATGCAGTGACCGAGGGAATGTTCTTTTTGCATCACACGAGATAGTTAAAGCAGCCACAGATTGGTGGAAAGCTCTTTGCAATGCTCATGCTAACCAAAAGAGAATCACTTGGGCTGAATTCAAGAAGAGTTTCCGCTCACACTATGGGCCTGAAAGAGTTATTATATTGAAGAGGCAAGAATTCGAGAGTCTCAAGCAAGGAAGAATGAGTGTGAGTGAGTATCTTAATAAATTCACCCAGTTGTCAAGATATGCTTCAGAGGACACCAGTACTGATCGTAGGAAGAAATACTTGTTCATGATGGGTCTGAATAATGAAATTTAAGTTCAATTGCTCAACTGTGACTATGTAAACTTCCAAAAACTTGTTGACAAGGCTATTATGGTAGAAAGCAAGGTCAGTGAGATAGAGCAAGATGGGAAGAGAAAGATGACATATCAGGGACAGCCATGAGGAAGCAATGTTCGCCCCCGCTATGCAATACCTAATGCACCATACTACAGCTCATCTGCTCCTGTTTTCACCAAGCTAATCCACCCCTCCGAAATCATCCTTCACAACAACGTCCTCCCATGCAAGCACCTCGCTTACCAATGTTGCCTACACCCCATCTCAACATGGGCACCTAACTTTTCTGGTGCTACTTGTAACCAGACATGCTATACTTGTGGTTAGGTGAGACACTTTGCCAGTAAGTGCCCAAAGTGAGGTAAAGGATAGATTAACAATGCTCCAAGGCCGAATGGAGGAACAACACAAGGCAACCGTGGAATGCAAAATTTTGCTCGTGGCAAGGTGAACCATGTTTCTACCGAGGAGGATCAGCAAGCTGATGATGATGTGATTCGTATGCTCCTTGTGAACTCCAACCCTGCAACTATATTATTTGATTCTGGAGCATCTCATTCATTCATCTCATCAAAGTATATTGCCAAGTATAGGATGCCTATATCTAAAATGAAGTACACTATTTTGGTTAGTTCTCCTGGAGGGGAGATAAGGACAAATATAGTATGTCCAAAAGTAAGTATTCAAATAGGGGGGTAGATTTCCTTGCCAATCTCATTGTTCTAGATTCACCAAGGGATGGACATATTATTTGGAATGGACTAGCTATAGAAGCATAATGGAGTGATCCAGTGTACCACAAGAATGGTAAAATTGGCAAATGCTAAGGGAGTCAACATAGAATTCAAGGCAATTCAACCGACAAATGTAAAAGTAATGTTAAACCATATAGAGGCAGTGACACTAGAAGACATTCCGGTTGTTCCCGAGTACCCAGAGGTGTTTATGGAAGAGTTACCAGGTATGCCACCTGATCGTGACATCGAGATTGTCATTGATTTATTACCTGGAACTAAACTTATAGCTAATAGGCCATATAGAATGACTGCTACGAAACTAGTGGAGCTCAAAAAGTAGGTGCAAGAGCAGCTAGAGAACATTTTTATATGCCCATGTTCATCACCTTCAGGAGCACCAGTGCTCTTCATAGACAAGAAGGATGGATCCCAAAGGATGTGTGTGGATTACAGGTATCTCAATGAGGTGATGATCAAGTATAAGTACACGTTACCCAACATAGCAGATTTGTTTGATCAAATAAAAGGAGCTTGAATTTTCTCTAAGATTGACCTCCGATCAGGATACATCCAACTAAAAATTAGACCTTCGAACATACCCAAAATAGCCTTTCAAACGCGGCATGGATCATATGAGTACACCGTTATTTCATTCGTATTAATGAATGCGCTTGCTTATTTCATGTACCTCATGAATAAAGTCTCCATGGAGTACTTGGATCAGTTTGTCGTAGTGTTTATCGATGAAATCATGGTATACATTCGAGAAGTGAAGAAGAGCATGAAGAACGTTTAAGGATGACATCGCAGGAACTACAAGAACTCCAGTTGTATGCCAAGTTTAACAAGTGTCAATTCTGGTTAAGAGATATATCGGTCTTAGGCCACATTATCTCCGAAGGAGGAGTATCTGTTTATCCAGGAAAAGTAAGAGATGCGTTGAAGTGGGAGCCCCACAGAATGTGAAGCATATTCTTAGTTTCCTATTAATGGTTGTATATTATTGTCGATTCATCAAGGACTTCTATAAGATAGTGAAGCCTATTATTGAGGTACTAATGAAGGGGAAACAGTCAAAATGGACCCATGTTTGTCAAGACAGCTTCAAGGAGTTAAAGAAGAGGTTGACCATTGCACCAGTATTGATATTGCCAAATGTGAGAAAAAGCTACTGTGACGCTTCGAGACAAGGACTTGGATGTGTATTAATGCAAGAAGGCCAAGTGGTAGCTTATGGATCTAGACAACTAAAGAAGCAAGAGTTGAATTACCCAACGCATGACCTTGAACTTGCAGCTGTGGTGCCTGCCTTGAAGATTTGGAGGCATTACATTTTTGGGCACCAATGTGAGATTTACACGGATCACAAGAGTGTCAAGTACATATTCACGCAGAGGGATCTGAATTTGAGGCAACGGAGATGGTTGAAACTCATTAAGGACTACGATGTGAGAATCAAATATCACCCAGAGAAGGCCAACATAGTCGCAGATGCCTAGAGCCGAAAAGGAGCAGGTCACCAACTCAGTGTCTGGGAATTACAATATGAACTATGCGAGGAGCTTGAACAATTGCGCCCTGGAATCATGAACGAGATGGGAGTAATGGAAGTAAATCTGACACTGAGACATGGAATGACAAGCAACATACAAGGAAATCCAAAGTTTAAGAAGAGAATCCAAGAGGGAATAGTATGGAATTTCAACGAACACGACAAGGACACACAATGGTTGGGAGAATGGATTCGTGTGCTTATTGTGAAGCGCATCTAAGACACAATACTGAAGAAGGCACATGACTCGCCTTATTCCATTCATCCTGGTAGTACGAACAAGTATAAGGATTTGAAGACATGTTATTGTTGGGATGGAATGAAAAAGGACATAGCTTAATACGTTGCGCTATGTGATATATACCACGGAGGGAAGGTTGAGCTTTAGAGGCCAGCTGGATTATTGCAACCACTGAAAGACCCAGAATGGAAGTAGATAGAAGTTGGTATGGACTTCATAGTCGGGCTACTGGCGCACTCAATTAGGATGTCACTTAGTATGGGTTATTGTGGATCGTTTGACCAAATCTGCACATTTTATCCCTGTTGAGACTACCTATAGCGGTGCAAAGTTAGCAGAATTGTATATGGGAAGAATAGTCTTTTTGCATGGTGTTCCCAAGAAAATAGTATCCAACAGAGGTTCTCAATTTCACTCTAGGTTTTGGCAAAAACTGCACGAGTACGTGGGAACACAACTGAATTTTAGTTTTGCGTATCATCCCCAAAGAGATGGACAAACTGAAAGAACAAATAAGGTATTGGAAGACAAGTTGAGAGCATGTGCATTAAAGTACGGATGAAGTTGGGACAAAAGTCTGCTATATGTTGAGTTCTCATACAATAATAGTTATCAAGCTAGTCCGAAGATGTCGCCTTATGAAGTATTGTATGGAAGATGTTGTAGGACACCCTTGTTCTAGAATGAGACATGAGAAACCCAAGTATTTGGATCTGATGAGATACAGACCCCAAATGGAAAGTTCAGATAATCCATGAAAACTTGATGGCTGCTCAGTCACATCAGAAGGGCTATGTGGATAATAGGCGAAGAGACATAACTTTCAAAGTGGGAGACTTCATGTATCTCAAGGTATCCCCTATTCGAGGGCACAAGCGATTCAATGTTAAAGGCAAGTTGGCACCTCGCTACACCGGACCATTAAAGATTTTGGACAAACGTGGAGAAGTGGTAAATCAATTGGAGATCCCGCCCATCTTTCCGATGTGCATGACGTGTTCCACGTGTCTTAACTCAAGAAGTACTTAAGAGTGCTGGAAGAGCAAGTACTACTAAACGAATTGGAGCTTAAGGAAGATTTGACCTATGGTGAGCAACCCATCAAAATCCTAGATACAAAGGAGAGGGTCACGAGAAACAAGGTTATCCGATGGTGTAAAGTACAAAGGGACCATCATACTGAATTTGAGGCTGCATGGGAGCGTGAGGATGATCTAAAATAGGAATTTCCTTATCATTTCTCTACTTAGTTGAATCTCAAGGGCGAGATTCATTTTAAGGGGGTTAGGTTTGTGACACCCTTATTTTTCATCATCATACATTGGCCTTATCCCCATACATGGTAAACATAAAAAATACAAAAAGAAACAGGAATAAAAGAAATTGGAAGCAATAGGACAACTAAAACTGATTCAGGCTACAGACTTGTCCGGTCCAACTACGGTCCAATCCGACATTCCTAGCTTGGACAGATTAATTGAATATTTTCTCAGAGCAACGGACTTGTCCATTTTTTTGCAGACTAGTCTGATATGTTTCTGTCCAAACTTCGGACTTGTCTGGATGTTTTCAATCTAGTCCGAATAACCTTTATCGCTGAAAGACAGCAGACTTGTCGGCTCCACAACGGCCTAGTCCGTTGTGCATTTAGAGAGAAATCATACTTGTCTGGTGTTAATGGACTAGTACGGTATTTAGGGTTTCAACTCAGATTCAAAATTTCCTCTACGACGCTTTATTTGGTATTTTTAATATTTAGACCCTGGAACATCCTGCACCACCCCAAGGAGCCAGGGTGGGACCCCACCAAGGCCCCCACCCACCCCCTTAGAATTTAGTAGGAGTCCACCCGAACCCCACCACTCACCCCATAAATAAGAAACCAAATCCCTACTCCCACTCCTGCCGCTTCGTCGTCGACGGATCTAAACGGCGGACATGTGTGTCACGACTAATCTATGATCGTTGCACCGTTGCACTTACGGTAAAGACCCTGGGTCCAACTTTCAACATCAATTACAACCCCCCTACTCGAATAGAAAAGTTGGCAAAACCCTAGACCACTAAGGACTAGGCCGGTCCAACAGCGGACTTGTTCGGCCAATGCGGACTTGTCCGGCCTCCATTACGGACTAGTCCGGTGTCTCAATTCCAGAAATCCCTGAAACTCCCACCAGTTCTTCAAAAATGACCCCAAGCCCCCGTAAACATGTAAATCTTAGTTCCAACAAATTAATAAGCAATAGCAGTAACTTAATAATATGTATGACACCATAATTGCCTCATTCATGCATACATTGGCATATTGTTTAATATATGAGCGTTTATTGATTGCAATGTTTGTTTCGCATGTTTGCCTTGCGAAATAGAAGGAAACGCTCAAAAGGGTACTTACGAGAACCTTCAACACGAGGACTTTGAAGCACTTGATCCAAACCAGCCACCGGAGCAAGGCAAGTGCCCCTGAACATTTTGACTCTCTTTTCAAAATATTTTATTTTGAAATTACATGCTTGAGTCAAATTGATGGAAAAACCCATGAATAGGTGTTTACTAGACTTGTATGCCCCATCTTGTCGCTTGGGATCTAGTAAAGAGAGTTGGAAGGGTACTTTGCATTTTTTCTTCACTTTGTTTAGTTGGGAATGGGAAGAATCAAATAACTTGATTATAAAATTTTGACCTTGTGAGCTATGTAAGATGGTGGTAATGACCCTTAGCAACATGGAACTAAGGGACCTAAGCAAGCCAGTTATGTGGAATGGTTGGATGCTATGGTGGTTTTGCTTGCTTTAGATCAAAGGACCGGTTCATGCAGCGACCACGGAGGATTCAATAGAGCCACCACCGGGCCATTATGGGAATGGCTTAGTCAATTAATTAGGTGTAATGCCAGTATCATTTATATCATTTTGGAGGATCAAGGAATAAGAGTCGGTTGGGTTTGCGATAGTGGTGGGACTGCCCTAGGATCCGAACGGCACAAGAGGGGGTCCTTGGATGGATGTGGTCAGTTGTGTGACATCACCTCCGGTAAATCTTAGTGGGTATGTAAATGCTGGTAGTTCCTTTGTAAAGGATATTTTGTGACCTCTTGGCCACACACCAACGGTAGTGTTTTGGCATAATGGAGGTTTTGTTTAGTCGTCGAGGAGTGACAAAATCACAAACTTGTGGGTAAAGAGGTACAACCTCTACAAAGTGTAAAACTATCATGACAGCCATGCTCCCGGTCATGAGCAACCTGGACTCACATGATTAGAGTTTTGGACTTGAGTATGTTGGATAATGATTGGAATTTAGATTAGGTTATGTGTTCGGTTATGGTGAATTGAATTTGATAAAGTGGAAGGTTATGGTTATTTATGCTGGTTGGTTATTAATGGTTGGTAATGGTGAATGATGGAATTGGATATGGTACTGCTAGTTACTTGAGTTATGATAGGAATTGACCGCACCTAGAATGTTTAGCTGCATTTTAACTTTTATGAATAAAAATTGTTTTCTGCAACAAGCCATTTATGCCATCCTTGTTTAAGCTACATGTCATACTTTCCCACACTTGCTGAGTACGACATGTGCTCGCCCTTGCTATTCCCACATTATGTGACACCCGGTTCTGAGAATGAACCAAGTGCAATGCATATGTGTGCCAAGGATGTTCATCACACAAACACAGGTGAATCACAAACAATATACAAATTAATAACCATGTTATTAATAGTAAATAGTACTTATTACAATATCCAAATAGTCTCAAATGACACACTCTAGTCAATACTATAGCGGAAAACTAAGCAACTAGCGGACTCCTGCTTCACAGGCATTTGACGGTGACACACATGCCTAGTACTCGTTGAAATCCTCAGAATACTCCAAATCGTCACCTGCTGCTGAATTAATAGGGGGAGCAACAAGGGTGAGTACATGTCGTACTCAGCAAGTGCAAGATCTGAAGTTAGGGTGAAGCTGATTTTTAGCAAGATCTGACTCTAGTTTCGAGCTTCTGTAAGGTCCGACAATAGGTTCGACTTTCTTTGTCATGGTCCAACATGTTGTTTTGGGTAGCCCCGATGAGTTTTGTATTTTGCTCCGGCATGTTCTTGTTATGCTCCGATATGTTTTGCTAGGTCCGAATTATGTTGGTTAGCTCCGACATGTTTTTCTAGATCTGGCGCTAGGTTGTAATAGTTTTGGTAAGCTTTGGTGCTAGGTTGTACTAGCTTTGGTAAGCTTCAGCTCAAGCTCCTGTTAGCTTTAGCAAGATCCAGAGCTTGATCGCAATGTTTTTGCTTTTACTGTGAAATGTTTTGAACTTGCTTTACATTGTTGGAAAGATTGCTTAGTATTCATTTGCTATGTTTTTGGTGCATTCTGGTTGATATGGCTAATATCGTTTGACTGTGGTTTTGCAACATGCTTATGTGAGGTGCTCACGTAAGGTGTTGTGTTCGGAACTAATTTGAGTCAAGTCGCGGACTTGGGCTTCTACGGATTGGATGTTTATTCATGTGCAGGTGTTGCTTGAGTTCAAGACATGGCTGTTGACGGGATCCATTGAACTAGTCTTAGGGAAAAGATGAGGTTCAACAACCAAGATCGGGAGGAATTGTGGTTGAGTTGATCGGCAAGTTGTGCCGTATTTATGAATCAAGAACAATGCATATGAAGGTATTGTGGACGTCGTTGGAAGATGTTTGCACATGTGCAAGGTGTGCATGGACGTGGCTACATGGTTCCGAGGCATGATAAAGAGATGTGGATGTAAGGAATTGGTCGGAAAGTTCCAACCGACCAAGTTATGGACTCAGGCTGCGGCTGAGTCATGTTTGACTCAAATATGGAATGTTTTGAGTTGGTTATGATAGGATTTCATGTAGGTCAAAATTTTGAGTTGTTTTATGAATGTGGGATACGTTCCTAAGGTGTTTGGAAGTCTTAAGATTGCTTCTATCTGCTTATAGAAGAGTCTTGAGCAGTTATAGAAGAGTCCAGAGCTCGTAGTTGAAAGGAACTTTTGTGCCTTGTTCGTCTGACTTGTTCCTGACAAGTTTTTCTCGTCGAGTTTTCTACACAACACTACCTTTCTTCAGTGGTTTTATCATAACTTGAGTTTTACAGATCCAATTGATGTGATTCTTTTTGGGTTGTCTTAAAAACATAATTTTCTATCATCAGTCAACTTTTCACCGTCATTGGATTTGTGGTTTCAGATCTACACGAGTTTCTTTGCAGTGTTCCAGAACTATTTTTTTCTCGGTAGAACAGATTGACCTCTTTTCGATCTTTCGATCGTAACTTGAGTTTTTCTCGACAGATTTGAGTGATTCTTGTTGTGTAGTGTTCGTGACTTGATTTTCTATAATATCTATCACTTTTGTCATGGTGAAACACATTTAGATTAGTCTTACACATGATTTCTTTAATAGATCGTTTTTCTGCCGAGGGGTTTCTATTGCTTCTGTTGAAAAGTTTTAATCTACCATTCACCCCTCACCTCTGGTAGCTTTACACATGCTCATCGATCCTAAAATTTGAATCAGAGCCACGTTGCTCTAATCTTTGTGATTTGCACGTGTTTTGACTAATCATCATGGAGAAATACTCCGCAAAACCATGTGTCTTTAGTGGTATTGATTTTTAGGTTTGGAAGGCATGTATGGAAGCCTTCATCCAGGATCAAGGCTTCACAATATGGGAGAAGGTGTACAAGCCTTACGAAGTAACATCAAACGATCAAGTTACAGCTGCAAATCTGAGAGATGTCGACAACAACAACAAGGCTCGGAACTTGATCGTACAAGGAATAACTCAAAGCGACTTCGACCGTGTTGCACACCTACGATCTGCATACGATGTGTGGAAAGCACTTTGCGACTACCGTGAAGGAGATATGTTCAAAAACGAATACATGCGTTTTGAGATGCAACCCGGTTAGTCCATTGATGACTTCTTTGCTCGTTTTAATAAAATTCTCAGCAACTTGCGTAGCGTCAATGTTAATTTTTCAGATGCTGAAAATGCTAGGAAATTACTAAGTGCATTAGACATGTCAATATGGGATATGAAAGTCACACCCATTCGTGAATCTACTGTCATGAGTACACTTGCACTAGATGTTATTTATTCTAAATTGAAAACTCATGAAATTGACATAATCTCATGTAAGAACCCCAACAAGTCTCTTGCATTTGTTTCTCAACATGATATGCCTAGCCCCGGCCAATCTTCATCTTGTGGTACACTTGCTTTGTTATCCTCTCTAACCCTTGAATAGATTGAGGAGGAGCTAGTACTTCTCTCTACTAGGTTCTCGAAAGCATTGCAAAATGTGAGGACAAGAAGGAGAGGAAGCCCCGAACCTCAATGATGTTTCGAATGTGGTAAGACAGGACATTTTCGTTCACATTGCCCTAACCTTTCAGGTCCTACTTCCCTGGATGAAAAGCAAACAAAGACGAAGCATTCCTCTACAAAAGATACGAAGAAAAAGAACAGTTTTACAGGACGTCAACTAGTGAGCAGTTTTATCTCCGCACTTCAAGAACTTGGCTCAAGCGATGTGGTCATTGGAAGTGACGAAGATGAAGATGATTTGGCAAACTTGTGCTTCATGGCGGGCAAGTAAAGATCAAGTATGAAGGAAGCTGAACAAAACAGCAACAATGAAGAGGTATGTCCTACTTGCGAAGAAATGTGTGATGCTATTTCTCGTGCCACTGCTATGTTGAAGAAAAAGAACAAAAAGCTTAGGGACAATGCTGTTAAAATTGAGTCACTAGAATCTGAAATTAATAGTTTGAAATCCTTGATTCCTAGTGATGATTCTCGTTCCTCATGTGATTTAATATATGAACAATTGTCCTCATTAAGAAGTGTGCACACCTCCACACTTGAAAAACTTGAGTTAGGAATTGAAAAGAACAGAGAGCTTGCTTCACTTAATGATAAAAACTTGAAAGATGCTAGTTGTTCTACAATCGATTTGCATTGTTCTACTTGTAATGATCTTGATAAGAACTACAAGATGCTATGAATGAAATTTCTATATTGAACAATGCTTTACGTTCTCATGAAGTTACATATTGCTCCAATTTCAAATTAAAAGGATAAAATTTAATGTGAAAATTGCCTTGATCTGTCCAATAAACTTGATGACATGCATAGGACATTAGATCGGTTTTGTAATGGGAATAAGAACCTAAACTTCCTGCTGAATTCTTCCAAGTCTTGCAATGATAAAACTGGTTAAGGTTTCGATTCTCATGATCATGCTAAGTCATATCCACCTAAAATTTTAGAGTCATTAGAAAGTGGTTTGATTCAAACAGTTCCTAAACAAAAAGAAGTGGTTTTCAAATCAGCAGGAGTGTTGTCGCATTCAGTTTCAAATAAAAATATTGTTTGCTCATCTAGACATGAACACAAAGTTAAATATCATTGTACCTACTGTGGTAGAGATGGTCATGTTATAGATTTTTGTTATAGACTAGCTAAACAGTAGAAAAAGGAAAGAATGATTGCTAGATCTCATAACTTTCATGCAAAATTTAATGCACTTACTAAACTGAATGATAGGATCATGCAATCTGATGTAATAAGTCAGAAACATGCACAGTTTGCTCCCAAACCTACTATTTTTCCTGCTACACATGTAACATCTCGTAGGACAGTAGTTGGGTACAAAAATCCTCAAGCTTTGGCTCATAAACCTGTTGTTTTATCTCAGCTTTCGCGTATTATTTCTGCTGGACGTCGTGTGACTCAGTACTGGATTCCTAAATGCCTTTTGACTAACCCCAGTATTGAGTCATCGACGTATTGTGCTTCTATGTAAGTTACATGCCTGAGGAAGGAGAACATTTGGATTGTGGATTCAGGTTGGCCACGTCACATGACCGGTAACAAAGAACAGTTCTCCTCCCTCTCTTTTGTGTGACGTGTAGAGAATGTTACATTTGCTGGTAATTCTTCAACTCCTATAATTGCTAAGAGTTCGGTTAGAGTAAATGATCACTACACTTTAAAGGATGTGGCACTTGTCAAAAATTTGAAATACAACTTGCTTTCTGTTTCACAATTGCTAGATGAAAATCTGGAAATTATTTTCAATAAAAACTGCTGCAAAGTTGTAGGTTCAAAGAGTAATCTTATTTTTAACATGTCATGGTTTCGAAGAGTTTTTAAAGCTGATTTTGATATGTGTTCCTCTAAGCATAGGTGTCTAGTTGCTAATGATTCAAAAGACTTATATTTTTGGCATCGTAGACTTGGTCACGTAGGCTTTGATCATCTAACGCGTGTTAGTGCTCTTGATCGCATACGTGGGCTGCCTATGTTAAAAGTGGACAAAGAAATTGTGTGTTCTCCTTGTAGACATGCTAATTGGTTGCAGGTTCATATACTCCTCTCACAATGATCATGACAACTGAACCGAGTCAAATTTTGCACCTTGATGCCGTAGGACCTTCATGTGTTCAATCCTTCGGGGGTAAATGGTATGTTCTTGTGATTGTTGATGATTATTCTAGATAGTCTTGGGTTTACTTTATGGCATCTAAGAATGAAGCTTTGAGTCACTTTAGAACTTTATTTCTAAGATTATTAATTGATCACCAAGGATCTTTAATAGCAATTAGATGTGATACGGAACCGAATTTAAAAATCAATCTTTTGATCACTTTTGTGCTGAAAATGGAATAGATCATCAATTTTCTTCACCATATGAACCTCAAAAAAACGGTGTTATAGAAAGAAAGAACAGAACCATAGCTAAAATGACCAGGACTACTCTTGATGAATATCAAACTCCATTTTCTTGCGCGCTAAGCAAGGTAAAACACCATATGAGCTCCGGTTTGGACATATGCCTAGTGTTACACACTTTCGGGTGTTTGGTCGCAAATGCTTTATTAAGAAACATGGTAATATTGATAAATTCGAACATAGATCCATTGATGGCATGTTTCTTGGTTATCCATCTCATACTAGAGTCTACAGTGTGCTTTTACTTGACACTAACAAAATTGTGGAGACTTGTGGGGTGTTATTTGATGAAGCTAGCACAGGTACTAGCTCAAATATTGCAGATCCAGATCCATATCCGCAGAGGGAGAGCATTTTCATTGAAGACGAGGAAGAAGTGGTGCTGCTGCCCAAAAATTCAGCAGCTAATGACATTGTTCCAGCTCCTGATTTTGATTCACAACCAGCACCGACGACCACCATTGCTGGTGCAGATCCTCCTTAGGTCACAAGCTCATCGATTAAAGATGAACATAAAGAATAAGAAGAAGCTTGTGAAGTGTCCACTCCCCTCAAGGGTTCTTAAAAGTCATCCTCCAAAACAAATTATTGGAAGCTTGCACGAACGAGTCACACGGTCCAGGTTTTGCGATCCAAACTCTCATGCTCATTCTGCTTTTGTTGCTTCTTTTGAACCCAAAGATATATCACACACACTCTGTCGGTGTTTGGATCTGGCAGATCTCCCAACACTACCGTTGGTAGATCGAGGAGCTCTATTTTTGTAATGGGCGCGCAGAGATTCAAGAAGGTGAAAGACAAGTGGACACATAGATTTACGTGGTTCGGGCCGCCTGAGCATAATACCCTACTCCACGGGGTGTGTTGGTGATGTATTAAGCGTGTAAGTCTAGAAGAAGCTCCAGAAGAAGAAGCTCGTCTAGGTCAGGGAGTCTAGAAGTGGTCTAGAGTTGTCCCTTGTGTATCGTCGACCAGTCCTTTTATAGTACAAGGACTGGTCGTTACACCGTTAGCCTGGCTCGACATGTGGCCCAAGCGGTTACACATGCTTGATACATAGTTAATGAGGTTAATTACCCTTAATAGCCTGGTAACGGGCCTTAACAGTGCTGTTACCAGTATTAAGGGCCATCCGATCGTGTGTCATTAATATGGCATTAATGACACTTAATCGGGTCTTGAAGTCTTTGATTGATCCTTGAAGGTCCAGAGCCATTGGGGGGTCCACCAGCCTGATTGTTGAAGTTGAAGGTCCGGCGGTTCAGCCACGTGGCAGCTCTGGAGCTTACCGTTGTGGACGGGTAGGTCCGGTGCTGTTGGACACGTGTCGGCACCGAAGCTTCCCTTTGCCTGGGGTTAGTTCTAGGGATGCCATACCGGTATCTAGTCCGGAGCTTTCCCATGTGTGGGTGATAGCTCTGGTCTTATGATACACGTGGCAGCCCTGGGACTAACCATGTCGGGGAAGCATGTCCGGTTACACCTGACATGTGCGGCCTTCGGAGGTCTTCAAATCTGGTAGATGGAGTTTCCTTGTGATCTTTGCAATCTCAAGGGGTATCCAGTACGTAGGGTACCGACAGTGGCCCCCTGGGCCCAACTCCGAGACAGACCTTTAGGATGAAGTCATTCCGCCGGAGGTGAGTCCATTCTTGGGTTTTTGAGCCGTGTCTTCAAGGGTCTTCGGATGTGCCGTTGGCGATAGTTCGCAGTTAAACCTCCGCCGTGTGGCATATCCTGGAGGCCACAGGTGAGATCTCAGCATGCGGATCTCACGCAATTGAAGGTCGCCGGTTCCTCATATGAAAATCATATCGGTTTCGAGCGCCCTATCAGGTCGCCGCCTTCGGGTTTCCCGCCTTTCATGATGACAACCGTTCGCCTGGGGTAAGGACCACGACTTGATCGTCGGGGTGGCCTCGGGCCCCCTTGTCATTGGCGGGGTGAAGTTTTTGATAGGTATCGTCAGCTCCTCTGTGATTTCCATCCAAGCGTTGCAGTGTCTTACTTAAGGAGGAAATCATGCACCGTTTGGGGTTCTTTACGCCTTTCATTCGAACTTGCGCTCAAACCTTCCAAACTTTCGCTTGCTTTTCCTCTCTTGCCTCGTTGTGCCGCGATGGAGTTGGGTCTCCGCCAGAGCCGGCTGAAGACCGATGATTATTTGAAGAAGGTCCGGGCCCTCATGATATGGTCCCCTGACTTCTTCAACCACTTGGTCCATGCCGGCAAGCTTCCCTTCAAGAAGGAACACGCCGGCGACAAGGTGTACTTCTCCGCGTACGCCATGGTGGGGCTGATCCCACCTTTCTCCTCTTTCTTCTTGATGCTGCTAGACTTCTATGGTGTGCAGCTGTACCACCTTGGCCCCCACTCCATTCTCCTGGTGTCAATCTTTGTCCACTTCTGCGAGATGTGGGTGGGCATTCCCCCCTGCATTCAGCTCTTCCTCACCTACTTCACTATCCAAACTACGGGCAGGAGTGACGAGTACCTTGGCTTCTACTATTTTTTGAAGCGCAAGAAGTTCCCGTACAAGTACTTGCGGTCGTTCCCTTCCGGGAAGTGGGACGACTGGAAGAAGGATTGGATTTTCATTAGGGTGGAGGAGCACGAGAAGCTGGAGCTGCCGGAAGGCCTCCCCAACATCGACATTGCAATTTGGAGTGAAGCTCTGGTGTTGTCGGACGCCTTTAACCCTGCTCTGACAAGGATCTGCCTGTGCGTGGAAGGAGGGGTGACTCTTCAGGCGGTGTTTTCAAACTTGCTTACCAACAGGTGAGCTCTGCTCAAGAGGAGGGAGAAGCTTGCTTGGGCCCTCAACTGTATGATGGACGACGACCGGATCGAGACAGGTTTGAAGTCCAACATGGAGGGTGCAACTTTGGAGTTCCACCTCAAGAAGTTCCAGCACGGCATCGACGTCGAGGGTGATGACTTGGATCCGCCTGCAGCTTTCCTCCCTCTAAACATGGAGGTAGAGTTTAGCAGGGAGCTCCGGTGGACGATGCCAGTGCTTGACGACCTTGGTGTTGTTGAGAGGCGCTCGACCACCGGGTTGGCGATCTCCGAAGCTCCTGAAGGTGGCTCCGTTCCCGCCACAAAGCCAAGAACCAAAGTCGTAGGTGAAAGTGCATCTAGGACTCCCTTGTGGGTTTTGGCTGATTTATGACAAGCAATTGGGATCCTAACCTTTTCGTTGAGATGAATGCAGGCCAATAATGAAAAATGAGCAAAATACCAAAAAGAAGGGATAATGAGGAGCAAAGTGAACTTGAGCTCAAGGAAAAGAAATAGTAGATTATTGTGTATGGAGTGTGTTAAGGAAACACAACCAAGAGCTCAATTATATTTAAGCACACACACATATTGCACAAAGTTACAAAGGACCAGACTAGTCCGATATCAACCGGACTAGTCCGATATCCTTTCTGCACCAGATCGGACAAGTCCGATATCTGTCGGACTAGTCCGATATCTTTCTGACTTGAGTCGGACTAGTTCTCCCCAGGGCGGACTAGTCCTTAACACACTTCACAAGTCACACAAAATCGGACATGTCCGTTGTTTACCAGACTAGTCCAATATTCCTTCTGATCCACTTCGGACAAGTCCGATGTTTACACAGACTAGTCCGAAATACTCACTGATCTAAATCGGACAAGTCCTCCAAGTGCGGACTTGTCATCCAACACACTTAGGGTTTCACATGTCCGGACAAGTCCAATGGCTATCGGACTAGTCCGAAGATTTCCAGTAGTGAAATCGGACAAGTCCATTTTCGACCGGACTAGTCCGATATTTTGGGACACTTAGGGTTTGCTACACACAGCACACCGGACTAGTCCGGTGACCACCACGGACTAGTCCGATCTTTCTGGACCCTAACGGTCACTTTTAGAAACCCCAGATAAATAGAGGTGCATGACCCACTTTTACAATCTCTCGAACCCTAGCGCCGTCACACCTCCCAAGATACTCAGAAACCACTTCTCTCCACGAAATTAAGTGCAAAATTGATCAATCCTTTGAGGATCACTTCTAGATCATTGGAGATACACTTGGCACACATCATTGAGCTCTTAAATTGATTCTCTAACACACTCCTGCATTTCAATTGTAATTTTTGAGTGTGTTTTTGCTGGCATTGTGATTTGTAATCTAAGGGAGCTCTCAAGGTGTGAGAACGCCCCTTGAATTTGGTTATTCAACCCTTTGTGATTAGTGGAAGAGGGTTGGCCTTCGTGGCGATTCGATGAGGGTAGAGTTGGAGAAGACCCGGTCCTTTTGTGGACTCCTCAACGTGGATGTAGGTTGCCTTCGTGGTAGCCGAACCACGGGATAAATCGTGTGTCTTGTCCTTTCTGTGTTCATCACTCAAATTGATCAACTTACTCTAGGGTTTGATACACATTGTTCAATTTACAATAAATTGTAGAACACAAGCCTTAATTGTGATACAATCCAATATACAACTGTTAAACTGTTGCTTGATTCTATATTTCCGCTGCACACATTGAAGAATCAACCTAATCGATTAATCTTGATCAACATAGTCCGTGAACACCGGACTAGTCCGCACTTTACCGGACTAGTTCGATTTCTCTGGTATTGAACTTGTTGTTGAGTGTTGCAGGATCCGACAAAAATTCAAAAGGCCTATTCACCCCCCCCCTCTAGGCCTACATTCATTAGGCAAGGGCAAGGAGTTGGCCGAGCCCTCGAGCCGTAAGAGGAAGCATGCCGATAGAAGGTCTGTCAGGCTTGCTTCTTCCGTGGCAGCTCCTTCTCCCTGGAGGAGGAGGAGGTCTACAACGGAGGCATCTACTCCAGCAGCGGCATCTTCCCGGGGTGCTAGCTCCGGCCATGTGACTCCAGTACCAGGGCCAGCTGAGGGCTCTGGGTCCGGAGGTCCTTCTCGGTCGAGGGGGGGGGGGGCCTCGACCAGGGCAACGCCGATAGCAGCAGCAAGCTCTGGGGGACTACCACGCCAGTGGCAGCTGGGGCCAGTCCAGAGCGTCCGGAGAAGAGGTTCCGTGCTAATTGGTGCGGAAGCCTTCTGAGGCAATTTTTGATTTTTTACCTTAGCCAGTTCTTTTATTGTTATGTCTGTATTTTGAGTTTCTTCGTCCTTCATCCACACCATGCCTAAGAAAAGGGATGAAGCTCCGGTCCCTGTAGCAGCGGTTGAGGCTGTGCAGGCTGAAGCTCCGGCTCCGATTCTGGCGCCGCCCTAAGAGGTGGCTGAGGCTGCGGGAGCCGCGGCGCTGGTTGTCGTGGTCTTGGACCTCAACTCATCCCCAAAACCTCCCGTGGTAGCGCTGGGCCACGGGAATGAAGATGTACCAGCGATACCAGCTCTGGAGGTTGAAACTCCGGGCTTGGATGCTGAGATGTTGGACGCTCCGGCTACAGAGCCGGAGGTAGCTGTGATTCCGGCCCTAGAGCCGGATGTTGTTGAAGCCCCGGCTGCTGAACTGGTGGTTGATGAGGTCCCGGCAGTGGAGCCGGGTGTTGATGAAGCTCCGACACTTGAGCTGGTTGTTGAGGAAGCTCCAGTGGTAGAGCTGGTCGCTGCAGAAGTTCCGGCTGTAGAGCCGGTCGTTGAAGAGGTTTCGGCGTCCGAGCCAGTTGCTGCGGAGGTAATGGCGCCTAAGCCCATGGTGGTTGAAGCGCTAGCACCTGAGCCAGCGGCGGAGGAGGCGCCTGCGCCGGAGCCGGAAGTAGCTCCTACTCTGACTAAACCTCCAACACCTATTCTGGAAGTGGTGATCCTGGAGACGCCCGCTGCTGAGCCAGGGTGCCAAGATGAAGCTACTGGCCCTTCGCCCGAGGGGCCAATTGTTGATTTCCTGGTGGCGGGACCTTTGGATTCAATTCCGGAGGTCGGAACTTTTGTTGCAGGACCTTCCTCGGTGGCGGCCGAGGCTATCCCGGAGGACGGCCCTAGTGCCATGGAAGCTCAGGGGACCGCTCTTGTAGAGTGGGACCCAATTTTTGTCACTGAAGATACGTTGGAGCCAGCGGAGAGGACCCCGGTAGGTCTGGACCTGATCCCCCTATCGTTGTCTATTGACAACGCCTGCTTTAGTCTTTGCTAGGTCCAGCTGGCTTTCTACCACGACGGCAAGGCCCTCGAGGAGGAGTGCCAAACCCTTAGGAGGTGGCGCAACCGACTCCATTTCGAGACCAAGATGGCGCACTCGAGGCTGGTTGACGACAAGGAGTGGGTGCAGAGGGAGAAGGTCTGCTTGGAGTACTGGGGTAAGCTGTTGGATGAGAGGGAAAGCATGATGCAATCCCTCGAAGACCAGTACCGAGACATCTATGAGCAGGCCAAGGCTGCAAATAGCACAGTGGATGATTGCTAGGAGAGGCTCACCGCCATCCATGATAGTCTCGTAAAGCGTTGGGAGGATCTTGAAGCGCGGGAGAGAGAAGGCTCGAGGATGAAGAGCAAAGATTCCTGGAGCCTCGAGCTGTGGGGCGACCTCGTGAAGAGGGAGGAAGAGCTTGTACAAAAGACAGCTCTGGCTGACAAGAGCCTCGAAGAACGCACCAAGAAAATGGAGGAGCGTTGTGAGGAGGAGGAGAAGAAGGCCTGGGAGCGAGGGCAAGATCTCTACAAGCAGGAGAATGACATCGTCGCAAGGGAGAAGAAAGTGTGGGGCCGAGAGAAAGATCTTGTCAACCGCCGGAATGAGATCCACCTACGGGAGGAAGAGCTCAGCAAACTCAAAAGGCAGGTTGCTAAAAAGATTCAGCAGAATGCCAAAGAGGTAGAGCGTCTTGCTCGGGATAGCTCAGAGCTTGCGGCGGCCAAAAGATCCTTGGCGGAGATGCGTAGTGCAAGGGTTGCGGAGTCCCAACAAGTTTGGGACTTCCTGGGAAAGGGCAACGACGCGCTGACGCCAATGGGCTTCAGTCCCGTGCGTCTGGATGATCCGGAGCCGGAGCTGGACCAGGCGTTGGAGGCGCTGAGTTCAGCAGGCAACAAGCTCACCAAGATGGGCGATGTCATCACGGACCAATTGGAAACTAAGGGACAGTCCCTAGCGAAGAACGTCGCAGAGTTCGTGTTGACGTGCTACATCAGCCGGGACCCTCGATTCCCTCTGGACCCGGTGCTTGAAGGCCCCATCGAAGGAGAGGGTGAAGCCGCCCGAGCCAGCGTATCAGTGGTGGCCCAGAAGGTCGCCCAGTTCTTCCATGGGGTCTAGGACCATCTCTCTGTAGCTCCCGCTTGTATTCTCTCTTCTTCTTCTCCAATATTGTAATCTCTTGTCTCCAGATGAATGAAATACAAAATTTTTTATGAATTTCATTTTTTGTCTTCAACACCTTTGTCTCACTTGCCCCCCTGTTAGATGTACACAATTTGATTGTGAACATGTACCAAGAGGATGTAACAGTTGAAGACTTGCATGCTTCAAACTTGTAGAATGTAGGTCTGAAGTCTTCGATAGTGTAGGCCCCCTGAGGCTGTCGGAGCTTAGTGGCTCCGACATTGACCATTGCCGGAGCTTAGTAGCTCTGGCAGTAGTCTCCATCAATGCGTAAAGCATCAATGGTTAGCCCTATGGGGCGTCGGAGCTTGGTAGCTCCGGCAGTGACCTCTGTCAACACATGGTGTGTCACTGGCAGACTCCACTTTAGAGTCTTTCCACCATCTTCACGTTGACAGCTTGCCCCCTAGCTTTACCGGAGCTGAGTAGCTCCAGCGACGCTCAATGTCAATGTTTGGACATCGACCACAAGCCGCCTAGGGGATGTCGGAGATTTGGCAGCTCCGGTTTGATTCACCATCATCATGAAATATTTATTTTTCCGGCACGCTGAAGTCAAGAAAAAGAGTTAAATCCATTTCCTATCTATAACTTCGTTGCGGCTTACTATTCCCGAGAAAGTTTTAGGTCGAACACAATTCTAAATACAATCAAGAGCTTCGTCTTGTTTCCTTCAGGTCCCATCATTTTTGGACTCACCTTACTTCGGCCTGTCGGGGTTTAGGTAGATTGGCGTACTTAGGGTGCATGACCAGACGAGTACACCATCAAAAATGTTTGAACCCAGAAGGATAGACAATGCAACTCGAATTGTACATGAACTGGTCGAGCTAATGTTTCTTAAGAACTGCACAACTTTGTTATAGACAAGAAAGAGAAAAATAAAAAATATTGAGCCTGTACAAAGTAAATGCACGTGGAGTCTATTTTCACACAATGATGTCTTTCATTATAGGTCCGGGGTACAGGGGAAACAAGTACACTCTTAGGGTACAAAACAAGGCTAAGTGTGTTTCGTTTCTCATTTGACCCAAGGTAGCTAGCTACACTTTTAGTTCTGAGACTGTGACAAGTGTTGCATGGACGTTGCGGACCTAGCAGGGTAGGTCCAGCTGCCCTCCCGGAGGAGCTACCTGACTTTGTACAATGCCTCTATAACATACATCACATGTAATTACAGACTCACCTCCGTGATATTAAGCATAGAACTTACGGAGGTGCTCAATGTTCCAAGGATTTAGGTTGCCAAGCTAACTCATCCGGGACGGGATACTTTGATCACTCGGAAGGGTCCCTCCCAGCTGGGGGAGAGTTTGTTTAACCCTTCTCTGGATTGTATTCTCCGTATCACCAGATCGCCTTCCTCGAGCTGTCGGCTGTGAACATGCCTCTGGTGATAGCACCGAAGACCTTGGTGGTATCGGGACTTCCGAACAGCTGCTCGGCACCTTCCCTCTTCAAGGAGGTCAAGGTCTTAATGCCGGAGCTGGTCCTGCGTGGCTTCGTCGGAGGTCCGGAACCGGAGCGACCCTAAGGTTATTTACGAAGGAAGGACTGCTTCAGATCCGTACACCAGGAAGAAGGGTGTCTCTCCAGTTGAGCGGTTTGGAGTTGTCCTATTGGCCCATAGAGTGGGCGGAAACTCTTCGATCCAGTTGGCTCCATGTTTTTTCAGGCGCTCATATGTGCACGTCTTGAGTCCTTTCAGGATTTCTGCATTTGCTCTCTCAGCTTGGCCATTGCTTGCCGGGTGAGCTACGGAGGCGTAGCTGACTTGGATGCTGAGATCTTTGCAGTACCCTTGAAAAGCGGAGCTTGTGAATTGGGTCTCATTATCTGTTATGATTTTGTTCGGGACTCCAAATCTGCATACGACGGACTGTAAGAAGTTGATAGCTGATTGCTTGTTTATTGTAACAACTGGAGTTGCTTCCGTCCATTTGGTGAACTTGTCAATGGCAACATACAGGAACATGTAACCTCTGATGGCTCTTGGGAAAGGTCCCAAGATGTCCATCCCCCACACAGCGAAAGGCCATGTAGGAGGTATCATTTGTAGAGGCTGAGCAGGTGTGTGAATTTGCTTTGCATGGAACTGGCATGCTTCGCATTTCTTCACCAGCTCAGTTGCATCCTGGAGCGCTGTAGGCCAGTAGAAGCCATGCCAGAAGGCTTTACCGACCAGCATGCAGGAAGACGCGTGGTCCCACACTCGCCTCCATTGATTTCTGCGAGAAGCTCGCAACCTTCTTCCATTGTGATGCACCGCATTAGGATGCCGTTGGCACAGCGCCGGTAGAGATCCCCTTCTACCAACGTGTATATTTTAGCCATTCTGACTATCCGGTCAGTGGATACATCATCGTCAAGAAGGATATTGTCTTTCAAGTACCTCCGGATCTCCAAGATCCATGCATCGGAGCTAGCTTGAGCATTTGAGTCTTGCGTGCTGGGTTGCTTGGAGCTTCCGGCAACACCTATGACCCTTGATGGCTGCCATGGTAACAGGGCCATCGGGACCGCCAGCTTCGTGATGCTGGTATCGCCCCCTTCGCTCAGTTTGGCAGGTTGAGCTGTGGGTTTTGACAATCTCCGGACGAAGGTTCCGTCAGGAGCCCGAGCTCCAGTTGACACTTTCATCGAGAGTTCGTCAGCTTCAGCACTATGAACACGGTGGACATGGTGGAGATCCAAGACTTCGAAGTCCTTGTGAAGCCTCTGGACTTCAAGGAGATAAGAAGCTAGTTGAGGATTGTTACAGGAGCATTCACCCTTCACCTGTTTAATGATGAGCTGCGAATCTCCCTTGACCAACAGCTGCTTGACACCATAGGATAGTGCCACCTTTAGTCCGTAAATGAGAGCTTCATACTCCGCCATATTGTTGGTTGACTTGAAGTCAAGGTGGACCATGTATTTTACCTTCTCCCAGGTTGGAGCGAGGAGAAGGACTCTAGCTCCGGCCCCCTGCTTTTGCATGGAGCCATCGATGTAGAGGGTCCAGTGAGTCTTGGTGAAGACCGGAGCCTTGAGTTCCGGCTTCTGCTCACCAGGGCCACCAGGGTTTGATGGAGAGGGGGTCCATTTCGCCACAAAGTCTGCCAATGCTTGACTCTTGATCGCTTGTCTTGGGACAAATTCAAGATCGAATTCGGCCAATTCCGCTGCCCACTTTGCAATGTTCCCAGTAGAGTTGGGATTGTGCAAGATCGCACGCAGTGGATAAGAGGTGACCACTGAGATCTTGTGAGCTTGGAAGTAATGGCGAAGCTTACTGGAGGCGATGAGAACTGCGTAGAGCAGCTTGTGCACCTCTAAGTATCGAGTCTTGGCATCACGTAGTACTTCGGTGATGAAGTACATTGGGCGCTGGACTGTCCAGACCCTCCCAGAGGGACCCAGAGCTTCCTCCACATCAACCCGGACCCTCCCGGAGGGGTCCAGACCTGCTTCAGGGATCTCTGGGTCCTTGCTGGAGGAACCCGGAGCTTCTACTGGAGTGACCTAGACCCTCCCGGAGGGGTCCACATCTTCTGGAATAACTCCTTGTAGATCCAAGTCTGGGGGCTAGGACCCAGACTCACCTTCAGGAACCTTCAGACCCTCCCGGAGGGGTCTGGATTCCTGAGCTTGGGATGGTTCTGGTCTCTCCGCAACCAAGACCATGCTGACAACCTCGTCGGTTGCTGAAATGTAAAGCAGTAAGGGCTCACCAGGGTTCGGAGCTACCAAGGTTGGTAGAGTGGTGAGGAGCTGCTTTAGCTCCTGGAACGCCTTTTCTGCTTCTTCATAACATTGGAATGGTCCGAACTTCCTCAATAACTTGAAGAAGGGTAATGCCCGTTCTGCCAGTCTTGAGATGAACCGCCTCAGGGCGGCTAGACATCTAGTGAGTTTCTGGACATGCTTGATGCGGGATGGTGGCCGCATATCCTCAATGGCTTTAATCTTCGCTGGATTTGCTTCTATGCCCCGATGGTTTAGCAGGAAAACAAGAAGCTTTCCGGAGCTTTCCCCGAAGACGCACTTGTCTGGGTTCAGCTTCATGCGAGTGACTCACAACTTGTCGAAGACAGCTTGCAAAGTGTCAAGGAGTGACTCCTTGTCTTTGATCTTGACAATGATGCCATCAACATACACTTCCACTACGTCTCTGATGATCTCTCCAAAGCTTTTGTACATAGCTCGTACAAATGTTGAAGCTGCATTCTTGAGACCAAATGACATTGCAGTATAGCAGTACAATCCATCTACTGTGACAAAAGAATTATGTTCTTCATCTTCCCTAGACATTCTGATTTGATGGTACCCAGATTATGCGTCTAGGAAACATAGTAATTCACACCCGGAGGTGGAATCCACTATCTAATCTATTCTAGGTAGTGAGAATGGATCTTTTGGGCATGCCTTATTTAGTGTTGTGTATTCGATACACATCCGAAGCTTCCTGCCGGCCTTGGGTACAACGACTGGGTTTGCCAGCCATTTTGGGTGAAAGACTTCTCAGATGAACCCAGCTTCGAGCAACTTCTTCACTTCTTGTCGTATGAAGTTCTGTCGCTCTACTGATTACTTCCGAGGCTTTTGGTGCACAAGCCAAAAGTCAGGATAGATCTTCAGATTATGCTCGATCACTTCCCTAGGGATCCCAGGCATTTGTGACGGTTGCCAGTTAAACACGTCGACATTAGCCCAGAGGAAAGTGATGAGCGCAAGTTCCTATTTGTCATTCAGACCTCTCGATATACGGGTGGTCTGAACGGCATCAGAACCGATTTGGATGACTTTGACGGTGATGTCAGTGTCGCTGCTTGGTTGCACGCGAGGTGTGGAGGTTGAGCCTCGTTGACAAATTCTCAGGGGTTTCGGAGCTTGTTCCTGCCTGGATTCTTCTTCCTGCGCTGTAGAAAGCGCATGAAGTTCTTCTAGAGCAGTCACTCCGGTAGTGCGATCTCCGCAGATCCGGAGAACACCAGCTGGTGTTGGCATCTTCAACACCAAGTAGCCATAATGTGCAATAGCCATGAACTTGTACAAGGCGGGCCTACCTGGAATAGCATTGAAAGGTAAGTTGATCTGAGCAACGTCAAAGATCAACTTCTCAGTGCGATAATTCTCTTGAGTCCCGAAGGTCACGGGGAGAGTAATGGCACCGAGTGGGGTTATGGCCCCCGGACCTACTCCGGAGAAAGGTCGGGAGAGGCGAAGGTCCGAAGGTCGGAGCTGAAGCTTGACGAAAGCTTCGAAGCTTATGAGGTTCAGCCCCGAACCTCTGTCCACCATTATATGGTGGAGTTGGATGTTATTGATGTTCGGAGATACCATCAAAGGTAGTTGACTAGCTCCGATCATGTTCCGAGGGCAGCCCGAAGCATCAAAAGTGATGGTAGTGTCCATCCACTTTCAATGGGGCTCCACCCTGGCTATAGGAGCTACGGAGGCCATATCCCGTCGCATGGTCTTGAGGACACGGCGGGAGGTGATGTCCCACGAACCACCAAAGAAGGTGTTCATGGTCTTCCGACGCTCATTATCGGAGACGTCGGAGTCGTCATCGACAAAGGTGTAAAAAGCCTTCAGGACCTTTTTAGAGTCCTGAAAGCCTAACTCCTCTTCAGCCGGAGCTTCATCGACTTTCTATTTTTCTTCCCTCTGACGGAAAGGATCTTCTTCCCGGTGCTTGTTGTAGCACTCGGCAAGGTTTTGGACCTCCCGGCAGTCTTCCAAGTTTTGGCTATCCGACTTGTGAATAGGACACCACACTTTGGATTTGCCACCATCTTCAGAGGACAGCCGAGGTCGTTTCTCGTAGCATGGCCCCCGGCCACCCAGAGGTGCTGCAGCTGCAGCAGTAGATGTGCTGGCCCACGGCTTCTTCTTGCCGTTGGACTTTTTCTTCTTTTTGCCACTCCCGGAGGTAGTGGCTTCACCTTTGGAGGATTTTTTACCATCCTCTGTAGGTGGTTTAAAGTGCATTTCACGGCCCTCCGCAGCTTTGGCACACTTGTCGGCCAAGCTGAAGAGCTCCGTGACGCTGGTGATCTCCTTGATCACAAGCTTCTCCAGCATCTTCTTATCTCGTATGCCCTGTCTAAATGCCATGATAATAGAGGCACTGGGGATAGAAGGAATGGTGTTTCGTACCTGGGAGAACCTCTAGATGAATGAGTGCAGGCATTCTCCCCCATTCTACACGACAGCAAAAAGGTCCAGTTTGATGCCTGGTCGGGTGTATGAACTCCCGAAATTGGCGGTGAATTGTTGGCACAATTCCTCCCAACTATTGATGGAGTTGTGAGGAAGTCTCATGAACCAGGACCCGGCGGTCCTAGTCAAGGCCACTGGGAAGTATTTGGCCATTACGGCCTCGTTACCTCCGATCGCAAGGATTGTAGTGGAGTAAATCTAAAGAAACTCATCGGGACTAATAGTCCTGTTAAATTTCTCCAGCAGATGAGGCCGAAACTTTCGTGGCCATCTGACCATGCGTAGGTGCATGGTCAGGGCAGAACGGCCTCCTCCTACTCCCTCGGGAGCAGGACTGTCTCGAGCCTCTCGCCTTTCGCAAGCACGCTCGATATGGACACGGTCGTCCTCTTGACGGTAACAGCGATCAAGCTCCGCCCGGAGGTCATGAGTTGAAAGCCTGGTTACTGTATGAGTGTGTCGCGCCCAAGGGGTAGCGACTTAACTTGTTGTGATGCAGCACACCTCCTATTTTGGGAAGCATGCGAACCAAGTCTGCCCAACGCAGTCCTGCGCTGCGATGGGGCCCGCCCTGAAGCGGGAGGACCTTGGTTGCTGATGCGGTCGGCTGCTGCTGCAACCAGATGTTCCACATCAGCCCTCCACTGCTCCATTGCACCCTGGGATGCACCTGGAGGTTGTGGACGTTGGAGGAGAGCACGCGCTGCATGAAGCGGTGACCGATGCCGATGCACCGTCACGCTGCCTAGCTTGTTTTGTTGGTGCAGGCGGTGGCGGTGGAGGCATAACTCCTGCTGGAGCCGTGGCACCTACTGGTTGCTACATGTTGGGGGGGATTGCCCCCAGCGGGTTGAACAACAGGATTGCCGTTGGACGATCCAACAGCTGAGTTCACCATACTTGAAATCTCGGGCACCTCCTACCTGGCGCGCCAACTGTCGGTGTTTGGATACGGCAGATCTCCCAACACTACTGTTGGAAGAACGAGGAGTTCTTGTTCTGTAATGGGCGCGCAGAGATTTAAGAAGGTGAAAGACAAGTGGACACAGAGATTTACGTGGTTCGGGCCGCCTGAGCGTGATACCCTACTCCCCGGGGTGTGTTGGTGATGTATTAAGCATGTAAGTCTAGAAGAAGCTCCGGAAGAAGAAGCTCGTCTAGGTCAGGGAGTCTAGAAGTGGTCTAGAGCCGTCCCTTGTGTATCGTCGACCAGTCCTTTTATAGTACAAGGACTGGACGTTACACTATTAGCCTGGCCCAATATGTGGCCCCAGCGGTTACACATGCTTGATACACAATTAATGAGGTTAATTACCCTTAATAGCCTGGCAACGGGCCTTAACAGTGCCGTTACCAGTATTAAGGGCCATCCGATCGTGTGTCATCAATATGGCATTAATGACACTTAATTGGGTCTTGAAGTCTTTGATTGCTCCTTGAAGGTCCGGAGCCGTTGGGGGGTCCACCAGCCTGATTGTTGAAGTTGAAGTTCTGGCGGTCCAGCCACGTGGCAACTCCGGAGCTTACCGTTGTGGATGGGTAGGTCGGGTGTTGTTGGACACGTGTCGGCACTGGAGCTTCCCTCTGTCTGGGGTTAGGTCCGGGGATGCCATACCGGTATCTAGTCCGGAGCTTTCCCATGTGTGGGCGATAGCTCCAGTCTTATGATACACGTGGCGGCCCTGGGACTAACCATGTCGGGGAAGCATATCCAGTTACACCAGGCATGTTGGGCCTTCGGAGGTCTTCAAATATGGTAGATGGAGTTTCCTTGTGATCTTTGTAATTTCAAGGGGTATCCGGTACGTAGGGTACCGACACACTCACTAATGAATCTTAGATTATTGCTATGCAAGAAGAGTTAGAAATTTTTGAAAGAAATAATATTTGGAAACTTGTACCTCCACCTCAAGGTCACACTTTAATTGGAACTAAATGGGTGTTTAAAAATAAACAAAGTGGGGATGGGGTTGTTGTTAGGAATAAAGCTAGGTTGGTTGCTCAATGTTTCACTCATGTTGAAGTTCTAGATTTTGATGAAACTTTTGCTCCTGTTGCTAGATTAAAAGCCATAAGAATTTTGTTAGCTTTTGCTGCATCTAAAGGTTTTAAGCTATATAAAATGGATGTTAAAAGTGCTTTTCTTAATGGCTACATAGATGAGGAGGTTTATGTTAAGCAACCACCATGTTTTGAAAATCCAGATTTTCCTAATCTTGTTTACAAACTGTCCAAAGCCTTGTACGGTCTCAAACAAGCCCCTAGAGCATGGTATGATAGGTTAAAAACATTCTTACTTGAAAAAGGGTTTACCATGGGCAAGGTTGATAAAACTCTTTTTGTTCTTAAGCATGGAAATGACTCATTTTTCGTTCAAGTTTATGTGGATGATATTATCTTTGGTTGTCCTTCTCATGATCTTGTGTCCAAGTTTTCATCTATGATGAGTTCACAATTTGAGATGAGTATGATGGGAGAACTCACGTACTTTTTGGGGCTGCAAATCAAGCAAAGCAAGAAGGGTACCTTTGTGCATCAAACAATGTATACAAAAGACCTCCTAAGGCGCTTCGACAAGGACAAAAGCAAGCCTTTTCGGACACCAATGGGAACAGCAGCAACACTTGAACTTAAGGAAGATGGTGAACCTGTCGATCAAAAAGAATATAGAAGCATGATCGGATCACTTTTGTACCTCACGGCATCAAGATTGTACATACAATTCAGCGTATGTCTTTGTGCACGGTTTCAATCCTCCCCACGTGCTTCACATCGTCAAGCCCTCAAAAGGATTCTCAGGTACTTACATGGAACTCATGAATTTGGCATTTTTCTTCCTTCTTCCTCAACCGTTACTTTGAAAGATTTTTACGATGCTGATTTTGGAGGTTGTAGGATTGATAGAAAAAGTACTTTGGGTGCTTGTCATTTTCTTGGTAATTCACTTGTTGCTTGGTCCTCTAGAAAGCAAAGTTAAGTTGCACAATCCACAGCCGAATCTGAATATGTAGCTGCTGCTAGTGCTTGTTCACAAATTCTTTGGATTGTTCAAACACTTAAGGACTATGGGGTTGATCTAAATAGTGTTCCACTATTTTGTGATAACACTAGTGCCATTTGCATTGCTAAAAAACCCCGAGCAACATTCTAGAACTAATCACATTGACATTAGGTATAACTTTCTTCGTGATAATGTTGAAAAAGGAAATATTGTGCTACACCATGTAGATACCGAACAACAATCGGCTGACATTTTCACAAGACCTTTGGATTTCACTCATTTTTGTTTCATTCATAGTGAAATAGGGGCTATGCATCGTCATGGCTTACATTGAGGGGGAGTTTTGAAACTTGAGAAGTTTATATGTGAATCTGAAATTAAAATAATATGAGCATAGTATTTCATACATATATGACTTTGTGAGTCTTTTTACATGCCAAAAGTTCTTACTACATTACTCATGTTATACATTTTGTAGTTTTTGCCATGACTAGTAATTGGAATAATTAATTACACTAAATCTGGTCATGATCAAACTTGCTTGCTGTTTTGAACTTGTTGCATGCTCACAAGTGCTTTTAATTATAAAGAATTTATCAAGTAGTCAACTCACATGTTGAGTTTTTATGATCAAATATAAATTGAGAAAAGATCAAGAGAATATGCATGAATCACACTTCTTCTTTTGAGATGGCTTATCATTGCACATAGATATGAACTTGGAAGAAGTTGTGTATGACTAAAACCATGTCCTTAAGCTTCAGATTGTCAAATGACATAGGCTTGGCTTGGTTGGTTAGAATAAGGCAGATGCGCATATAATCTCTTGCAAATGTCATATGATCAAAATTTGTGCTTTGAAAATAATAAAATGCAGCAACAAGTGTCATGCTTTCAAGTCCTGAAATAGTTAAGTTTGTGAGATCATGACTTGCTTAAATTGAAAAATTACACTTGATCTGTAGCATGTCTTACACTACTTCATGTATTTCATTTATGTGATAGTGTAAGTTACTTGATAGTATGACTTGGATGAGCTCTGTTTTATATGTATATGTTATAATATGCTCATAGCAATTAAAATTTCTCTTTTGTACCTTGCTGAATACATTGTCAAAGGGGGAGAGATAATATGAATATTTTTAACATTTTTAAAGATAAGTATGCAAGGGGGAGAAATTGATTACACATTGCACATATTCACAATTGTTTTGGCACGATTCTTCTCAGTGGGAGAATTTTTTTTCTTCTCATTTTATTTCTGGTTTACAAGGGGGGGGGAAATTGTTTCCAAAAATTTTCATGCCAATGTTCAGATTTTAAGTGGTGTTGCCAATGCATTCATCAAGGGGGTGATTGTGAGACCTATGTGTTCTGAATACATTGCCTTGTACTAAATACATTGGCATTAATGATATAAGTTCTAAAATTCTGCCAAAACACCCTTTTTAGCAAGGTCCGACTCTAGCTCCGAGCTTCTGCAAGGTCCGACAATAGGTTCGACTTGCTTTGTCAGGGTCCAACATGTTTTTCTGGGTAGCTCCGGTGAGTTTGGTCTTTTGCTCCGGCATGTCTTTGGTAGCTCTGACATGTTGTTAAGCTCCGATATGTTTTGCTAGGTTCGACTTATGTTGGTTAGCTCCGACATGTTTTTCTAGCTCTGACGCTAGGTTGTACTAGCTTTGGTAAGCTACGGCGCTAGGTTGTACTAGCTTTGGTAAGCTCCGGCTCAAGCTCCGCTTAGCTTTGGCAAGATTCGGAGCTTGATCGCAATGTTCCTTCTTTTACTGTGAAATTTTTTGGACATGCTTTACATTGTTGGAAAGATTGCTTTGTATTCATTTGCTATGTTTTTGGTGCGTTCTGGTTGATATGGCTGATATAGTTTTACTGTATTTTTGCAACATGCTTATGTGAGGTGCTCAGGTAAGGTGTTGTGTTTGGAACTAATTTGAGTCAAGTCGCGGACTCGGGCTTGTATGGATTGGTTGTTTATTCATGTGCACGTGTTGCTTGAGTTCAAGACACAGCTTGTGACGGGATCCATTGAACTAGTCTTAGAGAAAAAATGAGGTTCAACAACCAAGTTCGGGAGGAATTGTGGTTGAGTTGATCGGAAGGTTGCGTAGTATGTATGAATCAAGAACAATGCATATGAAGGTATTGTGGACGTCGTTGGAAGATGTTCACACATGTGCAAGGAGTGCATGGACGTGGCTACATGGTTCCAGGGCGTGATGAAGAGATGTGGACGTAAGAAATTGATCGGAAAGTTCCAACCGACCAGGTTATGGACTTAGGCTGCGGCCGAGTCGTGTTTGACTCAAATATGGAAAGTTTTGAGTTGGTTATGATAAGATTTTGTGTAGGTCACGAATTTGAGTTGTTTTAGGAATGTGGGATACATTCCTAAGGTGTTTGGAAGTCTTAAGATTTCTTCTATCTGCGTATAGAAGAGTATTAAGCACTTATGGAATGTTTTGATTCGTGAACTGAGTAGGATTAGAGTCCTAGTTAGATTTGGGTTGGCCTAAGGGCTGGTTATATAAGAAAGGGAGGCCAGAGCTCATGGGAGACGACTTTTGAGCTGTTCCTCTTGTGTTATATTGAATAAAATTCGTAGTTGAAAGGAACTTTTGTGCCTTGTTCGTCCGACTTGTTCCGGACAAGTTTTTCTCATCGAGTTTTCTGCACAACATTACCTTTCTTAGGTGGTTTTATCATAACTTGAGTTTTAAAGATCCAGTTGATGTGATTATTTTTGAGTTGTCTTTACAACTTAATTTTCTATCATCTTTCAAAATTTCACGGTCATGAGATTTGTGGTTTCTGATCTACACGAGTTTCTTTGCAATGTTCCAGAACTGTTTTTTACTCGGTAGAACAGATTGACCTCTTTTTAATCTTTTGATCGTAACTTGAGTTTTTCTCGGCGGATTTGAGTGATTCTTGTTGTGTAGTATTCATTACTTGATTTTCTCTTATATCTATCACATTTTTCATGGTTAAACACGTTTAGTTGAAAATTTTTTCTGCCGAGGGGTTTTCATTGCTTTCGTTGAAAAGTTTTAATCTACCATTCATCCCCCCTCTGGTAGCTGTACACGTGCTCTTCGAAACTACATGCAACATACTCCGCCTCGGCTGTGGAAAGAGCAAATGGATTTTTGCTTTTTAGATGATCATGAAATTAAGGTTCTGCTAGGAAATTAGCAAGTCCCCGACATGCTCTTTCTATCGACTTTGCATCCTGCATAGTCGGCATCAGAATATCCAATCAAGTTAACACATACACATACTAAGCATAATATGTGGCCTTGATGCACATAAATAGAGTAATGAGCCAATTATAGACCGATATACCTTTTGATCCACATTTGGAGCATCCTTGTTGAGATCGAGATATCCATTAGTTGCCATAGGTGTCTTGATTGGCTTGGCCTTGTCCATATTGAACTTCTTGAGGATATCCTGCGTGTACTTGGTTGGGCTTATGAAAGTGCGTTCTCTTAATTGCTTCACTTGGAATCCGAAGAAGAACTTTAATTTGCCCATCATCGACATCTCGAATCTGTCTGTAATAATGTTGCTAAATTTTTCACAATGGATTTATTAGTAGAACCAAAAAATGAAATCATCAACATAGATTTGACATACAAATAGATGATCATCAAAGTGTTTTGTGAACAATGTATAATCAGCTTTTCCATTTTAAAACAATTTTGAGTTAGAAAATCTCTAAGGCACTCATACCAAGCTCGAGGGGCTTGTTTAAGGCCATAGAGAGCCTTACGCTATTTATACACATGGTTTGGGTACTCTTGATCTTCAAATCCTTGTGGCTTGTCCATGTACACTTCCTCCTTAATGGGACCGTTGAGGAAAGCACTTTTGACGTCCATTTGATACAGCTTAAAATTATGGTGAGTAGCATATGCCAATAAAATACGAATGGACTCGAGTCTAGCTATGGGAGCAAAAGCTTCGTCGAAGTCCAAACCTTCAACTTGTGAGTAACCTTTTGCTACAAGTCGCGACTTATTTCTTGTTACCACTCCATGGTTGTCTTGCTTGTTACGAAAGACCCATTTGGTTCATACAATGTTCGCCTTTGATCTTTCTACAAGTTCCCACACTTCATTTCTATTGAAGTTGTTCAGCTCCTCTTGCATTGCAATCACCCAATCTGGATCCTTTAGTGCTTCTTCTACCCCGTATGGTTCCATAAAAGTGATACAGAGTAATATCCACATAAATTAGCTATGGGAGATCTAGTGGTTACTCCCTTGGCAATGTCTCCAATAATGTTGTTGACGGGATGATCTCTTTGTATACTCTGATGTACTCTTGGGTGAGGAACTTGTGAAGTTGCGTGCACTTCATTTTCTTCATTGTAAATGTCTGCCCCTAGAGCATTGCTTCCTTGATTGTATTGCTCTTCCTGATCTTTATCCTATGCATGAGCTCCCCCTTGATCATTGCTTTCCTGTTGAGGTTCATCTTGAGCACTTGAGTCTTGTGGTTGCTCTTGAGGTCTAATATCACCAAGTGCCATTCTCCTCAATGCTTGGCATGAGGCTTCTTCTTGATCTAACACACACTTATAACTTGCTCCACTTGGGAGCCATGAGTTTCATCGAACACAACATCACGTGCTACTTCAACAAGGCTAGAGACTTTGTTGAAGACACGATAGGCATAGGCATTCAAATCATAACCAAGCAAGAACCCTTTATAAGATTTCAAAGTGAACTTCAAAGTCCTCAGTTTCTTGTTCAATATAAAACATTTGCATCCAAATACATTGAAATATGAAACATTTGGTCTGTTACCAGTGAGGAGATCATATGGCGTCTTCTTCAAAAGACAGTGAAGATATAGGCGGTTTGTGTGCGGACCGGGTCCACACATTTCAGGAAATGCAGAGGGTGGCGCCGTGCGATGAGGCACCCAAGAGCACACATGAAAAGAATATGACAAATTACAAAGTTTTATATATAGAAACAAAAGAAGTCTTTTAAAATACTTAATATACAGAGGAAGTAATATTCATAGCTAAACACTCAGCCTAGTTATGCAAAAGTGTAGTCGTCCAGCCCTGGGACACTACACACTAGCAGCACACAACAATCACAGAGGCATGCAAGGCTCCCACTTTGTGGTATATCAGGACGGGGGCATCGCCTCATCCTCGGGCCCTTCCTCATACGTGTCACCTACAAACAACTTAATATAGCAACCGTGAGCACGAAGGCTCAATAAGACTTAACTGTCTCACCAAAACATGGAACTCTACAAGCAGGGATACTTAACATAGGAATAGATATAACAGTAAATGACTCGGCTACATGTTGATCCTTAATTTTTTCAGATTATTAACAGTAGCTTAAAGATTCAATAAAAGTAACATTAGTAAGCATATTCTATAGCAAGCATAGTTGCAAACAATTATAATTCAATACATAATATTCTCCTGGCTTCTTCAGTATTTACTACATCACAGCAAAGTGAACAAGTGGTACTCAAATAACTGCGAGTGATGGTGATTGCAATCAGTATACACCCGAATAACACGTCACTGACCACCCGTGTCTAAGGAGCGTGCCGTGCTCCTCACCTCGTCATACGGAACAACCTTTCATAAGAAACTCTAAGGCCGAACCGGTGCCACCATCGCGGGCACAAGATCCCCGCGCAGAGCGTGTCTTTGACCATCGGCCGATTTACACCTTGCTGCCCTCAACCCACCCCTATCGACAGTGTGCAATGCCTAGACATCCAAGATATCAAATTACATCGGTTTCCTGGGTTCCATATGCCCAGTATGCATCCGGTACAGTTCAAACTAGTCCATTAGGGTCGCACACGGATCATTCCTCAATCGACACAAGCAGGGCTATGCACGTGAGACCACGTATCGCTGCATCCTACCTGCTGCTCAATCTCGATTTCATATTCGTAAATGATTCTTTGATCGAATACATCCCGTGTGATTAAATCCAATCTCGAGAGTAGATTCCAACTACTCGACTTCTACCGGATTCCTGAAAATTTAAGCATGGTATTTTCTACTCGTGGGGATGTAGAACTACCCAATACTCCATGGGGTTTGTGGGTCATGCAAGTGGAGTAACGATCACATTAGCCCTAATGCACAAATTTCATCCTAGACATAAGTGATACAAATAGAAACTTTGAAATAGCACTTAAATCCAAACCGGAGCTTGCCTGGCTGCGGGTCAGAGGAATAGTTAGCTTCCGAAAGTATACTCTCCAAGGGCTCTGGCTCCTCCTCTATCTCGGTCACTATATGATATGCAATATTATTACATGAGTGATAGTGAAACTACATACAAGATCATATAAGCACAGATCAGGTATGAAGATGATTTTAATTGGCTTTGGGATTTTTACAGTGGATTTTAGGTTCTATGGGGATGATCTGGACCAAGAAATGGAGATATACAAGGAAGCTTATTGTCTCTAAAATTCCAACAATTAAAAGGCTTCTCTGAATTTTGGTACTAAATATGTAGCTTTGTCATGGCTACCAGTGGGTTATTAAGGCAGATGAGGTTTTACTGGTTCTAGGAAAATTTGTATATTAATTTTCTGAGCTTCTTACAAGGAGAAATTGATTTTACAACTTTTTGGGAAATCCTGAAATTGTTTATGTACGTTTCACAAATTTTAAACTACATAGACATTTGAAACAATGATCCACACAGTAAATGAAGTCCAATGAACTTGAAATATTTATTGGAGATCCAGGGTATTTCTAAGAGTGTTCTGTCCAAAATTGGGAATTTTCCAATTATCAGAAAATGGTTAATTAATTTTCCAAGCAGTTAGCTCAAAAAACTTAATTATGAATATTCTGGTAATTTCATGTCCAACAAATTGCACCACTGCAAAATTGAGAAAAAGATGAGTCTACCAGAGTTTATTTGGATTTATTTGAGCAAATCTACTATGAGTAATTGATTTTTGAAGTTGGCTCAATTTCTGGAATTTATTTCCAATGGAAAAGTTTGAATAATCAAACCCGGCCCCACTTCATTTAAATGGGCCAGTCAGAGCTGGGCCGCACCAAGGCCCACAGATTAAACCGTGTTGCCACACCCGATCCCAAGGCCACAGCCGATCCGAGGAAAGGAAAACAGTCGCTGACACGCGGGACCCACGGTGTCGTGTTCAACCTCAAGACGCGCGGTTCGGCCCCGGCGGTGCTGTGCCAGTAAGCTCGCCAGCTCCCCTCTCCTGGACTTCCTTCACCTTGAAACTCACCACCTAACAATTTTCCAGGGTGCTGAGCACGATGGGGAGGTCGTCGCACGCCGACGATGGCCGGAAACTTGTGTGCGACGGCGGCGGCGACAGCTAGGGTTTTAGCTAGGTCGGGATTCATCAAAAATGACGCAAACACATCGGGAAAAGGCTTGGGAGATTCCTGGGAGCATGAGGAAGATGAATATGAGGTAGAAAGAGGGTGGAATAGTCGGCAATGTTGCCTTCGACGGTGAACCGCGGAATTTTCCATGGCGGCAGGGAAAACTTGCATAACTCAGCTCCCACTCGATTATTTCCATTGATTCTTGGTAGAGGGGTGCACTAGGAGGTGGTGAACATAATATCTAACTGGATTATGAAAAATTTTGCATATAGAAACAGAATTGAGCGGACGACCTCGACCCGATGCTCTATTTTGCCATCCGAAAAAATGGGAAATACCAACGCTATACACTATGACAAGCTGCCAAAATTTGCAGGCATATTTAATGATCAAATATACAACACTTTGATGTTTGGGTGAGCTCGAGAAGGACTGCTTCGTCCCGGCGTCGTTGAACAGAGGGTGGCGCCCATCAGCTTCAACGGTGGACGTCCGCGACGCTTCAAAATACAACGCAACCAAATGAGAAATCGATGAACTGATTGAGGGGGGTGATAAAGGAGGAAGTCTTCTTTACTTTTTTCTGTTGGAATGAAGGCGAAAATCAGCCTGAATCTTGGGCTCTATGCAAGACAGAGGAGGCGGTTATGGCTGATGGCGAAAGAACAGAGAAGCTCCTCGCTGTTTCATCGGGGGTGAGGGTAAGGATGAGAGGGGGGCTCTTTAAGGCGAAACCCAGTTGTGGAGCGGTAACTTGGGCACCCTGGCCGATCCGTCGCCGTGGTGCCATGCAACGTCGCAGTGTCAAGCGGAGGAGCAGAGGAAAAATGGCGTACAGAGTAGGGTACTGACTAGTGGGTCCCACTGCCCCCCTCAAGTCAATCCTTCTCTGGTCCTTCAATTCCGCCACCTAGATTCTTCCAAAAATTCCAGATTTATGTGTAGAGGCTAATTCAAATGTGTAGATTTAGGTTCTTGAATTGGATTTCAAATTTGTACAATTTTCAGTGAAATTCAAATTAAAATTTCAATTTGAAGGAATTTTATGTACCCATTGAATTAAATAGAAAATGTGCTCCACATTTTATGAAAATTTACAGGGGTGCTTTTTGGAATATTTGGAAGCTAATTGTGAACTCAAATCGTTATTTTTTCAAGGTTTGAAAATGAGCTATTTTGAATTTTTTATTTCCCTCTATTGAAGTTTAAATTTTTTCGAATTTTAAACTACCCTTTCAAATTATTTTTTCCCCTCCACATTTTTAATTCTTCTCTCTGAACATTGTACTCTGAATTTTGGGCTTTTACACTTTGTGGCGAGACAAGCGGTGTTCACCACTTCAATACAAAACCGGTTGGAAGTCTTGTATTCATCCAACATTGTCCTCACCATCTCGATGAGCATCCTGTTTTTCCTTTTGGCCACCCCATTTTGTTCAGGGGAGTAGGGTGCCAAAAATTCATGTTTTATTCCTTCTTTATCTAGGTACTCCTCAATTTGTGTATTCTTGAACTCCATTCCATTGTCACTTCTAATGTTCTTCATCATTAAGGAGAATTTATTTTGTGCTCTTTTAAAAAATTTCTTGAGGATTCCCTCAGTTTTTGATTTATCATAATGGAAAAATACCCAGGTAAATCTAGAAAATCATCAACAATGACCAATCCATGTTTGTTACTGTCAATGCTTATATAAGCAATTTGACCAAAGAGGTCCATGTGTAGAAGTTCCAACGGTCTTTAGATAGTCATCACGTTCTTGGCGGGATGTCGTGCTCCAACTTATTTTCCCGCCTGGCAAGCGCGGCATCACTTGTCTTTATCAGAAACAACATCCTTTTAAACCTCGAATGTGACCACCTTTTAGATGTCTGCAGATTTGTCATCCCGACATGGGCTAGCCGTCTATGCCACAAACATCCCATGTTTGTTTTTAACAACCAAGCAAGTGTTGAGTTCAACTTTATCTTTGTTGAAGTCAACTAGATAAAGCTTTCCCTTGAACATTCCCATGAATGCAATCGAGCCATCGGTTCTTCTAATAACGGTTACATCCTCATCAGTGAATAAATAGTTATAATTGTTACTGCAAAAGTGAGATATGGAAAAGAGGTTATAATCTAAAAAATCTACATGTAAAACATTTGAGAGAGTCTGTTGGGATGAGATTTCCATTTTACTGCTACCAAGGACCTTTCCTTACCTGTTGTCTCCAAAGTATATCCCTTCACATGGATCCGCATTGCGCCCATACTCCATGAACATACTCCTCTCTCCTGTCATACGATTTGTGCATCCACTGTCTAGCACCCATTTTGATCCACTGGAGGAGTAGGCCTGCAAAACAGAATGATTTCTTAGTTTTAGGTACCAAATCTTGCTTGGGTCCTCGAAGGTTAGTCATGATAGTCTTGCCCCACCAACACATAAGTCATAGTTCTTGTGGTGTGGCCCTACATATTTAAGAAATACATGTCCATATTTGTTTTTCATGAGTACATAGAAAGCATCAAAAGTATGAAATAGTAATTGTAATTCAGTTTCACATGATGTTCCCTTAACAAAAGAGATCTGCTTCTTAGCATGAACATTTGTGGACATGTGTTTATTTTTGTTAAATCCAAGATCATCTTTGATGTTAGGAGGTCTAGTGACCATATATGCACTACATGCATGTTTGATCTTTTTCTTTACAAAGATGCCACTTTGGGATGGATGTCTAGCATGAGAAGTAGAAGAATCAAGTTTAATAGCATTTTTCTTAATGGAACATGTGCAAGTTACAATTGTTGTTAGACATACACCTTTGGAAGGTGAGCTTTTGGAGGATGAGGAGTCACTTTGCTTGAGTGACTCAACTTGCACTTCAAGAATCTTGTTAACTTTTGACAAGTTAGCAAGTTAATCCTTGATTGCATTGTGTGAGTCTTCTAGCTTTGAGTAAGTTTCCTTACTCAAGGCTAGCTCATGCTCAAATAACTTGCTCTTTTCCCTCTCAAGCTAGAGTTTCTCAACCTCTTGATATCTCTTCCTTTCATGAATGAGCATATCGTCTTGTTGGTTGACAAGCTCCTCCTTCTCAAAAATTTCATCTGACAACATTTTCATTTTCTGTAATGCATTTTTACTTAACCCTCTAAATATCTCCTCACTTTCACTAGAGTTGTCAAAATCATCAATAGAGGAATTTAGCAAAGGGGGTGTGAGTCGGACCTTTTTATTGCCTTCCTTAGCAATGAGGCAATTGTGATTATGAGTCTCCCGTCCTCCCATGTTTGAGAAGAGCGTAGACCTCTTGGTATGTTTCCTGATGGCTATGGTGGCCATCTCTTCTTCTTCATCAGAGGAGGACTCGTCATTTGAGTCCCACTCCTTGCAAATGTGGGCTTCATGAGCTTGCCTCCTTTTCTTGAAGGTCTTCGTCTCCTAAGATTTCGCTTCCTTTTTCTTTTTGTTTTCTTCATATGTGCAGTCAACCATAAAGTGATCGTACTCGCCACAATTGTAGCAGGTACGTCGAGCCTTGGATTTTCCTTTTGCTTTGCTCTTCCATCACTCGAGTTGCTGCCCTTCCTTCTTTTCGTCATTCGCTTTAATTTCTCGATGAATATTGACATTTCTTCATTATTGAAATCGGTGCTTACATCACTTGTGTCTTCATCATTTTGTGCTTCACGAGCTTCATTTCCTTAGGCTTGCAAGTTGCCTTGAGGGCAATGTCTTTCTTCTTGGAGGAAGTAAGCTTAGCTAGGTCTTTGACGTATTGGACCTCCTTCTCCATCATCTCATGGTTGATAATTTTGCCCAATAGTTCATCCGGAGTCATTTTGTGAAACCCCGGGCTTTCGCGGATCAGGGAGCACAAGGTGACATTTCTTGGCATAAAGGATCCGATCATTCTCTTGACTACCTCATGGTCAGTCCACTTCTTGCTTCCATAGGCGCGGATCTTGTTTATAAGCGTCTTCATTTTATTATACATGTGTTGAGGTGATTCATCTTCGTCAATGGCAAACCTCCCCAATTCTCCATCGAGTATTTCAATTTTTCCATCTCGGACTGACCAATTTTCTTCACATGCAGTTTTGAGTGTATCCCATATTTCATTGGCACTTTCTAGTCCATCAATCTTGGTGAACTCTTCTCGACTTAGAGATGAAGTGATCACTGCAACAGCTTGTGCGCTGTGGTGAAATTTTTGTTCCTGTTTCGGAGTGAGTTCATCGTCTGTATTCGAGATATCAACACCTGTACACATAATATGCCAAAGACTTGGGTTCAAAGATATTAGATGCATTTTCATGTTGTATTTCCACATGGAATAATCGTTTTCGTCGAACTATGGAGGTTTCCCATGGGAATGGAAAGATAATGATTATTTTAATTGAGACTATTGTAATAGTGACCACTCCCCGTCGTCTTCTCATCTTCTTTTCCTTTTTGACTTAGGAGTTACTTCCTTAGAAGTGCCTTGAGGTGACACACTTCTTCATCATCGCGTTGATTTTCCCTGAGTATATCAAAGGATTTTTTATCTTGTTCTTATTCAATGTTGGGAACCTTCGGGATCTCTTTGTTCTTGTCAGAGTCCATTGATCTCTCTGAGCGGTGAGTCTCGTAGATGGAGAACCCGCTACGATACCAATTGAATATGGCCTAGAGGGTGGTGAATAGGCCACATTCAGGGGGTTTTCTCACATGGCAGGGGTTAGAGGAGAGATTTGGTTGATTATATAGGGGAGGAGTTGTGGGGTTTCAGGTGGAATCCCATTGGGACTCAGTGGGGACGGGTTGGGGCCTTGGTGAGGTCCCCCTCGGGCTCAAAGGGGGTGGGGCATGACGTTTTAGGGTCTATTTACCTCAAATACCAAATAAACCGTCATGGAGAAATATTTGAATTTGAGTCAAAACATTAAATATCGGACTAGTCCATTTTACATCGGACGAGTCCGATTTCCTCTCTATATGTGTTGGTATTTGTTACGAAAACAGGATAATCCACAAGCGCACGGAAATACCATTGTAGCACTTCCCCTTAAAAAGTATTCCCAAGGGTATCGAATCCAAGGAATGTGTGTGAGATCTTCTGGCTTGTTCTCCCAAGGACACACAGTTTGTTTTGTAGGCGGGGAATTGAGCGGAATTCAATGGTTTGAAATCTAGGTCACAATAATCTACAACAGCTGCTTGCTTCAGGCACGGGTTTACCCTTTGCAACACCAAGAAGATTCCCACCATGAGCCTATGTCATAGCCGAACATGGAGGATTACTAAGGACAAATAGGGCTGTCACCACCTACTGTCTACCTCTTCAATCCGTAGGTCTACGAGATATCCATTGATGAACTCTAACCTAAGCACCTCGCTTAAGTTCTAATTCACAACTCTAATCATTCAAGTGCTAAGCTATGACTAGAGCCTCTAATATATCAAAGCACTAAACCCACAAGCAGTTATGTAAGCAAACTACTATGGAATAGAAATGAAACTAGAAATGAATTCACAAAAGTTTCTTACTCAGTTCCGGCAGAACTTCCGAAGAGGTACAAGTGTGGAAGAGGGACTTAACAGACACAAGACTCCTCCTCCTAGCTCCTCATCGCTGTCCTCCTACTTGGCTGGCCACTATGGCAGCTCTAGACCTTATGAGTTGATGACTATTCTCAAACTTGTGGTGTGTGGAGAAGTGAGGGAGAGAGGGGGTACTTATACACGAGTTCAGTTGGTTTGGCACCACAATTAGCGCGCGAATCAGTCGTTACACCATCAGGGAGCCACAGGGGCCAACACGTGGAGACTAATCGAGTTTGGCACCCGAGCCAAGTCAGCCGACTAGGGGGGTCAGCCGACCTGGTCTCGCCCCCCCCCCCCTCCTCAGGTGTGCTTACTCGGGGAGACTTCCAGGTTGGTCCTGACTCCCTTTCCAGGTGCAACACCATTGGATCTCCTCGGATACGCCTCGGAATGAGTCATGGATCCATGGGATGCCCCGTGTTGTCGCCTTATTCATCGAATGGTAACTTTTTGGATTAATCTCTAGAAGCTTGAGTATTTTAAGGCTTAATTCATCTGCTTACAAATAGACACTAACACTTGTGGAATTTGTTAGTTTTAACTCCTACACACTATGTTTTTTTCTCCATTTTATAATTTTTATGCAATGAATTGACGTTTAATTTTATCATTTAAGGACCGTCAACGAACTCCTCCACACTTAGTCCATTGCTTGTCCTCCAGTGAACACAAGAAGAACTGAGTGCTAAGATAATTATTGTTGTGGATGTGAAAGGAGTATACAAAATATATTAATTCATACCTTTTCTTTGAGTGCTTTTTGTGATGTGGCTACCACATCATCTTGGGCGTCTAAGAGGTGGAACATTTGAGCTTATCTCACCCACACTCCCCTCTGCTGAAATCACTTTGAAAAATTGCTATATTTTGAATATCAAAAGGATAATGCCTTTTCCTCCTCTATTTGGTTCTCTCAAGTCACTCCAAGTGTTTTAATTCTCCCTTCGCATAATTTTTGCCCCCTTTGTCCTTAAAACTAAATATATCATTTTGTGGAGCTTGGCAGTGATAAAGGATAGCACACTTGCAATTCATATATTACTACGTCAAAAACGAGATACATATGAGAGGACCGTGCAATAAAATCAATGACTAAGGAAATTCTTGTGCACTTATTATGGAGAATGAATGATGGATAATGAATGGTGATGATAACTCCCATTTGATCACTCTTGTGGGATAGAAGAGTGGTGTAAAGCTACCCGAGGGGGGGGTGAATGGTACATTAAAACTTTTTAGCAGAAGCAACGAAAACACCCATCCGTAGAAAACCGATCTGTTAAAGAAATCATTTGTGCGACTAATCTAAATGTGTTCAACTGTGAAAAAACTAGTATAGATTGTATATAATGATGTCATGAAGATGTCACAACAAGAATCACGAAAATCCGTCAAGAGATACTCAGGTCAATCTGCCCTACCCGAGGAAAAACCGTTCTGGAACACTGCAAAGAAACTCGTGTAGATCAGAAACCACAAATCCAATGTCTGTGAAATTTTCAAAGATGATTGAAAATCAAGTTTTGAAGAAAACCCAAAAAAACGCATCAATCGGATCTATAAACTCGACTTATGATAAAACAATCAAAGCATGGTAGTGCTGTGTAGAAACTCGACGAGAAAGACTTGAAGAAAACAAGTCGGACGAACAAGGCACAAAAGCTCCTTTAGACTATGAATTTTATTGATCAAAAATATCTAGTAACAGCCCCAAAGTTGTCTACTATGAGCTCTGACCTCCCTTGCTTATATAACCAGCCCTTAGCCCAACCCAAACCGAACTAGGACTCTAATCCTACTCAATTCACGAATCAAAACTTTCCATAACTGCTCAAGACTCTTCTATACGTAGATAGAAGCAATCTTAAGACTTCCAAACACCTTAGGAACGTATCCCACATTCCTAAAACAACTCAAATTCGTGACCCACAAAAAATCCTATCATAACCAACTCAAAACTTTCCATAGTTGAGTCAACCACGACTCAGCCGCAGCCTGAGTCCATAACCTAGTCGGTTGGACCTTTCCGACCAATTTTTTATGTCCACATCTCTTCATCACGCCTCGGAACCATGTAGCCACGTCCATGCACTATTTGCACACGTGCAAACATCTTCCAACGACGTCCACGATACCTTCATATGCATTGTTCTTGATTCAACCGTGCAGCGCGACCTCCTGATCAACTCAACCACAATTCCTCTGGAACATGGTTGTTGAAACTCATCTTCTCCCTAAGACTAGTCCAATGGATCCCGTCGCCAGCCATGTCTTGAACTCAAGCAACACCTGCACATGAATAAACAACCGATACCTCCGAGCACAAGTCCACAACTTGACTCTCATTAGTTCCGATCACCACAACACCTTATGTGGGAACCTCACATAAGTATGTTGCAAACCATAGCAAAAAGATATCAACCATAACCACCAAAAGACACCAAAAACTTAGTAAAAGAATACTAAGCAAACTTTCCTTAGATGTAAAGCAAGTTCGAAATATTTCAAAGTAAAAGCAAAACCATTGCAATCTAGCTCCGGACCTTGCCAAAACTAACCGGACCTTGAGCCGGAGCTTACCAAAGCTAGAAGGACCTAGCATCGGAACTTACCAAAGCTAGTCGGACATAGCACCGGAACTAACCAAAGTTAGTCGGACCTAGACAAAGAAGTCGGACCTAGCCAAAGCAAGTCGGACCTTGCTGGAGCTACCCAAAACAAGCCGAACCTATTGTCAGACCTTGTTGAAGCTCAGACCTAGAGTCGGACGTTGATGATAAAGGTGTTTTGGTAGTATTCAAAACATTTATCGCCATAGCTAATATATTCAGCACACATAGGTTTCAAAATATCCCCCTTGATGAATGCATTGGCAACACCACAAAAAATTGGAACATTGGCTTATTCACATGAAAAGTTTTGAAAAAAAATTCTCTTTCTTTTTGAAAATAAAATGCAATGAGATAGGAATAAATTTCAATGAGATGGAAATAAATTTCCCACCCTATACTTATTTCTCCCCCTTGCATACTTCTCCCCCTTTGACAATGTATTCAACAAGGTACAAAAGAGAAATTTAATTTGTTATAAGCACATTATAACATATACATATAACAAAAAGCTCATCCAAGTCATATTATCATGTATCTTACACTATCACAACAATAAGATACATAAAGTAGTGTATGTCATGCTAGAGATCTAATGTAATATTCAATTTTAGCAAGTCATGATCTCACAAACTTAACTATTTCAAAACCTGAAAGCATAACACTTGTTGCTGCATTTTATTATTTTTCTAAGCACAAATCTAAATCATATTATATTTGCAAGATATTATATGCGCATCTGCCTTATTCTAACCAACCAAGCCAAGCCTATGTCATTTGACAATCATAAACTTAAGGACATGGTTTTAGTCATACACAACTTCTTCCAAGTTCATATCTAGGTGCAATGATAAGCCATCTCAAAAGAAGAAATGCGATGCATGAATATTCTCTTGATCTTTTCTCAATTTATATTTGTTCATAAAACTCAACATGTGAGTTGATTACTTGATTAATTCATTATGATTAAAAGCACTTGTGATCATGCAACAAGTTCAAAACAGCAAGAAGGTTCTATCATGACCAGATTTAGTGTAAGTAATTATTCCAATTACTTGTCATGATAAAAACTACAAAATGTATAGCATGAGTAATGTAGTAAGAACTTTCAACATGTAAAAGGAATCACAATGTCATTTATGTATGAAATGATATGCTCATATTATTTTAAGTTCAAATTCACACATAGACTTCCCAAGTTTCAAAACTCCCCCTCAATTTAAGCCATGAGAATGCTTAACCCCAATTTCACTACGAATGTAACAAAAACGAGTGAAATCCAAAGGTTTTGTAAAAATGTCAGCCAATTGTTGTTCGGTATCTACATGGTGAAGCACAATGTTTCCTTTTTCAACATTTATCATGGAGAAAGTGATACCTAATATCAACGTGCTTAGTTCTAGAATGTTGCACGGGGCTTTTAGCAATGCAAAGGGCACTAGTTTTATCAAAAAATAGTTGAAAACTATCTAGATAAATCCCACATTCTCTAAGAGTTTGAACAATCCAAAGAATTTGTGAGCAAGCACTAGCAGCAGATACATATTCAGATTCAGCTGTGGATTGTACAACTGAGTTTTGTTTTCTAGAGGACCATGCAACAAGTGAATTACCAAGAAAATGGCAAGCACCCTAAGTACTTTTCCTATCAATCCTACAACCCCTAAAATCAACATCTAAAAAAAATATTTCAAAGTAAAGGTTGAGGAAGAAGGAAGAAAAATGCTAAATTCTTGAGTTCCATGTAAGTACCTGAGTATCCTTTTGACGGCTTGATGATGTGAAGCACGTGGGGAAGCTTGAAACCGTGCACAAAGACATACGTTGAATTGTATGTCCGGTCTTGATGTCGTGAGGTACAAAAGTGATCCGATCATGCTTCTATATTCTTTTTGATCCACGGGTTCACCATCTTCATCAAGTTCAAGTGTTGATGTTGTTCCCATTGGTGTTCGAAGAGGCTTGCTTTTGGCCATGTTGAAGTGCATCAGAAGGTCTCTTGTATACTTCGTTTGATGCAAAAAGGTACCTTAATTGGTTTGTTTGATTTGCAGCCCACAAATTTAAGTGAGTTCACCCATCATACTCATTTCAAATTCTGAACTCATCATTGCTGAATACTTGAAAACAAGATCATGAGAAGGAAAACCAAAGATAATATCATCCACATACACTTGAACAAATAATGAGTCATTGCCATGCTTAAGTACAAAAAGAGTTTCATCAACCTTGCCCATGGTAAACCCCTTTTCAAGTATGAATGTTTTTAACCTATCATTCCATGCTCTAGGAACTTGTTTCAGACCATACAGGGCATTAGTCAGTTTGGAAACATGATTAGGAAAATCTGGATTTTTAAAACCAGGTGGTTGCTTAACATAAACCTCCTCATATATGTATCCATTAAGAAAAGCAATTTTTACGTCCATTTGATATAACTTGAAACCTTTAGATGCAGCAAAAGCTAACAAAATTCTTATGGCTTCTAATCTAGAAACAGGAGCAAATGTTTTATCAAAATCTAGACCTTTAATTTGTGTGAAACCTTAAGCAACCAATCTAGCCTTATTCCTAATCACAACCCCATCCTCACTTTGTTTATTTTTAAACACCCGTTTAGTTCCAATTAAAGTGTGATCTTGAGGTCGAGGTACAAGTTTCCAAACATTATTTCTTTAAAAAAATTTTAACTCTTCTTGCATGGCAATAATCCAAGATTCATTAGTGAGTGCGTGTGATTTATCTTTGGGTTCAAAAGAAGCAACAAAAGCAGAATGAGCATGAGAATTGGGCTCAGAAAACCTGGATCTTGTAACTCGTTCATGCAAGCTTCCAATTGTCTGTTGTGGGGGATGAATCTTGTAAATCCGAAGGGGAACAAATGTCTAACAAGCTTCTTCTTCATCAGGTTCATTGCAGATTGATGAGCTTGTGGCTTGTGGATGATCAGGACCAGCAGAGATGGTAGTTGGAGCTTGTTCAAAGTTCAGAGTTGGACACGTGTCAGCTTCGGAACTATCAAGCAATATCATCGACTCTTCTTCTTCGAAAATACCCCCCCCCCCCCCCCCCCGAGGATATGGATCCGTACCTGCAATGTTTGAGCTAGTACATGGGCTAGCATTATCAAAATACACCTCACAAGTCTCCAAAATTTTGTTAGTGTCAAGTAAAAGCACATGGTAGCCTCTAGTATGAGATGGATAACCAAGAAACCTCCCATCAATGGATCTAGGTTCAAATTTATTAAGATTACCATGTTTCTTAACAAAGCATTTGCAACCAAATATCCGAAAGTGTGTAACACTAGGCCTATGTCCAAACCGAAGCTCATATGGTGTTTTACCTAGCTTAGCACGTAAGCAAACACGATTTGAGACATAACAAGTGGTTGCAATCGCATCAACCCAAAATTTCCTAAGATTTTGATATTCATCAAGCATAGTCCTAGCCATCCCAACTATGGTTCTATTCTTTCTTTCTACAACACTGTTTTGTTGAGGTACATATGGTGAAGAAAATGGATGATCTATTCCATTTTCAGCACAAAAGTGATCAAAATATTGATTTTTAAATTCGGTTCTGTTATCACTTCTAATTGCTTTTAAAGATCCTGGGTGATCAATTGATAATATAAGAAATAAAGTTCAAAAGTGACTAAAAGCTTCATTCTTAGCTACCATAAAGTAAACCCAAGAGTATCTAGAATAATCATCAACAACCACAAGAACTTACCATTTACCTCCGAAGGATTGAACACGTGAAGGTCCTATGGTGTCAAGGTGCAAAAGTTGACCGGATTCAGTTGTCATGATCATTGTGAGAGGAGTATGTGAACCTGCAACCATCTTAGCATGTCTACAAGAAGAGCATACAATTTCTTTGTCCCCTTTAAGCTTAGGCAGCCAACATATGAGATCAAGAGCACTAACACGCGTTAGATGATCAAAGCCTACGTGACCAAGTCTACGATGCCAAAAATATAAGTCCTTTGAATCATTAGCAACTAGACACCTATGCTAAGAGGAAGACATATAAAAATCAGCTTTGAAAACACTTCCAAACTGAGACATGTTAAAAATAAGCTCACTATTTGAATTTACAACTTGGCAGCAATTTTTAGTGAAAATAATTTCCAGATTTTCATCTAGCAGTTGTGAGACAAAAAGCAAGTTGTATTTCAAATTTTTAACAAGTGCCACATCCTTCAAAGTGTAGTGATCATTTACTCTAACTGAACCCTTAGCAATTATAGGAGTTGAAGAATTATTGGAAAAGGTAACATTCTCTACATGTGACACAAAGGAGAGGGAGGAGAACCATTCTTTGTTACCGGTCATGTGTCGTGAGCAACCTGAATCCACTATCCAAATGTTCTCCTTCCTCAAGCGTGTAACCTACATAGAAGAACAATACGTCGATGACTCAATACTGGGGTTAGTCAAAAAGAATTTAGGAATCCAGTACTGAGTCACACGACGTGCAGCAGGAAAAACACGCGAAATCTGAGATAAAACAACAGGTTTATGAGTCAAAGCTTGAGATATTTTGTTCTTCACTACTGACCTATAAGGTGTTACTTGTGTAGCACAAAAATCAGTAGCCCCGGGGGCAAAAAAAGAAGGTCCGGAGGCAAACTTTGAATATTTTTGTCTCATAATAGCAGGTTGCATGTTCCTGACATTCGGTTTAGTATGTGCAACAAATTTTGCATGAGAGTTATAAGATCTAGCTTGCATTCTTTCCTTTTTATGTTGTTTAGCTAGTCTATAACAAAGATCTATGACATGACCATCTCTACCACAATAGGTACAATGCAATTTAACTTTGTGTTCATGTCTAGATGAGCATGTAGTATAATTTTTTGAACCCAAACGTGACAACACTCCTGCGGATTTAAAAACCACATTTTTTTGTTTAGGAACTGTTTTAATCAAAAAACTTCCTAATGACTTTATAATTTTAGGTGGATGTGCTTTAGCATGAGCATGAGAATCAAAACCTAAAACAGTTTTATCATTGCAAGATTTGGATGAATTTAGTAGCAAGTTTAGATTTTTGTTCCCAATACAAAACTGCTCTAGTGTCCTATTCATGTCATCAAGTTTCTTAGACAATTTTAGGCAGTTTTCACCTGAAGTTTTTCCTTTTAATTTGCAATTAGAACAATATTTAACTTCATGAGCACGTAAAGCATTGTTCAGTATTGAAATTTCATTCATAGCATCTTTTAGTTTCTTTTCAATATCATTACATGTAGAACAATGCAAATCAATTGTAGAACAAGAAGCATCTTTTAATTTTCTGTCATTAAGTGCAGCAAGCTTTTTGTTCTTTTCAATCTCTAACTCAAGTTTATCAAGAGTGGAGGAGTGTGCATTTCTTATTGAGGACAGTTGTTCATATATAAAATCGCATGAGGAACAATAATCATCAATAGGAATCAAGGTTTTCAAACAATTAATTTCAGATTCTAGTGACTCGATTTTAACAGCATTGTCCGTGAGCTTATTGTCCTTTTTCTTAACAATAACAGTTGCATGGGAAATAGCATCGCCCATTTCATCACAAGTAGGACATACCACTTCGTTGTCACTGTTGTGTTCTGCCTCCTCCATACTTGATCTTTACTTGCCCACCATGAAACACAAGTTTGCCAAATCATCTTCATCTTCGTCGCTTCCAATGTCTACATCGCTCGAGACAAGTTCTTGAAGTGCGGTGATGAAACCATTTATCAGTTTGCATCCTGTAAAACCCTTCTTTTTCTTGCTGATGTTGCCAGAAGAGGACTTGACATTATTCTGCTTTTCATCGAGGGAAGAAGGACCTGAAAGGTTAGGGCAATCTGTATGAAAGTGTCCTGTCTTACCACATTCAAAGCATCGTTGAGGTCTGGAGCTTCCTCTCTTTCTAGTTCTCACATTTTGCAATGCTTCTGAGAACTGAGTAGAGATGAGTGCTAGCTCCTCTTATGGAAATTCTTCAATCTGTTTTAGGGTTAGTGAAGATAGCAAAGCAAGTGTATTGCTAGATGAAGATTGGCCAAAGCTAGGTATTCTGTTGAGAGACAAATGCACGAGACTTGTTTGGTTTCTTACGTGAGATTATGTCAATTTTATGAGTTTTCAATTTAGAATATAACACATCTAATGTAAGTGTACTCATGACGGTAGATTCACGAATAGATGTGACTTTCATCTCCCAAATTGACATATCTAATGCACTTAACAATTGCCTTGCATTTTCAGCATCTGAAAAATTAACATTGACACTAGGCAAGTTGCTGAGATCTTTATTAAAGCAAGCATAAAAGGTCATCAATGGACTCCCAGGATTGCATCTTGAAACGCATGTATTCTTTCTTGAACATATCCTATCTTACCTCCTTGATTGAGTTGGATCCTTCGTGTTAGTCACAAAGTGCTCTCCACACATCGTAAGTCGATCGTAGGTGTGCAGCAGAGTCAAAGTCGCTCTGAGTTAGTCCTTGGATTATCAAGTTTCGGGCTTTGTTGTTGTTGTCGACATCTCTCGTTCGGTAGGACGTCGTAAGGCTTGTACACCCTTTCCCATATTGCGAAGCCTTGTGCCTGGATGAACGCTTCCATACGTGCTTTCCAAACCTGAAAGTCAATACCACTAAAAACACAAGGTTTTGCGGAGTATTTCTCCATGATGATTAATAAAAAACACGTGAAAATCACAAATATTAGAGCACCTTGGCTCTGATACCAATTGTAGGATTGAGGAGTGCGTGTAAAGCTACCAAAGGGGGGTTAATGGTAGATTAAAACTTTTCAGCAGAAGCAACGCAAACACCCTCGACAGAAAACCGATTTATTAAATAAACCATGTGTGCAACTAATCTAAATGTGTTTAACTGTGACAAAACTAGTATATATTGTAGAGAATAAAGTCACAAAGGCGTCACAACAAGAATCATGAAAATCCGTCGAGAGAAACTCGAGTTACGATCGAAGGATCGAACAAAGGTCAATCTGTCCTACCCGACAAAAAACATTTCTGGAACAATGCAGAGAAAGTCGTGTAGATCCGAAACCACCAATCCAATGACCGTGACCTTTTTACATATGATATAAAATCAAGTTGTGAAGACAATCCAAAAAGAATCACGTCAATCGGATCTGTAAAACTCGAGTTATGATAAAACCACCGAAACAAGGTAGTGCTGTCAGAAACTTGACAAGAAAGACTTGAAGAAAATAAGTCAGACGAACAAGACACAAAAGCTCCTTTAGACTACGAATTTTATTGATCAAAAATTACAAGGAACAGCCCCAAAGTAGTCTACAATGAGCTCTGGCCTCCCTTGCTTATATAACCATCCCTTAGGCCAACCCAAACATAACTAGTACTCTAATCCTACTCAATTCACGAATCAAAACTTTCCATAACTGCTTAAGACTCTTCTATACACAGATAGAAGCAATATTAAGACTTCCAAAAACCTTAGGAACGTATACCACATTCCTAAAACAACTTAAATTCGTGACCCACACGAAATCCTATCATAACCAACTCAAAACTTTCCATATTTGAGTCAACCACGACTTAACCGCATCCTGAGTCCATAACCTAGTCGGTTAGATCTTTCCGACCAAATTTTTATGGCCACATCTCTTCATCACGCCTCAAAACCATATAGCCACGTCCATGCACTCCTTGCACACGTGCAAACATCTTCTAACGATGTCCACGATACCTTCATATGCATTGTTCTTGATTCAACCATGCTGCGCGACCTCCCGATCAACTCAACCACAATTCCCCTCGGACTTGGTTGTTGAACCTCATCTTCTCCCTAAGACTAGTTCAATGGATCTCGTCACCAGCCATGTCTTGCACTCAAGCAACACCTGCACATGAATAAACAACCGATACTTCCGAGCAGAAGTCCACGACCTGACTCTCGTTAGTTGTGATAACCACAACACCTTACGTGAGAACCTCACCTAAGTATGTTGCAAACCATAGCAAAAATATATCAACCATAACCACCAAAAAACACCAAAAACATAGTAAAAGAATACTAAGCAAACTTTCCATAGATGTAAAACAAGTCTGCAATATTTCAAAGTAAAAGCAAAACCATTGCAATCTAGCTCCGAACCTTGCCAAAACTAACCGGACCTTGAGCCGGAGCTTACCAAAGCTAGCGGGACCAAGCACCGGAACTTACAAAAGCAAGTCGAACCTAGCACTAGAGCTGACCAAAGCTAGTCATACCTAGAACCGGAGCTAACCAAAGCTAGTCGGACCTAGACAAAGAAGTCGGACCTAGCCAAAGTAAGTTGGACCTTGCCGGAGCTACCCAAAACAAGCCGGACCTATCGTCGGATCTTGCTGAATCTCGAACCTAGAGTCAGACCTTGATGATAAAGGTGTTTTGGTAGTATTCAAAACTTTTATCGCCATAGCCAATGTATTGAACACCCATAGGTCTCACAACTCTCTTTTTGTGCAAGGATGAAGCATGGCTACTTATTGGCTTTTTTTTTGAATTCTTTTGAAAGCTCTTATAGATATGCCTTCTACTCCTTTTTATGCATCTTTCAGTGAGAGAGGATTTTGATATAATTTTGATGTAGTATCTTTTGATGGTGGAATGATGAAAAGGATGGAATATGGTGGAGTGCACATGAAATTTCCTAATCAAAGGATTTCATGCAAGTCACTCAATGGGTCAAGAGTTTGACAGAGTTCAATGAAAATTCTAAGTGGTATATGCATGTGGTTTTCAAAATTCATATCGTATGTCTTTGGTGGGTTTTTAATTTCCAATGGGAGAGCAAGGCAAAACCTTAAGACTTCAAAATTGTGCAAAATTCAAAATCAAATTCAAGCAAGGATAGGATTGTCAATAGGTTTATTTTACTCACCATATCACACCAATAAAAAACTTCAATGATATGGGTCTAGAAACATGGTAGTGAAATCAAAATATGGGGTATACTAATCTCATATTTACGCAATTTGCAATGTTTAATTTAATTGAGTTGATTCTAATTTGAATTTTCATGAATATGTCAATTTTTTCAACTCGAATTGCAGTGATTCACCAAGAGCAGGGGATAAGAGAGTCAAACCGATATTGTGTAGCGATACGGGTCTGAGAGGGGGCCACCCACAGGTTGGCCAAGCAAGGGGGTCGGCCAACCTCTGGCTAGCTCCCTAGGTGCTCCGCTTTGTCGTGTCCTTGGGTGAAACACGTGATCTAAACTTCGCAAAATTGCGTAGGTTCTCCTCCCCACACTTGTTCCTAGAAACATTTATTGATAAAAAATAAAATAAAGGCGGGACTTCACCAGTGTTAGATTAACTGGTAAGTTCACTTTATTGAACAGAAAATTTGGGGTGCTAACATTACCGAATTAAAAAATATTGGAAAAATAAAATAAGTAAACTAAAGGGTAAGCACCCAATGGCCTAAAGGGATGTCGATTCATGGTGCATTATAACTGTCGGGCATCCCCATGGCCTTGCACAAATGCTTGATTTAGCGCTTATGCCACAGCGTACACCATCATTCTCCTACTTAAGGGCATCAATCTCATCCTTTTATTCCGCCCTCTTGACACGTGCTTCAGCCATCGTGCGCGCTAGATTTTTGTTCTCCAATTGGAGATTTGCAATTTCCTTAGCTACTCGCGTCGCATCAGCACGGGGAGATTTCTCATCACTGCTTTGATATTGGCCTTAAGGCCTTTTTATATAAGGTGGTGAGAGGTGACGCCTCACCCTGGAGGGAGACGAGCTCGCTGATTCCACCAAAGCTAAGTTGTCCACACGCTTGTAGAGACCTTTTCCATAACCCTTCGATGTTCTAACACCTTGGACTATGAAACAGTCATTCACGGACTCCGGTGAGGTACAAGTTGGCCACTCGTAGTCGTGGCTCACTATGTTGCCATTCTTTGTTTTGAGAGTGCCCGTGTACTACTCGCCAGGCTAGAGTGTGGAACGGACATCGTCTTTTGCATGGAAAAGATGAGTCATGATGGGCATGATAGCTGGTGTTGTTGGATGTGGCATAGGAGTACATGACTTTATGGTTGCTTTATGTGGATGAAGTGACTGTGCAACATTGCACGTGTAGGGCGATGTCCACGGGGCATCCCAAGAGTCAGGATCGCGGTGAGAGGTGCCACATTCAAAGCCATCCCGACCTCAATGGCCATGGTGGAGTCGTTGTTTGCTGGTGTAGGTTCCCCGCTGAGGTTGAAGGTGGTGCGTGAGAATGCACGGGGAACGATGCTTTTGCTGTTGTCGTCCATGATGGATGGGACGAGGTGGAAGATGGGAGAGGATGTTTATTTTTTTGGAATGGTGCGAGTTTCCTCTCTCTTCATGGCTTAATATAGATGAGGCAAAGATAGAAGCTATTGCATCGAGGGTTCTGTTAGGATAGCACGTGGGAGATAACCTGTGAAAATAGAACCCTGGTGGCGCCAAACAAGAGTCGGCCAACCTAAGGGGTCGACCGACCTGGAGTTGGCCCTGGTAGGTCTGTTGTTTCGTGGGTTGTCTCCGTGGGCCATAAGGATTAGTTTTATAATGGGCCCACGTGCTGGACATCGAGGAATTACGTGGTATTTGGAAGAGCAGTGTGGAAATCAATTAAATTTATCACGTCGATTTCTTTTTCCACATCCTCTTGGGAATCTAGGAAGATTTTGAGACGGTGCCCATTTACCTTAAATAGATAGCCTTCATCATCTTGGAGTGTGATGGCCCCATGAGATGAAGTTTCTATTATGGTAAATGGTCCTTCTCATTTACTTCGTAATTTCCCATATCCAAAGAGTTTTACCCTGGAGTTAAAGAGAAGGACTTTATCTCCAAGCTTAAAATCATTTGGCGTAATCCATTTATCGTGCCATCTTTTGGTTTTTTCCTTATAGATTTTGGCACTATGGTACCGTATCCCTCCATTACACAAGCTCGCAGATTTGCCTCAAGCGGTGCTTTCCAGCCTTATGAAGATCCATGTTCCACCGTCTTATGGCCCAATGAGCTTTATGTTCCAACTCTACAGGGATATGGCAAGACTTCCCATAGACAAGTTGCTAGGGGTACATGCTAATGGGTGTCTTGTAGGCAATTCGATATGCCCACAATGCATCGGGTAGATTTTGCTTCCATCCTGTTCCCATTTTCAAGACGGTCTTGTGCAGAATATTCTTGATTTTCTTCTTAGATGTTTCTGCTTGACGGCTTATTTGTGGGTGGTAGGGAGTAGCAATATTAGGTTGGACTCCAAGCTCCCTTAGAAAGCTCTGGAAGGTCTTATCAATAAAGTGAGACCCTCCATAACTTATGACAATTTGAGGAGTGCAAAAACGTGGGAAAAGGATCTCATGGAACATTTTCCTAGCTTGCTTGGAGTCAGCATTTTTGCAAAGGCAATGCTTCTACCCATTTTGACAAAGAATCGACGAACAGCAGAATATACTCGCATTCATGGGACTTTGGAAAAGGTCCCATGAAGTCAATACCTCACACATCGAATAATTCAACTTGGAGAATATATGTGAGGGGCATGGCATTACGAGCAGTGATTCCTCCATTCTTTTGGCATTTCCAACATCGGTGATGAATTCCTTGGTGTCTTCATACATTGAAGTCCAATAGATTCAACTTTGGCATATCTTTGCCTGAGCACAGTAAACCTCGTAATGGCCTCCATAGGGGCCAACATGGCCCTTTTCAATGATTTTGGTGCCTTCGATTGTGGGGACACACCTTTTAAGAAGGCCATCGACACATACTCGATAGAGATATGGGTCGTCCCACAAGTGTCTACGACTCTCATAAATGAGCTTTTTTTGTTCTCCCCTTCCCTTGTGGCACATGCCCCGTGACCATGAAGTTCACAATATTCACGTACCAAGGGTGAGATTCGGTCAATTTGAGTAGCATATCATCACGTAGGAAGTCATTAATGTGTACATACATGTGTTGTGTGACTTCCATACATGAGACATAATCTGCAACAGAATTCTCCACTCCTTTATTGTCCTTTATCTCCAAATCAAATTATTGGAGTAGTAGAATCCTGCGGATTAGCCTTGGTTTAGAATCCTTTTTGGTGAGCAAAAATTTCAAGGTAGCATGGTCTATGTAGACAATGACCTTGGCTCCGACCAAATAGGACCTAAACCTGTGGATAGCAAAGACTACTGCCAAGAGCTCTTTTTCTGTAGTGGCATAATTGAGTTGTGCTCCTATTAGAGTCTTTCTAGAGTAGGCTATGGCGTGATGATTCTTATCATTGGTTTGGCCAAAGACCGCACCAACAGCAAAATCGCTGGCATCACAAATGATTTCGAACGGTAGTGTCCAGTCATGGGGTTAGATGATTGGAGCCGAGACAAGTGCCTTTTTGAGTGTATCAAAGGATTTAAGGCACTCCTCATCGAAATCAAAGGGATCATCCTTAGCTAATAGGTTTGTAAGGGGTCTAGCAATTTTGGATAAATCCTTGATAAATCATCAGTAGAACATCGCATGACCAAATAAGCAATGGATTCCCTTAATGTTAACTGAAGGTGGAAGTTGTTGAATAACTTTAATCTTTGCTTGTCCACCTATATCCCCCTCTCAGACACTAAGTGTCCAAGAACGATGCCTTCACATACCATAAAATGGCACTTCTCCAATTAAGTAGCAGGTCCTTCTCTTGGCATCTTTGTAAGATATTGTCCAAATTCCCCAGACAATGATCGAAAGTTTTTCCATAGATAGAAAAATCACACATGAAAAATTCCATGATTTCCTCAATCATGTCGTAAAAGATAGACATCATGCATCTTTGAAAAGAGGCAGGTGCATTACATAGTCCAAAGACATTCGCCAGTAGGCGTATGTCCCGTATGGACATCTGAATGTGGTCTTACTTTTATCGTCAGGATGGATGGGAATTTGATGATAGCCCGAGTACCCATCAAGGAAATAGAAGAAAGAGTGTTTTGCCAACCGTTCCAAAACCTCGTCGATGAACGGAAGTGGAAAATGATCCTTCCTAGTTACATTGTTGAGTTTTCGGTAATCAATGCACATCCTCCATCGCGTGATGGTTCGTTGAGGAATTAATTCATTCTTCTCATTTTGAACGACCGTCATTCCTCCCTTCTTTGGCACTACTTGGACTTGGCAAACCCACTCACTATGAGGTGCCGGATAAACAATCTCAGCATGAAAGAGTTTCAAGACCTCCTTCTTGACAACCTCACGCATCAGATTATTCAACCGCCATTGAGGCTACCGTGAGGGAGTACTCTCGGGGTCAATGGTAATGCGATGGGTGCAAGGAGCAGGGCTGATTCCCTTGAGGTCTTTGAGTGAGTAGGCAAAAACTGTCCAATGCTTTTCTAACACGGCTATGAGTTTGAGTGTATCTTCATCTGAAAGCTTGTCACTTATCATGACAGGGGCTTTCAAATCTCAATTTAGAAAAGCATAGCATAGGCCAAGAGGCAAGATTTTTAGCTCAATAAGAGGTTTGGGTGTGGGCTCTTCTTTTGGCATGTCAAAAGTCTCCTGAAGCTCATCATCTCCTTGGATGAAATCTTTTTCTCCTTGTACTTCAGGAGGTTCAAAATATTTAAAAGTCCAAACCTCCTCAATTGGCCCATCTTGGAGAGATGGTTCCGTAGATGTGTTCACGGAATGCATAATGGGAGTGGAAATTTTGTTCCCTCCAAGATTTATGTTGAGGTCACCTTCAGAGGGGAATTCTATGAGAAATTTCTCAATGGGCACCCCAATCAGTACGTCGAAGTATCTGACTTCAAACACATGAAAATCAAGGAGAACCTCAACATTTTTGTCTCTTAATGACACTTCTTGTAAAATCCCATATCCTTCAAGAATTTTTTCATTTGTATCTTGGAAGGATTTTTACGTTGGTGCTACTGGCACATCGCCATGATGGCGAGAGCACAAGTATCAGAAATGATTTTGTAACACCCTCATTTTTCATGCATCATGCATTACATAAGTTCATATACATGTCTAATATTATCCCACATAAAAAAGAAATAAGTTTAAAATGAATTTAGAGCAAAACCGCACTTAAGAATTCGGGGAAGTGGGGACTAGTCCGATTTTGGTGCGGACTGGTCCGATTTCTCTATGACTTCAAACAGACTTTTCCCTTTTGTTGCAGACTAGTCTTATTTTCCCTTTGGACACTTTTGGTCTTGTCTGGTCCTGTGCGGACTAGTCCAGTGTTCCAGGAATCCTTGAAATATTGCTAAGTTCTTGGACTTGTGCGAACTAGTCTGGTGTTCCAGCGAACTTGTCCGTTTTCCCCTCTGACTAAAGTCGGACTTGTCCGATTTTGTCGAGACATGTCTATTTTTCCCCTATGGATAAGTCCGGACTTGTCCGTTGTCTAGTCCGGACTTGTCCAATATCTCTTTGTCCAACTTCGGACTAGTCCGGCCCTTTTCGGACTTGTCTGATTAATCTCGACTCGGAGTTGATCTTTTGTTTCACGACTTGTTTCTTGGGTTTTATGTTAGGTGGGCCAAGGGACATTGTGCCTAACTCTTTTAAAGCCCATGAGAGACTCTAAACCGACCTCTACTCATCTCAAACTCGAAATCCATCTAACCCTAGCATCCACCTCTATATAAACAACCCCACCCCTTGGCTTGACATCTATTTGCAACTTTCCAACCTCACCCAAACCCTAGCACGTGAATAGCCGCCACCGAGGAGGGAGAATGAGATCTAGAGCAAGAAGAAGAAGAGGATGAAACAAAAGATGGTCAAGATCTCCATCAAGTTTTGTTCTCCATCGCCAATTCAGCATCAAGTTCTTCATCAACCCTAGGTCGCCAAGATCCAAGTGTTGCTTTCAAAACTCTTGATTCATTGGAGTTCTAAACACCTGGTATACCTTCTATTCTCTTTTTCTCACGTGAATTCGACCCCCTTTCCCCAAATTCATGTCGATCTAGAAAACCCTAGTTCGCTAGTTCTGCAAAGGGCGGACATGTTCGGTCCACCATCAATTCCCCCACCAACAGTTGCAGGTCAGGATTGGGAGTTTAATGATGATAATGCGGAGTTCTAGGTCGTGTCTACCGTGAGCTTTGCATGTGGACTGTTGGAGCTACGCTATATCCTTTGATTAGTTACATAGTTTGCTTATTTAGTTTATTTCCGCTGCATTAGTTGAAACTTGTCATTAATTTTCATTAGAACTTGTATTCGAGGATAATGTGAATTGTGTAATAAAAGTACATAATTAATATTGTTTTGTGTTAATTTTTTGTATACTCGTTTGTGATTGTACTCGTGTATGTGCGTTGAACGTCCTGGACACACATATGTGTTCACTTGGTTCATTTTTTGGAACTGGGTGTTACAAATTGGTATCAGAGCCACAGTTTGACTATAGGACGCATCCTAGATAGAATGGGCACTTTAGAGCACATAGGAGCACTCAGGAATCGATGTGTTTTTGTTTGGTGTGCTATTTTCTATATACTGGTTGCTTGTGTGCTTAATTGATGATTTTGGAATGCTTTAGCATTGCCATGTCCACATAGGCTAGTATAGTTAGTTGCTTAGTTTCATATCCCTTGATGCATATAGTTGGGGACATTTTCTAGATTCTTATCTCTTGTTTTTCTTCAAATGGTGAGCACTCATAACCGGGATGACAATGATGAGGAGGAGAACAATGGAGCACCTCAGGACCACAATGGACAAGGACCTGCTCATGGAGCTATCAATATTGAGCAACTATTGGCCATGCAGAACCAGCTCATGGAGACCATGATACAAAGTATGGGACAGCTGCAGGCTGGTAACATCAACAATCAACCCAAGATGCCTCCACTGCCACCCCCACCCCCTCATAACCGGTTGGGAAAGTTCATGAGGACTAGGCCACCAACCTTTGCTCAAGCCATTGACCCTACGGATGCTGATGATTGGCTCAAGTCTGTAGAGAAGAAACATGCAATTGTCCAATACTGTGACCGGGAGAAGGTGCTATTCGCGACTCATCAACTTGCTGGAGCAGCTGCGGATTGGTGGGATGCTTATTGCAATGCTCATGAGAACCAAGAGAGGATTACTTGGGCCAAATTCAATGAGAGCTTCTGTTCTCATTGTGTGCCGGAGGGAGTTATGATTTTTAAGAGGCAAGAATTTGAAAACTTGAGGCAGGGAAGATCGAGCGTGGATGAATATCTCAATAAATTAACTCAACTTTCAAGGTATGCCCCTGAATATGTTAGGCGGGACCACGGGAAGCAATACTTGTTCATGAGAGACTTGAACAATGAGATCCAAGTACAATTGCTCAATTGTGATTATGCAACTTCCCGAAGCTTGTGGACAAAGAAATTGTTGTGGAGAAAAAGGTCCGTGAGATGGAGCAAGACAACAAAAGGAAGGCGCCATATCAGGGACAACAACAAAGAAGTACTGTGCGCCCTTGCTTTGCACCACCCAATGCGCCATATTTCAGCTCCTCTGCTCCAGTACAACGCCCTGGTTATGCACCGCGCCAAACTCAGTTTGTGCAGCAGCGCCCTGTCATGCAAGCACCCAGGCTGCCAATACCTTTTCCTCCTCGTGCCAATTTTCCTGGTGCAAATGCGCAGAACTAAGCTCGCCCCAATAATTCTGGTGCAGTTAAGAAGTGCTATACTTGTGGATAAGTTGGACACTTTGCACATCAATGTCCGAAGTCAGGCCTTGGTCAAGGAGGAAATGCGCCAAGAAGAACCCAAGACCCAACGGAGGACAGTCGCAAGGAAACTGTGGACCGCATAATTTTGCTCGTGGCAACGTGAACCATGTCCCTACAGAGGATGCTCAACAAGCAGAAAACGTGGTGATTGGTATGTTTCTCGCAAACTCCAATCTGGCGACTATGTTATTTGATTATGGAACATCGCATTCATTCATTGCATCGAAATATGTTGCCAAGTATAGTTTGCCTATCTCTCATATGAAGTTTACTCTATTGGTTAAGTCTCATGGAGGAGAGATGAGGACAAATATAGTATGTCCAAAAGTAAGCCTTAGAATAAGGAGGGTAGCCTTCTTTGCCAAGCTCATTGTCTTGGATTCTTAAGGATTGGACATTATACTTGGTATGGACTGGTTGAGGAAGCACAATGGAGTTATTCAGTGTGTCACGAAGACGGTGATGTTGACCAATGAGGAAGGGATCACAGTAGAATTTGAAGCATCTCAACATGCACCGAAGCAATTGGAGCTGAATCACCTGGACGGTGGTTAAATTGAGGAGATACTGGTGGTGTTTGAATTTTTGGATGTGTTCCCGGACGAGTTGCCAAGTATGCCACCTGACCAAGACATTGAGTTTGTTATTGATTTAATACCTAGAACTGCACCTATAGCTAAGAGGTCGTATAGGATGCCTCCTAAGGAATTAGCGGAGCTCAAGAAGCAGATTCAAGAGCAACTAGAGAAAGGTTTTATTTGACCCGACTCTTCACCTTGGGGAGCACCCGTTCTATTTGTGGATAAGAAGGATAGATCGCAAAGGATGTGTGTTGATTACCGAGCTCTCAATGAGGTGACCATCAAGAACAAGTACACCTTGCCACGCATAGAAGACTTGTTTGATCAGATGAAGGGTGCTTGTGTCTTCTCTAAGGTTGATTTGAGGTCGAGATACTTTCAATTAAGATTAGACCTTCGGACATAACTAATACAGCTTTAAGACATGATATTGATCTTATGAGTAGACCGTGATGTCCATCGGATTGACAAATGCGCCTGCCTGCTTTATTTACCTCATGAATAAGGTATGCATGTAGTACATGGATAAGTTCGTTGTGGTGTTCATTGACGACATTATGATCTAATCGAAGGATGAGAAGGAGCACAAGGAACCCTTGAGGCTTATATTGCAGAAATTGAGGGAGCACCAATTGTATGCCAAGTTTAGCAAGTGCCAATTTTGATTAAGGGAGGTGTCATTTTTGGGTCATATCATCTCATGAGGAGAAGTATGGGTCGACTCCGGAAAAGTGAGGGACGTGTTAAAATGGGAACCACTGCAAAACATGAAGGAAATAAGGAGTTTCCTTGGAATGGCTGGATATTACAGTTGGTTCATCAAGGACTTTTCCAAGAAAGCCAAGCCAATGATGTAATTGCTAATGAATTGTAAGGCTTTCCAATGGACTAAAGCTTGTCAAAATAGTTTTGAGGAGCTAAAGAAGAGGTTAACTACAACCCCAATTTTGGTTTTGCCGGATGTAAGCAAAAGCTTCGTTATTTATTGTGATGCATCAAGACAAGGACTTGGGTGTGTGCTCATGCAAGAAGGTCAAGTGGTTGCATATGCATCGAGACAATTGAAGAAATATGAGCAGAATTACCCAACACATGATTTGAAACCAGCAGCGGTGGTACACGCATTGAAAATTTGGAGACATTATATCCTTGGAAATAGGAGTGAAATTTATACGGATCACAAACGGACTTGAATTCGAGGCAACGAAGATGGTTGGAGCTCATCAAAGATTATGATGTGGGAATCAATTATCATCCGGGAAAAGCCAATGTAGTGGTCGATGCCTTGAGTAGAAAAGGGGTAAGTCATCAACTCACAGTTCAAGGGCTGTCATCCGAGTTATGTAAGGACTTTGAACGGTTGAATATTGAATTCATCAATGAGATGGGGATGATGGAGTTAAATCCAACCTTGGAGCAAGAAATTCGAGAGGGCCAAACGAAGGATGAGGAAATACAAGAGATCAAGGAAAGGACCCATGAGGGGAGAGAATTCAGATTTGATGAGGACGAACAAGGTACTCTATGGCTTGGCAAGAGGATTGTTGTGCCTAGTGTGAAGCATATTCGGGATAAAATACTAAAGGAGGCACAAGACTCGCCATACTCGATTCACCCCGGTTGTACCAAGATGTACAAAGACCTGAAGACTTGTTATTGGCGGGCTAGCATGAAAAAGGACATAGCTGAATATGTAGCTTTGTGTGATGTGTGCCAACGAGTCAAGCAGAACATCAAAGGCCAGCTTGATTATTGCAACATTAAGGATTTCAGAATGGAAGTGGGAAGAAATCGGTATGGACTTCATAGTTGGTTTGCCGCGTACACAGTCTGGTTATGACTCAATATGGGTAATTGTGGATCGGTTGAAAAAATCAGCTCACTTATTCCCGTCAAGACCACCTTTAATGGAGAGAAATTGGCGGAACTATATATGGGGAGAATAGTGTGTTTGCATGGAGTTCCAAAGAAGATAATGTCGGATAGAGGTTCTCAATTTACCTCTAGGTTTTGGCAAAAATTTCATGTAGCGTTGGGAACAAGGCTGAATTTTAGTACATCATATCATGCTCAAACGGATGGACAAACTAAGAGGACGAATCCGATTTTGGAGGACATGTTAAGAGCTTGTGCTTTAAAGCATGGGAAAAGTTGGGACAAGAGCATGCCATATGCAGAATTGTCATATAACAATAGTTATCAAGCAAGTTTGAACATGTCACCTTATGAAGCACTATATGGAAGGAAGTGTAGGACACCTTTATTCTAAAATGAGACAGGGGAAACTCAAGTATTTTTTCTGGATGTGTTGCTAGAAGCTGAAAAGCAAGTTCAGATTATTCGCAAAAACTTGAGAGCTGCTCAATCAAGGCAAAAAGGCTATGCCGACAATAGGAGAAGGAAATTTGCCTTTGAAGTGGGAAACTTTGTTTACCTCAAGTTGTAACCAATGAGAGGTAATAAAAAGTTTAACATAAGAGGCAAGCTAGCGTCTCGTTATATTGGGTTATTCAAGATTTTGGACAAAAGGAGAGAAGTAGCATATAAGTTGGAGATGCCAACTCATCTTTCAGATGTCCATGATGTGTTTCATGTTTCCCAGCTCAAGAAGTGTTTAAGGGTACCGGAAGAACAAGTGCTAATAGAAGAATTGGAATTAGAGGACGATTTGATTTATGCCGAGCAACCGGTCAAAATCTTGGAAATCAAGGAAAGAGTAACAAGAAAGAAGGTCATCAGGTGGTGTAAGGTCCAATGGAAGTGCCATACTGAATCAGAGGCAACTTGGGAGCTAGAGGATGATCTCAAGATGGAATTTCCCTATCTCTTCTCTTTCGCGTCGAATCTCGAGGGTGAGATTCATTTTAAGGGGGGTTTGTTTGTAACACCCTCATTTTCATGCATCATGCATTGCATAAGTTCACATACATGTCTAATATTGTCCCACATAAAAAGAAATAGGTTTAAAATGAATTTAGAGCAAAACTGAACTTAAGAATTCTGGGAAGTGCGAACTAGTCCGATTTTGGTGCGGACTAGTCCGCTTTCTCTCTGACTTCAAACGGACTTGTCCCTTTTACTACGAACTAGTCTGTTTTTCCCTCTGGACACTTTCAAACTTGTCCGGTCCTATGCGGACTAGTCCGGTGTTTCAGGAATCCTTGGAATTTTGATAAGTCCCTAGACTTGTCCATTTTCCCGTATGACTAAAGTCAGACTTGTCCGATTTTGGACACACTTGTCTGTTTTTCCCGTCTGGATAAGTTCGGACTTGTCCGATTTCCAGTCCGAACTTGTCCGATGTCTCTCTGTACAACTTCGGACTAGTCTGGACCTTTTCGGACTGGTCCGATAAATTGCCACTCTGAGTTGATCTTTTGTTTCAGGACTTGTTTCTTGGGTTTACGTTAATTGGGCCTAGGGACATCGTGCCTAACTATTTTAGAGCCCATGAGGGACTCTAAACCGGCCTCTACTCATCTCAAACTCGAAATCCATCTAACCCTAGCCTCCACCTCTATATAAACAACCCCACCCCTTGGCTTGACATCTATTTGCCACTTTCCAACCTCACCCAAACCCTAGCTCTTGAATAGCGGCCACCAAGGAGGGAGAAGGAGATCTAGAGCAAGAAGAAGAGGAGGAGAAAACGAACGACGGTCAAGATCTCCATCAAGTTTCGTTCTCCATCGCCAATTCACCATCAAGTTCTTCATCAACCCTAGACCGAGATCCAAGTGTTGCCCCTAAAACTCTTGATTCATTGGAGTTCTAAACACCTGGTATACCTTCTATTCTCTTTTTCTCACGTGAATTCAACCCCGTTTCCCAAAATTTATGTCGATCTAGAAAACCCTTGTTCGCTAGTTCTGCGATGGGCGGACTTGTCCGATCCCTAGCGGACTAGTCCATTTTTCCCAGTTAAATAATGTTGAATTAGTTTTAAAATTTGTCTCGAATCAATTCTAAACCTAACCAAACTTGTTAAAAGTTATTAGAACTAGTTAGTGAACATTAAATGTAACTCATTAACAAGTTCCACCATGCATTTGCATTAATCATGCATGTCATGTCATATTGAGTAATATTTGTGCACTCTTTGATTGTGTTTCTTGTCTTGTATGTTTGTTGTGCGGATTAGATGGATTTGCGCTAGAGAGTGCCACGGAAGATCTACAACACCAAGAGTTTGAAGGCTTTGACCTGAACCAATCCCAAGAGCAAGGCAAGTGTCCTTGAATCACATTGATCATGTTTTGAAATAAATGTTTTGTTTACAAAATTGCATGCTTGTGTCAATTTGATGGAAAATCCTATGATAGGAAGTTTACTAGATTTGTTTAACCACCCTTGTCACCTAGAATTTATGGTAGAGAGTCGGGATGGGCTTTTTAACATTTTGCTTCGCTTAATTAATTGGGATGGAACACAACTACACCACATAACTTAATTATGCATTTATGAGATTTGATTAACATGAACTAGTTAATATGATATGGTAATGGGTGATCTAAGCAAGCCTGGTATGTGGAAGGGTTGGATGTTATGGTGGTTTGCCTGCTTTAGATCTATGGACCGGTTCGTGGAGCGATCATCCAGGATTTACAGTGTCACCACAAGGCCAAGTATGGGTGCGGCATAGCTAATTATTTAAAGCTTTGCCAGTGCTATTTCGACCATTAAGGATGCTCGGGGATGGGGTAGTCGGATTGGATTTGTTTATGATTGCTTGGACTACCCTGGGACCCTAATGGCTCAAGAGAGGGCCCTTGGTTGAAGATGTGCACAGTTGGAGGCATCGCCATCGGTGAAACCTCATTGGGGTATAAATAGGCTAGTAATCCCTTTGTAAAAGCTATTTTGTGATCTCTTAGACACACACCCAAGGAAGTGTGAGACAGCATAATTGAGATCCTATGGTCATCAAAAGGTGATGAAATCACAGACACGTGGGTAAAGTGGTACAACCTCTCTAGAGTGTCTTGAAAACTATCATGATAGTCGTGCTCCCGGTTATTAGCAACCTGGACCCTCACATGATTAGAGGAAACATTTGTATTGGGGTGGTTTTGTAATGGTTATGGTTATTAATATGGTTATGGTTGGTTATGAATTAACTTGTGATATTGATTATGGTTATTAGTAATGAGAAATCTGGAATATGGATTATGGTAATGAATATGGAATGGTATTATGATGATTACATGGTTTATGGTGGGATTACTCCACATACATATAACATATTGCTTTTCAAATGTTTTAGTGTACCATTTCAGCACTTAGCCATTATAATATTCGTCATTTGTATCTGCTACATGTCTTACTTTCCACACTTGCTAAGTACGACATGTACTCACCCTTGCAATTCCCCCACCAACAGTAGGAGGTCATGATTGGGAATTTAATGAAGATAATGCGGAGTTCTAGGCCGTGTCTACCGTCAGCTTTGCCTCTAGAGTGTTGGAGCTGCGCTATACCCTTTGCTTAGTTGCTTATTTTGCTTAATTAGTGTATTTATGCTGCGTTAGTTGAAACTTGTCATTAACTTTAATTAGAGCTTGTATTCGAGGATAATGTGAATTGTGTAATAAAAGTACTTAATTAATCTTGTTCTGTGGTAATTTTCGGTATACTCATTTGTGATTTCACTCGTGTATGTGTGTTGAACGTCTCGGGCACACATATTCGTTCACATGGTTCATATTTCGGAATCGGGTGTCACGAATTTTTGCTCCAACTAGGGATTATACTCCAACTAGGGATTATAAAGGACTCGCACTTGGTTCGCATTGTTGCTCCTCAAACATGGCATAGATTGGTGGCTAAAGGTGAGAGCATCCGAAGAATATCGGATGTGTTTCTCAACCTCTGCCGTCCATTCCGAACTCAAAATAGAGGTCAACTCCTTGATCGTCTCTTGGAGGTATACTCTATCAAGTGAGTTAGGCGGAGTTGGAGGAAACGATGACTTTATTTGATAACAGTATTTCGAGGTATTTCCATAATCCACAAAAATCTCTTCCTTGATGTAGAATGGGAATTCTAATGGTTGAATTTCTTCACACTTCGATGGTTTAGGTTTAGGAGAGGATTCTACAGGCAAGGCAAGTGATGGGCATGGTTCTGACTCTTCATTGGCTATAGTAGTGTCCTCAATACTCGATGTAGCTTCCTCTTAGTGAGGTTCATCGAGACCCGTGATGAAAGAGGCATTTTCTAGAACTCGATCTAGAAGTTCCTTTCCTTCTTCTGGCATCTTATGGAGAAACGACCCTCCAGCCGTAATGTCGAGATATAGAGCAGAGACTTTGTTAAGTCCCATGAAGAAATGTTGCAATAAAAACAGATATGGGATTAACAAATATGAGCTAAAATTTCACAAAAGTGAAAACCTATCCCAAGCTGCACCTATCGATTCCTTCATCTGTTGGAAGTCTAGTACTTCTATTCGTAAGGAAACTATCTAGTTTATTGGAAAGAAAGCAAGACAAAATTTCTCCCGTAAGTCTCTCCAATCACCATTTGTTTTGTCGACATTATGGGTGTACCATAGTTTCACTTTTTTTTAGAGTAAAAGGAAACAACTTCCATTTGAAAATTTCTTGTGTCATGCCTTTGACTAAAAGGCAGGAACACAATTGTTCAAACTCTCTCAGATGGTGGTAAGGGTTTTCACAATCTGTTCTTGAGAAGGAATGTTTCCGGTCCATGGCTATAAAGCCAGAGCGGAGTTCATAGTTGGTTGAGCAAATAGGTTCCGTCAATTGTGGTTGCTCACAGAACTCGCCCTTTGGGGCTGAATATGAAAGAATGGTAAGCTGCTCCATAATAATGGTCAAAACGTAAGGAGTAATGGAAAGAAAATAGATACGAGAGTGAACAAGGCTCGAAGATCAACAACAACTGTTCCCTGGCAACGGTGCCAGGCATGCTTGTTGATATTTCTTATGAATCCAAAATATTCTGCGAGCGCACAGAAATAACGTTGTAGCACTTCCCATTAAAGAGTATTCCCAGGGTATCAAATCCAAGGAACGTGTATGAGATCTTCCGGCTTGTTCTCCCAAGGACACACAATTTGTTTCGTAGGCCAGTAATTGAGAGGAATTCAATGGTTTGAAATCTAGGTCACAATAATCTACAGTAGTTGCTTGCTTTGGGCACGGGTTTACCCATGGCAACACCAAGATAATTCCTAACACGAGCCTATGGCAAAGCCGAACTTGGAAGATTACTAAGGACAGATAGGGTTGTCACCACCTACTGTCTACCAATTCAATCCGTGGGTCTACGAGATGTCCACTGATGAACTCTAACCTACGCACCACGCTTAAGTTCTAATTCACAAATCTAATTGTTTCGAATGCTCAGGTATGACTCTAGCCTCTAATAATTAAAGTAGTGAACTCACAAGCAGTTACGTAAGCAAACTACTATGAAATAGAAATCAAACTAGAATTGAATTCACGAAATTTTTTACTCGATTCCGGCAGAACTTACGTAGAGGTACAAGTGTGGAAGAGGGACTTGAAAAGCCCAAGCCTCCTCCTCCTTGCTCCTCCTCACTCTCCTTCTACTTGGCTGGCAACTAGGGCAGCTCTAAATCTTATGAGTGGAGTACTATTCTCAAACTTGTGGTGTGTGGAGAAGTGAGGGAGTGAGGGGGTATTTATAAGCGAGTTCAGTCGTTTTGGCGACACAATTAGCGCATGAATCTGTCGTTACTGCCATAGGGAGCCACAAGAGGCCAACATGTGAGGCTGACCGAGTTTGGCGCCAAGGCCATGTTCGGTCGACCTAGTCCTGCACCCCCCCCCCCACACCCACCTGGGTGGGCCCTGACCCCCTTCCCAGGTGCAACACTGTTGGATCTCCTCGGATACACCTGGGAATGAGTCATGGGTCCATGTGATGCCATGTGTAGTCGCCTAATTCCTCGAATGGTAACTTTTTGGATTACTCCCTGCATGCATCCGTGCGAAGGAAGATGTTCGCATGTATGCATGCGGTGCATGATGTGGCAACATGGTTCTGAAGACGGGTTATGGAAGGAAGATCTAATGGATCGGATCGGATCGCATGATGACTTCGTCTGTTGACTGAGTCCGTTATGGCTCAATATGGAAAGTATTGAGTTGGTTATTGTAGTTTTCGTGTGCCGCATGAAAGTCAAGTTGTTTAGGAATACAAAATGTGTTCTTGGTTTGTTAGGAAGTCTCGAGATTGTTTCTATGTGCGAATAGGAAGATCTTGAGCAGTTATGGAATGTTTCGATTCGTGAATTGAGTAGGATTAGAGTCCTAGTTAGGATTGGGTTGGCCTTCGGGCTAGTTATATAAGAAAGGGAGGCCAGAGCTCGTGATAGACGACTTTTGGGCTGTTCCTCTTGTGTTATATTGAATAAAATTTGTAGTTGAAAGGAACTTTTGTGCATTGTTCATCCGACTTGTTCCATACAAGTTTTTCTCATCGAGTTTCTGCATAGCACTACCTTACTTCGGTGGTTTTATCATAACTCGAGTTTTACAGATATGATTGACGTGATTCTTTTTGGGTTGTCTTCACACCTTGATTTTGTATCATCTGTGAAAATTTCACGGTCATTGTATTTGTGGTTTCTGATCTACACGAGTTTCTTTGCAGTGTTCCAGAACTATTTTTCTCAGATAGGACAGATTGACCTTTGTTCGATCTTTTGATAATAACTTAAGTTTATCTTGACCGATTTTCATGATTCTTGTTGTGAAGCCTTTGTGATTGATTCTCTACAATATATACTAGTTTTGTCACAATTGAACAAATTTATATTAATCGCACAAAGTTTCATTAACAGATCGGTTTTCTACCGAGGGGTGTTTTTGTTGCTTCCACTGAAAAGTTTTAATCTACCATTCACTCCCCTCTCGTAGCGTTACACGTGCTCTTAAATCTTACAATTGGTATCAGAGCCAAGGTGCTCTAATCTATTTGATTTGCACGTGTTTTGACTAATCATCATGGAGAAATACTCCGCCAAACCTTGTGAGACCTATATGTGCTGAATACATTGGCTTGTAGTGAATACACTTGGCTTTGATAATAAAAGTTTTTGATAGCACCAAAACACCTTTTTATCAAGGTCCAACTCTAGCTCCGAGCTATAGCAAGGTCCGACCATAGGTCTAACTTATTTTAGGTAGCTCCGGCTACGTTAGTTGCTGATGAGGACATCACTTCTATGGATACAAACAAGACTCCATTGAACATACAAGATGCAATCAATAGAGATCATACACAACAATTAATTTCAGAGGTGAACTCGTTCTTATATATTTCCGTATATGTTTTTGAGCATAAATTGCTACTCAATGATTTTTTTGTGATTAGGATCCATGGAGAGGTTCAAGGAGTACTTGGAGGGAGTATTAGGGACGTGGAAGACCAGAGAATTCGTTCAAAGAAGATGGAAACCGAACCAAACTCCAAATCGTATCCAACTCGGAATGCAGGAGCAGTATGCACTAAAACGGGCGCTCAGGACGCATACGAACTCCGTTTTGGATGTTATGCATATGAACGGAAAGGGGAGAGGATAACATTTCCAATGGCACCGGTCCCTTGTCAAAATTCCTTCGGAGTCGACGGGAATCATCGAAACAAAATCAAGTACAGAATCTGTCAGGGTGCTGCGCCACCGTATTGGGCCATTGGGCCTTGTTTCAAGTCTAAGTCCATTATTTTCGTGTGTTAGGGTTAGGACACGACCCCAACACCCCCTTGGACGTCCTCCCACCTATATATACTCCATAGTAGCCACCATGAACAATTGGGTTTTGCTTAGATCAATAATATCGCCGTTTATCGGTTTGTGAAACCCCAATTCAGCAATTTCAGATTGCTTCTTTTACGTTCTTGCTTGTGTTCTCGGTTGCACTTGCAGGGATTAGCCTTCTTGGCGAGGTCAAGCGTGTGCAGCATGGTTGATAACCAACGGAGCGATGGTGTAGTGATTGCAAGGGTTGTTCGTGTTCTACTTGAGAGCCTCGGATCATCAACGTTGAGATCTCCACATCAATCGACTTATCCATTACCTTTCGGAAGATCGGGACCAATTTTTTACTATCAATTGGTATCAGATTTCCAGGTTGCCCGTTAGGTAATTCATCTATCCATTACATTAGTTTTGTTTTTCATACCTAGAGTCCACAAAAAAGCCACAAAAAAACTTGCAGTTTAGTAGATCTATTCATTACTTTGTCCGAACTACATTGAGCCTTTGCAACTTTGTTATTCAGTTTGGTTTGGTTGAGTTTGTGTCCGTGGTTGAGTCATATTGCTGGTTTAGAAGTGTTTTTAGTCTTAGTTTGAGTTTTGCATTGTGTTGATTCATCCTTTTGAATCACGTCATCACGTTTAGATTAGATTCATCTCTGTCCAGTTCAGTATTTTCATCATATCTAGCTCATACGAACTTGGATTTTCGTGTTCTTATACTTTCTGGAAAGCTTAAGAAGTTCTCTATAACTTTCCTATTCATCATATCTAGTTCAGTATTTTCATAGTTGGATAAAATTTTTAGAAAATTGCATATGTGTGAGAGGAGAAAGATTAGAAATATTTCTAGTGCGTTAGTTGATTGTGCATTAACTTGGTGGGACAACTTAAGCGATATAGAAAAACCTCGAACATGGAAAGATATGAAAATTCTTATGCGAGAAACTTTTGCTAATGTATCTAATTGCAAAGATGAAATACATGAACTTGAGAAGAATTTTCTTGTTGTACCTCCTCCTTTGCCTAACCTTTTGCAGGAACATGAACAAATAAATGTAGATGCAAATGAGAGTGAGGTATTGAACAACTCTTCTGAATTTTTTGATGAATCAACTCATAATGCATTTGAATTTCTTGCCGAAAATGAGAGTAGTGTTAATGGGCAATGCTATACAGTTCACCAAGGTATGACATTTTCAGATGTGCTGAATTTTGCTACCAATCATACTATCGATGAGCAGCAACAAGATGAACCTTTTCATAATACACCTTTACCATTAGTTGATTTTCCTACTGACTCTTACAACAAAAATGAGTTGTGTGCTGATAATTATATTGTACCTATGCTAGAACAACCAAATGAATTTGATACTTTATCACTTACTTGTGCTGAAATTAATCATTTGATCCCAACTACATGTGAAAGGGATGAGCTGAAATTGTTATCTTCTCTAAACACTTTGGGTTATATTGAATTTGACACTCTTTGTGATCTAGATATCGTAGAGAAGAAAATATTTTCCCAATCTGAATTGCCTTTGTTAAGTAGAAATATTTTTCATGCAATAGGCAAATATGAACATAGTGGTGTGTTTATGGTGCATAAAGTTTACGTTTGTTCAAATGAGAAAACTCCTTTTGTGCTGCAACAATATCCTAAAGTAAATGAATGCACTAAATCTAATAATGTTTTGTCAAGATTTTCTAGTATTTTTTTCTTGCAGCAGGGACAAAAAATAAAAGAGAAGTATTGTTCGATGCAGTCGTGCAATATGGACAGTGTTCATTCTACCCCCAAAGCAATCATTTTTCCTGGACATACGAGCAAGCCGAGGACGGCTTGTCATAAAGAAGGGGAGAATGATGAGATCATGCATATAATCATTGCACCTACAAATATGGTACAAAGTTTATTTGTTTGGGATCCTGACTCAAGTGAATGTGCGCTCTTGTTTGGACAAGATCAAGATGGTGCACTATGTCGTCCACCACCTTGGCCTCCTCCTTTCATGCTTACAAGAAGATTTGATAGCGTTGCACATATGGACCCACACATGATAGAAGATGAACTTGAGTCGAGGACGACTCCAATTCAAGAAGGGGAGGATGATGAGGACATCACTTCTATGGATACAAACAAAACCCCATTGAACATACAAGATGCAATCAATAGAGTTCATACACAATAATTAATTTCAGAGGTGAACTCGTTCTTATATATTTCCTTATATGTTTTTGAGCATAAATTGCTACTCAATGATTTATTTGTGATTAGGATCCATGGAGAGGTTCAAGGAGTACTTGGAGGGAGTATTAGGGACGTGGAAGACCAGAGAATTCGTTCAAAGAAGATGGAAACCGAACCAAACTCCAAATCGTATCCAACTCGGAGTCCAGGAGAAGTACGTACTAAAACGGGCGCCCAGGACGCATACAAACTCCGTTTCGGACGTTCTACATATGCACGGAAAGGGGAGAGGATAAACATTCCAATGGCACCGGTCCCATGTCAAAATTCCTTTGGAGTCGACGGCAATCGTCAAAACAAAATCAAGTACAGAATCTGTCAGGGTGCTGCGCCACCGTATTGGGCCATTGGGCCTTGTATCAAGTCTAAGTCCATTATTTTCGTGTGTTAGGGTTAGGTCACGACCCCAACACCCCCTTGGACGTCCTCCCACCTATATATACTCCATAGTAGCCGCCATGAACAATTGGGTTTTGCTTAGATCAATAATATCGCCGTTTATCGGTTTGTGAAACCCCAATTCAGCAATTTCAGATTGCTTCTTCTACGTTCTTGCTTGTGTTCTCGGTTGCACTGGCAGGGATTAGCCTTCTTGGCGAGGTCAAGCGTGTGCAGCATGGTTGATAACCAACGGAGCGATGGTGTAGTGATTGCAGGGGTTGTTCGTGTTCTACTTGAGAGCCTCGGATCATCAACGTCGAGATCTCCACATCAATCGACTTATCCATTACCTTTCGGAAGATCGGGACCAATTTTTTACTATCAGATGCTAGGTCCGGCTTCTTGGTAAGGTCCGACTAGCTTTGGTTAGCTCCGGTGAGCTTTATCTTTATCTCCGGTATGTTTTTGTTAGCTCCGACATGTCTTTGATAGCTCCGGCGAGTTTTTGCTAAGCTCCGAGTTGATTTTTCTAGCTCCGGCTTTTGGGTTTACTAGTTCCGACTAGTTCTGATTAGCTCCGGCACTAGGTCTTGCTAGTTTTGTAAGCTCCGGCGGGAGCTTGGTTGTACTAGTTTTGGTAAGCTTCGGCAGGTGCTTCATTGTACTAGTTTTGTTAGCTCCGGCTCAAGCTCCGGGTTGCTCTGGCAAGGTCCGGAACTTGACCGTAGTGCTTCTGATTTTCATTTGCAATGTTTCGGACTTGCTTTACATTGTTGGAAAGTTTGCTTAGTATTCTTTTACTAAGTTTTTGGTGCGTTTTGGTTGATATGGATGATATCGTTTTGCTATGCTTTGCAACATGCTTATGTGAGGCTCTCACGTAAGGTGTTGTGTTCGGAACTAACTTGAGTCAAGTCGAGGACTTGGGCTCGTATGGATTGGTTGTTTATTCATGTGCAGGTGTTGCTTGAGTTCAAGACATGGCTGGTGACAGGATCCATTGGACTAGTCTCAGGGAGGAGATGAGGTTCCAACAACCAAATTCAGGAGGAATTGTGGTTGAGCTGATCAGGAGGTTGCGCAGGATGATTGAATCAAGGGCGGTGCATATGAAGGTTACTGGACATTGAAGGAAGGTGTATGCACGTATGCATGCGGTGCATGACGTGGCAACATGGTTCCGAAGATGGTTTATGGATGGGAAGATCTGGTTGGAAGGATCGGATTGTATCGGTTGATGACTTCGGCTGCGGCAGAGTCGGTTATGGCTCGGTATGGAAAGTATCGAGTTGGTTATGTTAGGATTTCTTGTGGGTCACGAATTTGAGTTGTTTAGGAATGTGGGATATGTTCCTAAGGTTTTTGGAAGTATTAAGATTGCTTCTATCTGCGTATAGAAGAATCTTGAGCAGTTATGGAAAGTTACGATTCGTGATCTGAGTAGGATTGGAGTCCTAGTTGATATTGGGTTGGCCTAAGGGCTGGTTATATAGGCAAGGGAGGCCAGAGCTCGTGGTGTACAACTTTGGGGCTGTTCCTCTTGTGTTCTATTGAATAAAATTTGTAGTTTGAAGGAACTTTTGTGCCTTGTTCGTCCGACTTGTTCCAGACAAGTTTTACTCGTCGAGTTTCTAGACAGCACTACCTTTCGTCGGTGGTTTTATAATAACTCGAGTTTTACAGATCCAATTGATGTGATTCTTTTTGGGTTGTCTTCACAACTTGATTATATATCATATGTAAAAATTTCACGGTCATTGGATTTGTGGTTTCTGATCTACACGAGTTTCTTTGCAGCATTTCAGAACTGTTTTTCCTCGGGTAGGGTAGATTGACCTTGTTTGATCTTTCGATCATAACTTGAGTTTTTCTCGACGGATTTGAGTGATTCTTTTTGTGTTGTCTTCATGACTTGATTCTATCTGATATCTATCAATTTTGTCACGGTGAGACACGTTTAGATTAGTCTCACACACGATTTCTTTAACAGATCATTTTTCTGCCGAAAGGGTTTGGGGTTTAATTGTTTCCGCTGCGTAAGATTTTTAAATCTACCATTCATCCCCCCGCTAGTAGCTTTTCACGTGCTCTTCGATCCTACAATTGGTATCAGAGCTACGGTGCTCTAATCTTTGGGATTTGCACGTGTTTTTGACTAGTCATCATGGAGAAGTACTCCGCCAAACCTTGTGTGTTTGCTGGTATTGATTTTCAGGTTTGGAAGGCACGCATGGAGGCTTTCATCCAGGCACAAGGCTTTGCAATATGGGAGAAGGTGTATAAGCCTTATGAAGTGCCACCCTATGATCAAGTCACGGCCACAAACCTACGGGACGTCGACGACAAAACAACGCCCGAAACTTGATCATCCAAGGACTCACTCAAAGCGACTTTGATCGTGTCGCGCACCTCCGATCAGCATACGATGTTTGGAGAGCTCTCTGTGTGTGACGCCCGGTTCCGAAAAACTGAACCAAGCTAACGCATATGTGTGCCCAGGATGTTCATCACACATACACGAGTGCAATCACAAAAGAGTATACAGAAAATTACCACAGAACAAGATTAATTATCAAGTTTTATTACACAAACCATATTATCCTCGAATACAAGCTCCAATGAGTATTAATGACGAGTTCAACTAATGCAGCGGAAATAAACTAATTGAGCAATCTAAGCAACTAGGCAGCATAAGCGACAGGGTATGTATGTGCGGCTCCAATCAACACCACAGGTAAAGCTGACGGTAGACACGGCCTAGAACTCCGCATTATCACCATTAAACTCCCAATCCTGACCTGCAACTGTTGGGGGGGGATTGCAAGAGTGAGTACATGTCGTACTCAGCAAGTGTGGAAAGTATGACATGTGGCTGATTCAAATGACGACAATAATAATGGCAAAGTGCTGAAAAGTACAGTAAAACATTTGAAAAGCAATATGTATATTATATGTATGTGAAGTAAACCCATCATAATCATAAGTAATACCATAATACCAATCTGAATTCACTACCATCATCAATAATTCTAGATTTCACCATCGTCAATAACCATATTCAATACCAGAAATTAATCCATAACCATCCATAACCATTACCAGACCATAACCATCCCAAATTCCAATTTCTCTCTAATCATGTAGGTCATCCAGGCGCTCATAACCAGGAGCACGGCTATCATGATAGTTTTAATTAACTCTGCAGAGTTTGTACCTCTTTACCCACGTGTTCGTGATTTCATCACATTTCGGCGACTAAGAACCTCCCTTATGCCCATGACCCGTCAGTCATATTACACACTTCCGTTGTTGTGTGGCCAAGAGATCACAAAACAGCCTTTACAAAGGGATTACTAGCCTATTTAGACCCCACTAAGGTTTCACCGGTGGCGATGCCTCCAACTGAGCACATCTTCAACCAAGGGCCCCCTCTTGAGCCATTCGGATCCCAGGGTAGTCTCACCAATCATCAACAAATCCAATCCGACTACCCCTTCCCCGAGCATCTACAATGGTCCAAACAGCACTAGCAAAGCCCTAATTAATCAGCTACGCCGCACCCATACTTGGCCTCGTGGTGGCACTGTAGTCCTGGCTTATTCTCGCATGAACCGGTCCTTAGATCTAAAGCAAGCAAACCACCATAACATCCAACCCATCCACATACCAGGCTTGCTTAGATCACCCATTATAATACCATATTAACCAGTTCATGTTATCCATAATCTTATCCATGCATAAATAAATTGAGTTGTATAGTTGCTTTCCATCCCAGTTGATTAAGCGAAGCAAAAAGGTAAAAACCCTTCCCGACTCTCTACCATAAATTCCAGGTGCAAGGGTGGTTAAACAAAACTAGTAAACTTCCTACCATAGGATTCCCATCAATTTGACACAAGCATGCAGTTTTGCAAACAAAACATTTATTTTAAAATAGGATCAATATGATTCAAGGACATTTGCCTTGCTCTTACTGTTGATTAGGGTCAAAGCCTTCAAACTCTTGGTGCTGTAGATCCTCCGCGGCACTTTCTAGCGCAAATCCGTCTAATCCATACAATAACATACAAGACAAGAAACACAATCAAAGAGTGCACAAATATTACTCAATATGACATGACATGCATGATTGATGCAAATGCAAGGTAGAACTTGTTACTAGATTGCTTTTAATGATCTCTAACTAGTTCTAATAGCTTTTAACAAGTTTATACAGGTTTGGAGTTGATTATATCAAATTTTAGAGTCAATTCAACACAATTTAACCAGAAAGATCGGACTAGTCCGCTAGAGACCGGACAAGTCCGCACTTGACGAGATCGGCAGATTAGGGTTTTCTAGATCGACGTAAATTTGGAGATTAGGGGTTGAATTCACGTAAGGAAAAGAGAATATAAGGTATACCAGGTGTTTAGAACTCCAATGAACCAAGAAACTTGGAGGTAGCACTTGGATCTTGATGATCTAGGGTTGGTGATGAACTTGGAGATGAATTGGTGGTGAAGGACGAAACTTGGTGGAGATCTCTATCCTTCTTCGTTTCCTCCTCTTCCTCTTCTTGCTTGGGATCTTCTCCTCCCTCCTTGATGGTGGCTCCCCACGAACTAGGGTTTGGGTGGGTGGAAAAGTGGCAATTAGATGTCAAACCAAGGGGTGGGGCTGTTTATATAGAGGTGGAGGCTAGGGTTAGATGGATTTCGAGTTTTGGGATGAGTAGAGGCCGGTTTAGAGTCCCGCATGGGCTCCAAAAGAGTTAGGCACGACGTACCTAGGCCCACTGAACGTGAAACCCAAGAAACAAGTTGTAAAACAAAAGATCAACTCGGAGTCGCAAAATATCGGACAAGTCCGAAAAGTACCGGACTAGTCCGAAGTCGTCCAGAGAGAAAATCGAACAAGTCTGGCCAAACATCGGAAAAGTCCGAATTTGAACAGAAAGGAAAAAGGACAAGTCCGCTGGAACACCGGACTAGTCCGGACAAGTCCAGGGACTTAACAAATTTTCAAGGATTCATGGAATATCGGACTAGTCCGCACAAGATCGGACAAGTCCAAAGTTGTCCAGAGGCAAATATCGGACTAATCCGCAGCAAAAACCGGACTAGTCTGCACTTTCCTACATTTTTAAGTGTGGTTTTGCTCCAAATCAATTTTAAACTTGTTCCTCTTGTTATGGGTTAATGTTAAACATGTATATGAGTGCGTGTAGGGCATGATGCATGAAAATGAGGGTGTTACAAACCTACCCCCCTTAAAATGAATCTCACCCTCGAGATTCGACGCGGAAGAGAAGAGATAGGGAAATTCCTTCTTGAGATCATCTTCTAGCTCCCAAGTTGCTTCTTTTCCGGTATGGTGCTTCCATTGAACTTTACGCCATCTAATGACCTTGTTCCTTGTGACCCTCTCCTTAGTTTCCAAGACATTGACCGGTTGCTCGGCATACGTCAAATCTTCCTCAACCAGTCCATACCAAGTATAATGTCCAATCCTTGAGAATCCAAAACTATAAGGTTGGCGGAGAAGTCTACCCCCCTTATTCTAAGGCTTACTTTTGGACATACTATATTTGTCCTCATATCTCCTCCAGGAGACTTAACCAACAGAGTAAACTTCATATGAGAGATAGGCAAACTATACTTGGCAACATACTTTGATACAATGAATGAATGCGATGCTCCAGAATCAAATAACATAGTCGCGGGGTTGGAGTTTGCAAGAAACATACCAATGACCACGTCATCCGCTTGTTGAGCATCCTCCATAGAGACATGGTTCATGTTGCCATGGGCAAAATTCTGCTGTCCACGGCTTCCTTGTGGCTGTCCTCCATTAGGTCTTGGGTTTTGCCTCGGCGCATTGCTTCCTTGACCAAGGCCTGACTTAGGACATTGATGCGCAAAGTGTCCAGCTTCTCCACAAGTATAACACTTATTAACTCCACCAGAATTATTGGGACGAGCTTGGGTTTGAACATTGGCTCCAGGAAAATCAACACGAGGTGCATAACTAGGGCGCTGAGCAGGAATAGAGGAGCTGTAATGAGGCGCATGGGGTGGTGCAAGGCGAGGGCGCACATTACTTCCTTGTTGTTGTCCTTGATGCGGCGCCTTCCTCTTGATTTCTTGCTCCATCTCACGGATCTTGTTCTCAACCACAATTGCTTTGTCCACAAGCTTCTGGAAATTTGCATAGTCACAATTGAGCAATTGCACTTGGATCTCATTGTTCAAGCCCCTCATGAACAAGTATTGTTTCCAGCTGTCCCGACTCACTTCCTCAGGCGCATACCTTGAGAGTTGAGTGAACTTATTGAGATATTCACTCACGCTTGATCTTCCTTGCCTCAAATTCTCAAATTCTTGCCTCTTCAAGAGCATAACACCTTCCGGCACATAATGAGAACGAAAATTCTCCTTGAATTCAGCCCAAGTAATTCTCTCTTGGTTCTCATGAGCATTGCAATAAGAATCCCACCAATCCGCAGCTGCTCCAACTAGTTGATGAGAAGCGAACAGGACCTTCTCCCGGTCACTGCATTGGACAATAGCTAGCTTCTTCTCCACGGACTTGAGCCAATCATCCGCATCCATAGGGTTTGCGGCTTGAGCAAAGGTTGGCGGCCTAGTCCTCATAAACTCTCCCAATCGGTTATGAGGAGGCGGGGGTGGCGGTGGAGGCATGTGGGGTTGATTGTTGATATTGCCAGCCTGCAGCTGTCCCATTGTCTGTATCATGGTCTGCATGACCTGGTTTTGCATAGCCAATAGCTGCTCAATGTTGATAGCTCCATGAGCAGGTCCTTGTCCGTTGTTGTTCTAAGGTACTCCATAGTTCTCCTCTTCATCATTGCCATCCCTCTGGTTGCGAGTCCTCACCATCTGAAGAAAAGCAGTAGGTAAGAATTAGAGAATGTCCCCAACTATATGCATCAAGGGATATGAAACTAAACAACTAGCTACACTAGCCTAGGTGGACATGGCAATGTAAGGCATCCCAAAATCCTCTATTAAGCACACAAGTAAACAATATATATAGCAAACAACACTCCAAGCAAAAACACATCGATTCTTGAGTGCTCCTATGTGCTCTAAAGTGTCCATTCTATCTAGGCTACGTCCTACGGTCAACCTGTGGCTCTGATACCAATCTATGACACCCGGTTCCGAAAAACTGAACCAAGCTAACGCATATGTGTGCCCAGGATGAGCATCACACATACACGAGTGCAATCACAAAAGAGTATACAGAAAATTACCACAGAACAAGATTAATTATCAAGTTTTATTACACAAACCATATTATCCTCGAATACAAGCTCCAATGAGTATTAATGATGCGTTCAACTAATGCAGCGGAAATAAACTAATTAAGCAATCTAAGCAACTATGCAGCATAAGCGACAGGGTATGTATGCGCGGCTCCAATCAACACCACAGGCAAAGCTGATGGTAGACATGGCCTAGAACTCCGCATTATCACAATTAAACTCCCAATCCTGACCTGCAACTGTTGGGGGGGATTGCAAGAGTGAGTACATGTCGTACTCAGCAAGTGTGGAAAGTATGACATGTGGCTGATTCAAATGACGAGAATAATAATGGCAAAGTGCTGAAAAGTACAGTAAAACATTTGAAAAGCAATATGTATATTATATGTATGTGAAGTAAACCCATCATAATCATAAGTAATACCATAATACCAATCTGAATTCACTACCATCATCAATAATTCCAGATTTCACCATCGTCAATAACCATATTCAATACCAGAAATTTATCCATAACCATCCATAACCATTACCAGACCATAACCATGCCAAATTCCAATTTCCCTCTAATCATGTAGGTCATCCAGGCGCTCATAACCGGGAGCACGGCTATCATGATAGTTTTAATTAACTCTGCAGAGTTTGTACCTCTTTACCCACGTGTTCGTGATGTCATCACCTTTCGGCGACTAAGAACCTCCCTTATGCCCATGACCCGTCAGTCATATTACACACTTCCGTTGGTGTGTGGCCAAGAGATCACAAAATAGCCTTTACAAAGGGATTACTAGCCTATTTAGACCCCACTGAGGTTTCACCGGTGGCGATGCCTCCAACTGAGCACATCTTCAACCAAGGGCCCCCTCTTGAGCCATTCGGATCCCAGGGTAGTCCCACCAATCATCAACAAACCCAATCCGACTACCCCTTCCCCGAGCATCCACAATGGTCCAAACAGCACTAGCAAAGCCCTAATTAATCAGCTACGTCGCACCCATACTTGGCCTCGTGGTGGCACTGTAGTCCTGGCTTATTCTCGCATGAACCGGTCCTTAGATATAAAGCAAGCAAACCACCATAACATCCAACCCATCCACATACCAGGCTTGCTTAGATCACCCATTACAATACCATATTAACCAGTTCATGTTATCCATAATCTTATCCATGCATAAATAAATTGAGTGGTATAGTTGCTTTCCATCCCAGTTGATTAAGCGAAGCAAAAAGGTAAAAACCCTTCCCGACTCTCTACCATAAATTCCAGGTGACAAGGGTGGTTAAACAAAACTAGTAAACTTCCTACCATAGGATTCCCATCAATTTGACACAAGCATGCAGTTTTGCAAACAAAACATTTATTTTAAAACAGGATCAATATGATTCAAGGACACTTGCCTTGCTCTTGCTGTTGATTAGGGTCAAAGCCTTCAAACTCTTGGTGTTGTAGATCCTCCGCGGCACTTTCTAGCGGAAATCCGTCTAATCCATACAATAACATACAAGACAAGAAACACAATCAAAGAGTGCACAAATATTACTCAATATGACATGACATGCATGATTGATGCAAATGCAAGGTAGAACTTGTTACTAGATTGCTTTTAATGATCTCTAACTAGTTCTAATAGCATTTAATAAGTTTATACAGGTTTGGAGTTCATTAGATCAAATTTTAGAGTCAATTCAACACAATTTAACCAGAAAGATCAGACTAGTCCGCTAGGGACCGGACAAGTCCACACTTGACTAGATCGGCAGATTAGGGTTTTCTAGATCGACGTAAATTTGGAGATTAGGGGTTGAATTCACGTAGGGAAAAGATAATATAAGGTATACCAGGTGTTTAGAACTCCAATGAACCAAGAAACTTGGAGGTAGCACTTGGATCTTGATGATCTAGGGTTGGTGATGAACTTGGAGATGAATTGGTGGTGAAGGACAAAACTTGGTGGAGATCTCTATCCTTCTTCGTTTCCTCCTCTTCTTCTTCTTGCTTGGGATCTTCTCCTCCCTCCTTGATGGTGGCTCCCCACGAACTAGGGTTTGGGTGGGTGGAAAAGTGGCAATTAGATGTCAAACCAAGGGGTGGGGCTGTTTATATAGAGGTGGAGGCTAGGGTTAGATGGATTTTGAGTTTTGGGATGAGTAGAGGCCGGTTTAGAGTCCCACATGGGCTCCAAAAGAGTTAGGCACGACGTACCTAGGCCCACTTAACATGAAACCCAATAAACAAGTCGTAAAACAAAAGATCAACTCAGAGTCGCGAAATATCAGACAAGTCCAAAAAGGACCGGACTAGTCTGAAGTCGTCCAGAGAGAAAATCGGACAAGTCTGGCCAAACATCGGACAAGTCCGAATTTGAACAGAAAGGAAAATGGACAAGTCCGCTGGAACACCGGACAAGTCCAGGGACTTAACAAATTTTCAAGGAGTCATGGAATACCGGACTAGTCCGCACAAGATCGGACAAGTCTGAAGTTGTCCAGAGGCAAATATCAGACTAATCCGCAGCAAAAACCGGACTAGTCCGCACTTTCCTACATTTTTAAGTGTGGTTTTGCTCCAAATCAATTTTAAACTTGTTCCTCTTGTTATGGGTTAATGTTAAACATGTATATGAGTGCATGTAGGGCATGATGCATGAAAATGAGGGTGTTACACTGTGATTATCATGAAGGCTCAAACACAATCAAGGAGGTAAAACAAGATATGTTCAAAAAGGAATATATGCGTTTTGAGATGCAACCAGGTGAGTCTATCGATGACCTCTTTGCTCGTTTCAATAAAATTCTCAGCAACTTACGTAGTGTCAATGTTAATTTTTGTGATGCTGAGAATGCTAGGCAACTTCTTAGTGCATTAGACATGTTAATTTGGGATATGAAAGTAACATCCATTCGTGAATCAACTGTCATGAGTTCTCTTACATTAGATGTACTTTATTCTAAACTAAAAACTCATGAAATTGACATCCTAGCACGTAAGAACCCAAACAAGTCTATTGATTTTGTTTCTCAACGTGATATGCCTAGCTTCGGCCAATCTTCATCTTGTAGTACACTTGATTTGTTGTCCTCTCTAACCCTTGAACAGATTGAGGAGTTTTCAGAGGAGGAGCTAGCACTTCTCTCTACGAGGTTCTCAAAGCATTGCAAAATGTGAGAACTAGAAGGAGAGAAAGCTCCGAACATCAACGGTACTTCGAATGTGGTAAGACAGGACATTTTCGTTCAGATTGCCCTAACCTTTCAGGTCCTACTTCCCGGGATGAAAAGAAAACAAGAACGAAGCACTCCTCTGCAAAAGATACAAAGAAAATGAAGGGTACCATAGGACGCAAGATGATTAACAGCTTCATCACCGCACTTCAAGAACTTAGTTCAAGTGATGTAGACTTTGAAAGTGATGAAGATGATGATGATCTGGCCAACTTATGATTCATGGCGGGCAAAACAAGATCAAGATCAAGTCAGGAGGATGCAGAACACAACCGTGAAGGCGATGAGGTATGTTCTACCTGCAATGAAATGTGTGATGCTATTTCTCGTGCAACTATTATTGTCAAGAAAAAGGACAAAAAGCTTAGGGATAATGCTGCTAAAATTGAATCACTAGAATCTGAAATTAACCATTTAAAAACGTTGATTCCTAGTAATGATGCATGTCCCTCATGTGACTTAATCTATGAACAATTGTCCACATTAAGAAGTGCACACTCCTCCACTCTAGATAGACTTGATAAAGAAATTGAAAAGAACAAAGAGCTTGCTGCACTTAATGATAAAAACTTGAAAGATGCTAGCTGTTCTAAAATTGATTTGCATTGTTCTACTTGTGATGATCTTGATAAGAAACTACAGGATGCTATGAATTAAATTTCTATATTGAACAATGCTTTACGTTCTCATGAAGTTAAATTTTGTTCAAATTGCAAACTAAAAGGAAAAACTTCATGTGAAAATTACCTTCATCTGTCCAATAAACTTGATGACATGCATAGGACATTAGATCGGTTTTGTAATGGGAATAAGAACCTAAACTTGCTGCTGAATTCTTTCAAGTCTTGCAATAATAAAACTGGTTTAGGTTTTGATTCTCATACTCATGCTAAGGAACATCCACCTAAAATTGTAAAGTCATTAGGAAGTGGTTTCATTCAAACAGTTCCTAAACAAAAAGGAGTGGTTTTCAAATCTGCAGGAGTGCTACCTCATTCGGTTTCAAATAAAAATATTGCTTGCTCATCTAGACATGAACACAAAGTTAAATTTCATTGTACCTTCTATGGTAGAGATGGTCATGTCATAGATTTTTGTTATAGACTAGCTCAACAACAGAAAGGGAAAGAATGGTTGCTAGATCTCATAACTTTAATGCAACTAGAAAAACACAACCTGCTTTAGTGAGTCAGAAAATTGAAAAGTTAGCTTCCGGACCTTCTGGTAAGAAATCCGCAAAAGCAGCTCCGATAGTTCCGATAGCTCCGAGAGCTCCCGGACCTTCTGTTGTTTCCTTCGGAACTTCAGCTTTTGTTTCCGGAGCTTCAGGCTTGTCTTTTGGAACTGCTGCTTTTACCTCCGGAGCTACTGGTTCTTGTGCTAAAAGAGTTAAGAATAAAAAACCTCAAACTTCGACTCATAAACCTGCTGTTTTATCTCAGCTTTCGCGTGTTTTTCCTACTGCACGTCGTGTGACTCAGTACTGGATACCTAAATGCCTTTTGACTAACCCTAGTATTGAGTCATCGACGTATTGTGATTTTATGTAGGTTACACGTTTGAGGAAGGAGAACATTTGGATTGTGGATTCAGGTTGCTCACGCCACATGACCGATAACAAAGATTGGTTCTCCTCCCTCTCTTTTGTGTCACGTGTAGAAAATGTTACTTTTGCCAATAATTCTTCAACTCCTATAATTGCTAAGGGTTCGGTTAGAGTAAATGATCACTACACTTTGAAGGATGTGGCACTTGTCAAAAATTTGAAATACAACTTGCTTTCTGTTTCACAATTGCTAGATGAAAATCTGGAAGTTATTTTCAATAAAAACTGCTGCAAAATTGTAAGTTCAAATAGTGAGCTTATTTTTAACATGTCTCGGTTTGGAAGAGTTTTTAAAGATGATTTTGATATGTCTTCCTCTAAGCATAGGGGTCTAGTTGCTAATGATTCAAAGGACTTATATTTTTGGCATCGTAGACTTGGTCACATAGCCTCTGATCACCTAACGCGTGTTAGTGCTCTTGATCGCTTGTGGGCTGCCTAAGCTTAAAGGGGACAAAGAAATTGTGTGCTCTTCTTGTAGACATGCTAAGATGGTTGCAGGTTCACATACTCCTCTCACAATGATCATGACAACTGAACCATGTCAACTTTTGCATCTTGACACCGTAGGACCTTCACGTGTTCAATCCTTTGGAGGTAAATAGTATGTTCTTGTTATTGTTGATGATTATTCTAGATACTCTTGGGTTTACTTTATGGCGTCTAAGAATGAAGTTTTTAGTCACTTTAGAACCTTATTTCTTAGATTATCAATTGATCACCCAGGATCATTAAAAGCAATTAGAAGTGATAACGGAACTGAATTTAAAAATCAATCTTTTGATCACTTTTGTGCTGAGAATAAATCATCAATTCTCTTCACCATATGTACCTCAACAAAACGGTGTTGTAGAAAGAAAGAACAGAACCTTAGTTGAGATGGCTAGGACTATGCTTGATGAATATCAAACTCCTAGGAAATTTTGGGCTGATGCGTTAGCAACCGCTTGTTATGTCTCAAATCGTGTTTTCTTGCGTGCTAAGCTAGGTAAAACACCATATGAGCTTCGATTTGGACATAGGCCTAGTGTTACACACTTTCGGGTCTTTGGTTGCAAATGCTTTGTTAAGAAACATGGTAATCTTGATAAATTTGAACAAAGATCCATTGATGGCATGTTTCTTGGTTATCCATCTCATACTAGAGGCTACCGTGTGCTTTTACTTGACACTAACAAAATTGTGGAGACTTGTGAAGTGTCTTTTGATGAAGCTAGCCCAGGTACTAGCTCCGGTCTTGCAGGACCAGATCCGTATCCTCAGGGGGAGGGTATTTTCGAAGATGAAGAAGAGCTGGTGATACTGCCTGGTAGTTCCGAAGTTGACACGTGTCCAACTCCAGACAATGAACAAGCTCTGGCTATCACCTATGCTGGTCCTGATCGTCCACAAGTTACAAGCTCATCAATCTACAATGAACCTAATGAAGAAGAAGCTTGTGAGACATCTGTTCCCCTACGTTTTTACAAAGATCATCCCCCACAACAGATGATTGGAAGCTTGCACGAACGAGTCACACGGTCCAGGTTTTGCGATCCAAACTCTCATGCTCATTCTGCTTTTGTTGCTTCTTTTGAACCCAAAGATATATCCCACGCACTCACTAATGAATCTTGGATTATTGCCATGCAAGAAGAGTTAGAAAATTTTGAAAGAAATAATGTTTGGAAACTTGTACCTCCACCTCAAGGTCACACTTTAATTGGAACTAAATGGGTATTTAAAAATAAACAAAGTGAGGATGGGGTTGTGGTTAGGAATAAGGCTTGGTTGGTTGCTCAAGGTTTCACTCAAGTTGAAGGTCTAGATTTTGATGAAACTTTTGCTCCTGTCGCTAGATTAGAAGCCATAAGAATTTTGTTAGCTTTTGCAGCATCTAAAGGTTTTAAGCTATATCAAATGGATGTTAAAAGTGCTTTTCTTAATGGCTACATAGATGAGGAGGTTTATGTCAAACAACCACCGGGTTTTGAAAATCCAGATTTTCCTAATCATGTTTACAAACTGTCCAAATCCTTGTACAGTCTCAAACAAGCCCCTAGAGCATGGTATGATACATTAAAAACATTCTTACTTGAAAAGGGGTTTACCATAGGCAAGGTTGATAAAACTCTTTTTGTGCTTAAACATGGCAATGACTCATTATTCGTTCAAGTGTATGTTGATGATATTATCTTTGTTTGTGCTTATCATGATCTTGTGTCCAAGTTTTCAGCAATGATGAGTTCCGAATTTTAAATGAGTATGATGGGTGAACTCACTTACATTTTGGGGCTGCAAATCAAGCAAACCAAGGAGGGTACCTTTGTGCATCAAACGAAGTATACCAAAGACCTCCTAAGGCGCTTCAACATGGACATAAGCAAGCCTCTGCGGACACCAATGGGAACAGCAACAACACTTGAACTTGATGAAGTTGGTGAACCTGTGGATCAAAAAGAATATAGAAGCATGATTGGATCACTTTTGTACCTCACGACATCAAGACCGGACATACAATTCAGCGTATGCTTTGTGCACGGTTTCAAGCTTCCCCACGTGTTTCACATCGTCAAGCCGTCAAAAGGATTCTCAAGTACTTACATGGAACCCAAGAATTTGGCATTTTTCTTCCTTCTTCCTCAACTGTTACTTTGAAAGCGTTTTCGGATGCTGATTTTAGGGGTTGTAGGATTGATAGGAAAAGTACTTCCGGTGCTTGTCATTTTCTTGGTAATTCTCTTGTTGCTTGGTCCTCTAGAAAACAAAATTCAGTTGCACAATCCACAGCCGAATTTGAATATGTAGCTACTGCTAGTGCTTGCTCACAAATTCTTTGGACTATTCAAACACTTAAGGACTATGGGGTTGATCTAGATAGTGTTCCACTGTTTTGTTATAACACTAGTGCTATTTGCATTGCCAAAAAACCCTTGCAACATTATAGAACTAAGAACATTGATATTGTGTATCACTTTCTCCGAGATAACGTTGAAAAAGGAAACATTGTGCTTCACCATGATACAGAACATCAATTGGCTGACATTTTTACAAAACCATTGGATTTCACTCGTTTCTGTTTCATTCGTAGTGAAATAGGGGTTATGCATCCTCATTGCTTAAATTGAGTGGGAGTTTTTGAAACTTGGGAAGTCTATGTGTGGATCTGAAATAAAAATAATATGAGCATAGTATTTCATACATATATGACTCTGTGATTCCTTTTACATGCTGAAAGTTCTTACTACATTACTCGTGTTATACATTTTGTAGTTTTTGCCATGTATAGTAATTGGAATAATTACTTACACTAAAACTGGTCATGGTCGAACTTTCTTGCTGTTTTGAACTTGTTACATGTTCACAAGTGCTTTTAATCATTAAGAATTCATCAAGTAATCAACTCACATGTTGAGTTTTTATGAACAAATATAAATTAAGAAAAGATCAAGAGAATATGCATGCATCGCACTTATTCTTTTGAGATGGCTTGTCATTGCACTTAGATATGAACTTGGAAGAAGTTGGGTATGACAAAAACCATGTCCTTAAGCTTCTGATTGTCAAATGACATAGGCTTGGCTTGGTTGGTTAGAATAAGTCAGATGCGCATAAAATTTCTTGCAAATATCATATGATATAAATTTATGCTTTGAAAAATACTAAAATGCAGCAACTAGTGTCATGCTATCAGGTTTTTAGATAGTTAAGTTTGTGAGATCATGACTTGCTTAAATTGAAAATTACATTTGATCTCTAGCATGGCTTACACTACTTTATGTATTTCATTGATGTGATAATGTAAGGTACTTGATAGTATGATTTGGATGAGCTTTGTTTATATGTATACGTTATAATATGCTCATAACAACCAAAGAGGGAGAGATAATTTGTTTATATGCTCATGACTTGCTGAATACATTGTCAAAGGGGGAGAGATAAGCATGAAGAGAAAGAGAATATGTGCATAAGGAGAGATAATAAAGGGGGAGAGATAATATGGGATAATTTTTTCTCATTTTACTTTTGATTTACAAAGGGGGAAAAATTTTCTTCAAAGCTTTTAATGAGAATAAGCCAATGTTTGGATTTTAAATGGTGTTGCCAATGCATTCATCAAGGGGGAGATTGTGAGACCTATATGTGCTGAATACATTGGCTTTTAGTGAATACACTTGGCTTTGATAATAAAAGTTTTTGATATCACCAAAACACCTTTTTATCAAGGTCCGACTCTAGCTCCGAGCTATAGCAAGGTCCGACCATAGGTCCGACTTGTTTTAGGTAGCTACGGCTACGTTAGATGCTAGGTCTGGCTTCTTGGTAAGGTCCGACTAGCTTTGGTTAGCTCCGGTGAGCTTTATCTTTAGCTCCGGCATGTTTTTGTTAGCTCCAACATGTCTTTGATAGCTCTGATGAGTTTTTGCTAAGCTCCGTGTTGATTTTTCTAGCTCCGTCTTTTGGGTTTACTATTTCCGACTAGTTTTGGTTAGCTCCGGCGCTAGGTCCTGCTAGTTTTGTAAGCTCTGGCGGGAGCTTTGTTGTACTAGTTTTGGTAAGCTCCGGCAGGTGCTTCATTGTACTAGTTTTGTTAGCTCCGGCTCAAGCTCCGGGTTGCTCTAGCAAGGTCCGGAACTTGACCGTAGTGCTTCTGCTTTTCATTTGCAATGTTTTGGACTTGCTTTACATTGTTGGATAGTTTTCTTAGTATTCTTTTACTAAGTTTTTGGTGCGTTTTGGTTGATATGGATAATATCGTTTTGCTATGCTTTGCAACATGCTTATGTGAGGCTCTCACGTAAGGTGTTGTGTTGGGAACTAACTTGAGTCAAGTCGAGGACTTGGGCTCGTATGGATTGGTTGTTTATTCATGTGCAGGTGTTGCTTGAGTTCAAGACATGGCTGGTGACAGGATCCATTGGACTAGTCTCAAAGAGGAGATGAGGTTCCAACAACCAAATTCAGAAGGAATTGTGGTTGAGCTTATCACGAGGTCGCGCAGGATGATTGAATCAAGGGCGGTGCATATGAAGGTTACAGGACATCGAAGGAAGGTGTATGCACGTATGCATGCGGTGCATGATGTGGCAACATGGTTCCGAAGATGGTTTATGGATGGGAAGATCTGGTTGGCAGGATCGGATTGTATCGGTTGATGACTTCGGCTGCGGTGGAGTCGGTTATGGCTCGGTATGGAAAGTATCGAGTTGGTTATGTTAGGATTTCGTGTGGGTCACGAATTTGAGTTGTTTAGGAATGTGGGATACATTACTAAGGTTTTTGGAAGTCTTAAGATTGCTTCTATCTGCGTATAGAAGAATCTTGAGCAGTTATCGAAAGTTACGATTCGTGATCTGAGTAGGATTGGAGTCCTAGTTGATATTGGGTTGGCCTAAGGGCTGGTTATATAAGCAAGGGAAGGCCAGAGCTCATGGTGTACGACTTTGGAGCTGTTCCTCTTGTGTTCTATTGAATAAAATTCGTAGTTTGAAGGAACTTTTGTTCCTTGTTCGTCCGACTTGTTCCAGACAAGTTTTACTCGTCGAGTTTCTGGACTGCACTACCTTTCGTCGGTGGTTTTATCATAACTCGAGTTTTACAGATCCAATTGACGTGATTCTTTTTGGGTTGTCTTCAAAACTTGATTTTATATCATATGTCAATATTTAACGGTCATTGGATTTGTGGTTTCTGATCTACACGAGTTTCTTTGCAGCGTTACAGAACTGTTTTTCCTCGGGTAGGGCAGATTGACCTTGTTTGATCTTTCGATCATAACTTGAGTTTTTCTCGACAGATATGAGTGATTCTTTTTGTGTTGTCTTCGTGACTTGATTCTCTCTGATATCTATCAATTTTGTCACGGTGAGACACGTTTAGATTAGTCTCACACACGATTTCTTTAACAGATTGTTTTTCTGCCAAAAGGGTTTGGGGTTTAATTGTTTCCGCTGCGTAAGATTTTTAAATATACCATTCACCCCCCTATGGTAGCTTTTCACGTGCTCTTCGATCCTACAAACCTTGTGTTTTAGTGGTATTGATTTTCAGGTTTGGAAGGCACGCATGGAGGCCTTCATCTAGGCGCAAGGCTTCGTGATATGGGAAAAGGTATACAAACCTTATGAAGTGCCACCAAACGATCAAGTTACGGTTATGAATCTACGGGACATTGACAACAACAACAAAGCCCGGAATTTGATCATTCAGGGACTCACTCAAAGTGACTTTGATCGTGTCGCGCACCTCCGATCAGCATACGATGTTAGGAGAGCTCTTTGTCATTATCACAAAGGCTCCAACACAATCAAAGATGTAAAAAAAGATATATTCAAAAAGGAATACATGCGCTTCGAGATGCAACCTGGTGAGTCTGCCGATCAACTTTTTGCCCGATTTAACAAAATTCTCAGTTGTGTCAACGTAAACTTTTCTGATGCTAAGAATGCTACGAAACTCCTTAGTGCATTAGACATGACAATATGGTAGATGAAAGTAACATCCATTCGTGAATAAACTGTCATGAGTACTCTTACTTTAGATGTGCTTTACTCTAAACTAAAAGATCATGAAATTGACATTTTATCATGAAAGAACCCAAATAAGTATATTGCATTTGTTTCACAATGTGATATGCCTAGATCCGGCCAATCATCATCTTGCAATAATCTTGCTTTGTTGTCCTCACTAACCCTGGAGCAGATCGGGGAATTTCCAGAAGAGGAGTTAGCACTCATCTCTACTAGATTCTCAAAAGCATTTCAAAATGTGAGAACTGGAAGGAGAGGAAGCTTCAGACCACAACGTTGCTTTTAATGTGGTAATACATGACACTTTCGTATAGAATGACCTAACCTTTCAGGCCCTACTACCCGTGAAGAGAAGCAGAACAAGGTCAAAACCACCTCTGGAAACTCCAACAAGAAAAAAGAAGGGTTCTATAGGATGCAAGATGATAAACAACTTCATCACCCCACTTAAAGAACTTTCCTCGAGTGATGTAGACATTGTAAGTGACGAAGATGAAAATAATCTGGCAAACTTGTGTTTCATGGCGGGCAAATCAAGATCATGTATGAAGGATGCAGAACACAACAGTGACAACGAAGAGGTATGTCCTACCTGTGACGAAATGTGTGATGCTATTTCCCGTGCAACAATTATTGTAAAGAAAAAAGGATAAAAAACATGGGGACCATGCCGTTAAAATTGATTCACTAGAATCTAAAATTAATCGTTTGAAAACCTTGATTCCTAGTGATGATTCTTGTTCGTTGTGCGATTTAATATATGTACAATTGTCCACATTAAGAAGTGCACACTCCTCCACTCTTGATAGACTTGATGAAGAAATTGAAAAGAAAAAAAGTTGTCTGACCATAATGTTAAAAACTTAGAAGATGCTTCTTGTTCTACAGATGATTTGTATTGTTCTGCATGTGACAATCTTGATAAGAAACTAAAATATGCAATCAATGAAATTTCCGTTCTAAAAAATGCTTTACATTCTCATGAAGTTAAATATTGTTCCAATTGCAAACTAAAAGGACAAACTTCATGTGAAAACCGCCTAGAATTGTCTAAGAAACTTGATGACTGTATTGGGAACAAAAATCTAAACATGCTACTGAATTCATCCAAATCTTGCGATGATAAAACCAGTTTAGGTTTTTATTCTCATGCTCATGCTAAAGCACATACACCTAAAATTGTAAAGTCATTAGGAATTGGTTTGATTAAAACAGTTCCTAAACAAAAAGAGGTGGTTTTTAAATCTGCAGGAGTGTTGTCATGTTCGGGTTCAAATAAATATACTACATGCTCATCTAGATATGAACACAAAGTTAAATTTCATTGTACCTATTGTGATAGAGATGGTCATGACATAGATTTTTGTTATAGACTAGCTAAAAAACATAAAAAGGAAAGAATGCAAGCTAGATCTTATAACTCTCATGCAAAATTTTCTGCACATACTAAACCAAATGTCATGAACATGCAACCTGTTGTTATTAGTCAAAAACATTCAAAGTTTACCTCCAGAGCTTCACTTTTTTAGCTACTAATTTTTGTGCCACACAAGTAACACCTTATAGGGTTATTGTTAAGAACAAAAAATCTCAATCTTTGGCTCATAAACCTGCTGTTTTATCTCAGCTCTCGCGTGTTTTTCCTGCTGCATGTCGTGTGACTTAGTACTGGATTCCTAAATGCCTTTTGACTAACCCCAGTATTGAGTCATCGATGTATTGTGTTCTATGTAGGTTACACGCTTGAGGAAGGAGAATATTTGGATTGTGGATTCAGGTTGCCCACGCAACATGACCGGTTACAAAGAATAGTTCTCCTACCTCTTTCTTGTGTCACGTGTAGAGAATGTTATTTTTGCCGGTAATTCTTCAACTACTATAATTGCTAAGGGTTCGGTTAGAGTAAAAAATCACTACACTTTGAAGGATGTGGCACTTGTTAAAAATTTGAAATACAACTTCCTTTCTGTTTGACAACTGCTAGATGAAAATCTAGAAAATATTTTCACTAAAAATTGCTGCAAAGTTGTAAATTCAAATAGTGAGCTTATTTTTAACATGTCTCGGTTTGGAAGAGTTTTGAAAGCTGATTTTGATATGTCTTCCTCTAAACATAGGTGTCTAGTTGCTAATGATTCAAAGGACTTATATTTTTAGCATCATAGACTTGGTCACGTAGACTTTGATCATCTAACTCGTGTTGGTGCTCTTGATCGCATACGTGGGTTGACTAAGCTTAAATGGGACAAAGAAATTTTGTGCTCTTATTGTATACATGCTAAGATGGGTGCAGGTTCACATACTCCTCTCACAATGATCACGACAACTGAACCGGGTCAACTTTTGCACCTTGACACTGTAGGACCTTCACGTGTTCAATCCTTCAGAGGTAAATGGTATGTTCTTATGATTGTTGATGATTATTATAGATACTCTTGAGTATTATAGATACTCTTGGGTATGATAGATACTCCTAGATACTCCGGTGCTTTTCTTAATGGCTACATAGATGAGGAGGTTTATGTTAAGCAACCATCTGGTTCTGAAATTCCAGATTTTCCTAATCATGTTTTCAAATTGACTAAAGCCCTCTATGGTCTAAAACAAGCTCTTAGAGCGTGGTATGACAGGTTACAAACATTCTTACTTGAAAAGGGGTTTACCATGGGCAAGGTTGATAAAACTCTTTTTGTGCTTAAGCATGGCAATGACTCATTATTTGTTCAAGTGTATGTGGATGATATTATCTTTGGTTTTGGTTCTCATGATCTTGTGCCCAAGTTTTCAGCAATGATGAGTTCAGAATTTGAAATGAGTATGATGGGTGAACTCACTTACTTTTTGGGGCTACAAATCAAGCAAACCAAGGAAGGTACCTTTGTGCATCAAACGAAGTATACAAGGGACCTTCTCAAGCGCTTCAACATGGACAAAAGAAAGCCTCTTCAGACACCAATGGGAACAACATCAACACTTGAACTTGATGAAGATGGTGAAACCGTAGATCAAAAAGAATATAGAAACATGATCAGATCACTTTTGTACCTCACGGCATCAAGACCAGACATACAATTCAGCGTATGTCTTTGTGCACGGTTTCAAGCTTCCCCACGTGCTTCACATCGTCAAGCCGTCAAAAGGATTCTCAGGTACTTACATGGAACTCAAGAATTTGGCAATTTTCTTCCTTCTTCCTCAACCGTCACTTTGAAAGCTTTTTTGGATGTTGATTTTGGGGATTGTAGGATTGATAGGACAAGTACTTCTGGTGCTTGTCATTTTCTTGGTAATTTACTTGTTGCTTGGTCCTCTAGAAAACAAAACTCAGTTGCAAAATCCACAGCTGAATCTGAATATGTAGCTGCTGCTAGTGCTTGCTCACAAATTCTTTGGATTGTTCAAACACTTAAGGACTATGGGGTTGATCTAGATAGTGTTCCACTGTTTTGTGATAACACTAGTGCCGTTTGCATTGCTAAAAATCTCGTGCAACATCCTAGTACTAAGCACATTGATATTAGGTATCACTTTCTCCGAGATAATATTGAAAAAGGAAACATTGTGCTTCACCTTGTAGATACCGAACAACAATTGGCTCACATTTTTATAAAACCTTTGGATTTCACTCGTTTTTGTTACATTCGTAGTGAAATAGGGGTTATGCATCCTCATGGCTTAAATTGAGGGGGAGCTTTCAAATTTGGGATCTGCATTTAAAAATAATATGAGCATAATATTTAATATATATATATATATATATATATATATATATATATGACTTCGTGATTCCTTTTACATACTGAAAGTTCTTACAACATTACTCGTGTTATAAATTTTGTAGTTTTTGCCATGACTAGTAAATGGAATAATTACTTAAACTAAATCTGGTCATGATCAAACTTTATTGCTGTTTTGAATCTGTTGCATGCTCACAAGTGCTTCTAAAAGAATTAATCAAGTAAGCAACTCACATGTTGAGTTTTTATGTTCAAATGAAAAAATGAGAAAAGATCATGAGAATATGCATACATCGCACTTCTTCTTTTGATATGGCTTATCATTGCACTTATATATGAACTTGGAAGAAGTTGTGTATGACTTAAACCATGTCCTTAAGCTTCTAATTATCAAATGACATAGGCTTGGCTTGGTTGGTTAGAATAAGACAGATGGGCATATAATCTCTTGCAAATTTCATATGATCAAAATTTGTGCATTAAAAAATGCAACAACAAGTATCATGACTTCAGGTTTTGAAATAGTTAAGTTTGTGAGATCATGAATTTTTTAAATTAAAAATTACATTTGATCTCTAGCATGGCTTACACTACTTTATGTATCTCATTGTTGTGATGGTGTAAGTTACTTGATAGTATGACTTGGATGAGCTTTGTTTTATACGTATATGTTATAATGTGCTCATAACAAATTAAAAATTTTCTTTTGTACCTTGCTGAATACATTGTCAAAGGGGGAGAATTATGCAAGGGGGAGAAATAAGTATGGGGGGGGGGGAATTTAGTTCTATCGATTTTCAAAATGGGGGAGGAATTGTTTTCAAGACTTTTTATATGAATAAGCCAATGTTCGGGTTTTAAGTGCTGTTGCCAATGCATTCATCAAGTTGGAGATTGTTAGACCTATGTGTGCTGAATACATTGTCTATGTCGAGAAAAGTTTTGAATACTAACAAAACACATTTATCCTCAAGGTCCGAGCTCCAGCAAGGTCCGATGATAGGTCCGGCTTGTTTTGGGTAGCTCTGGCAAGGTTCGACGTAAGGTCTGACTTGCATTGGCTAGGTCCAACTTCTTTGTTTAGGCCCGACTAAGCTTTGGTTAGCTCCGGCTCTAGGTCCGACTAGCTTTGGTAAGCTCTAGCGCTAGGCCCGACTAGCTTTGGTTAGATCCGACGCTAGGTCCGACTAGCTTTGGTAAGTTCTGGCGCTAGATCTTGATAGGTTTGGTATCCTCCGGTTCAAACTCTGGTTAGCTTTTGCAGCATTCGGAGTTTGATTGCAATGTTCCTAATTTTCTTGTGAAATGTTTCGATCTTGCTTTATATTCTTGGAAATATTGCTTACTATTCATTTGCTAAATTTTTGGTGCGTTTTTGTTGGATATGGTCGTTATCGTTTTACTGTGGTATGCAACACGCTTATGTGAAGTGCTCACGTAAGGTGTTGTGTTTTGGAACAGATGTGAGTCAAGTCATGGACTTGGGCTCGTACGGATTGGTTGTTTGTTCATGTGCAGGTGTTGCTTGAGTTCAAGTCATGGCGGGTGACAGGATCCATTGAACTAGTCTTGGGGAGAAGATGAGGTTCAACAACCAAGTAGGAGGAATTGTGGTTGAGTTGATCGGGGGGTTGCGCAGCATGTTTGAATCAAGAACAATGCATGTGAAGGTATCGTGGACGTCGTTGGAATAAGTTTGCACGTGTGCAAGGAGTGCATGGATGTGGCACACATGGTTCCAAGGCGTGATGAAGAGAAGTGGACGTAAAGAACTGGTCAGAAAGGTCCAACCGACTAGGTTATGGGCTCAGGCTGCGGCTAAGTCATGTTTGACTCAAATATGGAACGTTTTGAGTTGATTATGATAGGATTTTGTGTGGCTCACGAATTTGAGTTGTTTTAGGGATGTGGGATACGTTCCTAAGGTGTTTGGAAGTCTTAAGATTGCCTCTATCTGTTTATAGAAGAGTCTTGAGCATTTATGGAAAGTTTCAATTCATGAATTGAGTAGGATTAGAGTCCTAGTTAGAGTTGAATTGAATAGGATTAGAGTCTCAGGAAAGATATGAGGTTCCAACAACCAAGTTCATGAGCAATTGTGGTTCAATGGGTCAGGAGGTCGTGCAGGATGATTGAATCAAAGGTAGTGCATATGAAGGTTACTAGACATCGGAGAAAGATGTTCGCACGTATGCATGCGATGCATGACGTGGCAACATGGTTCCGAATACAGGTTATGGAAGGAAGATCTGAAGGATCGAATCGTATCGCATGATGACTTCGGCTGCTGGCTGAGTCGGTTATGGCTCAATATAGAAAGTATTGAGTTGGTTACGGTAGTATTCGTTTGCCGCACGAAAGTCAAGCTATTTAGGAATACGGGATGTGTTGCTGGTTTATTACAAATTCTCAATATTGTTTCTATCTGCAAATACGAAGATCTTGAGCAGTTATGGAAGGTATCAATTAGTGAATTGAGTAGGATTTGAGTCCTAGTTAGGATTGGGTTGGCCTTCGGGCTAGTTATATAAGCAAGGGAGGCCAGAGCTCGTGGTAGACAACTTTTGGGCTGTTTCTCTTGTGTTCTACTGAATAAAATTTGTAGTTGAAAGGAACTTTTGTGCCCTGTTCGTCCGACTTGTTCCAGACAAGTTTTTCTCGTCGCTCTGCACAACACTACCTTACTTCGGTGGTTTTATCATAACTCAAGTTTTACAGATCCGATTGACATGATTCTTTTTGGTTGACTTCAAAACATGATTTTCTATCATCTATGAGAATTTCAAGGTCATTGGATTTGTTGTTTCTGATCTACACAAGTTTCTTTGCAGTGTTCTAGAACAGTTTTTCTCGGGTAGAACAGATTGACCTTTGTTCGATCTTTCGATTGTAACCTGATTTTCTCTTGACGGACTTTCGTGATTCTTGTTGTGATGCATTCGTAACTTGATTCTCTGAAATCTATACTAGTTTTTTCATAGTTGAACACATTTAGATCAGTCACACACATGGTTTCTTTAACAGATCGGTTTTCTGCCGAGGGGTGTTTTCGTTGCTTCCGCTGAAAAGTTTTAATGTACCGTTCACCCCCTCTGGTAGCTTTACACGTGCTCTTCGATCCTACATGTAGTATGGCGCATTTGGCAGTGTATAGTGGGGGCGGACATTTCTTCCTTGTGGTTGTCCCTCATATGACACCTTCCTGTCTTGTTCGATCTCACGAACCTTACGTTCCACCACAATAGCCTTCTCAACAAGCTTCTAGAAGTTTGCATAGTCCCAATTAAGCAATTGAACTTGAATTTCATTAATTAGACCCTCATGAACAAGTATTGCTTGATACGGTCTGTGTTGATGTTCTCTGGAGCATACCTTGACAACTATGTGAATTTATTAATATACTCACTCATACTCATTCTTCCTTGCCTGAGGCTCTCAAATTCTTGTCTCTTTAGTAACATATTTCCTTCAGGCACATAGTGCAAGCAGAAACTCTCCTTGAATTCAGCCCAAGTGATTCCCTCCTGATTAGTGTGAGAATTGCAAAGAGCTTCCCACCAATCTGCGGTGGCTCCAACTACCTAGTGTGATGCAAAGAGAAACTTCTCTCGGTCACTGCATTGAACAATAGCGAGCTTTTTCTCAATAGACTTCAATCAATCATCAGCTTCCATGGGATCATTGGCTTGAGCAAAAGTAGACAGCATGGTCCCCATAAACTCTCCAAATTAGTTGTGAGGTGGTGGGGCGGTGGTGGTGGTGGCTGTGGGACAGGAATTCAGTTCTGATTGTTGTTGGCTTGCAGCTGTCCCAAAGTCTGCATCATGGTTTGCATGAGCTGATTTTGCATAGCTATGAGGCACTCAACGTTGCTTGCATCGGCTCCAAGGTTGACATTATCAGGAACCTCCAAATTGTCATCATCACCATTGGTGTTCCTTTGGTTGCGGGTTACCCTCGACATCTATGGGTGGGAAAGGAGTACGAGATGGAAGAATTCAAAATTTTGAAGAAAAACATCCCCAAACTATATGCATCAAGGTATATGAAACTAAGCAACTATTTTATTAAAAATAACCCTATATCAGGATGTGGACAAGTGCCAAAGCATCCCACATCTCTCTACTATGTGCGGATGTGGACAATGGCCGAAGCGTCACACAGCTCACACCTAGCACACAAGCACAAGCACACACCGTTTCAGCACACCACACTAATTATAACTATTACAATCTAAGCGTCTTCACAAATTCTCAATAGGAGACCTAAACTTAATTGTGAGAGCCATGGCTGTTTTGGTCATGAGGCGGTGAAGGCGACAGAGGTGACGAGTCATACACGGGCGCACACCAAGGTGAATTGGCCGTCCATGTAGGTGCTGGTGAACTTGCCACACCATTGGTTTCTGCACTGGCATGAATCTCCTCATGCTTTTCCATGACATACAATCTCTTGCATAGGTAGCGTATCTCTTCCAGGGTGTTGGCATAACGATTTCCCAGCTTCACAAGCATCCTCTGATACCTGTCAATGGCGTGAGGGTCAGACTAAGCTCCTTCTCTTGGTCCATTGATTTCCCTCGTTCCACTCTTGTGACGTGGGTGTAGCGCAAAGCTAGTGCCCCCAAGCTAGTCACGATAAGAATAAAACAGCCTCGTGAGTGCATCCCAAGCAACATCATCAATGGCTTGCTCCCTGGTGGACCTCCTTGTGGGCACAAAGTGTCGAGTCACCACAACGTCCTTAGCGAGGATCATAACTTGAGCCTTCCATTCTTCACGTCTGTAGCAGAGAATCCTCTTGACATAGTACTCTGAGAGTAAATTGCAAAGGTCCAGAAACTCCTTCAATTACCTAGCTGCAGATCCTCCATCGGATCCATTGGATCATAATTTTTTAACAAAACAAAAAATTGGAACCTTATCCTCTCTTCTAGCTTCAACAGGCGCAGGTTCATCTTCCTGGATTGCAGGTTGATTCTCTTGAGCTGCGGGTTCATTTTCCTGGTTGCCTCCCTGCAGCTTAACCTCGTGGGGCTCTTCCTCTTGATCATCCTCATGTGGTCCATCTTCATCCTCCTCATAAAGCTCCACCTCTTCCGGATCTTCCTTCATTTTGTTGGAGTGTTCATGTTCAACTTCCTTCATAGGTGAGTTCACTTTATCTTCTTCTTGGGCTGGTTCCTTTGGATCCTCAGAGGGTCTAATCTTGCTTCCAAGAGGCGGCAAACAAGCTCTCTTACGTGCTGTCATCCTAGAGAAAACATGAAAACATTAGAGAAGAGTGCAAATGTAAATCTGAAATTGCAGCAGTCATAAAACAAGGTAAGAGGATATGTGATAGCTCAAAAAGAAAAGAAAATGGGTAAAAAGCAGAAGCAACGAAACCACCCATTTTCCGATAGAAATATGATTAGTAGAAAGTCAAATAGTGCAGAAAAAAGTAAATTTGAAGGGAAGAACGCATAAGTGGTATGTGGTGTCTATTATACCTAGGCATGCGTCCTACGGTTAAACAAGGCTCTAATATAAATTTGTGACACCCGGCGCCGAGAATGAACCAAGTGCAACACATATGTGTGCACATGACATTCATCACACATACACGGGTGAATCACAAACGATATTCAAATTAATAATCATATTTCAAATAATAAATAGCACCTTATTACAATATCCAAATAGTCTCAAATGACTTACTCTAATCAGTACTGCAGCAGAAAAACTAAGCAACTAGCGGACTCCAGCTCTACAGGCATTTGACGGTAACACACACGCCTAGTACTCCTTAATATCCCCAGAACACTCCAAATTGTCACCTACTGCTAAATTAATCTGGTAATAGCAAGGGTGAGCACATGTCGTACTCAGCAAGTGCGAGAAAACATGACATGTAGCTCAAACAAACATGATAATAATGATTCATTGCAGAAAAGCACATTTCATTCACAAAAGTTAAAAATGCAACTTAAGATCGCTAGGTGCAGTCAATCCCTTTATAACGCAAATAACCAGTAATATCATATCCAATTCCATCATTCACCATTACAAAGCATTAAATAACCAATCAACGTAAATAACCATAACCATTGCATTTAACCATAACCAAATGCATAATACATTCCCAAATCCAACTATTATCCAATGCTCAGGTTCATAACTCTTATGGTGTGGGGATCCAAGTTGCTCATGATCAGGAGCACGGCTATCATGATAGTTTTACACTCTGCAGAGGCTGTACCGCTTTACACACAAGTATGTTTTTTCATCACCTTTCGGTGACTAAGGAATCTCAATTACGCCGTCTCACACTTCTATTGGTGTGTGGCCAAGAGATCACAAAATAACCTTTACAAAGGAATTGCCAGCATGTATAGACCTACTATGGTTTCATCGAAGGTGATGTCTCACAACTGAGCACATCCATCCAAGGGCCCCCCTCTTCTGTCGTTCCGATCCCAGAGCAATTCCTCCACTATTGCAAACTTGAAGGTGGTCAACTTACTTTTGACATCGGTAGCGAATGGAGCTCTCTTCCCGCTCCCAGCGATGCTCACCCCATGCACCACGCGCAGCCGCAACCCTCACCTCCGCAGACACCACCCCCTCCTCTTCCAACACAGCCGCCTCACTACCGTGCTCCTCCGTCTAGCCGCAACCTGAGCAGTCTCTGCTCCACGTGTTCCTCGTCCATGGCTGGTGATAGGCCATCGTCCATGAGGGACAACTGGGACTTCAAAAAAGGAAGAAGATTCAAAGAAGAGGTTGTCAGGTGGATCAACTCATTTGTCCATCACCCCTCCTACTCTAGCACTTGATCTTTCTTCCTCCTCATGTTCTTCCGCTGCTACACCTTCAAGCTCTAAAAGGAAGAGGTGGGTTGGGTCCTACACTCTGTTCTTTATGGCTTCCCTAGAGGCTACCACATTCGACGCATCACTGAGCGCTCCTTCCGCTTTGCAGTCTCCAACAAGCATGTTGGCCCGTTGGTCACGGCTCTCTGAAGAATCATCACTAAGACATTCGACATCTGCTTGCATTTGTGGAGAGATGGTGCAACAGATTGGGGAAGAGATTACCAATGGTGGGAGCAAGAAGAAAGCTATAGCTGGACATTGGTAATGAGAAGGAAACCTCGTTCGTGCAGATCACAAAAAAAGTTAACTTTCTCCTCGCCGATTGCTATTCGATCTTCGGTTAGGACTCCGATTCAACCCGTGCATGGCCTCTAGATTGGTCGAATACATTACTTGGTGCTGTTGGACCCCATTGAGATAAGCTCCAATCGGAGATTCCTATAGAGATCTTTGGTCCCTGATACCCGCCGTGATCTTCCTCCTTCGGTAATGGGTGTACAACCTCCCTCGAAGCGAGTGGGTCCCGACTCTTCACTTGACGTCTCCTGCATGTTGTTTGTGTCAGTGCGAAACTTGTTTTCTCAGCAACGCCGCACCCAAGCCTTAACATGAGCAACAACCTGCCGCACCCACTAGCTCATTTAACGCCCTATGTCCTTAACCCTACTACACACCCTACTGGCGAGTGCAATGACCATCTGCATGCTTCGCCTCGGCATTTACTTCCCTCTCAGACTTCATTCAATGCCGATTTCTTGAGAAATCCAGTTCTCTAGCTTCCCAAACTCGGCTTCAGGTTTCTCAGCCCGGGACACCTAAGATTTGCATGTCAACTCCTTGATGACAGCAGGCCAGCATGCTCCGGGGATGGGGAGAACATTTCCACTTATGTGAAGGTGGCGGCGTGCTCATACTGATTACCAAGATCACGGTCGAGGCGGCGGCGTGCTCTGGGGACAGGGGACAAGGTGGCGTGCTATGGCTTGCTCAACTCTCTAATGATGAAGGTCAGGATCGACAGCGGCATCACGACAATGACAAAAGAGCGAGTTGAGGAAGAAGGACGGCGGCGACATGCTCAGGAGCTGTGGTTTCTAGGTCGAGAGAGCGCGCGAGAGCTAATTTTTTTTGCCAAGTGTTGGGAGAGAGCGCGCGAGAGATAAAAATAGCGAAAATCGGAGACGAGCCTCTATAACACCCGTCTCTCATTTGAGTGTCCCCCTTTGGTCGAGAGAGCGCGAGTAAGTTTTGCGTGAAAATTTCTGCCAGAGAGCACGTGAGAGCCAAAAATAGGTCAAAAATTGAATACGGACATATATAATGCTTGTCTCGCATTATTTTGTAGCCGAACGGGCACGCCGTATGAAAAGATGCACCAGGGTGTCCTGAAGTCAAGAACAACATCTTTGCATACGAGCATGTCCAATTGGCAACTGTGCGCAATAGCTTATATGATTGTTGCTACGCGCTAACCTTTCTATGGTGGGACAAATGATCTTCGGCATGAATCGGAGATGAGATCAGGTAAAGCGTTTCTCACATTATTTTTTGGCTGAACGAGCACCCCGTATGCCAAAGATGTGCCATGGTGTGCTGACGCTAGGATCGACATCTTCGGCATCCAGCCATGTTCAACTAGCAACAATGCACAATGCCTTATATGGTCATTGCAACGTGCTCAACTTTCCGTGGTGGGACAAAAGATCTTCGACACGAATCGGAGACGTGCCCGAGTAAGACATGTCTCCCTTTTACCGCAGGTCGAAAATTGGAGACGCACCTTTTTAAAGTGTGTCACTCATGTGCTCGTCTCCCTTTTTCCACTCGCACGACATCGTGAGCGTCCGTTGCCACTCGCGCGCAGAGTTAACATCGTGAGCGTCCTACTTTCAGGGATAAACTCATAAACAAAAGCAAGACATTGCAATTCAGGGATATATCATGCTCGTCTTGCATTATTTTGTGTCTGGGCATGCAAAAGATGTTGCCCACAGGGTGCGACGCCATCTTTCACATGCGGGAATGTCCAATGGGCAACTGTGCACAATGCCTTATATGATTGTTGAATTGCGCTCAGCTTTCTGAGGGGGGACAAAAGATCTTTGGCGTGAATCGGAGACGGGTCCAGTTAAGGCGTGCCTCTCGTTAGCTCTTCTCCCACGGGCCTTAATACAAATCGTCTCTCATTCGTCCATCTCCCTTTTGCCAGAGGTCAAAAATCGGAGACACTTCTGTTTAGTGTTCATCTCTCGTGTGCTCGTCTCCCTTTTTCTACATGCACGACATCGTGAGCGTCCGTTGCCACTCGTGCACAGACTTAACATCATGAGCCTCCGTATTTTAGGGATAAACTCATAAACAAAAGCAACACATTGCAATTCAGGAATATATCACGCTCGTCTCACATTATTTCATGGCTGAATGGGCACGCCGCATGGGGAAGATGTTGTTCGTAGGGAGCGACACCATCTTTCGCAAGCAGGCATGTCCAACAGGAAACTGTGTGCAATGCTTTATATGATCGTTGCATTGTGCTCAGCTTTTCGAGGTGGGACAAAAGATCTTCGGCATGAATCAGAGATAGACCCAGTTAAGGGACATCTCTCATTTGCTCTTCTCCCACGGGCCTTAATACAACTCGTCTCTCATTTGCCCATCTCCCTTTTGCCAGAGGTGAAAAATTGGAGATGCTCCTGTTTAATGTTCGTCTCTAATGTGCTCATCTCCCTTTTGCCACTCGCACGACATCATGAGCACCTGTTGCCACTCGCGCACAGAGTTAACATCGTGAGCCTTCGTTGCAGGGATAAACAAATGCAATGACATTACAATTTAGAGAATATTTGAAACTCAATGAATTTCATAGCTCATACACATTGCATGCCGTCTAAACTACACATTTTGATTCTAAACTTGTTCCTATGAAGCTCCCATCGATCAATCTAAACGGTATCGCCCAACTTGCTCCCGATCACGTCTCTTACATTCCTTGGATCTTGAAAATATTGAGATTCTTTAAATTAACAAATGTTGAATGAGGAATGAATAACCTACGTTGTTCACTAACACAAAGTTAATAACCTTGATAAGTAGATTATAACAATCATTTTCAACATCTAGGGCATTTGGCTGATGAAGCAAATGCTGAACTTCAAGTAGTATAGTTTTGATTGTAAAACCAGACCACCACCCCTACGAAATATCAATTAAGCAACATAAGAAACTAGTTCAAATAAGTTCGACAACAATTACTAATTACTTGAGTGAAATAAGTCTATCTTACAGTATCTTGATCAAGAACCCCAAGGCAGAGTGCTTCTGAGCGATGGACATTCGGGTGGAAGGAACCATGTGGAAAGGCGCATCTTGGAGGCACCTACGGATAGCCCTCCAAGAAGGATATTGTCAGGGTGTAGTAACCACCTTCCCAGTCAGTCTATAAAGGAAATTCACTAATAAGATGACGATGGTTATATTCGTATGATTGTTATTGTTCTTCATGACTTACCCCTTCTTTACCGGGGATGATGCACTGCCACTTCAATAAATCTCCGGACTCATGCTTCGCAGAGAAACCCTGCGCAGAGAAATAGGAAATACCAAAAAGAAACAAGATAGAAAAGCAAAACTACGGTTAAGTTCATCAGTCCAATGCAGAGCTACATATATAAAATCATGTGACCGTGCACCATATGTACATACAAGGGGATGGTTCTTGTGCCACGCCAAGTGCTCCTCCTTAAATCGGGTACGCGCCAAGCCAATATCTAACCAGCCATGAAAAGTGACGGCGACGACGAGGACGAGGACGACGACGGTCATGGCGAACAGAGGCGGCGGTCGCACTGCAGTTGGTCGAACAGAGGCGGCGGCCGCACAGGAGTTGGTCAGTTAGTAAAGGAATGTTGGTCGATTAGTAAAGGAGCACCGGGGGCGAGGAGACAAGCGATATAAACGTGAGACACATGAGAATAAAGCAAGATGCGCAAGATATGAATGTGTCTCTTATATAGTTGAAAGAAAGACACGCTGCACGAGGACTTAAGAGAAATTAGTTTTAGTGGCGGTGATGCAAATATGCGTGTGACCGGCGTGCGCGACATTCTGTTTCCCCGGGGCGTTATCGATGCATCCCATCGTTCCATCAACGCGGTGGAAACCAAGTGCACCATCGTCAACTATGCATATACCTTATATAAGACGCGCCATAACCCGTCAATTCTCCAAAAACGCATCGCTCATTTTGCTTCCGTTTCTTCTTCTTCTTCTTTGTCTTCTCCGCGCCAACAACCCACCACCACCATGGCCAACGTTCTGTCTCCAAGCCCACCGAGGGAGCCACTGTGCAAGAAATTGTGCTACAGCTCCTTCGAGAGGATCAACACCGAGTAGCGCCTCCTTATGGCGCAAGAGTCATACAACAATATGTCTCGTGCCATGAGTTCCTTGAGTCTGGGTACCCTTCCAGAGTTTCCTGGATGGGTACCATCGACCACTACCTCTACAACCTCACGGGAGTGGCCGATCGTCTCAACATTTTGTTCGAGATGATGGCTCAAGTGCTCGGCGCCGAGGGACGCAGAAACCTGGTGGTGGCAATGGAGAGGAACCTTTACCGTGGGGTTGCACCGCAGGTGCAGTAGGAGCAACTGACGCAGGCGGCCCAGGCTCCTGTTTCACTAGCGCTAGAGTCACCGCTCGAGGAGGAGGAGGATTTAGTTTTTCTTTGTTTTTTTTAGTTGATGTTTTTCTTTTCTTGTTTCTTCTTGTACTTTTTTCTTGTGTTTTGTAATATATTGTGTTAATGAACGAAATTTATCTATAATCAATTGTGTGTTATGTTGTTTGAATGAATATGTTCTTGTGTGTTCAAATATGTGAATGAATGAATGTGTGGTGTGTTCATCGTGTTCCTTAGGAATCATAAGGAATAATTTGATTATTTTCTGGACAAGTGAATGAATTAGTTATCAAGTGAATGTGCTCTAAGTTTCGTGATGGTGATATCAATGACCTAAGCAAAATGGAGAAAATCACGAAGCTAAAGGAGATGTGGGGTATAGGAGACGCACTTTTCATAAAAGCGCATCTTCCTTATAGCAAAGGAGAGGGAGACGTCTAGCATAGGAGATGCACTTCGCCTCTAAGAGCGTCTCCATTTTGCATCTCCGCACAGAACTTATATAAGGCGCCATCAGTCTTTCCTCTTCTATTCGTTCGTCTTCTCCGCGCGGACAACCAACCATGGCTAACATTCCACTGCTAAGCCCATCGAGGGAGCCACCTTGCAAGAAACAGTGATGTCGCTCCCCCGAGAGGCTCAACAACAGGCTAGTCGAGATGCTATTCGATAGGCTGTTTGATTAGTTCTAGAGGCTACTCAATACGATGGCCGAGGTGCTCGGTGCCTATGGCCGCAATAATCTAGTGGCGACGATGGTGAGGAACGTTGGTCGCGAGGTTTCACCACCGGACCGAGACCAGCCGGAGCAACCGGCAAAGCAGCCGAGCAGGGCTCCTATTGCACTAGCACGGGATGGCCGCCGGAGGAGGAGGAGGAGGAGGGTGGGAGGAGGAGTAGGATTTAGGTTTTCTTTTGTTGTTTTTAGTTGATGTTGTTTTTTCTTTTCTCGCGTCTTGTACTTTTTTCTTGTGTTTTGTGATATATTGTTAATGAATGAATGTGTTATCTGTACTCATCTGTGTGATGAATACTACCTTGCGTGTTCAACTGTGAATGAATGAATGTGTTCATTGTTCATAAATGTGTTCATGTCTGTCCGTAGCCAAAGACAAAGGATACATGCTTTCTGTAAAGTTTGTCTCATTTCTTTTGAAAATAGGAGATGCTCGTCTTGCTTGTATGTTAAACCAACAGTCAGGGAGGATGGCATGTCTCAGATACCTAATTATTTGAGATGGGTTGTATAGTAACGTGTCTCCTTGTACGTTAAACCAAGCCATGTCAGATCCTCGCTGAAGCGGGCTCGTCTTGCTTAACCTTATCAGAGACGAATGTCTTTTAGCACGTAGCCCATCATTGTCTCCTATTTTGGTTTTCTACATAGTGATTACTTATTAACTGGTTGCAACTGAGTTTTACATGTTTGAGTAAGTTTCGGGTCATTTCCAGAGAATTGTTGGAAGTTTCATGGAATTCTGGAATTCAAACACTGGACTAGTCCGCAATGGTGCTGGACAAGTCCGCTCTTGCTAGAGAAGTCCGCTTTTGGAGTGGACTAGTCTGCAGTGGTCTAGGGTTTTGCGAACTTTCCTGCTAGGCATGGTTTGGTTCGAGTATGGGGTCGAAATTGAAGTGGAAAGTTGAATATAAGGAGGTTACCATAAGTGCAATGGTCCAACGATCGTAGGTTGGGCGTAGAACGTGAATTCGACGGCTAGATCCGTTGAACAACGAATCAGTGGTGAGAACTAGACGAAGATCATTGATGATGAAGAGTTGGTGAAGAAGAACGTAGCAGCGACAAAGATCTAGCTAGTTCATCCCTCTTCTTCCTTCCTCCTCTCCTTCTCCTTCCTTCTCTTCCTTGCGGCTAGAGCTTCCTCCATCAAACGGCAGCTCACGACGCAATGGCAGGGCATTGGGGGTTTCCTCACGTGGCAGGGGTTAGAGGAGATATTTGATCGTTTATATAGGAGAGGAGTTGTGGGGTTTGTGGTGGAACCCCATTCGGACTCGATGGGGATGGGTTGGGGCCTTGGTGGGGTACCACTCGGGCTCCAAGGGGGCGGGGCACGACATTCTAGCACTACAGGAAACCCGACGAATTGCGACGGCCAGAAACAATTTGCCATGGCTTTCCTTATTTGCGACGGTTTCTGGCAGTCGCAAATAAGTCATCGCAATTAAGGCTATTTGCAATGGCCACCGTCGCAAATAACCTTATTTGCGACGGCTCGAAGCAGCCATCGCAAGTTATTGCCAGGGGCTAGTGGGCCCCACAACAATATTTGCGACGGTCGGGCCGTTGCAATTAAAGCTTATTTGCAATGGCCTGGCCGTCGCAAATAAGTGACGCTATTTGCAACGGTCGGGCCATCGCAAAAAAGTTCAGCAGGCAAGGCCCACGTGTCCTCCTCCGGGACCCATGCCGCTATTTGCGACGGTTGGGCCGTCGCAAATAGCAGTGGCTTAATTGCGACGGCCCGGAACATTATTTGTGACGGTACTGTATAAAAAGCTGTCGCAAATAAGGTTTTTATTTTAAAAAAAAAATAGAAAATACTACCTAGCTCGATGGCCTGAATCACAGAATAGAAACAATATATCACACACAAACATCATCACAATCACAAACTAACATTCTCGATACATCTCACATCGTCATCAACAAAGCAAACAAGGGCTCACTCGCCCGTCTGACCTCCATAGCCACCTCCGAAGTCGAAGTCATCGTCGCGCCTCATTCCAGGTTGCGGTAGCCACGGCGACGGCATTTGTGCTGCCGTCGCGGATCCCTGCAATTAATGAAACTTAGAGTTAGAATATAAATGCATCAACATCTCTCACCCTCCCTTCCTCTCCCTCTATCTTCATCTGGATCCCCCTCTCTTCCTCTCTCTTTTCATTTCTCTCTTTCTCTCTCCCTCTATCTTTCTCTCTCACTCTATCTCTCTATTGCTATCCCTTTCCATCTATCTTCCTCCCTCTATCTCCATCTACATCTCCCTCCCTCTATCTTCCCCTCCCTCTATCTCCATCTACACCTTCTTCTCTCTCTTCATTCCTCTCCTACTCTATCTAACTATCTTTCACTCTTTCTTCTGTCTCTCTCTTTCTTCTATCTCTCTCTTTCTTGTATCTCAATCTTTTGCAACAGATCTAACTATCCCCCTCTTTCTTCTATCTCAATCTTTTTACGCCGGAGAAGAAGGATTACATAGAAAATTACCCGACCCGCAGAAGAAGGATCGCCTGGAAGGACCGATGGTAGTACCGGTAGCTAGATCCCCAGACCTTGCGCCCGAGCCATGGCCTGTCATTACAAACATTAAATGCTATCTATTAGTAAGTCATTTACGCTAAATTAATGAGAACTTTAGTTTTTATTTTGTTACCTCCATTGATGCCCGCATCTGCGCCAATGCTGCTGCCTGGGTTTGGATCGTGGCCTCCATCGCGATCCTTTGGCATTCCGCCTCCTCCTGTCGCCTGAAGAGGGACTGCATCTCAATATCACTCTGCGAGGCGCGACGACCAGTCATGCTCACCGAAGAAGCCTGCGTGGAGCTGCCTCTCTTAGGTCTCCCCGCCCTCGAGTCGACAACTCCGTAAAATATGGCGAGCCTATAAAAAAGAGAGTCAGTAATATGAAATTGAAATATCTTGAATACTTTGAGTTGAAAATGATAAAATGACTTGTAAACTCACCTTCCCTGTGCTTTTCCACCATCGCTTGCATACGCGGCTTGAGGATCGATTGGTTGACGTTCCCAATTGAAATCTTCGCCTTGTATCTTCCTAGCCTCCTCCACATACTTAGCCTGCAAAACAAGAAAACCGTGTAAGTTCAACAATCTATATAGTTATATTTAATATGAATGATTTCTAAACTTACCAATCACTCGGCTGCAGCCTGACAGCACCCCGTCGGCTGAGAAGGGTCCCTGTGACCTCTCTTCCAGATCTGAGCAGGGGTCGGTGGCACCCCCGTCTCGCGCTCCTATCAATACGTGTTAGTACGAACAATATATTATAAATATATAAACATAATTTACATACACTTGCCATGCGTTTAGCTAATAGAAAGTGGTTATCTTGCCCGTTCGTGCTCTTCCCCTCGACCCCTCTGCACTCTCGAGCCTTCTCGGACTTAGCTTTAAACTCATCAATAGCCCAGTAGCGACCAAGAGCCCGAAATGCATCGGTCCGACCCTGCAACCAGCTCACGTGGCCCTGCACATAGTTGGAAGTCGTTAAAAATACCATCGAGTAAATTATCAGAAAAAAATACTTACTACACCCCACGTACCTGCGCGTACTCCTCCTCTGCCAGGTGCCTCTCGCTCTGTTGCCAGAAGTGTAGCACGTGCTGCTGGTTCGCCTTCAAGTGCTCATTAATAATTTGAACACGGGTGTTTGACAAAGCTTGTTGAAGTGCCTTGGCAGCGTTATAGTGAAACACTCGCCTCGCATCCTCAAACAGGCGATGGTCGTTCGGGTCCTCTAAAGTATATCTTGCCTGCAATAAAGAATATATTGAAGAGATGTTGATTAAAAGAGTTTAAGAGTTAAAACTTATAAACTATTTTTAACATACTTACCATAAATATGGCCCATATAACCTCCTGAAGGTTGCCGTGCTCCTAGTGATGGACGTGTGCGTAGTCCTCCCATGGAAGAGCAGGCACCCCGTCGATGACCCCGGGATAGTGCAAACGCACTAAGGACCCGAGGACACCGTTCACCGGTCTTTGGTGTCTCTCATCGGTGAAAGACATGTCGTCCCAAACCCTACAAGATATTTATTGATTGATTACTTAATTAACCAAAATAAACTAAAATTGAACACTATAATTTTTATTACCTGTCTCCGACTGGACGAATCATGATCTTCTGTGAAGGGACTGCAGGAGGACTGACAAAGTGAGTCCTCCTCGTCCTTCGCGTCTGCTGGGGCGCCACGGCAGTTGACCCAGGCGGCTCCTCACCAGCCGAGTCAAAGGCCTTAGGAATAGAAGGATCGCCAGTCGGGGGCTGGCTGGCCGAGGGCTGGCTCGCTGAGGGCTGGCTGGCCGAGGGCTGGATCACGGAAGGGTAGCCAAGGTCAACTGGCTCCGCAGCCTCTAAGTTAGCCGGTGAGGACTACAACATTCAAATGATTCATAAGTAAGATTAATGTGAAATTGAAATTAAAGAATTTGTTAAAAGCGAGTGAAATTTACATGTGACGATGCTCTAGAGCTGCTCAGAACGTGCCCCAGCAGCTGAGAGCATCTGATCCCAGTCGACGAGGCACCAGAGGAAGCGTCCTCAGGTCTAGAGGGGTAGAACCCCCTCGTCGGCGGCACCTTCGTACCCTTCTTTGACGCCATCTTGTTTTAATTAGATAATCAGTAAATATGCAAATAAAATATACAAAATTCATGTTACTATCTTCAAGAAAACATTACTTGTAATCACTTTCAAAATTCATCAACATCATTATCATGTGCCGGTAAATTCATGTGTCTATAATCACTTTCAAAATTCAAAATTCATGTGTTAACATTTACGGCTTGTTTCAGGCTAGCTGTGTAACCATTTGTGAATTTCAAAGTTCTCATCCATTTCATAACTTCTTTCTTTTCTTTCGATTGAAGTCAGAAAGATGCTCGTGGCTTTCCACCACTTTCAGAGATTTCAAGAGTTGGACGGTGACAAATATCTGCCAAATCTAGTCTAGCTTTATAATTGTCTTTCGTTTTGCCAGGCATATCCATGCAAGTGCTTATGATTCATTCGCTCATGTTACGCTCCTGATGCATGACATCAATGTTGTGCATTAGAATCAACGACTTCACATACGATAGCTCCCAAAGTCCACATATGTGAGTCCAATTGTGTTCCTCTCCATAACCTACAAAATATCCAGGACGACCTTCATCAGGCACTAGTTTGTCCAACATATCAGAAATTTTTGACCCGTTGAGACGCTTTTGTGCCCTTTAGTGACAATCGTGTTCTTTCGAAAGACATGCCTCTACTGCCTAAATATATGATTCGAGGACAGCCAACGTCTGTGACAATCGAATTAAGATATTTTGCCTCCATGAGTTAGTCGAAATCAATCCGTGTCCGAAGCACATATCGGACACGTTAGACGACCGTGAGTGCTCCATCCAGAAAACATGTTGTATGCCGGCAAATAATGGATGGACCACAATAAGCAGCTCAAAGGTTGAATTTCTACTTCTTGTATCTGTCGTACGCTTCGACTCCTCTCCACAAGACTTTCAATTCTTCGATCAGCGGTTTTAACATCACGTTGAGACGTGACCCGGGATGATCAGGTCCAGGTACAATGAGGTTGAGAAACATGAACTCGTTCTTCATACAAAAAGCAGGTGGCAGGTTGTACGGAATGACAAAGACGAGCCAACATGAGTAAGGTGTTGCTTTCATACTGAATGGTGAGAATTTGTCTGTCGCTAATCCGATGCGAACATTCCTCGCATCACGAGAAAAGTCTGGATCAAAACGGTCTAGCGCCTTCCTTGCATCACCGTCGGACGGATGCGTCAAGAATTCTTTGTTCTCACGTTTACCTTCTTTGTGTCGTCTCATGTGTCTTGCGATTCTTTTGGAAAGAAACATCCGCTTCAACCGAGGTGTCACAGGCAAGTAACAAAACTGCTTATGTGCGACATCTGTCATCACATTATCACCATCGTCATTAACAACTTTGACGTACCTTTATTTACCACATTTCAAGCACATCTTCTCATTGGCGTGCTCTTTCCAGAACAGCATGCAGTCTGGGCACACATCAATTTTCTCATAATTCATACTGAGACCAGATATCTTGATCTTTGAATGATACATATCGGCCGGCACATTGTGAGGTTGTGGAAGGATATCGCAGATCAATTTCATGAGATCATTGTAGCAGGTGATTGAAAAAAAGTACTTGGACTTAATTGCCATAAATCTGGTCAAAAAAGCAAGTACGGTCACAACCGTTTGTTCATGCAACGGCTCTTGTGATTTCTTCAACTCCTCGAAGAACTTCTCTGCCTCATTTGTAAGAGGATCCTCCACTTCTAGAGCTTCTAGCATCTCATCCATCCTATCAACCTCTGTTATATCATCATCCTCATCCACTTCGGCTATTACTCGAGAATTAGTCTCGCCATGAAATATCCACACTTCATAATGTGGAGAGAAACCATTTTGACATAAGTGAAACGAAAGCTCCAATCCTCTCAAAAACTTGGTGTTCCGATATTTTGTACATGGGCACCGCACCATATCATCCGCTGACAACGAAAATGCTCGATCCAAAAATTGATCTAACTTGATAAACCACTCATCCAAGTGACCACCAGTTCTGCTCTTCCAGCCAGTATACATACAACTGCGGTCTTCACCCATGTTTGGCTCTGCGGTTTAACGTGAAAGAAATTGCCGTTAATGTATTGTTGTGTTATGTCACAACCCTACCACCTAGGCAGATAGATCATAAACCCACCCAAGAGTGACTGAGCGGAGCGTGCTCGTGACAAGACGCGTGATCAGGATTCGAACAAAATTTTGGCAGCATAACCCGCTGTTCTCCACTGCACGCCCAAAAATGGTGCAGTAGAGAACAACAGGGTTACGGCGCCAAAATCTCGTCCAAATCCGGACCTGCATCTCGTCACAAGCTACGCCCCCTCGGTCACTCCGAGGCTGTCCAAAAAGGGACAATTCCGAACCTGCACGTCTCACATGCCAATGGTATGTGAGACGTGCCGATCCGAAGCGGGTAATACATTGCTATAGGTTACGTTGCTCATTTTCATTTTGAGGTCATTTAAGAGAGAGGAAAGAACTAGAGAAAGAGTGAGAGGAAAGTTGGTCTTAGATGACAATTCCACATCCATTTCCACTGTCCACGCAATCGCGGGTCATTGACGTCCTTACCAACCCGTTTGTTTCCATGTCGCCTTGACGCATACAGTACCACTACTATGGTCTATACGGCACGATCACACTGATTGTGTGTCTTGCCCTTCCGAGTTGGTCCGAGCCGGACCAAAACCACTTTATTTACATATATTAAGTAGTCACTCAAAAACATTAAATATCAATACACAATAAGCACCAATAAAAAAATAAATATCAAACAATAGACAATATGTTATATGAGCATGTGTATGATCATTGGCAATGAAGTAGCAATGTAGCAGGATTATTTAAACATAACAAGCAATGTATGATCATATATGAGCATGTATATGAGCATGCACAATTTAAAACATTTCATCATCTAAACATAACTAGCAATAAAGTAGGATCATCTAAACATTACCACATTGCATCATCTAAACATTGCATCATCTAAACATTCCATCATGCATTCCCAAATAAAACTTGAAAATTTAAACATTGCATCAAACGTCCATCATCTAAACATTCCATCATTCAAACGTCCATCATACATTCCCATACCTAGTCGGCGGCGTTGGAGGAGGCGCCGTTGGAGGAGGTCGCCGGCCGGCGGTGTCCGAGGGACGGCGAGGGGGCAGGGCCGCGGTGGGGCGGCGCTGCGGGGCGGCCGGAGGGCCCGGTGGGCACAGGGCCGGAGGCGAGAGCAGGTCAGAGGCTGGAGCAGGGCGGTAGGCGGGGAGTGGCTGGGGATGGGAGCAGGGGCGGAGGCCGGAGGGGCCATTGGGGGCAGGGCCGGGGGCGAGAGCAGGGGCGGTGCTGCGCGCAGGGCTGCGACGCAGCTCAGGGTCGGGGCGGCGCCGCGGTCGTGGCACCGGGGCTGGAAGCAGGGGCGGCAGCGGGGCGGCGACGGTGGGGTGGCGGGCCGGCGGCGGGGTGGCGACAGCGGGCAGGCGGCGGGGCGCTGCACTGCGGCGGGCAGACGGCGGGGCGCGGCGGGGTGGCGGGGCTGTGGAGTTGAGTGGACATGAGTGAACCATCGGGGTCGGCATAAAAGACCTTGTTTGCGATGGCCTCCTAAATTGTGACGGCCCCACCATATGGCAGTCACAGTTAATTTTACTTGCAACGGCCTTTTTAGCAGCCGTCGCAACTAAGCATTTATTTGCGACGGCTTTCTTAGTTGTGACGGCCCTAGGGTCGGCCGTCACAAATAAGTGGTTATTTGCGATGGCACTAGGGCTGGTCGTCGCAAATAAGATGTTATTTGCGACAGCCACATTATTTATCTATTTGCGACGGCTGGCCGTCACAAATAAATCCAGCCGTCACAAATGATCACATTTCCTGTAGTGGGTACAATCCAAACATGGGATGTTCATATATCAAATGTGATAACAGATATGTTGAAGAAATCGCAACCTCCATGCAAGCTGAAGTGTCCAAATAAGTCAGCAAGAGTCCCAAGTCAATGTAATACGAGTGTGTGCGTTGGTTAGAGAATAAACACGTCCGGTAGCTAGAGATAAAGTTGTTTAGTTAAGATCTTTCGGTTGTACATAGGAGGATGTTTATTTCTTATGGTAACCGAGTTTGTACCTGACAATTCTGCCCCCCTATGTAATGAACACGTAACCCAGGTGATCCTTGTGTTTGAGGAGCCTGGTTCACCCATAGAACCGAAATCTAACAGCGTCGTGGTTGTCTCGGCCGCTATTGATGGCATCTAGTGGGTCTAGTGGATGTCCTTGTCGTTGGGCTGGTTCTGGTTCCTTATTAAACCTGTGAGGCTCTGTTTGAAATGCAGGAGTGAAACACATAGGAATGAGAAAAAAAATGAAGGAACAGAGAAAACACAGGAATGAGAAAAACGAGAAAATCGTAGGCATGAAAAGCAAAGGAATTGCCGTTTGGATTGCAGGAATTTATAACACCAGGATTAGCAAATTGAAGAAGGTTTAGAACAAAATTCTTAATTTATAACACAATTGAGAGTGGAAATATGCTCATGTGTGTAGGATCGAATAGAACGTGAAAAGCTACCAGAGGGGGGGTGAATGGTAGATTTAAGAATCTTACGTTGCGGAAACAATTAAGTCCCAACCCCTTCGGCAGAAAAACGATCTGTTAGAGAATTCATGTGTGAAACTAATCTAAATGTGTTTCACCAAGAAAAAAGTTATATATATCATAGAGAATCAAGTCATGAAGAAAACGCAAGAAGAATCACTCAAATCCGTCGAGAGATACTCAAGTTATGATCGAAAGATCGAACAAGGGTCAATCTGTCCTACCCGAGAAAAACAATTCTAGAATGCTGCAAAGAAACTCGTGTAGATCATAAACCACAGATTCAATGCATATGAAATTTTGATAGATGATATATAATCATGTTGTGAAGACAACCCAAAAAGAATCACGTCAATTGAATCTGTAAAACTTGAGTTATGATAAAACAACCGACGACAGATAGTGCTGTCCAGAAACTCGACGAGTAAAACTTGTCTGGAACAAGTCGGACGAACAAGGCACAAAAGTTCCTTCAAACTACGAATTTCATTCAATAGAACACAAGAGGAACAGCCCCAAAGTCGTGCACCACGAGCTCTGTCCTCCGTTGCTTATACAACCAGCCCTTAGGTCAACCCAACCTCAACTAGGACTTTAATCCTACTCAGATCACGAATCGAAACATTCCATAACTGCTTAGGACTCTTCTATACGCAGATAGAAGCAATCTTAAGACTTCCAAACACCTTAGGAACATATCCCACATTCCTAAAATAACTCAAATTCGTGACCCACACGATATCCTATCATAAACAACTCGAATCATTCCATATTTGAGTCAAACAAGACTCAGCCGCAGCTTGAGTCCATAACCATGTCGGTTGGACCTTTCTGACCAATTCTTTACGTCCACATCTCTTAAACACGCCTTGGAACCATGCAGCCACGTCCATGCACTCCATGCACACGTGCAAACATCTTCCAACGACGTCCGGAATACCTTCATATGCATTGTTCTTAATTAAAACATGTTGCGCAACCCCCCGATCAACTCAACCACAATTCCTCCTGAACATTGTTGTTGAACCTCACATTCTCCCTAAGACTAGTTCAATGGATCCTGTCACCAGTCATGTCTTAAACTCAAGCAACACATGCACATGAAAAAACAACCAATCCATACGAGCCCAAGTTCGCGACTTCACTGAAATCAGTCCCGGACACAACACCTTACGTGAGCACCTCACATAAGCATGTTGCAAAACATAGCAAAACGATATCAGCCATATCAACAAAAATGCACCAAAAACTTAGTAAAAGAATACTAAGCAAACTTTCCAACAATATAAAGCATGTTCGAAACATTTCACATTAAAAGCCGGAACATTGCGATCAAGCTCCGAACCTAGACAAAGCTAACCGGAGCTTGAGCTGGAGCTTACCAAAGCTAGTACAACCTAGCGCCAGAGCATACCAAAGCTAGTACAACCTAGCGCCGGATCTTACTAAAGCTAGTACAACCTAGCGCCGGAGCTTACCAAAGTTAGTACAACCTACCCCCGGAGCTTACCAAAACTAGTCGGAACTAGTCATCCCAAAAGTCAGAGCTAGAAAAACATGTCGGAGCTAACCAACATAAGTCGAATATAGCAAAACATATTGGAGATTAACAAAGACATGCCGGAGCTATCAAAGACATGCCGGACCTAAAGACAAAGCTCACTGGGGCTACCCAAAAACATGTCGGATCCAGACAAAGAAGGTCGGACATATTGTCGGACCTTGCAGAAGCTCGGAGCTATAGTCGGATTGCTAAAAAGATGTTATGGCAGCATTCAAAACTTTTATCATCAAAGCCCATGTATTCAGTACAAACCAATGTATTCAGCACACATAGGTCTCACAATGTGTCATATAATTACGTGTATCTAGCAATTTAATACAAGTATCTTGCGAAGCCCACTTGTACGTGCAGCACTACCGTCTACTCTCTCCATACCAAATTACTTTTCACTCTCTAGTTTATTTTTGAACTAGAGAGTCACAAATAATTTGAGGAGCACGGAATATATGTCTAATCAATAATTCACGAGAGGTAAAAATGCAAGCCATCACATGACAGCAGGAACGCACGCAGTGAGCCAAATATTTCCTTTGTTTTGGGTTTGTTTCCTGTGATTTGCACATCCTCAGATTCTTTTCTCTTGAAAGAAAGCAATGATTCCTCTCTTCCAAACGATGCTACACCATTCCTTTCCTTACAAACAATTTTCTGTAAATTTCCTTTGAAAATCCAATGATCCAAATGGGGCCTAAATGGTTTGGTTGGAACCGATTTTCAAGGCTTCGTTTGAATGCAAGAAACGTTTTTTATTCTGGATAGAATTACTTAAAACTGCTCCAAACGGTAAAAAGTGAAATGTTTCGGAAGGAGAAACACATTGAAACCATACACTTTTTTGAACTAAGAAGGTGAAACATATGAAAAGGTGTTCCACACATTGGAATGCTTCAGTCAATCATAAGTCATGCCCAGGTTCTAGAAAAATTAAAAAATTTGCCACTATGTGTGTGGCTTATCGCTTCGCGCTCTGAAAGAAAAATCTCCAATCCTCAAGCACAACATATACACAGAATTTCACTCCAACCCGCAGTCACCTCCGAAGACGTGCTACCCATCGCTGGCATCCGAAGCTGCTTTTCTCCATCGTTTTGAACTATTGCCAAAAACTGGTAGTATTTGTGGTGTTGAGAGGAAGTGGATTCATTGATTGAGCGATGTTCAAGACTGTTGTCTCTACAGATATAATACACATATTATATTTGCATAAAAATGAATAAATTCACCTATGTTCCATGTGACTCCTTCTATCTAATAAAATCATACAACAATCAAGGATATTTGGGTCAATTCATGTTTGGTTCCTTTACACTGAATCTGGAATAAAAAAAACTAGTCAAACGTTTCTAAAGTAATTTAGTTTCAAGTTGAGAATCATTTGTACATTGAAACTGAAACTTTCTGATTCCGGGTGAATCTAGAATTGTACCAAACGGAACCTAAACTTCAGTTTCTTTTAATTTGAATGGTTTCAAATGGGCCAAAATAGAATGAGTTGGATTGGTTTGGTTTTAATACAAATGGTTTGGATTCAATTTGATTTGGACCCAAACATACAGTTTTGAACGGTTCCACGTTTGGGCTTTGGACTGGTTTCCCATAGCTGTTTTGACACCTATTCTCCTGACTCCACCCGTCCACCTACTGACTCGACTCCAATCTTCTCAGTTGTTTGAAGGGAACTTAGCCACCGCCTCCTCCGTCAGTTCTTCTTCGGCGCCTCTTCATCCAAACCATGGAACAATGTTGTCCATGACTCTTCAACACACCTTGGAACAATGTTGCTATGTCTATGCAATGTGCAAACACTTTCTAGAATGTCCATGATATCTTCCTATACATTGTTCTTGACTCAAACATGCTGCGCGACCTCCCGGATCGACTCAACCACAATTCATCCCGAACTTAGTTGTTAAACCTCTTCTTCTCCAAAAGATCAGTTCAAGGATCGTCATCACCAGCAATGTCTTGACCTCAAGCAACACCTGCACATGAACAAACGAGCAACTTTTCTCGAGCTTAGGTCCACGACTTGACTTATATTATTTCGATAACCACAACACATTATGTCAGCACCTCATATAAGCATGTTGCACAACTTCACGAAATAGCCAAAACACATCAAAACTCAGTATAGAAGTACTAGGAGACCTTTCCAAAAGGCAAAAGTATGTTTTATATTTCAAATAAAAATTATATACCAAAAACTTAGTATGTAAATACCAAGCATACTTTCCATAAATGAAAAATAATTAGACAAATCAGAGATTGGCAACCGCTTGGTGTGAGAGCGTGAGAGCTAGAGAGCTTCCTACCGGCTGCCTTTCCGGTGTCGGTGGCCTCCCACGCCCACCGTGCCTGTAACTCCGACGACGGTGTCCATCTCCTCCTCTTTTCCGGCAACTATTCTCTTTTGCCTTAACCCGACTCTCTTTCTTATGATTGTCACTGTTCTCTATTTTCCCAATCATTTTGTGACATCATATCAGTGCGCCTGCTATTCTGATTGTGGGACCATATAGTCTATCTTTATCAAACAAGTCTATTCCTTTTGGGATATTCATGGAGTTGGAACATCGCCATATGCTGAGCAAACATGGTTTCTCTGTGCGATTGCAGCTACAACAAGAGGTACATCTTCAACTGGGCAGAACAATTAACCACACTTCCCCTAGTTGAAAGTTATCCTTTGCTTTGATTGTGGTGTTCAATCGCTTTTCCTTCTGTTTAACAGAACATTCAGTTGCACTTATGCATCAAAGTTGCTTGTGGAGATTCTCATACTTTTCAGGTTCAATTCATGAAGATAAGCATTTTATGTTTATTGTCTTCTCCGAAGCAGTGTGGGTTTCTGCTTCCTTTGTTCTATCAGAGGATTATCATTGCCAGCTTACGATTTGTCTTTCCATCTCTGGATAGATGGCGGCCTGAGAAGGAAATTGGACTACCTGAATTTGCTTAAAGAAGAACAAGCTGCTTGGATTTCAGTCACTTTGAATCATCAAGATAAAATGCAGTGCAAGAAGGTTGTCCCTAAGGGCTTGAATCCTTCTGGTAATTTAAGCAAAGATAGTAAATTACATAGCATTGTAAAGCTGTTGCTGACAAGGTTGTCACGAGAGATTTCACTATAAAACTTGTTAAGTTTATTTTTAAAATCTTTCCTCAAGAATTACCCCGTTTCAAAACTTCTAGTCTTTTGCCAACCTCCTTTGGAGTTGCCAAAGTTACTTAGAAGCAACAGGTCTATCTTACGTCGGAGGGAAGTGATAACCCAATTTCTCATGCCTTTCAAATTTTAAAAAAAGATCTTCGGATTAATGAGTGATATCATTCCTTGAGAGTGGGGAAACTCAATATCGCGTCACAGGTGCAAAACCTCTCTCCTATGAAAAGGGCAACATTCCCAAGTGTTAGTTGCTCTCAATGCTTGGCATCGGGCCATCAGGCTAAAGACTGCATGGGCAAAATCCGCTGTAGATTTTGTTTTAAATATGATCATAAGGCCAAACTCTGTTTGCAAAGGAGAAAAATGGTGGAAAACGATGGATCCCTATTCTTTCCCCTAGGCCTCAGACTAGAGAATTGAACCATCTCTCGGGTAATGATACCACAGCTTTGGAACTGTCACATCTTCCATCTTCCGGAGTAGTTGTTGGGATCAGATCCGATGAGGCAATCGGCCCTTTTACTTTTTTAGCCAACGCAGGTAACTTCACGACAGTACTTCATTCTCAGAAGGCTGATCCTCACTGGTGGATTTTGATTGTCAACAAGCAATCGATAATGGCCAACTTTGCTATCAACGTGATGTGCTATCAGTCAGCGTTGTTCAACTATGAAGATGGACGTAGGAACCGCAAGTCAAGAGTGGTCTACTACTTCTCAAGAGATCTAGTGAAGTAACGAAGATCTTCTTATGGCGGTCTCTAATGAGGTTCTAACTTCGGGTCAACAACATTTTCTTTTGCTTTCTATTGCTACTTACATTGAAGATACACTCTACAAGCATGTCTCTAGTTTCGGTCTGCACCCTTTTGGTATTGGGATGTTTAGAGTGAGTGATCCTTGTCAACGAGATTCGACCATTCTTGTAATCCACATTGGATTGGGGATCACTTCTGTTGGTTCGTTAAGAATGTTGAGGCTCAAATCATCATAGGTCGGTGTTCACTAAGAGGTGTTGGGTTATGATGTTGGGTTTCCCTTAGGATCTGCGTGAGTAAAAGTTCCAGAGAGTTTTAAATGGTGTTTAAGTTTGATTTCCTCAAATGATGCCCTCAATCACTCATATGTGGTAAGTGGAATTTTTTTTCCTCAAGGCAATGCCTTTCTCGTCCTACATCTAAATAAGGCTTATATGTGGAGCTTGGTAGGGAACAAGAGTAGACATATTTGCAACACATACATTGTTAAGTCAAAAGAGTAAGCCTTAAGAGGAAACATATCATACTTTTGATCAAGATTGTGCAAGTGTGATGGAGTATTTGTGGAGTGAAAATATGAAGGTAACTCATTTTTGTGGACTCTCTTTATTGTGAGGATGAAACATGGCTACTTATTTTCTTTTTCTCTCTTGTTTTTTTCTCATGCTCTTGTACATGAACATGTATTTTTCTTTTTGTTTTTTCTTTTCTTGTAGCCATGTCTTCTAGTCCTCTTTTTTTATCAATTATTTTGAGAGAGTGTTATGCATTAAAAATATGGAGTATCTTTTGATGGTGGAGTGGTATGATGGAATTTTGGTAACTTCTAGTGAAAGCATCTAGGCCCCATGAGGTACGGTTTCGGTGATTAATGACAACCATTCGATATTACTAATGAATTTGTGAATGCAAGGTCTCGATGACACTCAATCAAATGAAATCAAAATTACATTGGAGACCCATATAAAATCAACAAATGAGATCAAATCAACATATGATGACAAGAAGTGAAAGCTCTAACTTGATATCATTCCATGCTTGAAGACAATCAAAACAACACTTCAAACAAGTGTCAAAGAGGTCACAAGTTCAAAATTCCAAAAGAACAACTCAAAACAACTCGAAGTCAACAAGATTGAACACACCGGATCAACCGACGCTATATGAGTTGACTACATCGGTCAAGTTTGTTCTATTGAAGAAGAAGACCTCAGACAAATGCACTCACCGGATCATCCGATGTGAGTGGCTCAGCGACATCGGTCCATCATCACAGAATGCAATACCATTGGACCAAGTGAAGCACCGGATCATCCGATGTGCAGAAGACATACATCGGTCGATTACTCCAGTATGCCTCAAGATCAAGCAAAACTCTGGAGAAAGAGTCACCGGACCATCCGATGAGAAGACAAATCAACATCGGTCTAACAACGGTCATATCTGACACAGTGACATCAGCTAAATTGGCTTCGACCGATGTTAACTGAAGGGGAGACATCGGATCATCCGGTGTTCGCAGACAAGTGATATCAGCCTACTTTTCCAACGGCTATCTCGTGGAGGCTGGCTATTTATACCCCTTCAACCTGTCAAATCGAAAAGACTTGAAGCCCAGACATACTCTACACATCCTAGAGCATTCAAGCAAGAGAGCTACCACTTTCACATCATTTGTTCATCTTTTGTACACCAAGAAATAGGCTAGAACTAGCTAGAGATAGTGCTTGGGTGCCTCCATTCTTGGTGATTGGAGTCTCTAGTTTAGTGAGAGCCCAAAGGGAGTGACCCTTGGTGTATGCAACTTCCGGAGCTTGCCAAGTGGATTGTGGAAGCCCGGAGGATCCCAAAAGTGTACAAGGCTTGAGCTCCACCTTGCCAAGGTTGGCGAACGGAGAAGAATAGTGAAGAAGCCCCTAGTCTCGGTGACTTGGGAGTGGCAAAACCCTTCGGTGGGTGTCACAACGTGGACGTAGGAAGATCCTTGTGATCTTACCGAACCACGGGATAAACTCCGTGTCCCTTGAGCATTTGCATCCCTCTCCCTTTTTACTCTTATGCAATCTTCATTCCGCAACTTTAAATTATATTGATTGCATAGTTTAATTGCATAGGGAATTGGGCTTTAAGTTGTTAAAGTGTTTAATTGTCTTAAAATTTGAAAGAAAGCCCAATTCACCCCCCCCCTCTTGGGCATTTCGATCCTTACAATTGGTATCAGAGCCTTGTTGCTCATTGGATCATTCTAGCTTCACCGCTAGAGAGCTTAAATGGCCAAGAATGGGGGTTCGGTTCCTATCTTCGAGGGCAAGAACTTTGCCTATTGGAAAGCACGCATGCGTGCCTACCTAGAGGCCATTGCTCCCGAAGTGTGGGAAGCGACCCATGCGGGATTTGGTGATCTTAACTATGTTGGTGATCAAATTAAATGGGATGCTAGAGCTAGAAATGCCATTTATGAATGCATTAGTCAAGATGTATTTGCAAGAATAGCTAGTAAAGAAAAAGCTTGTGATATTTGGGCATGTCTAATTGAAATTCATGAGGGTTCCTCTCGTGTTAAAGAACTTAAATATCACATGCTTAAAGCAAAATATGATGAATTTAAAATGCTTCCTCATGAAAATGTTAATGAAATGTTTTCACGCTTAAATGTTCTTATTGAGGAAATTAATGCTCTTGACATTGCGTCTCTTGGCAAGGGACTTATCAACCGAAAGATCCTCATGCTCCTTCCCAAGCCTAAGTACAACATTATCAACTCCATGCTCCAAAAGGAATCACTTGACAACATTGAAGTTTCGGAGCTCATTGGAGAAATACACGCTCATGAGATGAGTGTACTTGGGATGATGGAGAGTTCATCCTCTACAAGGACAATTGCTCTCAAGGCTTTCAAGAAAACGAAGAAAATAATGAAGCCTAGTTCAAGCAAAGGAGAGCAAACATCAAGTGAAGATGATGATGATGAGCTTGCTTCAATGATGAGAAAATTCTCCCGCTTGAACTCCAAGATTGCCAAGAAGGGATACACTTTTGATCCCAACAAGAGAGCCTTCCTCCCCAAGAAAGAAAGTAGCAAAATTTGCTATAATTGTGGTGAACAAGGCCACATCTCCTACGATTGTCCAAAACCGTACAAGAGAAGGGAGAACCACAAGAGCAAGCATCACATGCTTGAAGATAGCGAGGATGAAGAAGAAGAGGTCAAGCCCAAGGCAAGAACGTTTGGAAAGAAGAAATTTGACAAAGGCAAAAAGTCAAAATTCTTTCCAAAGAAAAGACAAGGACCTCAAAAGGTGTTCATGTGTGAGGGGAATGAATGGATCACCGACGAAGAGTCAAGTGAAGAAGAGAGTGAAGAAGAAGAAGAAAACTTGGCCGGACTTGCCATTACCAACAAAGATGATTCACCTCTTCCTCCACCTCCTATGTGCCTCATGGCAAAAGGTAACTTTGAGGTATGTGACGACTCTAGTGATGATGAACTTTCCCCCGATGAATTAACTTCATTAATAAATGAATATCACACCATCATTAAAAGGGAAAAGAACCAAGTCAAGGCACTAGAACAAGCTCATGCTAAACTTGAAAATGCTAACCTTGATTTGCTTGGCAAGTATGAAAGCATACTTAAAGAGCATGACACGCTCAAAACCTATGTCAAGCAAATTGAAGAAGATAAGGCTAAAATTGAGCTAGATAATCATAAGCTTGGCTTAGTTCATCAAACGCTCTCCGATAAGCACAATGGGTTAGTTCAAGAGCATCATGCACTAAATCTCTCTTATGAAGCCATTGAACTAAAATTAAAAAATAAGGAGAAAGAAACTATTGATGGCAAGGTACCCAGTATTTCAAATGCTACTAATGCTTTCCATGAGTCTTTGCCCATGAAAGAAAATGCTAGGGAGAAGGAGTTGATGGAGGAGATTGAAAGTCTCCGCACAAGCTTAGCAAGACTATCCAAGGGAGAAGACAAACATAAAGAAATCCTCTTCCATCAAGCAAAGGGCTTCAACAAGAAAGGACTTGGATCCTTCCCGGTGCCCAACAAAGGAAAGGTGCCCTCACCGGAGCTCAAAACAAGCTTCATCAAGGAAGTTGGTTCCTATTGCCAACATTGCAAGGTCACCGGTCACCATACAAGGGAGTGCCCTCTACCTAACCGACCTTCTCCAAAATTGCCGACTAACTATACATCTACCTTTGAGAATCACTATTATTTGTTGAGCAAAGTAGGTGCTAAGGTGAAGGCAAAGTTCATTGGCATGAACATAAAGGGGATGAAAGGGAAGCTCCCCAAGCAACTTTGGGTCCCAAAAACACTTGTATCACATATACAAGGACCAAAGCTAGCTTGGGTGCCTAAAGTCAAGAACACGTGACCGTCCACGAGGTGACTTCAAGAGGGGACCTCCACCATCAAAGAAAATCTACCAAGAACCTCTTGAAGAAAGTGAGAATGGGAGCCCAACGCGGATATGGACGGTAACCCTATTGTCAAATCAAATTACCATTCCATAAATAGTCTATTGATGTATCTTTCCGCATCTAGGCCCCATATCATGTTAAATGAATGCTTGTATGATTATGTGCCTCTCCTTTGTGACAATGCAAGTGCGGTTAGATTTGCTAAAAACCCCATTCCCGTACTCGACGAGAAAACCTTTTCTAGACTTAGAAGTGAATTAAATGTGCTAGATGCATCTAACGTCATGTAAGTTGCCATGTTCATGTAAGGATGCATATCATATAGGTCTTGTCTAACTCCCAAAGGATAGGGGCAAGCTAGAAGTAGTTTTCCCTGAGGAAGCCTTTGGAAGGTTCAAACTTGGCAAGATAGATCTATTTTATGCCTTGCATGATCCCTGCCATATAAAGTTGCACTCATTCAAATCTTGCACTATAATTTGTTTGGCATTGCATAACGGTAGATTGTCACAAAGGGGAACCCACATCATGAGAAGGAGACTTGTTTGAAATGCAATATCTCAACTCATATGATGTGGAAAGAGCAAAATTCTAAAGGAACATGCTTCATTGAGATAGTAGTCTTCATACTCTACCTCACAAAGCATGGGCCTTACATTTTATTTGGATATTTTTTTTCCTCCATTTTTCTTGGTGTTCCGTTTGTGTTAAGGTCTAGCCAAGCTATTGGCATATTAGCTTCTTGAGGGGTAAGGAGTTGCCCAAAAAGTCCTAAGACATGTGTTTCTCCTCAATTGTTTGCTTGGTCAAAGGACATATATGGGATGTTTTCGTTCTGTTGTCATCGGATTATCCGATGCCCCGTGAAATCCCTCATCGGTCAAATAGGTGTTCAATCCTCAAAGCCCAACTCTGTCAGAACCTCAAATGATCCGACGCGTTCATCCTGGAAAACATCGGTCCATCCGATGTTCACTCTTCTGGAGCTGTGATCCATTCAACCGATGTCTACCTCCCTCTAACGTCGGATCATCCGGTGTCAATATCACTCGGTTGAACACCCTTACTGTGCTATTCGACCGATGTTCAAAACCCTAATCATCGGTTCATCCGATGTCAACAGCAATTCTTTGATATCCTTACTGTTGCAATTGACCGATGTTCACTGCATATATCATCGGTCCATCCGGTGTTTGAAAAACGGCTAGGGTTTGGGCCCCACTATTTAAACCCGCGCGCCGGCCCGACCTTTTCTCTCCCCGACACCCCGTGCTCCCGCCGCCGCCGACCACCGCCTCTCCACGCGCCGCCGCCTCTCCCTCGCCTGCAGCGCCGCCGCCGGCCGCTGCCGCCGTCCCCTGCTCGCGCCACCGCCGCCGGCCACCTCTCCCGCGCGCCGCCGCCCTTCCCTCGCGCCGCCGCCGCCGTGCTCCACCCGCAGCACCGCCGCCGCTGCCTCCCCACGCGCCACCGTCGCCCGTGCCCGCTCACCGCACCACTTCCGCAGCAGCCGCCGCCGTGCTCCACCCGCGCCCACGCACCATCGCCACCGCACCTCTCCCTCCGTCGAAGCATCTCCACGTCTTCTCCGGCCTCCGTCGCTAGGTTTTCCCGAGCTCCATCGTTGCTAAGGTGAGCTCCGTGCCGTGCGACGTGTCTCGTCATCATTCGTTTCCAACCTCGCTAATCCTATCTCTCCGTCGTCTAGATGGGTCGCGACCGCAAAGGAAAGGGAAAAGCGATCGCGGAGCCCGCCGCGAAGAAGCGAAAATTATCGAAGGATGAGAAGAAGGCTTTGATGGCCGCTCGCGCCGCCGAGGAGCGTGAGCGTGGCCGAGGAGGGTCCTTGAGGATCCGTGAGGCCCGTCCGAGGCCGCCTCCAGTGGTCGACGACTCCGACGAAGAAGAGGAGCCAGTCGAGCCTCTCGTCCGCCGGCGCTCAGCCCGGACTCGAGGAGGTCACATCGAGGCTGCTCCTCGTCCGAGACCGACGGCCGCTGACCGTCGTGAGGACAGGGAGGCTGAGAGGGACATCCATGAGATGGACACGGCCGTCCTGGTCCGTGAAGGAGTCCGTCTTGTGGACTACCGGAAGATGAAGGCGAAGCAACTCCGTAAGCTCAGATGGAGTGTTCTTCTTGAGGAGTGGTTCCCACAGCCCCGAGAGCTGCTTGTTGACAGTCGCTTCTGGACTGTCACCCAGGCGTCTCTCTATGAGACCTACAAGCGCTGGGGGCACAAGCTCTTTCAGCACAACCACTTGGACTGGAGGCAGCTTGCAGTGGCAGCGGAGACTGAGATCCGCCCCTTCTTTGAAAGGTACGAAGGCTTGGTAGAGCTACTGGACTATGAGAGGAGTGCCTATGTGGAAGAGTGGGTCCGTGTCTTCTACGCGACCCTATACATCTCAGAGGGCAGAAGATCCATTGCATTCATGTTCAATGGTCAGCACTACCATCTCACGAGGCAGACTTTGGGGCACATCCTTGGCTTGGACCTGCACGACACTAGCATACACGAGAAGGTCTATGGGCAGGCAGATCCACCGAGGAGGCCACTTACTGGAGGGGTAGCACCTCAGCTGGACGAGATCCGCTCCTTGTTTGGCCCCACGTTCTCTCCAGATCAGCCGAGAGTCCCAGCACTCCTGACCCCAGCTGCGCGCATTGTGCACCTCGCCTTGCGCCGCACGCTCCTGCCGAGGTCAGGTTACTTGGAGGGGTTCACGAGTCTCCAGCAGACCCTCCTGCTCTACATAATGAACGGGATGGATTTTGATATCATAGACATACTTCTCTGCGAGATGGAGGACGTTATTACAGATGGAGTGGGCATGATGAGGCAGCTAGCATACGGGCACTGGATTAGCTTCATTTGCTCTATGGTGGTGCCAGAGGGACATTCAGCACAGGCCCGACTCGCTGACGAGAGCGTGACCCGCTTCGGTCACTACCGTGCGTCCGCTCCTGGAGACCGCCGCCTTGGCCGTCCAGTTGAGCGCCAGGTCAGAGCCCGCTTGACTGAGGAGGATTGGTCTGACCTCGAGAAGGAAGATGAGCGTCTGGCTGAGGCAGAAGCTCAAGGTGGAGACTTACAGCACGTCTGGTCCGAGAGCGACACAGACGACAGTGTCGAGGAGTACTTCCCTCCTCCTCCACCTTCACCAAGGCAGCACGACGCCGAGGCAGGAGGATCAGCTGCTCCGCCACCGACACCACCTTCTGTGTCCGAGGCGCGGGTGTCACAGCCGTCGGAGCTGTCCTCCCTTCTCCAGCAGATGATCGAGCAGCAGCGCCAGGACAGGCTCGCTGCTGAGCAGGCCAGGGCGGAGCAGGCTGCTCACCTGGCACAGTTGCAGCGGCAGCAGCAGGAGCTCCAGCTGGAGATCGCCCGTCAGAGGCGAGAGGATACGGACCGGTTCACCAACCTGGTCGATCAGATGCACCGCCGTACCCTTGACCAGCAGCAGCAGACCCAGCAGGCCATGATGGGGATCCTAGGGTTGATCACCAACCTATACACTCAGACCGGGATCGCCCTTCCTTCACAGCAGCCTGGACTGGGACTGGCTCCAGGTGTCGCTCAGGTGCCTACTACTCCTATCCCTTCGATCAACATGTCACCACTTCTGGCACCTAGCGCACCGATTCACTCACCACTGCCGGCGACGACCTTGTTCCAGCAGACACCGGCGTCCGTGGTGAGCGCTCCACTTCCTCCAGCTCCTCCAGCATCTTCAGTACCTGCTCCCTCTCCTCCAGCACCGGCAGCGGACCCTCCAGTTCCCACCGCTCCGGCAGCTTCTTCGACCGGCGACTCCAGCCCCGACGACTGCGACGGTGCTCGTTTCGTCCTCGCGCCTAGCTCTCAGGGTCAGTAGGTGTTCTGATCCCTTTTTGGTATCTTGATGCCAAAGGGGGAGAAGATGTAGGAGAGTCAGGGGGAGTAGCAGTCTCAGGGGGAGTACGTGTTTAGGGGGAGTGTGTGAGTGTGTGTTTATCTTTTGTATTCATGCATGAGTACTCTTTTGTAATTTTAATTAAGCACTCTTTCACTTGTCTCATTTGCTTATAATTTTAATCGATTGAGTTTTTCGCCCACAAATCTTTTATGCGCTTTACAAGCTTATTGTATTCATTGCATATCTACTTGAGTATTTTCATCAAATTCATTACTATTGCGCTTTAAATTATTGTGTTGTCATCAATCACCAAAAAGGGGGAGATTGAAAGCATCTAGGCCCCATGAGGTACGGTTTCGGTGATTAATGACAACCATTCGATATTACTAATGAATTTGTGAATGCAAGGTCTCGATGACACTCAATCAAATGAAATCAAAATTACATTGGAGACCCATATAAAATCAACAAATGAGATCAAATCAACATATGATGACAAGAAGTGAAAGCTCTAACTTGATATCATTCCATGCTTGAAGACAATCAAAACAACACTTCAAACAAGTGTCAAAGAGGTCACAAGTTCAAAATTCCAAAAGAACAACTCAAAACAACTCGAAGTCAACAAGATTGAACACACCGGATCAACCGACGCTATATGAGTTGACTACATCGGTCAAGTTTGTTCTATTGAAGAAGAAGACCTCAGACAAATGCACTCACCGGATCATCCGATGTGAGTGGCTCAGCGACATCGGTCCATCATCACAGAATGCAATACCATTGGACCAAGTGAAGCACCGGATCATCCGATGTGCAGAAGACATACATCGGTCGATTACTCCAGTATGCCTCAAGATCAAGCAAAACTCTGGAGAAAGAGTCACCGGACCATCCGATGAGAAGACAAATCAACATCGGTCTAACAACGGTCATATCTGACACAGTGACATCAGCTAAATTGGCTTCGACCGATGTTAACTGAAGGGGAGACATCGGATCATCCGGTGTTCGCAGACAAGTGATATCAGCCTACTTTTCCAACGGCTATCTCGTGGAGGCTGGCTATTTATACCCCTTCAACCTGTCAAATCGAAAAGACTTGAAGCCCAGACATACTCTACACATCCTAGAGCATTCAAGCAAGAGAGCTACCACTTTCACATCATTTGTTCATCTTTTGTACACCAAGAAATAGGCTAGAACTAGCTAGAGATAGTGCTTGGGTGCCTCCATTCTTGGTGATTGGAGTCTCTAGTTTAGTGAGAGCCCAAAGGGAGTGACCCTTGGTGTATGCAACTTCCGGAGCTTGCCAAGTGGATTGTGGAAGCCCGGAGGATCCCAAAAGTGTACAAGGCTTGAGCTCCACCTTGCCAAGGTTGGCGAACGGAGAAGAATAGTGAAGAAGCCCCTAGTCTCGGTGACTTGGGAGTGGCAAAACCCTTCGGTGGGTGTCACAACGTGGACGTAGGAAGATCCTTGTGATCTTACCAAACCACGGGATAAACTCCGTGTCCCTTGAGCGTTTGCATCCCTCTCCCTTTTTACTCTTATGCAATCTTCATTCCGCAACTTTAAATTATATTGATTGCATAGTTTAATTGCATAGGGAATTGGGCTTTAAGTTGTTAAAGTGTTTAATTGTCTTAAAATTTGAAAGAAAGCCCAATTCACCCCCCCCCTCTTGGGCATTTCGATCCTTACATCTAGTGTAGAAGTATAGCATGTGCCCGTGAAATCTTGATCTTAAAAGTATGAAAAGATTCTCACATAGGTCTATACTAGTTTGATTAGGCTCAATGTGAAGACAAATAGCATGTGCATGGGGTTTATCAAATTCAATCATGATATGGCTTTGGTAGGAATTTCTATCAGATGAGAAACTTCCATTTTAGAATTTTTTCAAAAAGTCAAGTTTCAGATTCAACAAGAATTTTAGCAGCTCTTATCATTATATTATATCCCACAAAACCTAGGTTTGTATTAATCTTTTGCTACCCATAAATTCCAAGTTGTAAGGAAAAAGTATTCTATGTTAATAAACACAATATTTGGAGAATACAAAGTTGTTTAAAATGGACTAAGGAAAAATAAAACAGAGCAACAATTCATCATTTCAACTTATGCAAAGTATAAATATTCTTACCACACATATTTTATTTTATTAACCTATCCTACATCTTTTTAGATGCAAATGATGTGGAAAGAAAAAGAAATAAAATAATGGAATGCAAATGGGATGTGATACAAGTTATGTCAAGTGAGGGTCCTCCCCCAAGCTTATTCTTCATCGATATCCGTAATAAGGGTTGAACCCTTGATGACGGAAGTAGGCCATGAGGTCGGCCTGTTGTTGTTGCAGCGTGGCATTGATGTTGTTGAACTGCGCGTCGACTTGTTGCTGCCCGTTGTGGGTAATCCGGATGTGATTTTGAAGGGTGTTGAGGATGTTGCCCATCCTCATTTAATGGTGTTCCATCTGTTGAGTAAGCTCTGCCATTCCGTGGTAAAGATCACGAGAACTTTGAGCCGAGAAGAAAAGACGTGTACTCGTTAGTGGAGGAGGCAAGCTACTAGAGCTTGAGTTTGAAAAGTAAGGGTCCCATCTCCCTCCGGTGGTAGTCCACTCTTACTATGATGATCCGTCGTCCTCATACGTTTGAGTTTGGGTCCTTTCGGGTGCATGACCGGCCGGATAAAATTCCTCTTGGTACTGATAGGCGATAGTAGACTGTGGAGGCATCTCCATGGCTGCTCTTCTTGAACAGCTTCTCGTGGCCCTACCGAAAACATTACTCCTACAGACCTCTTCGATACGTTGAAGAGCAATGGTTAGTTGTCAGCATTTGTATACATGAAATTATGGGTTAGGTAAAAAAATTTCATTCACATATCCAGGATAGAAAAACACCATAGATCCATCTAGATCTTGTTTAATAGTGTGTCCTTGTACTAGATAGTCCTCATCTATCAAGTAGCAGTTTGTTGAAATATATTCAATTGAACCATTTTCTAAAGCCCCTGCTTTTGTAGCAATGTGGGTAATTAATAAAGTACATGGAATTGGACCTGTCATTTTAATCTTTTCTAACCATTGAGACGTCATAGCCTGGATAGGAGGAATTTAAATTTTTCTAACCATGGCAAAAAGATCCTAAGTTCATCTTCGCACACAATCCTAACATCCTCTCAATGGAACATAGACATAGAGATCGATCTATGCATGAAGCATCAAGTGTGTTTTATCAAGTGGCTATTCCTAGTACCCCTACATGCTATCTCACTAGTTAATTCTTGTCCAAAATCATGTTTATTAAACTTAAGCAAAGTGTCTAATATATTAAACAACGTTTATGGAAGCCTAGAATTTCACTTAATTCTCTCCATACGATAAATTATTCTTTTTGGAAAAACCTGAAAGTAATACCCTCACATCCTACGTTTAGGGTGCATAGGAATTGAATAGTGAGGAGGTGTGAACCTTCCTCATCTATTTGAGCGAAATTATCCAATCCTAGTGCAAACAAAACAGTAAAGAATTCCGAGTTCATAACCATTTTGGAGAGCAGCGTTGATCATTGGCCTTCCTGTGAGCAAACTCAGATCTCGGAGGAGGTTGTAGGCTTGTCATTCAATGTCATGCTCCTAGTTAAGTTCATCTTCATTGATAAGGCGGAGTGGAGCTTCACTTTCCTCCATCTGGACGTCGTCTTGCACGGACCTGGAGTAGGCCCGAAGGAGAGGTGTGCGCTTGAGTCTCTCCCATAGCTTGAACTTGATTAAGCTCCCTTTCTCTTCCCAAACAACCTCTTCATGCCTTTCTTCATGGTTGCACAACTTGAGAACAAACAAACTCATAGCGAGTTACGTTAGTGGAAACAAAACAAACCCTCGACGAATTGCTTTGCCAACTTGAGAGCAACATAAGAATGCAAATGCAAAATGCAAATGGAGATGAAAGCAAATCTTTTTGGATTGGAAATTGAGAGAAGTATTTCATTAAAGAGCAAAAAAATTCTTGAGCAAGTGAGTGAGTGAGTTGGGGAGGTGAAAATAGAGTGAAGTGTGGAGCAACACACTCACCCGGGCATGTATAAATAGTGTAGCACCCCGAACGATCACAAGAAAAGGGAATATAGCCGCTTAAGCAGAGAGAGCCAACATGGCACTCCCCACCAAGTCGGCCAACTAGGGGGTTCAACTACAATGGATGTGGGCCCCCTAGCCCATATTTTGGCATGTGGCTCCCCAACGACTATATTTCTAGCTGTTCGGTGAATCGACCAAAAATAGGCTACAAAAATTGTTTTCCAAATAAAACTACCCCACATCCAATATTTTTATTTTTATTTCAAAAATCTAAGAAAACAAATCTAAGTTGAGAATACAAAAATCTCAACTTCAGTGGAAAAGTCAAACATGCTATGGAAAAGGCCAAATTCAAATGGGGATGAAAAAAAATGAGATAACTACCAAAGTAACCTTTTGGCAAGGTCTCATCAAAAAATCCTATGAGATGGATTTTCCTCCATTTCCATGAAATTCAATTTTCAGCCTTCGGCCCCGGATAAGTAGACTTGGATGGCATGCCCTGCTTCTTTCGCCATTATTTCTTTGGCAGTTTAGTAGACTTGGGCCTTTCAGATGGTTCTGACTTCTCCATCTTCTTAAAATGTCGGTATGAGCAAAAATACGAAGCCTTTTCATAAATTAGCTACCTCATGAATGCAATGAGGGCGTCCTCTTGAGGTGGTGTTACTTCGACCTCCTTGATGTGTTTGACATTTAGGCCATATTTGATCTTGATCATGTAGTATTGCTCCTTCCTTTGACAAAAATCAAATTTCTCCTCCATGCCATTGATATGGAGGCGGATTTCTCCAGCTCCCACATCGATCCGAGCATTCGTGGTGCTAAGGAAAGGGCACCCGAGAATGAGTGGAGTTTCCTTCTCGACCTCCATATCGAGCACCACAAAGTCCATGGGTATGAAGTAGTTCCGGATTCTCATCAGAACATCTTCGGCAATATCCGCGGGACAGCGGACCAAAGAATTGGCTAGCTGGAGCTGCATCGGCCCTGAAGACCGTTTGGTAAAGTTTAGCTTGTCAAAAACCAAATTTGGCATGACACTAACACTTGCACCAAGGTGACAAAGTGCCTTGTCAGAGTGTTGGGTACCAATTTAGCAGGATATAGTGGGGTATCCTAGGTCCTTTAGCCAATTGCCCTCCCGTGTGGAGATCGTATTTACATTTTCTACAAGAGGTCCGGGTTCCCCTAGCATCTTGCTATTCTCTAATGGAGGCACAACCGCCCCCAGTTGATCTAATTGAGACTCCAACATCTTGTTGAAGCTATACTAGTTTTTTATGGTAGAAGCTAACCCTTCAATCTTGGCATTGATATTCTCCAGGGTCATGTCATTAGCCGACATCTTCTTTGATAAAGCATCATTGATCTTGAGTTGGCTAATGGCAAGTTCCTTCAAGTTGGTATAATATTCATTGTCATTGTTATTGTTGTAGTCCCTACGATTTTGACCGTCAATATAACTCAAATATGTGAAGGAATAAATATTTTTTGTACACATCCCATTTAGATTTAACATAATTCCACTTGTACTCAAGAATAGTCCATGCAGGTATTTTTATGCAGAAATGAGGAACAATGTCGGGAGCAATCTTAAAGAGTGACAACCCAACCAATTACACAATGACATGTGGCATCACATGGATCCTTGGACCTATTCCCAAGCGTATTCGAGTGAATCCAACATCAATTAAGGCGGGGATGAGGTTAGGGCCCATCTATCAATGACCAGGAGGAAGCACAAGCCGAGTGGCACCAGGACCAAGTCGGCTGAGCCCCTGGTTCGGCCAACTCCTTCCTAGCGCCAAACTCGATCAACTGACACGTGTAACCCTCCTGTGGTGTCCTGAAGCCGGTGGTGACTGATTTACACGCTTTTGGTGGCGAGAACCGCCTCAACTCCGTCTATAAATAGGAGGGAGGAGCCTCACTTAACACACACATTACTTGAGAATCCTCTCATTGTATACACTAGTTCTCTTAGTCCTTAGTAGAGGTTAGGCTGTAGAGAGGACCCACTAGTCCCAAGACCAAATGGGGAAAGGTATGGCTCATGTATCTTTCTTTTCTTTTGTGACTCTATCAATATTAATAATTATTATTGGTATCTCTTTATTTATATACTTGTGCAAAGCATTTCATGTTTGATTGTGGAGTTCATATATGTGCTAGGTGTAGTTGTTACTATGATCTGATCATAATGTCCATATCATGTTATCATAAACATCATACACCTTCACTATAGTATAGTTAGGTAATATCTTGATTGTGTTAATATGAATATGTTAGTGCTTGGTCCCAATATTGGTTCAACGATATTTAGGTTAGTCATGGCCTTAGGAAGATACTTGTGCTGCACTTGTTAAGGCATTTACTTAATGTTTAAGCATGATGCATGTTGGTATTTCTTAACACCACAGATCATCTCCGATAGGAGATGAGATCCGCAACCGCACGGAAGATAACATTGTAGCATTTCACCCAAGAGTATTCCCAAGGGTATCATATTTATCCCAAAGGAAGGCGGTGAAGTAAAGTAAACACTATTCTTTTGATCAAGGTATAAGGTACTAAGTATTTATCAAAATAGGTGTAAGATGGTAATAGGTGTAGTGTGACAAACACCTAAGCAACCTACTCTAAGGATAAGGTTGTCCTAGTGAGGGTTAAACTACAAGAAGGGGCTACTCCTATTGTGCTCTACTTACTCATATACATAGCCAACTTGTGCACAAATGTATATGCTAACTATGAGTACTAGGTCTTAGCAGTCAAACATATTGGGCATGGGTTTACCACTAAGAATATCAGGATGATTCCAGCCACAAGCACGCGGCATAGCCGAATGTGGGGGATTACAAAAGACGGACAGGACTGTCATCACATGCCGCCTACCCCTACAAACTGTTGGTCTACGAGACATCCAATGCGACATAACTATCTAAGCACATCGCTTACATGTTAAGTAAATACCTTAAGAGTCCGGATAAGAATATCATCATATGGCAATGACTAACATAAACATCGTCAAAACCAATGTTTGGACCATGCACTAAACTACTCGTATTAACATAATCATATTAATACCTAATTAGGGTATAGTGATGGTCTATGATATTGATGATAATATAATAAAGGCATTATGGCTAGATAAGAACAACATCTCTACACGGAACACATACATGGACTCCACAACCAAACAAGGAACACTTCATCCAAGCATATGAATAAATAAATACTAATGTTATTAATAATAAGCATAATGTCATAAATACAAGAAAAGATACATGAGGCATAAATTTCCCAATTTGGACTTTGGACTAGAGGCTCCTCTCTTAAGTACCTAGGAGAACTAGTGTATACAAGAGAGAATGTTTGAGAGGTGTGTGTAGTGAAGTGAGGCCTCTCTCCCCTATTTATACACATAGCAGAGGCGGTTCCCGCCACCAAAAGTGCGTGAATCAGTATCCATCGCTATCAACTCAACATAGGGAGTCAACACGTGGAAGTTCACCATGTTTGGCACAAGGAAAGGGTCAGCCGACCCCCCTAGTCGGCTGATGTGTTCTTGGCACGAATCGCCGTGTGCTTCCTCTAGGTGGCTGATAGGTGGGTCCTCTGACCATTTCGGGGCGCTACGCAGTTGGATGCCCTCGGATACTCATGTAGGTGGGCCATTTGATCCATGTTTTGCCACATTTCGACATCTGATTGGCTGGGAAGGTATTCTTTACGATTCATCCCTTGAACTCACTTCAATTCTGTATAAAATTCCAGCATGCACCATTTTTCTCCAAGTACAAGTGGAATTATGTTAATTCTAACTATGATGCATGTAAGAAATATTTATTCCTTAAAATAATTGAGTTATATTAATGGTCGAAATTGGTAAATAACGACCGTTAATAAACTCTCCCAAGCTTACCCTTTGCTCGTCCCGAAGCAAAGATAAGAACATAGGTTGTTGATCAGGAGTTGCTACAATGTTCTATTTTACAATAGTACAAAGTGTACAACAAAATATTCTACCTTGCATTGAATAAATTGGCTATGGTACCTCACCCTTTTTCCTAGTCATTATGAGGCTTATGCCTCATCCTTTTCTTGGGTGGTTGATGGATAGAATACAAAAATGAGCATGCATCGCTGGAGATTTTCAAATAGTGTTTGAGTTTAAGTTCCTCAAATGATGCACTCAGTCTCCCATGTGAAAGTGGTATTTGTGTCCTCACCAAGGCAATGCCTTTCTTGGCCTACATCTAAATAAGTCTTGTATGTGGAGCTTGGTAGAGATTAATAATAGGCATGTTTGCAACACATTTATTGCTAATCAATGTAAGCCTTAGGAGAAAACGAATCATACTTTTGATCAAGATTTGTGCAAGAGTGATGGAATATTTGTGGAGTGGAAATATGAAGATAACTCCTTTGCATGCACTCTTTTTTTTTGGGAGGATGAAAAATGGCTACTTATTCTCTCTTCTTTTTTTCTCATGCTCTTGTATATGAGCATGCATTTTTATTTTTCTTTTTCCTGTAGCCATGTCTTCTAGTCCTCTTTGTTTTTCAGATATTTTGTACAGAGTATTATGCATGAAAATCAAGGATTATCTTTGGTGGTGGAATGGTATGATGTAATTTTGCTAACTTTTAGTGTAGAGGTCTAGCAAGTGTCCGTGCAATCTTGATCTTAAATGTACGAAAAGATTCTCACATAGGTCTATACTAGTTTGACTAGGATCAATGTAAATATAAATAGCATATGCATAGGGTTTATCTAATTCAAATCATCATATGGCTTTGGTAGGAATTTATATCAAATGAGGAACTCCCATTTCAAATTTTCTCTGAGAAATCAGGTCTCACTTTTAACTAGGACATTAGCAGCTCTTAGCACTATATCATATACCACAACAACCTAGAATTGGACTTAGCTTTTGCTACTCACAAGTTATGTCAAGGATATTCTAAGCCAATAAACACAATACATGGAGAATACTAAGTTGTATACAAGGGACTAGAGAAAATAAAATAGAGCAACTATTCATCATTTCAACTTAAGCAAAGTAAAAATATTTTTACCGCACACCTTTTATTTTGTTAAATCCTATCCTGTACTACTATTTTTTTAGATGCAAAGGTGGCGGAAATAAAGAAATGAAATAAAGGAATGCAAATGGTGTGTGATACAAGTTACCTCAACTGGGGGTCCTCCCCCAAGCATGTTTTTGGTCAAGGTCCATGATAGGAGTTGAAACCCTAGCGGCAGAGGTAGGCCGTGAGGTTGGCCTAACCTTGTTGTAGCATGGCTTCGATACTGGATGGTTAAGTGTCGATGTTGTGTTGCCTCCCATGGGTTCCATGAGTCTGGTCAAGGATAGTGTTGTCGATGCCGTTCATCCACACCTCAAGGTCTCCCATACATCAAGTGTCATCCTTTATTCCTTGGCTAAGGTCTTGATAACCTCAAACCACAAAGGAATAAGGTGCATCCATCATGTGTTGTTCGTGACCCGCCATTCCTTGGCTAAGGTCATGATATCCTCTAACCACTGAGGAATAAGATGCATCCATCATGTGTTGGGTGTGATCCACCATTCATTGACTAAGGTAAAAATAACCTCGGGCCACAAAGGAATAACATGCACCCAACATGTGTTGGGTGTGATCTATCGTTCCTTGTCTTAAGGTTAAAATAACCTTTAGCCATGGAGGAACAATGTGCGCCCAATGATGGTGGCAATTGCCTTGAGCTTGATTGGGTTCTTAGAATAGTGGGAGCATAGATATCCCACTTATTCATGGCAACCCACTGGTCACGCAAAGAAGGTTTCCATGTCAAACCTATGTCCTCGTAAAGCTATGACTGGCCATCGGGATTAAATTCAGATATGTTTCAACCATGCTTAGTTACTCATTGGCCAAGAGATATTGAAATGGTACATCCAAATCGACATCTTGTATGCGTACATAGAAATACTACTCTTGCAAGGTTCTTGTAACATCCCTTCTTTCGTAAATTGATAAATCGATTTATAAAATAATCAAGCGACTAAATAAGAATAATAAATAAAATATTAAAAATATAAAACAAGATCAATTAAATAGATGACTAGCGGACCGTCCACTTGCGACGGCAGCCCTTAACGCGCTACTCTTAATATCCTCATAATTTGTGCCCCGCGAACTACGCCCATAATGTCCCGTCAGCCGAATCACGCCACCCGCTAGTCAACGCACCGCCCCGACCACTCGGCGTGCACGCGTGCGACGAATTCAGTGCCGGCGACAATCACCGCTACACGCTCACGCAAAACATCAATCAGTGTTCCCTGTTGTAGTCTAACGAATTTACTACTCTCATCTACCAATCACCTTCAACCTCCGTCTATCCGTATATAATCCTACCCGTCCCTATCCTCACTCACACAGCCACAACCAGCGCTCTCTGTGCTCCCGTACAGAATAGCGTAGCCCGCTGTTGATCTCCCACAAGAAACCATTTCCGTCCGAACTAAGGACGAGGTGAGCTTCTCTGACTTTCTCTCCGCCTTCCTGATCTGTTCCCGTTTCCCTCCCTCATTCGAGCTAGCCACGACCAGTGCCGTCCATGGCCATTTCCGTGGGTGCTGCTCGCTACTGCTGTGACCCCTGGCCAACTCAAGACCACCAGCAGGCATGAAATGGCATGAGGATGACCTTTCCAAACTTCAGCAACCCTGTCCCTTGTTTCCCCCTCAGATTTGAGTCCCTTAGTTCAGGTGTGGTGACTAGAGAGAGAGAAATTAACTATCGAGAGGTAGAAGAAGCTTTGAGTATGTATGTTTCGTATGCTACAGTTGGGCTAACACAATCATCTATTAGCATTAGTTAATTAATATCGTGGCCCACATGCTGAAGATAGCCCAGTATGTGATTGATGTCAGGCCATTGTGTCATCAGGAGCACTAAGCTAGAACCATGAACATTAGTGCAGTATAATTTTCCTTGCTGTTCTAGAGTAGCACGGTCTCAGTTTTTCCAGTACGATGCCGTGTCTGGCTGAGGTATAGGTGGATTTAGCTAGTCCTTATATTACATGGACCCTACTCTAGCTAAGACTTAATTACCTTTAGCACGTGCAGTGTAGCATCAAAGTTCTGGAAACAAACACCCTCACAACAAATACCTCCCAAGCTGTGCGACTAAATTAAACCTCCATTTTCGGATTCAATCCTTGACCAGCACCATAAAATCCATATCACTCATACTACATCTGTTGAACACAATTCTTCTTCTGAAAATTATAAACACTCATAACCTATTCAATACAACTATTTTTGGGTGTGATGTATTAATATATGTGTGCTTTGTTTGTATGATTATTTGCGCACATGTGCGATTCAGAGCAAGTGCCAGTGGAGAACACAGAGGAGCCGCAAGAATAGTAGTTCGACGCCGTGGAGGGTAGTGAAGGAAAGTTTTCATCAATCCCTTTTTGCTCATGTCGCACCTATGTGAGGATTATTCCTTGTTGCCCGTATGATAGATTATGCATTTGCGACTACTTGCGACTCGTGTGATTGAAAGAAGCCATACTAGTTTCCATGGTTGCATACTGAGATGATGATATTTTGTGATGATGGTTTTGTTGTACATCTGGAGAGAGTATACATCTGTTGAGACTGGGGCAGACTAGTCAGTTTTTGTTTAAGCGCTACCATGGTGGTAGACTTACGGTTCAGGTTTGGTGTATGGTGGCTGCCCTTGTGAGCCTTAAGGACCGAGTTATTTTGACATCTCACCTGACTTCTTTTTGTGCGGTCACATGATCCTGTATGGGCAGGGCGTAGCCTAATCCCAGTGGCTAGCCCGACAGTCGTCCACGGTGGATTGTTCAGGGGTTGAGACTCGGCTGATTCATGACTTAGGGTTTGGGGGCGACTGGACTGGGTGATGTTACAACTAGGTGTCGGTTATGACGAACTATCTTGGATAGTTCTGTGCGTGTGGGTACATCGTACAACCTCTGCAGAGTATAAAATTCGTTCGAATGGCCATGTCATCGATATAGGATGGGTTACGTTGTGGTCCGGACAACTAGAGAGCTACCTATTGTGTGATTGAGATGATGGATATCTCGGGATGAGATGTCCTGGTGCATTGGGTTGCATTGTTATTTGTTCATCGCATGTATATTGCTGCATACCCTCACGTAGGGCGAGGTGGAACTTCCTGAGTACCTTTGTACTCAAACATTGTTGATATCTTCAGAGGATCCCAACTGCGTGCCGGAGGACTTCAAGTAGGGACACATCCGCACCCAAGCTGTGAAGGTGGAACCATGATTGATGAAGATCTAGTTGCTTCTGTTATGTTTACTATTATTGTTATGTTGTTAGCTGTTCTCGCTTTTATTCACAAGACTATGCCGCTGTAATAAAGATATATATGATTTGGTTCCACTTGTGGTGTAATATATTGTACCAAACATCGTTCCTGGTATTATATTACATGTGGAGTTCCGATCTGTGGGTCAGGACACTTCAAGTGGTATCTGAGCCATACTTGGCTGTAGGATGCGGGCCCTAGTACGTAAGTGATTGTAAGAGACCGTTGAAGGAAATTCTCTTAGGATCTTTTGGACTGTAGAGCCTTGGTGATGTGTCTTGCTCTTAACTAATCCTTGTGCCCAGTTCCGAGTCAGATGGCCGAGGACCGTATCACTACCTTTTGCATCAAGGAAGATGGCTTCCCCAAGGTGCTCTATGCCGCCACCGTTCGACTTGGTATTCTGGACGGTCCGGTGTACATGGGTCATGAATTCATGGAGCATGACACTGAAAGCTGCGAGGTCACAGTGCACGTGGGTGCCAGTGACAAGTTCTTGGAGTTGAAACCATGGAGTGTCACAGCTACAGGATGTCACATGACAGATACCTGTCAGCTTGTAGCCCGCAAAGCTCTGAAGCACCTATGCAACATGTTTCACTGGCATCTGGGTTCCACACCCATGAAGTATTTCACACCTTTGGATCGTAGTCGTCCTGCCTAGATGGCAAGATCCGCAACTAAGAAGGTCTCGGGTCATATGAAGATGACACCACCATTAACACCATGTTCGGGTATTTGTTGAGCTTGGATGACCTATGCGACCTACTGAACCAACATGTGAAGACCCTCATCAAGCGCGCGGAGAAATTGGAGACCCGTTGGAGGAAGACAAAACTAGCACTAGTGCAAGCTGATGCCCATGTTCCCAGTGCCGAAAGCCGTGTCGCTTTGGCTGAAGAGAATCTCAGGGAGGAGGCTGATCGCGAAAACCATCTTCTAAGGGGTGTCTATCTCGTTGACTGAGCCAAGCGCAAAGACCGCCACGTCAATGCAACAACTGAACCGCTTATCCTGAAAGGGGTTCCAATGTATCATCTGTCCAACCCTCGTAGGAGCTGAAGATGAAGATCTCGAAGACTGCAATGTAGGACCTGGTAGTCAAGCATATGTTCTGATCAACCCTTGAAGGGTAGGACTTAGGAAAGACATGCCCCAATGTATTATGTACCCTTTTGCTTTTATGAATGGATGTTGGTGTGTTGCTTGCAATGCTTGATGTTTGTTTGCTCTGCGTGTTATAAAATAAATATATATATAAAATAGTATATATTAAAAGCTTGTATATATACATACACATGGACAAATTAATAATAAATTGTTGACTAACTCCACCTTACCTTGTCATAGATGTATCGGCGTTGAAACCAACTTAGGACTGGTCAGGAAGAGAACCAAGATATCCCAGAGATTCCGCGTGCACCACAACCACAGGCATTAGTGAATAGTGCACCCAGCCTGGCGGCAGCACCACTTCCCCAGGTGCCTGCCAATGACTTGACTGCTATCCTTGATTGCCAAACTCAACTTCTGGAGATGATGGCAAACACGTTTGCTGCTCACGAAAACAATGGCATCCTCAACCGTCAACCAGCACCTTAGAGCAAACACCAGATTTCAGACTACTACAAAAAGCATTTTCATAGGCGCCTGGATTTTTGAAACACAGGCGGTCCGTAAAAAAACACGAGTGTGATGGCGAATGATACAATAATCGCCTGTGATGACAGAAGATCACAGGCGGTCCTTAAACAACAACCGCCCGTGGAAATCATGTATTTTCTCAGACGGTTATTAATTAATAACCGCCCTGTGATGTAGCTAACATCACAGGCGGTTCTTAATTAACAAATGCCTGAGAAAATACATGATTTCCACGGGCAATTGTTGTTTAAGAACCGCCTGTGATGCTGCTAAGCTCCTTTCAAGCTAATCCCTGCACAGCAAGCTCTTGTAGATGCAAGTAACACATGTGGCTCATCATTAGAATTGTTGAAAGCATCAATTTGAAGCTTGACGATCCTTGGAAGGATTTTCCCATCCATTTGAACGATTTCTTTCCCTCCTGTCTATTTGAAAATTTAGGAGGATGCTCCTTTCTCAGTTTTAATGCCTAAATATATTGACTAGAGATCAGTATCTACTTTCTTAGTGCTTCACACAAGCGAGTAATCGAACAACTTCAATCACAAATCTTGTTTTTACACTTTCATAGGGATTTAACCTTAATATTTCAAGCATAAATTTGTCAAATAAGTGAATCTTCCATATCACACATGTTAATGGCAGTTATAAGTGAAGGATGTGTTGAAGCTAACAAATCTGAATCGAACTGAAGATAAAGAGATCCTGCATATGAGTGGCAATGTTCAGGTTAGCCAGCGTGAAGCTATGATGACAACCTTCAACAACATGAAAAGTGATGCCAAGGTTATGCTTGCATCAACCAAGGCATGTTGTGAGGGTATAACACTTGTTGGGGCAAGCATAACCTTGGTCAAAAATCAGAAATCACGCCACCGTGGATTACTCTGAAGCCGCCATGGATTACTCTGAAGTTTTCTCCGTGCGTGCTCGGTAAACATCAGAGTAACCCATGGAGGCTTCAGAGTAATCCATGGTGGTGTGATTTCTGATTTTGGCCAAGGTTATGCTTGCCCCAACAAGTTTTATACCCTCACAACATGTCTTGGTTGATGCAAGCATAACCTTGGCATCACTTTTCATGTTGTTGAAGGCTGCCATCATAGCCTCATGCTGTCTAACCTGGCCATTGTCACTCATATGCAGCATCTCTTTGTCTTCAGTCCCATTGAGATTTCGTTAGCTTCGACACACCCTTCACTTGTAACTGCCATTAACATGTCTGATGAAGAAGCTTAAGTTATTGATAAATCTATGCTTGGAAGATTAAGGTCAAATTCCTATGAAAATGTTAAAAACAAGATTTGTGATTGAAGTTGTATGCTTCGTCGCTTGTGTAAAGCACTAAGAGACATGATACTCAATCTAATTGGATTGAAAATGGTAAAAACAAGATTTGTAGTCAATATATTCAGCCATTAGAACTGATAAAGTAGCATCTTCGTAAGTTCTTAAAATGGAGAGAAGAGAAAGAAATCTTGCAAGGCTTGTTTGGGTGTACTCAATCTAATTGGATTGAAGTGGATAGAAGTGAAGAATGAACTAATTTTCTCCTCAATCCACCTCAAACCACTTATATTGAAGTGGATCCACTCCTATCCAAACATGCCCTCAAATGGATGGGAAGTATCGTTAGACTTTAATTGAAACTTTTAACAATCCAAATGATGAGTCTCGGGTGTTACTTGCATCTACAAGAGCTTGTTGTGAAGGGATTAGCTTGACAGGAGCTTCAAGAGTTGTGCTTCTAGATGTTGTTTGGAACCGAGCTATTGGAAGGCAAGCCTGATCATCATAGGTCAGAAGAAATTTATATACACATACTGAATTTAATAATGTTCGAAACAGAAGCTGAATATAATAATGTTCGAAACATGCTATCTAAAGCTGAAATATAGCATTGTTCTAAGTTGATTTTAGAAGATACAAATGTATACAATATATATCATCTCGCATTGCTATATACATTTTTTATAGCTTTGACATCTTCTCGCATATAGGGTTTCAATTCTTTTTAATGCTTCTCTCTATGCGCTTGATGTTTTCTGGTTCAGCGAAAAGGTACATCTCTTCATACTGATTATATTCCTCTTCATTATCTCCCACATTCTCAACCCCAACAGTATTTTGCTTTCCAGATACAACTACGTGCATCTTCTTAGTTTTTGGATCTTGAACATAAAAAATTTGTGCAACGCTATCGGCAAGAACCCACAGGTCATCTTTATAACCCACTTTATTCAAGTCTACCAGTGTCAGCCCGTAATTGTCCACTTTCACACCATCAGTATGTTTGACCCATTGGCACTTAAATACGGACATTACCATTCTTTTGCCATAATCGAGTTCCCATATTTCCTCTATGAACCTGAAGTATGTGGTCTTTTGCCCTTGTGAATCATAAGCCTCAATACGAACACCACTATTTTGTGCAACACTCTTACCGTCTTTTTCTTTAGTGTAAAATGTGTAACCATTGATGCCATATGCTTGCCATGATGTCACAAAAGCAGATGGGCCAGAAGCTAACTTCTTCATTGTTGCCTCTTCTATAGTGTTTCCGTATGGTATATTTTTTTCCATTAACCATTCAGTGAAACATCTTCTGTGCTCTTTCATGACCCAGTCCTCTGTGTGGTCTTGGTTTTTATCACGAAGCTCAATTTGGTGTTCCTCGATGTACAACTTAGCTATCGCGAGCTGTTGTAGTACACCAAAATGTGCACGGTGTACATTCTTGTAATCTTGAACGATAAAAGCTTTTTATCAACTTTGCCTCTTCCATGTAGTCTACCCTCATGTACTGGTATAGGCACACCTATCGATTTTCCATCTTTGATGTAATCAGTGCAACCCTCAATCACTTCTTCAGTGGTGTATCCTTCCATAATTGAACCCTCTGGGTGAGAACGGTTCCACTCCTAAATATCTCTCCAACAAAAACATATGATGTAAATATAGTGACCACAATGCTTTTATTTGATCAACAAGATGTATGATTAGGTGTACTTGCATATCGAAAAAGGATGGTGGGAAACACATCTCAAGCTTGCACATAGTCTCGACGATGTACGTTTTCAGATAGTCTAAATCTTCAAGTGCTATCACCTTTTGCGATACTGCATTGAAGAAGTAACACAAACGTGTGATGACAACTTTTATATGCTCAGGTTTGATGACTCTTATTGCAATGGCAAGGAAAACTGTCATCATCATGTGACAGTCGTGAGAATTATAACCGAATAAAGACAAGTCTTTCATCGAGACTAGTTTGCGGATATTGGATGAGAAACTCGTGGGCACTTTGATCCCACGCAAGCATTCGCAAATTGCTTTTTTCTCTTCTAGCGTCAAGTTGTAGCTGGCTGGGGGAAGGTAATGCTTCCAGTTTGCCTTTTCTACTGGATGAAGCTCTGGTCTCAAATCAAGATTTACTAGGTCCATACGTGAATTTAATCCGTCCTTTGTTTTCCTCGGCATGTCCAGCAAGGTCCCAATGATGCTGTCAAATACATTCTTTGTAACGTGCATCAAATCAATACTATGGCAAAATTCCAGATTCTTCCAATACGGAAGATACTTGGAAAAAATTGATTGTTTCTTGAAAGCCATGTTAGTTGTATCATCCAAAGATGTAACTTTCTTTATCTTAATTCCTTTACATCTTTTGCCCTCACTTCGGGGACCGGAGTCCACACATCCGAGGATCTCATTGGGTGGTGCCGTGCGATGCGGCACCTAACAGCACCCACGAAAAGGATACCAAAACATATAAAGTTTCCATTTCATAATGAGAAGAGTTTAGAAGAGAGTGTACAATAGGGGTACACACGCAGCGGAAAATACATACTCATGATCTCACCTAACTAAGCAAGAGAGAAGACGTCCCTGCCCTAGGACGCTTCTCACTTGCAACAAGAAGAACATTCAGCAGCGGCATAGTTCACATGAGATTTATCTCGACACCTCGAGTCTCATGTACAACCTGAACAACAGAAATAAAACTTATATCTGCAAAAATCGTTATAGCGCAAACATGAGCATAAGGCTTAGCAAGACTAACCCGTCTCACTAGACATATGCAGGGGTAAGTACTAAGCATAGGTAAGGGATAACATAAAAGACTCGCCTACAAGTGGATCCTTATAATCATGTTTTAAGTAGCACATGACATTCTTCAGGAACGTCACATCATAGACTCCACAATCAAACAAGAAACGCTTTACCGATGATATGACATGCCCAAAGCACATAATGCTATTACAGGTAAAGTATGGAAAAACTATAAACTTTTAATTGTGCTATCTCTAAGCCATAGAAGGTTTCAAAGCAATTATAATTCAATACAACATATTTTTATGGCTTCTTTAGTATTTACTATGTCACGACAACGACGGACAAGTGGTACTCAAATAACCACGAGGGACGGTGATTGCAATCAAGACACACCCGGACTGCACGACACGCACACCCGCATGGGAGACACTTACGTGCTCTCCTCCTCGCGTCATACGTGGCCACCTTTCACTCAAGACCCCAATGTCGACAAACCTCTTCATCTCGAGCAAAAGGTCCCCTACACAGACACGTCGAAGTTGTCCACTAGAAGATTTACACCTTTATGCCTTCGCATCTCCATTCAAGGACAACCCAGGAGCCTCCACACTACAGTCTGGGGGTACATCAGTTTAATGGGCCCATATACCATTAAGAAACCGGTATAGTTCAAGCTTGCCCAACGGTGCCGCATATGGCCGGTCCTCAAGTGACACAGGCAGGGCTATGCGCCCTAGACACCATCTCGTCAACTCCTATTCTCCCTTCCCGGTCTCATATTCATTTCATAAGCCATTTTGTCATCTTTCACCCTCGTATGAACTGTTATCCCTATCTCGTAAGTAGATTCCAACTACTCGACTTCTATCGATATATCTACAACATTAGCATTGGCAGTTCTACACGTGAAGTTGTAAAACATTCCAACCCTCCCATAGGATTTGTGGATATGCAAGTGGAGTATCAAACACCTTATATGTAATGCACAATATCAACTAAAGACGTAAGTGAATAAAACTGGAAAAATTTTGAAAGGCTCTTAAATGCAACCGGGGCTTGCCTTAGTTTGCGACTCGATTAAATGTCAATTGTTAGTGGTCCTCCTCTGAATACTCCGCCAAGGACTTCAAGTGGACACCCTAACCATCTCCTCCAAGCGACACTTCTCGTCAATATCGATCACTACACGACATGCATATATGAATGCTAGTAAATTATAATGTACATATAGTTCATAAGTTTCTAACTATGGTTATAGTGAGTGAATGATCTTCTTTGGCTTTGGGATTTTTATGGTAGATGTTAGGGACAACAAGGAATTCTCTTGCAAACAACAAGAGATGATCAGGGTAGTTTGTTGTCTCTAAAATTATGGTAAGCAATAAACTTCCCAGAATTTTAGAGAAGAAACTGTAGCTTGAACATAGCTGCCGGTTGATGTTCATGATAGAGGATATTGTCCTAGTTCTAGCAAAAATTGTTTTCATAAATTTCTAAGCCTTCGTGAAGGAGAGATTAAATTTCAAATTTGGCAAGAATTTCCGGAATTATTTTATAACTGAATTTTAGCTTTTCAATTAACATCCAGTTGGCAATTGAAATAGGACCAGGAGACTAAGTCAATTAAATCTCAAATTTTTACAAGAACTAGTGTATTACTAAGAGAAGGTTCAGTCAAAATTTGGGACCTAATAAAGCAAATGAACATCTGTACTAATTCAATGTTTGAAAAACATAATTGAATTGTACAGAAGGTTATACAAGATCAATGGCTCCCAAACTTTTTCTGGCAATCAACAATAGGACAAAGTATTTTATGAAAATTTTGGGGATTTTCCAGTGGAAAGTTCATCTGTAAAAATTTTATTTGTGTTTGGAAAGATTGTTTTCTACAGCATTTAAAATTAAGTTTCACAAAAACTAATTGGCACTAACAGAAACTAGAGCTCAAGGGCTTTGAAAAAAAATTTGTTTGAAGATTTTTGGACCAGTCTACAGATAGTTATGGATTTTCTAAGTTGGAGCCAAATCTGGAATTAAATTCTAATTTGAATTAAACTGTGGGCCCCACCGTTTTAAAATGGACCTGTGGCATTCAAACCACACTGGACCACATAGATACACCGCGTAGCCACAACAAATCCCGTGGCCACACCTGATCTGATGGGCTTAACAGACGCTGACACGCGGGTCCTGTGGTGTCATCGTCACCTCCCGACGCTGGCGGCGCGTGGGGCTACAGCGGTGGCATGCTCCGGCGAGCCTCGCCGGAACCAAGTTCCCGGCAACTGCAGCGCTTAATCTTGGGCGACCAACCCTAAAAGCATGCACTGAGCACGATGGTGGGGTCGGCGAAGCTTTCAGACGGTCGGAAACGGCAGCGCATCGGCGACGGTGGCAGCTAGGGTTCTGGCCATGTCGGAACTGTCGCCCCGAGGCTAAAAACTATCAAAAAAGGTTGGGGAAGTCTTCTGGGACCATGAGGGAAGTGATAGGAAAGTGAAATCATCATGCAACGGCCGGCAAAACAACCGTCGATGGCGACAGAGGTACTTTTCAATGGCGGAGGGAAGAACTCGTGATTGTCGAGCTACGGTCTATCATTTTTGATGATTCCAGTTCGAAAGGGTGCGCAAGGAAATGGAGAAACTATTTGCTAGCAATTGTGAAGAGTGAATAAGTGTGGCAACTGAATTGAATGAAAAACCTAGCTTAGAAAAACTATGATAATTTGCTCGATACTCATGTAAACAAAGAACGGCTTTCACCGTCGTGCAGAGCGTGTCAAGGCACACCACTTTTCTGTTGGAGTCGAAGAACGAAACAGCCCGCAGCAGCCTGGCACCGTGTAGCAGAGACGGCGCACGGCAACCTCGCCGGCGAGCTCCGGGTTAGCTTTAAAATACCGGCCAAAACATCAACGAAAGAACAAAGGGATTGAACCAGAAGCAAGATGAGAGAGTGGGGAGCAACTTTGCTGTTGAGAGCTTGGCGCGAGAGGCTTCCGGTTGGCCGGCAACGGACGCTCGGCGCCGGCGGTCGGAAAACTTGCGCACGGGGGCGAAATGGTGCAGAGCATCGCTCGGGGTGAGGGAGGACGAAAAATACATTGTAGAAGCGATAAGGAGGAGCCAGGGGCGATATTTGTAGGGTTCAAACGGAAGCAGCTCGCTGCTGTCGCACTGGGCATGCATGCCGTCGTGGTGGCGCGTGCAGCGCGTGCTAGATTGCGACTGCACGTGGGCTGCTGACTGGTGGGCCCCACCAGTCAGCCTTACAGCTACTGCCACTTTAGTAATTCATTTTGAAATAGTAAATGAACTCCAAAAATCATGAAACTTCATGGATAAGTCAAGAAAAATGTGATGAACACAATGGTGTGTTTAGATATTTATGTTCAAGTATATTTTGACCAGATTTTTAATTTGAATTTAAACTTGATTCAAATTCGCTGAGCGTCTCAAATAAAATAGCAAATGGATTGCAAAATTCATGAAAATTTTCAAGGAGCTTATTTGTAACTTTAGAAGACTATAAAAAAATTTATAGCCTTAGTTTTTAAAATTTTTGACAGGACATGTGTATACAGTAGCTATATTTCTTTTTGACTATTTGAGTATATGAGGTACTATAAATTGATTTGCCCAAGCAAACCCTATTCAAATATTCCAAAATTTTGCAGAGATGATATTTGAATTTTTCTAAGATTATTGGTGAAGTATGTTTCTCATGTTAATAAAATTTTAAACATTAGAAGAAAAAGGAATTGAATAGGTTAAAGTTTATGTACATGACCATATCTTGAACCCCATTAAATTTGAATTTAACTGACATCTGAATTTCATATTTAGAATTATGTGGGATTTTACATTCCCCCCCCCTTAAAAGAATCTCGTCCCGAGATTATAATAGGAAGGACAAAAGAAAAAGATTTAATGAACATATGCCGCTAATAAGTCCAGATAGTTCGATTTAAGAAAATCCTTGCTTTCCCAAGTTGCTTCTTTAGCGGTATGGTTGTTCCACAAGACATTGTAAAAGTGCAAAGTGTGGCTTGCTGTGGTGCGAGTCTTCTCATAGATGATTTTGACCGGATGCTCAGAATAAGTGAGATCAGTTTGTAGAGCTTCAAGATCTTCCATGCGGACTTCAGCTGGGGATTTGAGACACTTCTGCAACTAAGAGATGTGGATTACGTTATGAATTCCAGAGAGAGACGCCGGTAACTTCAAATGATAAGCCACATGTCCGCATTTCTCAGTGATAGCTAATGGCCCGATGAATCGTGGAGCCAGCTTTCCCTTCACCCCAAAACGATGAATCCCTTTTATTGGAGATACACGAAGGTAAATGTGATCCCCAATGTCGAAGTGAAGAGGTCAACGTCGTTTATCTACATAACTCTTCTGTCGAGATTGAGCAGCCTTGAGATTGGCTTGGATTACTCGTACTCGTTCTTCTGCTTTGTTAACAAGATCAATGCCATATGTTACTCTTTCACCAGACTCACACCAATTCAATGGTGTGCGACACTTCCTGCCATAGAGAGCTTCATATGGCGCCATCTGGATACTAGCTTGATAGCCATTGTTATATGACAACTCCGCCAATGGTAGATGATCATCCCAATTTTTACCATGGTGGATGGCACAAGCTCGTAACATGTCCTCAAGGACTTGATTTACTCACTATGTCTGACCATCATTCTATAGATGATAAGTAGAACTTCGAATCAACTTGGTACCCAATGATGCGTGGAGCTGCTCCCAAAATCGAGCAACAAATAAGGCTCCACGATCTGAAATGATAGTGCAGGGTACTCCATGTAGGCACATGATCCTTGTGATATACAACTCTGCATACTTGGGACCTCGATAGTTGGTGTTGATAGGGATAAAATGAGCTGACTTGGTCAACCGATCAACTATCACCCAAATCGAATCATGCTTACGAAAAGTGAGGGGTAACCCTAAGATGAAATCCATGTTGATGTCTTCCCACTTACATGTCGGTATGTTCACGGGTTGTAACTGTCCGGCTTGCCTCAAGCAGTATCACATTCGGATACATACTTTGCTATCTCTCGCTTCATCTGGGACCACCAAAATTTCTTCTTCAGATCCTGCTACATCTTGTTGCTACCCAGATGAATAGAGTACTTGGATAAGTGTGCTTCATCCAAGACCTTCTTTTGGAGCTCCATGTCATGGGGTACGACTATACGGTCTTTAAACCAAATAGTACCATGATCATCACATCGAAAGCATTTCATCTCCCCCTTCTTCATTCTTCGTCGAATGTGCGACATTCCCTTGTCCTCCTTTTGAGCCTCTACGATATCTTCCCTAATGGTAGGAATGAGAGCTAGATTGTAGAGCGCTCCATACAGAACCAAGTATAAACTCGTCTCATCCTCTTCCATTGAAAAGATCGACAGATGATTGACATGAGACTTGCGGCTCAGTGCATCTGCGACCACATTTGCTCTGCCAGGATGGTGGTGGATCTCAATCTCATAGTCTTTGATCAATTCCAACCATCTTCGCTGTCGCATATTCAAGTCTTTCTGGGTGAAATGTACTTCAAACTCTTGTGATCAGTGTAGAGATGCACTAGATTGCCTAATAGATAGTGCATCCACATCTTCAATGCAAGTACCACGGCAGCGAGCTCAAGATCATGAGTCAGATAATGTTGTTCATGATTCCGAAGCTGCCGGGATCCATACGTGACCACTCTTCTATCTTGCATGAGTACACAACCAAGAACAATGCCAGATGCATCGCAATAGACATCAAATGGTTTGGTTGTGTCCAGCTGAGCCAACACCGGTGCTGTTGTGAGGTGTTTCACCAAAGCTTGAAATGCTTCTTCACATTCTTTAGTCCATACATATCTCATTCCCTTCTTCAGTAGTTCCTTCATTGGTTTAGCTATCTTTGAGAAACTTGGAATGAACCTCCGATAATAGCCGGCCAAGCCAAGGAAACTACGAATATCATGTACGGACTTGGGAGATTTCCACTTCAGGACTTGTGCAATTTTGCTTGGATCAACGACAATACCCTCAGCCGAGATGATGTGCCCTAGAAATGGCACTTGGTGGATCCAAAACGCACACTTGCTGAACTTTGCATACAGTTTGTGATCCCTTAAACGTTGCAACACAATATGCAAGTGATTAGCGTGTTCTTCTTCAGATTTGGAATACACCAAGATGTCGTAAATACCACGACAAACTTGTCCAACTCCGGCATAAACACCGAATTCATGAGATACATGAAGTGAGTTGGTGCATTGGTCAACCCAATGGACATGACAAGGTACTCATACAACTTATACCTCGTAGAGAATGCGGACTTTGGAATGTCCTCATGTCGAATCTTAATCTGATGATAACCTGAACGAAGGTCCATCTTCGAAAATACATTAGCACCCACCATCTGATTGAATAAGATATCAATGCGGGGTAGTGGATACTTGTTCTTGATGGTGACCACATTCAGTGGACGATAGTCCACACACAACCTCGACGTCTCATCCTTCTTCTTCACAAACAATGCGGAACAACCCCAAGGTGATGAACTTGGGCGAATAAAACCCTTGCGCAATAAGTCATTCAGCTGCTCCTTCAATTTCGCAAGTTCCTTCGGTGCCATCCTATACGGCTTCCTTGAGATTGGCATGGTTCCTGGCGTAAGTTCAATCTTGAACTCGACGTCACGTTCTGGTGGCATGCCCGGAAGATCATCAGGAAACACGTCTGGATATTCACACACTACAAGGATATCCTGAAGCTTCTTGGCACTTGTGGTGTGCACTGCTGGGACTCTTGGTGCGGTATCCAAAAGATTTAAAGTGTTGCTACCATGGAATTGAGAATTCAATTGGACAGTCTGTGAGCTGATATCAAAGATAGCTCCATGATGTGTCAACCATGACATCCCCAGGATGAGGTCAATCTACTGACCTTCCAAAATGATGAGGTTCACCAGATAGATACTTCCACCCGTGCACAATGATGCTTGAGAAACAACCTCATTAGCTGAAATATTGCCTCCAGGTGAACTGACACAAAAAGGATGTGAGACAGTCACAATTGGCACTTGATGTTTCAACCGAAAAGACTTGCTCACAAAGTTATGAGTAGCTCCAGAGTCAAATAGAATGACTATTGGTTGATCATGTAAAGTAAACATGCCTGCTAAAACATGTTCTCCTTCTGGCATGTCCTCAATCGCAGCATAATTAACACTGGTAGACTTCGATAAGGTCTTCGTTTTAAGTTTATGGTGCTGATCAGAATTCTTGGAAAAGGACAATTGGACACGGTCACGTTCCGTCTTGCGACGTTCCTGTGCTAAATACATTTTGTGCTTTCCACTGAATTGTGGTGGACTGACAACATGCACATCTTGCAGAGATTGGGCTGTAAGAGTGAGATCATACTGTTGCGGTGGAGAACCAAGACACACTTGCACGCTTTGCTGAGGTGCAAGTAAGGTCTTCACTGGATAGGACTGATACCGAACCTGTTGTGTTTGCTAACTCGACCAAAGCTCTTGACCGGACGGTAAGCAAAATACTGCTCGATCCTCCTGAGAAACATCACTGATAATCTTCAGTGATGTCTTCCTCTTCCTCTTCACTGCCTGATAGCGAAGAGTTGCATCCTCCCGAACAATAGCGGCACCAACCAAGTCATTGTAGTTGCCGTTATTGAATAACACCAATCAAGCTCGAAGCTCGACGTTTAGTCCTCAAAAGAAACAATCACACTTCAACGCCTCGGTATTCACCTACTCAGGCGCATATTGTGCCAAACGATTGAATGCCTTGGAGTATTCATAAGCACTCATTTCTCCTTGCTTCAACTCCACGAACTCCTCCAACTTGGTTTTAATCATCCATGTAGAAATGTGACGTGCACGAAAAGCATCACGGAACTCCGACCAGGTCACACGATGACCATCAGGGAGAGTGGTAAGATATTCAAACCACCAAGCTCCTACGGATCCGTGAAGTTGTTGAGCGGCAAATAAAGCTTTTTGATACTCATCACACTGGAGTATCTCAAACTTGGCTTCAATCACCTGGAGCCAATGTTCCAACTCCAATGGTTCCAAGGCTTCTGTGAAAACCGGTGGTTGAGTCGCCAAGAAATCCAGATATGTGACTTGAGGTTGATCCAGTGGTCGAGCCTCAGGTTGTACACTCCGCTGTACCAACGTCTGCAGAGACTCGGCCATCCTTGCTAAGACTTCTGCCAATCCGGTTGATGATGGCACTGGTGGTAGAGTTGAGTCATCTCCACCATGAGCAGAATTTCCCAGTTTACCCTCAAAATGAGTGTGATTCATGCTACGATAGTGAGCATTACGGTTAAGATCCAGAGTTGCGGTACCAACTGGAATCATGATAAAAGACCATAATATGCATCACTTTACAATGCAGTAGGCAAGGTGTAAATAAAGATTAGAACATTGAACTAGACTCAAGTAAGTGATACTGCCCACCAATAACTTAACATGGTGTTTCAACTTTATGTTAATCAATCGTGTGGAGTAATCACCCCTAGACCTGATGAGTGACATAAGAAGGTGAAACTAAAACAATTTGAGTTGATAATTCCGCATACTGGTATGCCGTCCCGTTTCTGGTCCACCAGACCAGTCTGTAGAAATGTAATTATTTCTCATAGTTAAATGCAGAATTTGGTCTGGAGTTCAACTACAAATTTATAGTAAACTCAAAAGCCTTTCCAGAATGTATTACATTGTCCCCATAGCAATTCTGGAATGGAAGATATAGAAGTTTGATTAATATGAACTTCGGTTCTGTTCCAGCAGACCATCCTGTATAAATTCGAAATTTGCTCCCAGTAAATGGCACGAATAGGATTTGAGTTGAATACAAAAGTTTTATAGCACTTCATAACCTTTCCATATTATACTTTAACACCTCCAGGTGAGCTCTGTATTAAAAGTTATACAGGTATGAAGTTGACTACAATTTTCTGGAAATTTTGACAGAACCTCCCCTGTATATGTGGGTTTTTGTCCACAGTTTATACAGGTATATCAAAACAATATCTCGAGGTAATGAAAAAATAAACATGGTACCAAATCATGTTAATATTCCAGAAATAGATTTGGTTCAGGCTTATGAAGTTGTTATACAGGTCTAAGCTCGCAAATTCCAACTATGCACAAATGATTTCTGGTCCTGGACTGCCAGAACAGCGTTTGCGACAATTGGAATTGGGCTCTTATAATGAAAGATTCAGACCAGGAGTTGAATAGGAAGTTGATAGATGACTTACTAAGATTTCCATAAATGTATATATATGACTATGTCAAGCTTTAATATTAGGAGATATGACTGTCTAAATTTGACAGATGAGTTGACTGGTTTTCTGCCAGCAGATCTGCAGTGTACCAGTTTCAACCTGGGATTTGGATTGGTTCAGTGTCGAATTAGAAAACACATCAATTTACAAAGTTGTAGTGATGATTCTGCCCTCTCTAGATATGTATCACAATAGGGCAGAAGATTTTTCTACAAGAAGTTATGGTGAAAATACAGAGACTGTGTAATTGGGTAAGACATTTGTAGTAGTTTTTGTGGAGTTCAGTTTACACCAAGGTAGGATCATTTTCAGTCCTAAAGACCAAAATAAACTTTGTAGTGGACTTGATGATATTTCTATCCATATAGCATATACTTATGGTTTTTTTCAACTAACCAATATTACGACCTGGCGAAGTTGAGCAAACTTCTGCCAGAAATAAAGAACCTTGATTCTTCATGAGTTATGAGTGATATTCACCTTGCAATGTCCAAAACTTACCAGCAACTGGTAGTCGGACATTCCAACAATGTAATGCAACCATTCTGACATTGGGGATGGTCAAGTATCAAAGTCGATACTGACGGTACTACGTGCCTCACCGAAGAAAATTCTAACCGGTATATCCGGATACGTTTATAGGTGGTCCTAATATCGTTCACTCACAAACGTGTGCTACACAGGTCGCTACCGTAGTCAATGCTGCAAAAGACAAACAATCCCCTTTCACACCTTCACACCTCAAGGGCGGCATGGGGAAACACGACAGGCAGTCAAAATAATATGTACAAAAGTAAATGCATACGACTCTGGTGTGAATCGCCCTCGAGCGAGGTCATGTCTCGAGGTACATGGTTGTAAATACGTCTGTACAGCAAAGACTCCCGTACGAACCGGCTTATACACGCTCGGGCATACGTATTTCACATGCTCCCATAGAATATGAATGATTCTAGAGAGGCATACTATCGGGTTGTACACCACCCGACAGGGGCTCCCACTAACTTTGAAGCATGTTGGGGTACCGCGTGTCATAGGTTCTTAGAAATATGGAAAGTTTCAGAGACTCATATTAACTTTTCCGTGCCAAGCCACAGAAAACTTCCATGCTACCTCTCGCATGGTAAGCTTACCGCAAATGATCCGCTTACGGTGGCGTACCTTACCTCTTACCTGATGTCGGAGCGTCGTTACAGAATTAATAACATATAAGTTAGTTTACCACCTTTATAACTTATACTAGTAATAGTCCTTAATGGGCATATAGCTAATCCTCACTCGACAACTTCAGAGTTTTCAAAAATAGGCTCTTTTCAAGCGTGCTATTCCCAATGAAGCTCTGATACTATGTCTGTGGGGACCGGAGTCCACACATCCGAGGATCTCATTGGGCGGTGCCGTGCGATGCGGCACCTAACAACACCCACGAAAAGGATACCAAAACATATAAAGTTTTCATTTCATAATAAGAAGAGTTTACAAGAGAGTGTACAACAGGGGTACACACGCAACGGAAAATACATACTCATGATCTCACCTAACAAAGCAGGAGAGAAGACATCCCTGCCCTAGGACGCTTCTCACTAGCAACAGAAGAACATTCAGCAGCGGTGTGGTTCGCATGAGATTTATCTCGACACCTCGAGTCTCATGTACAAACTGAACAGCAGAAATAAAACTAATACCTGCAAAAATCGTTAAAGCGCAAACGTGAGCATAAGGCTCAGCAAGACTAACCCGTCTCACTAGACATATGCAAGGGTAAGTACTAAGCATAGGTAAGGAATAGCATAAAAGACTCGCCTACAAGTGGATCCTTATAATAATGTTTTAAGTAGAACATGACATTCTTCAGGCACGGCACATCATAGACTCCACAATCAAACAAGAAACGCTTTGCCGATGATATGACATGCCCAAAGCACATAATGCTATTACAAGTAAATATGGGAAAACTGTAAACTTTTAATTGTGCTATCTCTAAGCCATACAAGGTTGCAAAGAAATTATAATTCAATATAAAATATTTTTCTGGCTTTTTTAGTATCTACTACATCACGACAGCGACAGACAAGTGGTACTCAAATAACCGCGAGGGACAATGATTGCAATCAGGACACACCCGGACTGCACGACACGCACACCCGTGTGGGAGACACATACGTGCTCTCCTCCCCTCTTCATACTTGGCCACCTTTCGCCCAAGACCCAAATGTCGATAAACCTCTTCATCTCGAGAAAAAGGTCCCCTACACGAACACGTCGAAGTTGCCCGCTAGAAGATTTACACCTTTATGCCTTCGCATCTCCATTCAAGGACAACCGAGGAGTCTCCACACTACAGTCTGGGGTTACATTAGTTTAATGGGCCCATATACCATTATGCAACCGGTACAGTTCGAGCTTGCCCAACTGTGACGCATATGGCACGGTCCTCAAGCGACATAGGCAGGGCTATGCGCCCGAGACTCCATCTCGTCGACTCCTATTCTCCCTGCCCGGTCTCGTATTCATTTCATAAGCCATTTTGTCATCTTTGACCCTCATATGAACTGTTATCCCTATCTCATGAGTAGATTCCAGCTACTCAACTTCTATCGGTATATCTACAACATTAGCATTGGCAGTTCTACACGTCAAGTTGTAAACCTTTCCAACCCTCCCATAGGATTTGTGGATATGCAAGTGGAGTATCAAACACCTTATACGTGATGCACAATATCAACTGAAGACGTAAGTGAATAAAACTGGAAAAATTCTAAAAGGCTCTTAAATGCAAACCGGAGCTTGCCTTAGTTTGCGACTCGATTAAATGTCAATTGTTAGTGGTCCTCCTCTGAAGACTCCCCCAAGGACTTCAAGTGGACACCCTGGCCTTCTCCTCCAAGCGACACTTCTCGTCAATATCGATCACTACACGACATGCATATATGAATGCTAGTAAATTATAATGTACATATAGTTCATAAGTTTCTAACTATGGTTATAGTGAGTGAATGATCTTCTTTGGCTTTGGGATTTTTATGGTAGATGTTAGGGACTACAAGGAATACTCTTGCAAAGAACAGGAGATGATCAGAGTAGTTTGTTGCCTCTAAAATTATGGTAAGCAATAAACTTCCCAGAATTTTAGAGAAGAAACTGTAGCTTGAACATAGCTGCTAGTTGATGTTCATGATAGAGGATGTTGTCCTGGTTCTAGTAAAAATTGGTTTCATAAATTTCTAAGCCTTGGTGAAGGAGAGATTAAATTTCAAAGTTGGCAAGAATTTCTGGAATTATTTTATAACTGAATTTTAGCTTTTCAATTAACATTCAGTTGGCAATTGAATTAGGACCAGGATACTAAGTAGATTAAATCTCAAATTTTTACAGGAACTAGTGTATGACTAAAAAAGGTTCAGTCCAAATTTGGGACCTAATAAAGCAACTGAACATCTGTAATAATTCAATGACTGAAAAAGGTAATTGAATTATACAGAGGGTTATACAGGTGCAACGGCTCCCAAACATTTTCTGGAAATCAAGAATAGTACACAGTATTTTATGAATTTTGGGGATTTTTCTAGTGGAAAGTTCATCTGAAAAAATTGTATTTATATTTGGACATATTTTTTTCTACAGAATTTAAAAATGAGTTTCACAAAACCTCATTGGTACTAACAGAAACTAGAGCTCAAGGGCTTTCAAAAAAAATTTGTTTGAAGATTTTTGGAGCAGTCTATAGATAGTTATGGATTTTCTAAATTGGAGCCAAATCTGGAATTAAATTCTAATTTGAATTAAACCGTGGGCCCCACCGTTTTAAAATTGACCAGTGGCATTCAAACCACACGGGGACCACAAAGATACACCACATAGCCAAAACAAATCCCGTGGCCACACCTGATCTGGCGGGGGTTAACAGACGCTGACAGGCGGGTCCCGCGGTGTCATCGTGAACCTCCCGGCGCTGGTGGTGCGTGGGGCTACAGCGGCGGCACGCTCCGGCGAGCCTCGCCGGAACCAAGTTCCCGGCCACCGCAGCACCTAATCTTGGGTGCCCAATCCTAAAAGCATGCGCTGAGCATGATGGTGGGGTTGGTGAAGCTTGCCGACGGTCGGAAACGGCGGCGCATCAGCGGCGGCTGCAGCTAGGGTTCCGGCCACATCGGAACTGTCACCCCGTGGATAAAAACTATCGGAAAAGGTTGGGGAAGTCTTCTCGGAACATGAGGGAAGCGATAGGAAAGTGAAATCGTCGTGCAACGGCCGGCAAAACAACCGTCGACAGCGACAGAGGTACTTTTCAATGGTGGAGGGATGAACTCGTGATTCTCGAGCTACGGTCTATCAGTTTTGATGATTCCAGTTCGAGAGGGTGCGCAAGGAAATGGAGAAACTAGTTGCTAGCAATTGTTAAGAGTGATTAAGTGTGGCAACCGAATTGAATGAAAAACCTAGCTAGTTCTTAAGCTTCGGCCGAGAGTAAAACATGGATAATTTGCTCGATACTCATGTAAACAAGGAACGGCTTTCACCGTCGTGCAGAGCATGTCTTGGTGCACCACTTTGCTGTTGGGGTCAAAGAACAAAACGGCCCGCAGCAGCCTGGCACCGTGTAGCAGAGACGGCACACGACAACCTCGACGGCGAGCTCCGGGTTAGCTTTAAAATACTGGCCAAAACATCAACGAAAGAACGGAGGGATTGAACCAGAAGCTAGATGAGGGAGTGGGGAACAACTTTGCCGTTGAGAGCTTGGCGCGAGAGGCTTCCGGTTGGCCGGCAACAAATGCATGGCGCCGGATGTCGAAAAACTTGCGCACGGGGGCGAAATGGAGCAGAGCGTTGCTCGGCGTGAGGGAGGACGAAAAATCCACCGTAGAAGCGATAAGGAGGAGCCAGGGGCGATATTTGTAGGGTTCAAACGGAAGCAGCTTGCTGCTGTCGCGCTGGGCATGCACGCCGTCGCGGTGGCGCACGCAGCGCGCGCTGGATTGCCGCTGCACGTTGGCTGCTGACTGGTGGGCCCCACTAGTCAGCCTTACAGCTACTGCCACTTTAGTAATTCATTTTGAAATAGTAAATGAACTCCAAATATCATGAAACTTCAAGGATAAGTCAAGAAAAATGTGATGAACACAATGCTGTGTTTAGATCTTTATGTTCAAGTATATTTTGACCAGATTTTCAATTTGAATTTAAACTTGATTCAAATTCGCTGAGCGTCTCAGTTAAAATATCAAATGGATTGCAAAATTCATGAAACTTTTCAAGGAGCTTATTTGTAAGTTTAGAAGACTATAGAAAAATTTATAGCCTTAGTTTTGAATATTTTTGACAGGGCATGTGTATATAATAACTATATTCCTTTTTGACTATTTGAGTATATGAGGTACTATAAATTGATTTTCCCAAGCAAACCCTATTCAAATATTCCAAAATTTTGCAGAGATGATATTTGCATTTTTCTAAGATTATTGGCGAAGTATGTTTCTCATGTTAATAAAATTATAAACATGAGAAGAAAAAGGAATTGAATAGGTTCAAGTTTATGTACATGACCATATCTTGAACCCCATTAATTTTGAATTTAACTGACAACTGAATTTCATATTTAGAATTATGTGGGATTTTACAATTACCGAAAGCAATATGAATGTTATTGACCATTTCAAACACAAGTTTTCCACTATAAGGTTTTGGTGCAGTATCTTTTTCGATTTTGTTATCAAAATGTTCTTTCATCTTCCTATACTGGTGTGTATCTGTCAAGAACCGTCAGTGTCTTATGTACACCGTCTTTCTGGATGAAGTGAGGTATAGAAATCCAGTTCTATCCACGCACCTTATACAACCTTTCTTCCCTTTCATTTGTCCCGATAATGTAAACAGTCCAGGATAATCATGCACGGTAACGAATATCATTGCTCTTAGCGTGAAATACTCCCGCTTGTACTCATCCCATGTACATACCCCTTTATTCCACAATTTCGCCATATCTTCCATTAAAGGATCCAAGAACACAACAATTTCGATGCCGGGTTGTTTCGGACCTTGGATAAGAACAGATAACAAGATATATTTCCTTTTGTGAAACAACCACGTCGGTAGGTTATACATCGTTAAGACCATGGGCCATGTGCTGTGTATGCTCCTTTTTTCACCAAACGGATTCATTTCGTCTGTACCCAAGGCAATCCTCACATTTCTAATTTCCTTTGCAAATTCTAGATACTGAATATCAAAATTTTTCCACTGCGTTGCATCACCAGGGTGTCGTATATGTTTTTCATTCTTCTTGCGTTGCTCGGAATGCCAACACATAAGTTCAGCCTCCCTAGGGTTTGAGAACAAATGCTTCAAGCGATCAATTACTGGAAGTTACCATATCACCAAGGTAGGAATTTTTCTCTTGTTCTTCCAGTCTGCATCGCCAGAAGTATCGTCATCGTCACCTTCAGGACCAATAAGGAACTTCTTATTCTTCAGAGACTTTTCCATGTTGGTAACATACTAGTCATTGTAGTCCTTCTTATATCTACTAACACCACAAATAGGGCATCTAGTTGTGAGCTCATGCTCTTTGCGATACAAAATACAATGGTTCACACAAGTGTGTATTTTAGTCACACATAGTGCCAATGGGCAAAGAAGTTTCTTTGCTTTATAAGTGCTTCTGGGCAGTTTATTTGGATTTGGAAGAATTTCTGCCATAAGATTCAAAAGATCAGAGAAACTACAATCGGACCATTCGTGCGTAGCTTTCAACTTTAGTAGTAATAAGACTGCACGCAATGTAGTAAACTCTTTATCACAACCGTTTGATTCATCATATAAAAGCTCCATCGCCGCATTCTGTAATGTCTCCATTTTACTTAAACCTTTGCTTGATCCCATATAAGTCAATACATATGGTTCAATGTGACGCAACATCTCCTCACAATCGAACTCATCATCATCATCACCATCTTGATTGTCACTGCCATCATCGATATGAACATTATCATCATCTGAACCTCTCTCATCATCATTATCCACGTCATGTGTATCTAACTCACCATGCTCTATTCATATTGTGTAGTTTTTTTTAAACCTCTTTTTACCAAATGAGATTGGATTACTATAGTATCCGTCCAAGCAATCTTATTTTCGCAGTAGATACATGGACATAATATGTCATCTAACTTTTGCAACTTCGCATGTCTCTTGGATGCTTCAATAAAATTTGAAACATTATGAATGTACATAGGATCGGGTCTTGGCACGTTGTACATCCACACTCGACAGTCCATGCTTCAATAATAGAATTTTTGTCAGATTTACAAAATTTGGCCACAAATATTTTCTAAAGGTCTTCTATAAAATGAATTTAAAGAGACATAACAAGTATGATTAGGGCAACTAATGTAGGTCTATTCATTAGGGTGACTAATCGACCCTAGTCGATGGCTAATCGATGTCCAGTCATCCTCAAGGTTTTTACGGTAATACCAAGTCGATACTGAAAGTGCATCTAGGAATCCCTTGTGGGTTTTTGATGATTTATGACAAGCAAATGAAATTCTAACCTCTTTGTTGAGATGAGCACAGTTTTAAATAGAAAAATAAGCAAAGTGCCAAAAAGAAGGAAGAATGAGGAGTAAAGTAGAAATGAGCTCAAGTAAGAAGAATAGTAGATCATTGTGTAAGGAGTGTGTTAAGGAAACACATCCCAAGAGCTCAATCACAATTAAACACACACATTGCACAAAGCTATACAGGGTCGGACTAGTCTGAATGACACCGGACTAGTCCGATACCCTCTCTGCACAAAATCGGACATGTTTGATATCCATCAGACTAGTCCGATATCTCTCTAACGAGAATTGGACTAGTCCTTCTTAGTGCGGACTAGTCCTCAAAACACTTCACAAGTCACACAAATCGGACAAGCCTGATCACAACTGGACTAGTCCGATATTCATTCTGGTCCAAATCGGACAAGTCCGATATTTGCACGGACTAGTCCGAAAAACCCTCTGACCTAAATCAGACAAGTCCTCCAAGTGCGGACTTGTAACCCAACTCACATAGGGTTTCAGATGTCCGGACAAGTTCGATGACTATCAGACTAGTCTGAAGATTTCCAGAAGCGAAATTGGACAAGTCCGCTCCTAGACGGACTAGTCCGACAATTCGGGACACTTAGGGTTTGCTACACACAGCACATCGGACAAGTCCGGTGACCACCACAAACTAGTCCGATCTTTCTAAACCCTAACGGTCACTTTTAGAAACCCATATAAATAGAGGTGCACGGCCATATTTCACAGAACTCTCGAACCCTAGCGCCATCACACCTCCCAAGAGCCTCAAAAACACATCTCTCCACGAAATTAAGTGCAACAAAGATCAATCCTTTGAGGATACACTCTAGATCATTGGAGAGACACGTTCAACACTCATTGAGCTCTTGGTTTGATTCTCTAACACACTCCTGTGATTTCAATGTAATCTTTTGACTGTGTTCTTGGTGGTATTTCGTGTTGTAATCTAGGGGAGCCCTCAATGTGTGAGAAGGTCCCTTTGAATTCGGTTATTCACCCCTTTGTGATAAGTGGAAGAGGATTGGCCTTCGTGGCGATCCGACGTGGGTAGGGTTGGAGAAGACCCGATCCTTTTATAGACTCCTCAACGTGGATGTAGGTTGCCTCTGCGGGAACCGAACCACGGGATAAATATCTTGTGTTCTTGCTTTGTGTTCATCGTTCATTACATCATATCAATCTAGGGTTTGAATTAATCTTGCTCACTTTACATTGAAATATCAAATCTAAGATTGACTTGTGATATACTCTAGTACATAATCTTGCAACACATGAATTACAAGTATATTTCCGCTGCTACACCTTGGAATCAAACTGAATAAATCACACTTGATCAACCTAGTTCGTACACACCAGACTAGTCCGCACTTTACCGGACTAGTCCGATATCTCAAGTTTTGATCTGGTGATTAAGTGTTGCAGGTTCCGACAAAATTCAAAAAGGCCTATTCACCCCCCCTCTAGGCCACATTCAATTGGTATCAGAGCAGGTTCTTCAAGAAAGAGACTAATCGCTTGAAGAAGATCATGTCGGACATGAAGGACACCCACAAGAGCAACAACCAAGAAAAGGTTGACGATGACAAGAACCAAAAGGTGGAGAAGCTCCTCGAAGCCATTAAAGACTTTGAGGACGACGATGAGGAGACGCTAGAACTAAAGGAGCTCCTAAGAAAGAAGACAATTTCCAAAGGGAAAGTAAAGATTGAAGAGATGAAGAAGGGGAGTAGTCAGACCGACTACTCCCGATATCCTTTCAACTATGATCGTCTCAATTCCAACAATAATCATTATTTGTCTATCCCACTTGGAAAAGCCCCACACTTTGATGGAAGTGATTACTCAATGTGGAGGCAAAATATGAAAATGCATCTAATCTCTCTCAATCCAAGTCTATGGCATATTGTGTGCACAAGAATAGATATCCCGGATGACGACGAAGAACTCACACCAAGCCAAGAGTAGGCAATTCACTGAAATGCTCAAGCCGCGGCCGTAATTACCTCTTCGCTCTGTCGGGACGAGTTCACCAAGGTGGATGGACTCGAGATTGCTAAGGAAATATGGGACACACTGCAAACTGCACATGAAGGTGACCGACATGTGCATGAGCAAAGATTGAAATGATCGAAGGCGAATTAGGAAGATTCACAATTGAAGAAGATGAGTCACCTCAAGATATGTACAACCGATTAAAGACACTCGTCAACAAGGTTCAATCTTACGGAAGCAAGAAGTGGAATGACCACGAGGTGGTGAAGCTAATCCTTAGAGCTTTCATGCCTCGCAGCGTCACCCTATGCTCAATGATAAGAGAAAGCCCCGAATACAAGAAAATGACTTCGGATGAATTACTTGGAAAAATCATCAATTTCGAGATGATGGAAAAACAAGCTAAGCACGTCAAGGAAATTGCCGACCTCACTTCGGCAAAGAAGAAAGGTGTTGCTTTGAAGTCCACACTCAAGCAGCTATCTAAAGAAGCTCGAGAAGCCCTGGTAGAAGAAGACAGTGATGATGAGAGCAGTGAATTAGATGAAGAAGACATGATATTGTTCATGAATAAATTCAAGATAATAATGAAGAAGAAACAAGGTGCTAAATCAAGCGAATGAAAGTATAAGGAAAGAACAAAGACAAAGTTGAGGCGGGCATGCTATAATTATGGTGAGTATAGCCACTTTATAGTTTATTGCCCATTTGAAGAGAACAAGAAAAAGACCAAAGAAGCCAAGCCTCAACCCAAGAAATTCTTCAAGAAGAAGAAACAAGCCGAACAAGCTCACATTGGGAAAGAGTGGGACCCAAATGATGAGTCGTCATCGTCCGAAGAAGAAGAGATGGCTAGCATAGCCATCGAGAAGACATCCAAGAAGTCTACCCTTTTCCCCACACTTGGCGCATGGAAGGGAGATGGCACTTGCCTTATGGCAAAGGAAGGTAAATGCAAGGTAACCATTAAGCCCCCGTCCGTGCATTCCTATTCTAGCGATGATGAACTCAATGGTGATAATGAGTACATGCTTATTGGACTAGATAGGAAAACAGCTACTAAAATGAAATTTTTGCTTGATCGACTCGTTGAGAAGGAGAGGTTAATACATCGTCGAGAGGACATGATCATCTCCCAAAAGGAGGAATATGTTGAACTTGACAAACTTCTAGAACTTGAGAAGGAACAAAGCAAATCACTAGAGCTTGAGTTAGCTTCGAGCAAGGAAACTTGCCTGGAGCTAACTGACTCAAATGCCACAATCAAGGACCAACTTGCTAACCTGATCAAGGTTAACAAGATCCTTGAAGTGCAGGTTGAGTCACTCAAGCTGAGTGAACCTTCCTCCTCTTCAAGTTCACCTTCTCAACTAACTAAAACTGATTTTGCTCATGCTTGCACATGTAAGAAAAGTGACACCAGTTTGAAAGATAAGCCAACTTCTACAAAGGAAAAACATCCTGGCCAAAGTGGCATATTTGACAAGGAGAAGATCAAATATGCACGTAGTGCATACTTGGTCAAAAGACCTCCAAATGTCAAATATGGCATTGGTTATTCTTATGGTGAAAAGCAACATGCTAGAAGTCATAAGAATAAAAGGGAAAGGATTACCTTTGTAAAAGGAAGGCCCTCTCAAATTGGAAAGTCACAGATTAAGACTATAACTGCACAAGTACACCGGACTAGTCCGGTCGGTGTCCGGACAAGTCCGGCCCCCCAGACTAGTCATGTACATAAATAACAACAGCTATTGTTTAAAACTTTTGATGCCTCCTATGTGTTAATGAGAAATAAGTTTGGCAAAGTTTATGCTAATTATGTTGGGCCACATCATGGGAACACTAAGTCTCATGTGTGGGTGCCCAAATGTATTGTAACTAACCTCCAAGGACCCAAGCAAGCTTGGGTACCTAAAACCAAGGCATGATTAGTTTTTTGCAGGCCTATTCTTCCGGTGGATCTAAATGGGTGCTAGACAGTGGCTGCACCAATCATATGACCGGGGAAAGAAGAATGTTCGTGGAATATGAAGAGAATGAGGACCCAAACGAGGGCATCTACTTTGGAGATAATAGTCAAGGAAGGGTGCTCGGTACCGGTAAAATTGCAATATCCTCTAAACACACACTTTATCATGTTTTACATGTTGAATCCTTAGATTATAACCTGCTATCGATATCTCAATTATGTGGCAAAGGTTATAATTGCTTGTTCACTAACGAGGGTGTGATCGTTTCTACGAGGAGTGATGGTTCCGTTGCATTCAAGGGTATGTTAAAGGGAAAGCTTTATCTTGTTGACTTCAACAAGGATAAAGCTGAACTTGATACATGCTTGATTGCAAAGACCAACATGGGTTGGATGTAGCATAGACGGATAGCGCATGTTGGTATGAGGAACCTTCAAAAACTCCTCAAAGGCGATTGCATCCGAGGTTTAATGGATGTTGTATTTGAGAAAGACAGGCCCTGCAGGGCGTGCCAAGCCGGGAAGCAAGTTGGAGCACCTCACCCCGCCAAAGACGTCATGACTACAACAAGACCACTCGAGCTACTACACATGGACTTATTTGGTCCAATAGCCTACAAGCGCACATAGGGAAAGAGTCAGACTCAAATGATGAGTCCTCGTCATCGAAGAAGAATAGATATCTAGCATAGCCATCCAGAAGACATCCTAGAAGTCTACTCTCTTCCCTAAACTCAGTGCATGGAAGAGAGATGGCACTTGCCTCATGGCAAAGGAAGGTAAACGCAAGGTAACCACTAAACCCCCTTCCGTGCATTCCTATTCTAGTGATGATGAAATCAATAGTGATAATGAGGATATGCTTGTTGGACTAGATAGGAAAACTGCCATAAAAATGAAATTTTCTACTTGATCAACTTGTTGAGAAGGAGAGGTTGAGAAATCGTCAAGAGGACATGATCATATCCCAAAAGGAGGAATATGTCGAACTTGACAAGCTTCTAGAAATTGAAAAGGAACGAAGCAATTCACTAGAGCTTGAGTTAGCTTCAAGCAAGGAAACTTGCTTGGAGTTACCCGACTCAACTGCTGCAATAAAGAACCAACTTGCTGACCTGATCAAGGTTAACAAGATCCTTGAAGTGCAAGTTGAGTCACTCAAGCAAGGTGAACCTTCATCCTCTTGAAGTTCACCTTCTCAATCCACTAAAACTGAGGTTGCCTATACTTGTACATGTAATAAACTTAACACCAGTTTGAAAGACAAGCCAACCTCTACAAAAGATAAGAATCTCGCCCAAAGTGGCATATTTGACCAGGAGAAGATCAAATATGCAGGTAGTGCATACTTGGTCACAAGACCTCCAAATGTCAAATATTGCATTGGTTACTCTCATGGTGAAAAGCAACAAGCTATAAGCCATAAGAATAACAGGGATAGCAATGTCTTTGTAAAGGGAGGAGCCTTCCAAGCTGGAAAATCAAAAATTAATAAGTACAAAATACATGACCACCGGACTGGTCCGGTGGGGGTCTAGACAACTCTGGTACTCCGGACAAGTCTGGCCTCCCAGACTAGTCCCACGTATAAATAACAAAAGTTACTTTTCAATACTTTTGATGCCTCGTATATCTTGATGAGAAATAATAATGGAAAGGTTTATGCTCATTATGTTGGGCCACGTCATGGGAACACCAAGTCTCATGTGTGGATGCCCAAATCTCTTATGACTAACCTCCGAGGAGCCAAGCAAGCTTGGGTACCTAAAACCAAGGCATAAATTGTTTTTGCAGGCCTATTCCTCCGATGGATCTAAATGGGCGCTAGACAGTGGCTGCACCAACCATATGACCGGAGAAAGAAGAATTTTCATAGAATACGAAGAGAATGAGGATCCAAATGAGGGCATCTATTTTGGAGATAATAGTCAAGCGAAGGTGCTCGATACCGGTAAAATTGCCATATCATCTAAACACACACTTTCTCAAGTATTACATGTTGAATCCTTAGATTATAACCTGTTGTCCATATCTCAATTATATGACAAAGGTTATAATTGCTTGTTCACTAACGAGGGTGTGACCGTCTCTAGGAGGAGTGATGGTTCCATTGCATTCAAGGGTATGTTAAAGGGAAAGCTCTATCTTGTTGACCTCAACAAGGATAAAGCTGAACTTGACACATGCTTGATTGCAAAAACCAACATGGGTTGGCTGTGGCACAGACGGCTAGCGCATGTTGGTATGAGGAACATTCAAAAACTCCTCAAAGGCGATCACATCTGAGGTTTAAAGGATGTTGTGTTTGAGAAAGACAGGAGTTATAGCGCGTGCCAAGCCAAGAAGCAAGTTGGAGCACCTCACCCCGCCAAGAACGTCTTGACTACAACAAGACCGCTCGAGCTACTTCACATGGACTTGTTTGGTCCAATTTCCTACATAAGCATCGGCGGTAACAAATATGGTTTAGTAGTTGTTGATGATTTTTCTCACTTCACTTGGGTTTTATTTTTGCATGATAAGTTAGAAACACAAGGAATACTCAAGAAGTTCTTCAAGTGAGCTCAAAACGAATTCTCATTGACAATCAGGAACATTCGAAGCGACAATGGCACGGAGTTCAAGACCATACAAGTGGAGGAGTACCTTGATGAAGAAGGCATAAAGCACGTGTTTTCAGCTCCGTACTCCCCACAACAAGCAAAGTTGCCGAAAGAAAGAATCGAACACTCATAGAGATGGCAAAAGCAATGCTCGATGAGTACAATAACTCGGATCGATTTTGGGCGGAAGCGATTAACACCGCTTGCCACGCCGTAAATTGACTTTATCTTCAACGACTACTCAGGAAGACATCCTATGAGCTACTCACCGGAGCAAGTTGATTTATGTGAACTAGGTAAAGAAGAAGCTCCTTGTCAAGCATTGAAATGAATGGCTCTAGGTGAAGTTCGACCACAAGAGTCACCTCCACATGTACATGGGGCAGATGAACCACAAGAGGAGGTCAACGATCAAGGGGGAGCTTCAGCACAAGATCAACCACATGAATACAAAGATAATCAATAAGTCAACAAAGGCAACCATTTAGGGGGAGAAGAAGATGATCATGAAAATACAACGCCTCAAGTGCCACACCCAAGAGTACACCAGTGCGTCCAAAGGGATCACCCAATAGACAATATCATCGGTGACATCCAAAAGGGAGTAACCACTAGATCTCGCATAGCTAACTTTTGTGAGCACTATTCGTTTGTATCCTTTTTGGAACCTCGCAGGGTTGAGGATGCAATGAAGGATCCGGACTAGGTGGTGGCAATGCAAGAAGAATTGAACAACTTCAAGCAGAACGAGGTGTGGGAACTTGTGGCAAGACCCAATGCAAACATCGTCGGCACCAAGTGGGTCTTCTGCAACAAACAAGATGAACACGGGGTGGTGACAAGGAACAAGGCACGACTTGTGGCCAAAGGGTATTCACTAGTTGAAGGTTTGGATTTTGATGAAACCTTTGCTCCCGTAGCTACACATGAATCTATTAGAATATTACTCGCATATGCTCCTCACCATGATTTCAAGATCTATCATATGGATGTGAAAAGCGCCTTCCTCAACGGACCAATCAAGGAGGAGGTGTATGTGGAGCAATCCCCCAGGTTTGAAGATGAAGAGTTCCAGGACCACATGTTTAAATTTCGTAAGGCTCTCTACGGCCTCAAACAAGCTCCTAGAGCTTGGTATGAGTGTCTTAGAGATTTCTTAATTGAAAATGGCTTTAAGATTGGCAAAGTAGATTATACACTATTTACAAAGAATTTTGGCAATGATCTCTTTATTTGTCAAATTTACGTTGATGATATAATCTTTAGATCAACTAATCAATCTTTTTTTGAGGAATTTAGTAAAATCATGACAGATAGGTTTGAAATGTCAATGATGGGAGAACTAAAGTACTTCTTGGGGTTCCAAGTGCGGCAACAAAAGGAAGGGATGTTCATAAGCCAAACCAAGTACACGCAAGACATATTCAAGAAGTTTGGTATGGACAAGGCGAAGCCCATAAAAACCCCCATGGCAACGAATGGCCACTTGGATCTCAATGAAGATGGACCTAGTGTCGACCAAAAGGTATATCGCTCCTTGATTGAATCTCTACTCTATTTATGTGCATCTAGGCCAGATATTATGTTGAGTGTATGTTTGTGTGCAAGGTTTCAAGCCAATCCTAAGGAGTGTCACTTGATAGCCGTAAAAAGGATCTTGAGATTTTTAGTTCATACACCCAACCTTGGTCTTTGGTACCCAAAAGGCTCAAAATTCAATCTCATTGGTTACTCCGATGCAGATTTTGCCGGATGCAAGGTAGATAGAAAGAGTACCTCCAGCACATGCCAATTCCTAGGTAGATCTCTTGTTTCTTGGTCCTCCAAGAAAGAAAATTCCATTGCCTTATTCACAGCCGAAGTGGAGTATGTTGCAGCCAGGAGTTCTTGTGCACAACTCCTTTGGATGCGACAAACTCTAAGGGATTACCGTTACAATATGAACCGTATTACACTCATTTGTGACAATGAGAGTGCCATCAAAATTGCCCACAACCCAGTTGAGCACTCTATAACCAAACACATAGATATTAGACATCACTTTTTGAGAGATCATTCCATGAAAGGAGACATAGCCATTTCCCATGTCAACACCCAAAAGCAATTGGCCGACATATTCACCAAGCCACTTGATGAAAAGCGCTTTTGTGAACTCCGAAATGAACTAAATATCCTTGATGCTCAGAGTGTGGCTTGAAATGTTGCATACCTGTATGAATTCTTCAAAATTTGTTGTTTGGATTGTGAAAATCATCTCTCTCAATTTTCTTCCAAAATATATGTCAATTACTAGATCTTGGTGAATTATTATCATTGCATGATTGTTGTATGCTTACTGATCATATTCATCAAGATTATTTGATTTGATTTGACTCCCTATTTTCTAAATATGTACCTTCAAATATATATGAATGGGCTAAGAAATTCTTGCCTGGTGACCACGGACTAGTCTGTGGTTACCCGAACTAGTCCACCCATGCAGACTAGTCCGCGGAGTGCTTGTTAGGCCGGACTAGTCCGGCAGACCACGGACTAGTCCGATATAGCCTCTGGAAATGTTCGGACTAGTCCGGTCATCTCCGGTCTTGTCCGATTTTTCGTGTCCATAACACTAGCCGCCGCCAAACCCTAATTTCCTCACCTCCACTCTTGCCTCACGCGTTCTCTCTCTCACTCTCGAGCTCCCAAGGCGATTCCTTGATTTATCCATCGGAACTTCACAAGTTTGGGTGGAATTTGATCGTCATCGCATCGGGATTGAAGTTCTCGGACAAGTCTGGTTTTCAACACCCTCATCTCCAAGTTCCAATTGATTTCTTCGGTAATTTTCACTCAAACCCTAGAAATCCCAAATTTCTTCATTGTTAATCGAATAGCCTAGCATATTTCACTATATACATGCCTCCTTGATGTATTACGTCTATGCTAAGCTAGTTGTGCATTAGGAATCATCATTTGTCTAGTCACTTAGGTTTTTGAGGATTACTACCGGGCTAGTCTGTTCCATGCATGGACAAGTCCGATCACCCCGGACTAGTCTGTGCCTGTACACTGGACAAGTCCGATTTTTCTGAACTCAAAACCTAACTTCTCAATTCCTCAATGCAATTCCTTGCTATCCATTTCACCTATGCATTGTATCATTCATTCTCATTCATGCCTTACTCAACTCATTCTCAGGGTATGTCGAGCTCAAACAACGAAGTTTCCGACTTTGAGGCCGACATGGACCACGAGGTGGCACCTCGGACCTCGACGACTCTTGGCAAGAAGCGCCAAGAGAGACATTCTGAGCCTATGCCGTCTCCTCCACAGGCTTGGAGGAAAGTGCTAGCGAAGAAGCTGACCTCCAAGGTGCTAGCTTCTAGGGCTACCATCGGTGGTGGCCCTAGCTCGGCAAGTGCCTGCCCAGCCAAAGGCAAGGGCAAAGGAATCACAACGAGTCCAGTTGGCCCATTGAAGCTGCATGCTCCGAGAAAAGGGGTCCGGGACCCCACTGAAGAGAAGTTCAACCGGAAAGGCAGATTGGTATGGCCGACCAAAGCAAGCCGCCGATGGAAGATTTTGGTGCAACTTCCATGTAAATTTCTGTAAATCTGTGTATCTGGCAATGAAGAAACCGGTTGTGCGCAGTCAATGGATTGATTGGGCACACTTTGAAAAGAAGGTATGCTCCCTGTTCACTGAAGTGGTGGAAGCTATTGAGAGGCATGGCCTGAAGGACCTCTTTGCCTTCAAGAACAACTGGAGTGATGAGGTCATAGCACAGTTCTTTGCAACATGCCATTTCTCAAGTGAAGATGGGGAAAGTGTTACTTGGATGACTCATGGATCCAAGTACAATATCACTCAAAAAGATTTTGCAAGTTTACTTTATCTTGACAACTCTGTACGTGACAACTTAATCATCCATAACATAGGTGTCATTGAGAAGGATAGGATGAAGTTCCTATATGAGCCAAACTCCAAGTTCAACCCCCCATCCACAAAGAACATGAAGCCGTTCTTTGTGGTGCTCAATAGAGTCTTGAGGAAGACCATCGCTCCAAAGGATGGAGATGCCGGGAGTGTGCAGGGTTATCTCAAGACATTGATGAGAGTGATATGCAAGGGCCGCCAGTTTGATATGGCAGACTACATCTGGAATGACATGGTCAACATATCCTCCACACCCAACAGGTCTTGTTGGTATGCCCCATATCTAATGTTTGAGATCGAGAAGGTCACCGGGATTGAATTCGTCAAGGATGTCGAGCACCTACCCTTGAGGCCTCAAATGCCTTAGAAGCCAAGCATCCAGGCTGCTCCCTCGCCGACCTCTAGTCCGGAGGCACCGGCAAGAAGAACTCAAGATGTCAAAGCTACCCCAGCCAGTTGGGCAGCCCCTCAAAAAGGATCCGCCAGTTGGATCTTCAAATCCTTGGATGCCATCTTCGCTTCCTGCAAAAAGGCCGAAGTGAGGGCCCACAAGCTGAACAAGAAGAGAAAGGAAGACATGAAGTATGTCAAGGCAAATGTGAAACAAATTTGCCAGAAGCTGGAGATTGACCCCATTGGATCTCCAGTGATTTCTGAAAACTCTGACCCTGACATCATCGAGCTTGATCCCTTGAACCCCTCCGAGCTTGCCTACATTAGCACTGGGGGCTCAAGTGGCTTCGCACCTCCTCCTCCTCCTTCTCCTCATTAGGTTGAAGATGAAGATGATGAAGATGACGATGAGAGGACTGACAACGAAGAGTGAAGACCTTAGGACCCTCCTCTCCTTCTTTTTGGTGTCTTGATGCCAAAGGGGGATAGGTTGAGGGGGAGTCTTAGCCTTAGTCGTAGGATGCGAGGAGAGAGCTTTCTTTTATGCTTTTTGACTATTTTGTGGGTTGTAAAGCTTTAACTATGTTCTTAAGTTAATTATGGTTCTGTGATGCAATGTTATGATCTTTTGAGAAGTATTTGTTGAAATCTGTGATTTTGCTCCTAGAATGGCATATATGCTTGTTTATGGTTGATTAATGTCAATTATGTCATTCTCATTGTTTTAATGTACTTAGTTATGCATCCAACCAGATGCACATATGGATTATGTTTTCATTGCTTGATGTATTTTAAACTCATATGTGCATACTTTATGAAGACCTCAACTTTTATCATATTTTGTGAAATCTCAATTGGTTGTAATCAATCACCAAAAAGGGGGGTGGGATTGAAAGTTCATCTAGGAATCCCTTGTGGGTTTTGGATGATTTATGACAAGCAAATGGGATCATAACCTCTTTGTTGAGATGAGCACAGGTTTTAATAGCAAAATAAGCAAAGTGCCAAAAAGAAGGAAGAATGAGGAGCAAAGTGGAAATGAGCTCAAGGAAGAAGAATAGTAGATCATTGTGTATGGAGTGTGTTAAGGAAACACATCCCAAGAGCTCAATCACAATTAAACACACACATTGCACAAAGCTATACAGGACCGGACTAGTCTGACTGACACCGGACTAGTTGGATACCCTCTCTGCACAAAATTAGACAAGTCGGATATCCATCGGACTAATCAGATATCTCTCTGACTAGAATCGGACTTGTCCTCCCCAGTGCGGACTAGTCCTCAAAACACTTCACAAGTCACAAAAAATCGGACAAGTCCGATCACAACCGGACTAGTTCGATATTTCATTCTTGTCCAAATCAGACAAGTCCGATATTTGCACAGACTAGTCCGGAAAACCCTCTGACCTAAATCGGACAAGTCCTCCAAGTGCAGACAAGTTAACTTCTGCAGTTCAAGTTAATGTTGGTTGTCAAGTATACGAAGTCTTATAATTTTTTTCTACCTAGATTAATCGCGAAGACAACGAGGAGACTTCGACTCCTAAAACCGCAGAAGGTTCTCCAATGGATGAATCCTCAGCTTCACTAAAGTGGAAACGAGGGCAACGAGGTCCCAATAAGGGTCCATTGGACCGCATCATGTACATAACAAGGGTCGGTCCAGGTGGGCTTCCCCAAGAACCACTGGATTCAGTTACCAAGTACTGTAATGCATGCAGTTTTCTTGTTAGGGAGCTCGTGCCGATCACGACTGAGAATTGGAGGAAATTACCCGAGCAGACAAAGAATGAGTTGTGGGAAAGAATAAAGAAACAATTCAAGTTCCTATAAGGCACGAAAGAAGCTGTAAAGAAAGCAACATTGGTCACTTGCGGCAAGAAGTTTCGTGGCTGGAAGAGCAAAATGAATGCTTAGGTTAAGGCCGATAAGGTCCCTAGCCCAAGGAAGATGGGAAAAATCACACAAGCTCAGTGGCAAGAGTTTGTTTCTCAAAAGACCACACCTGATGCTATAGCTCTAAGTGCAACTAGGTCAGAGCTTGCAAAAAAGAACAAATACCATCATCGCTTGGGGTCTGCCAGATATGCCCCCAAAGTCCAGAAATGGAATAAGATATTAGACAAAATTACCAGTAAGGGCAATCCTCACCCATTAGAAGGCTGCGATGAGCGAACTCAGCGGTGGGTCTTTGCCCGGTCAGGTTTGACCAGCGAGGGCAAACTTGAAAAGCCCGACTCTATGAATGAAGTAGAGGATAAAATGAAAGAAGTAATTGAAAAGCAACAGAAGGGTCTCTTCAAACCGAAGAGGGGGAATGACCAACTTATCGCTATCTTAGGAAACCCTAAACACAACGGACAGGTTCGAGCAGTCTCTTCTCAAATGTCTTGGCTAGATGGTTTCCCTAAAGATAAAGACACATATAGAAGACGTGAGAAGTTTAAGAAGACACTTGATGAAACGATTGCTCAAAACGCCAAAGAAAATATGCAAGAAATAATGGAACAACTTAGACAATCGGGACAATTAGTGGCACCGTGTACATTGATGGTTCTGGTGCAAAAGGAGCAATTAGTATCTCCAACTGCCTACCCTAGCAGTGTTGGTTCTGTGCCAGGCTCAGGGTCAACCCATAAGTTCCCTGTCGATGATATTGCTAACGACAAATCTTGTCGTCTTCTTGTCCTGATTGGCAGAGCAGGGAACAAAACCAAACAGGTTGCCACTGCTATGGCAAAGCCTGATCGTGACTTCAACGGGAATCCACTTCCGTTGTATTATGTTGTGGTGCAAGTTCTTCAGATCATTGATAATGATTATGAAGATTATGAAATAGACCTTTTCATACCTGAGGTGATCGAGTTCAGGGACAGGATATCAACTGATTAATCCTTTGGCACCGACGCAATATCGTGTTGGATGATGAGCCTATTTCTAGCCCCGTCACATCTCGAAATACTGCAACCCCATCTTCTAAGGCGAAAGTGCATGAAGATCCACTCCCAGTCGAGGAAGATCCACTCCCCCTATGTCTCAGCAAGGATGATAGTAACCTTGCTAGTAAGGATATCCAAGAGCAACAAGTTGGACAACAACTTCAAGCAGTACTAGAGCAAGCTGTTGCTAGTAAAGAGCAACCAGTTGAGCAACAGCTTGAAGTCGTACTAGAGCCAGCTACTGGGAGTAAAGAGCAATCAGTTGAACAATAGGTTCAACAACAAGCCAGTTTCCAACTTCCAATGACTACTCCTCGATCATCAGTGCCTATCAAAGTTTGCTCATACGAAAATAAGAAACCTTCATCAGAAGTGTCAAAGTATTTGGAAACTATGAAGTAAAATATTATAAAATCGAGTGCATCTCGTTCTTCTCATGAGACAGAATTAGGAGATATCGAGGAGTGGGAAGAAGACGGTGTCATGTATAATCGACGGACGGCTTTAGTTAAACCAGGAGTTCCAATATACAAGCTTGAGGATGTTCCTCCTGAATTTGAGAATGGGAAGCCGTTCATGACATCTGTACAACTTAGCAAACAACCTGTCCCGCTCAAAAGAATGCATGAGTGGTACATCCTTGCCAGCACAAAATATGGTCTTTCTTGCGTCACATTTCTTATTCCGAAAGAAGCATTTTGGAGCACTGGAGAAGATAGACGAGTCATTTTATTTGAAGAGATACATCCCCTTTTCCATCGGGGCATGCTCGAAATCAACCTGATGCTCGTCTGGTGCTTGTAAGTGCCTCTAATATTTTGTATTTGCTTTTCTTACTACACGCATACACATTTCATGATATTATAACAATTCTGGACTTCTTCAATAGGATGCAATACATGGATAATGAAAAGTTGGAGCGCAAGATAGGTATCCTTGACCATACTAGGATTGCAAAGGCGCTATTCGACGTCAAGGCAGATCGAGACTCAGCAAAGTTCAAGCACCTAAAAAAAAAGAATTTGAAAAAGCAATCACAAAACTTAAGAAGGATAGAAGGACAGAAGTTGCAGCTTACATAGGACATGCGATGTTTAACTTTGTCAGAGACGGCAAGGACCTCGTAAAGGCTCCGTACAACTTCGAGTAAGTTCGACACATGACATTGGAATAGCAATTATAATTGTTAACACGTGTGTTTGTATGTTTGCAATGATCACTACATAATGATCTTCATCAAGCTAACGCAGAGAATGGCAACAGTCTTGGACTCGGCCTATTTCCCACCAGATTGTTACAAAGATTTCCTTTCCATTTTGAAACTGTACGTTTATTCAATAATTTTAATTTACACACATTTAGAATGTGTTGACAAGTTTTATATGACATTTCTTGTATTACAGCGCTTGGCGGTTTTACGCGGAACGGCTTGTCGCTGAGAGACCTTCCAATACGAATGCATTGGATATTAAAACTTATTATTCTTGTCCGAAGCAGCCTGCTGGGAGTGTCTTATGCGGGCATTATGTATGCGAGCATCTTCGGACCGCCGGCGTATATAGAGTGAATCGTGAGTATGTAAGATATCCTTAATGTCGATACCTTATTTTCTTACTTTTGAGTTTCATTTTCATTGTAACTAGCATAGTTTAATACTTATATTATCTGTTGTTCCATATTACCAGAAACATTATTTTCATATTTTTATTCCAACTTCGAAATTCAATTGCTCATAGTACAACTGCTCCAAAAATACCAACTAAATTCCTATATACTATCACTTTGATCTATACTTTGAGATTGTTCAAACCAACACATTCTAAACCTTGTTATGTGTTATTGCAGCACACAAAGAATCTGAAAAAAGAATGGCTGGTTTGTAGAAGTATTCATTCTGGAGGAGCCGACAAGATTGCTGCTGAACTCTGTCAATTCATTCATCGCGAAATTTTGTGCAAAAGAGGGGAGTTCTTTGATGAGAATGGTGCAATAGCTGATGTGCTAGAACTTTGTCACTATGCCAATAGAAACAAATTTTGGTGAAAATTTGTAAACTATGAGATGAATTGTATGTGTAACTTGTACATATGTATATTGTTTTAGTGAAATTGACTTCTGTGAGATGACTTATGTGATGATAATATTGTTGACTTCTGTTCTGTGATGATATTGTTGACTTCTATTCTGTGATTATATTGAATTGACCTGGAAATTAGAAATAACAGTAATAGTACTGCATAAGTTATACCTTATCACAGGCGGTTATTTACCAACGGCAAGCATGCCTGTGAAAAACAATTATCACATGCGGCTAGATATAGGTAAAGAACCATCTATGATAACCAAATTATCACTGGCAGTTACTGTTACGGTAGAAACCGGCTGCGGTAAAAAGTCTTCACAGGTGGCTTGATGTAAGTCAATATTCGCCTGTGATAACACTATTATCACAGGCGATTAGATATGCTGCAAGACCCGCCTGTGATAAGACCATTATCACATGTGGGTATATATGCTGCACGACCCGCCTGTGATAACTTATCTTCACAGGCGGCTAGCTTAAGTAAAAACCGCCTGTGATAATGTTTCTTCACATGCGGTATTACTTCTCCGCCTGTGAAATTGCGGATTATCACATGCTCTTCGTTTCAGTCGGTTTTAAAACCGCGTGTGATAATAGGTTTGGAGCCGCCTGCGATAAGGCTTATTGTAGGATCCTTATATTAGATGGACCCTACTCAAGCTAAGACATAATTACCTTTAGCACGTGCAGTGTAGCATCAAAGTTCCAGAAACAAATAGCCTCACAACAAATACCTCCCAGGTTGTGCGATAAACCTCCATTTTCGGATTCAATCCTTGACCAGCACCATAAAATCCACATCACTCATACTACATATGTTGAACAGAATTCTTCTTCTAAAAATCATAAACACTCATAATCTATTCAATACAACTATTTTTTGGTATGATGTATTAATATATGTGTGCTTTTTTTTGTACGATTATTTGCGTGCATGTGCGGTTCAGAGCAAGTGTCGGTGGAGAACTCGGAGCAGCCGCAAGAATAGGAGTTCGACGCCGTGGAGGGTAGCGAAGGAAATTTTCATCAATCCCTTTTTGCTCATGTCGCACCTACTTTAGGATTATTCCTTGTTGTCCGTATGATAGATTATGCATTTGCGAGTATTTGCGACTCGTGTGATTGAGAGAAGCCATACTAGTTTCCATGGTTGCATACTGAGATGATGATATCTTGTGATGATGGTTTTGTTGTACATCTGGAGGGAGTATACATTTGTTGAGACTGGGGCAGACTAGTCAATTTTTTTGTAAGCGCTACCATGGTGGTAGACTTACGGTTCAGGTTTGGTGTATGGTGGCTGCCCTGGTGAGCCTTAAAGACCGAGTTGTTTTTACATCTTACCTGAATTGTTTTCGTGCGATCAGATGATCCTGTATGGGCAGGGCATAGCCTAATCCCAGTGGCTAGCCCGACAGTCGTCCACGGTGGATTGTTCGTGGGTTGAGACTCAGCTGAGTCATGACTTAGGGTTTGGGGGCGACTGGACTGGGTGATGTTACGACTAGGTGTCGGTTATGACGAACTATCTTGGATAGTTCTGTGCGTGTGGGTACAGCGTACAACCACTGCAGAGTGTAAAAACCGTTCGAATGGCCGTGTCCTCGGTATAGGATGGGTTACATTGTGGTCTGGACAACTAGAGAGCTACCTATTGTGTTATTGAGATGATGGATATCTCGGGATGAGATGTCCTGGTGCATCGAGTTGCATTGTTATTTGTTTATCGCACGTATATTGATGCATCCCCTCCCATAGGGCGAGGTGGAACTTCCTGAGTACCTTTGTACTCAAACGTTGTTGATATCTTCAGAGGATCCCGACTACGTGCCGGAGGACTTCGAGTAGGGACACATCCGCACCCAAGCTATGAATGTGGAACCATGGGCGATGAAGAGCTAGTTGCATCCATTATGTTTACTATTATTGTTATGTTGTTAGCTGTTCTTGCTTTTATTCACAAGACGATGTCGCTGTAATAAAGATCTATATGATTTGGTTCCACTTGTGGTGTAATATATTGTACCGAACATCGTTCCTAGTATTATATTACATCTGGAGTTCCGACCTATGGGTTAGGACACTTCAAGTGGTAGCAAAGCCATACTTGGATGTAGGATGCGGGCCCTAGTACGTAAGTGATCGTAAGAGACCGTTGAAGGAAATTCTCTTAGGAACCTTTTGGCTATAGAGCCTTGGTGACAGGTTTTGCTCTTAACTAATCCTTGTGCCCGGTTCCGAGTCAGATGGCCGACGACTGTATTACTACCTTTTGCATCAACGAAGACGGCTTCCCCAAGGTGCTATATGCCGCCACCGTTTGACTTCGTATTCCAGACGGTTCGGAGTATGTGGGTCATGAATTCATGTAGCATCGCACCGAAAGCTGCGAGGTCACAGTGCACGTGGATGCCAGTGACAAGTTCTTGGAGCTGAAGCCATGGAGTGTCACTGCTACAGCATGTCACATGATGAATACCTGCCAACTTGTAGCCCACAAAGCTCTGAAGTACCTATGCCACATGTTTGACTGGCATCTGGGTTCCACACCAATGAAGTATTTTGCACCTCTGGATCGTAGTCGTCCTACCTAGATGGCAAGATCCGCAACTAAGAAGGACTCGGGTCAACTAAAGATGACCCCACCATTGTCGCCATGTCCGGCTATTTGTTGAGCTTGGATGACCTGTGCGGCCTACTGAACCAACATGTCAAGACCCTCATCAAGTGTGCGAAGAAATTGGAGACCCGTTGGAGGAAGATAAAACTAGCACTAGTGCAAGCTGATGCCCGTGATGCCAGCACCGAAAGCCGTGTCGCTTTGGCTGAAGAGAATCTCAGGGAGGAGGCCGATCGCGACAACCAACTTCTAAGGGGTGTCTACCTCGTTGACTGAGCCAAGCGCAAAGACCGACACGTTAATTCAACAACCAAACTGCTTATCCTGGAAGGAGTTCCAATGTATCACCTGTCCAACCATCATAGGAGAATTTGTGAGCCTGTGCCACCCACTCCTCTTATGTAACCTCATGGAGCTGAAGATGAAGATCTCAAAGACTGCAACGTAGGACCTGGTAGTCAGGCAGATGTTCTGATCGACCCTTGAAGGGATGTACTTAGGAACGACATGCCGCAATGTATCATGTACCCTTTTGCTTTTATGAATGGATGTTTGGTGTGTTGCTTTCAATGCTTGATGTTTGTGTGCTCTGCGTGTTGTAAGAAAATATATATAAAATAGTATATATTAAAAGCTTTTATATATACATACACATGGACAAATTAATAATAAATTGTTGACTAACTCCACCTTAACTTGTCATAGATGTCTTGGCGTTGAAACCAACTTAGGACTTGTCAGGAAGAGAACCAAGATATCACATAGATTCTGCGTGCACCACAACCACAGGCATCAGTGAATAGTGCACCGAGCCTGGCGACAGCACCACTTCCACAGGCACCACTTCCCCAAGTGCCTGCCAATGACTTGACTGCTACCCTTGATTGCCAAACTCAACTTTTGGAGATGATGGCAAACATGTTTGCTACTCACAAAAACAATGGCATCCACAACTATCAGCCAGCACCTCAGAGCAACCACCAGATTGTAGACTTCAACAAGATGAACCCATCCATGTTTGCTGGATCAGATGACCCGATTGAGGCAAATGACTTGCTTAGAGAGATAGAGATGAAGCTAGGTTGTCCATGCAAAAGAGATGGATAAGGTTCTACTGGTAGTGCAAAAACTGAGGGGACCTGCCTTATCTTGGTGGTAGAGTTACAGAGATATGAATGCAAATGCAAAGATAATGATATGTAATGAGTTTTTAGACTGTTCAAAGATCACCACATCCCTAGCAGTGTCGTGAAGATAAAGCAAGCAGAGTTCAAGGATCTTCAACACAGGGGTATGACTGTGACAGAGTACCTACACAGTTTCACTAGCTTGTCCCGCTATGACCCCAATGTGGTGAACACAAATGAGAAGAAGCAGGATGCCTTCCTATGTGGCATCAACTCTGAGATCACAACCTTGATTGGAGCGTCTGTTTAACATGATTTCAACACCATGATAAACAAGGCTATCACCACAGAGAAGAACAAGAAAGATTAGACGCAAGAGAGGAAAAGGAAGTATGAGAGCAATAAGATGTTTCAGCTGGCCATGTATCAGAGGATTACTCAGTCGTCCGATTCTGAGCAGAGGACCCAATAGTTTGCCTACTTAGTACCAAGGCAGCAGCAGCCAGTATACTCAGGTCAGATGAACCATAGTCGAGTGTCCTACAGGGCACCAACACAAACGTTCAGACAGCTAATGCAACTTGCTAAGCCCCATGGCTCCTTCAACCCACAACATCCTGGAGTGAGTCGTATGGGTGACAAGAGGATTTGCTTTAAGTGTCGTGAGACTGGTCACATTGCTGTGAATTATCCATACAAGAACAAACCAACTCCCTCAGTCTACTCTAACTCAGTTAATGGACCAAGGCAGCCACCCGGAGTTAGCCGTGGAGCACCCTCTAGGATGCAGCAATCCTTTGGAGAAGCCACGAAGAACCATGTCTACACTGAGGAGGTTGATGCAGCACCATGAGTGTTACTCGGTGAGTTTTTGGTTCAATCAGTCTTAGCTTCAGTGCTATTTGATTCTGGTGCATTACAATCTTTCATATCATCACAATTCATAGAGGCACATGATATATGAGTAGTGGCCCTCAAGCGGCCTTTAATAATCGTATCACTGGGAGGTTATATACTCTGCCACTTAGGAGTTAACAACATCCCTTTGAATCTTAGCGGGGTAGTATTCTTGGTTAATCTAGTAGTATTGTACTCCAATGGAATAGATGCGATCCTTGGCATGGAGTGGTTGGCCAAGTGCAAAGGAAGCATAGCTTGTGCAGAAAGGATGGTGACTGTGACCAACCATGAAGGGACGACTTTCACCTGCCATGTTCAGTCTAGTTTATCAGAACCAGTGATAAATCATTTGAATACTGCAACACTTCAAGAAATACTGGTAATCAGGGAGTACGCCATGTGTTTCCAGAAGAATTGCCAGGCATGCCACCAGAAAGAGAAGTATAGTTCTCCATTGAGCTAGTTCCTGGAACGGCTCCGATTACCAAGAGGCCTTACAAAATGGTACCAAAGCTGACCCTCATAGTTTCCCAGAAGCGTATGGGTCAGGGACGTGGGTACGTACGCATGACGCGTGGGTCCTCTAGGAGGGACACGGTATGGTACGTATTCCAGTACTGAACGTATGGACGTGGCCAAGAGGTGACATTCTTGGCTTGGGAGTTGACGGAAGAGGACGTCGATCTTCTAAGGGGGGTGGATTGTGAAATCTTGGCTCAAGGCTTAATAGGATTAATAGAATAACTCATACCATCAAGGTATACCTTCTTTTTCGGAAGCCCACCTGCAAAGAACTCAGAGGTTAAGCGTGCTTGGCCTGGAGCAATTTACAGATGGGTGATTGAATGCAGCTTAGAGGGGGGTGTGAATAGGCTTTTGGAACTTTTCGTTGGAACCTGAAACACTAAGCAACCTGATCAAACATAGAGAGATCATACTAGTCTGGTAGGGTGCGGAGTAGTCCGATGTATGCGGATTCGATTGATCAAGATTGATTGATGATTTCGACTAAAGTACTCTATGCAGCGGAAATCGAGTTACAAATAGAGTGTATTGCTTCATCAAAACTAGATGTGGAACAAGTTAACTTTAGTTTTGAAGTATTAACATAAGTTTAACAAGATCGAGCAAACCCTAGATAGCAATGAATAGTAAGAACAAAACAAAGGACACAAAGATTTTTATCTCATGGTTCGATTCCACAGAGGAAATCTACATCCACATTGAGGAGCCCACGGAGGACCGGGTCTTCACCAACCCTACCCTCGTCGAATCGCCACGGAGGCTGATTCTCTTCCACTAATCACAAAGGGGGTAAGATAACCGTGTTCAAGGGGCCTTCTCACAAGTTGAGGGATCCAAAGATTTATAATTCAAAACTCCACCAAACACACTTGAAAAGTATGCAATGAAACGTCGAGAGTGTGTGAGAGAATCAAACCCAAGAGCTCAAGACGTGAAGAACGTGTCTCTCCTTTGATCTAAGGTTAATCCTCTAGGATTTTATCTTTATCGCGTTGGACTGTGTGGAGAGACGTGTTTTCTAGGCTCTGTGAAGGTCTGGCGGCGCAGGGGGTCAAGAGTGTTTGATTCGGGGGCGTACACCTCTATTTATACTAGGGTTTCCAAACGTTACCGTTAGGGTTTGCAATGTCCAGATTAGTCCGTGGTGGACTCCGGACTAGTCTGGTGTGCGGCGTGTGCGAAACCCTAAGTGTCCTGAATTATCAGACTTGTCCAATAAGTGCCAGACTAGTCCATTTTTGTCTCTGGAGATGTCCGGACTAGTCTGTCACATATCGAACTAATGTGGTCGTGGTGAATCCCTTAGTGAATTGAGGACAAGTCCGCACTCGGGGGAATTGTCCGATTTTAGTCAGACAGGTTATTAGACTAGTCCGGACAATATCGGACTAGTCTGGTGTCGTGAAATTTTGAGGGGCTAAGGACATGTCCAAAGTAGGCCAGTGATGGTTTTGAACTAGTTTGTGGAATATCGGACTTGTCCGATATTGATCAGAAGGTTTATCAGACTAGTCTGGACTTTATCGGACTAGTCCGCTGCGGCGGATCCTGGATGGAGAGATTATCGAACTAGTCCGGTGAACATCGGACTAGTCCGGACCTGTGTAAACTTGTGCAGTGAGGGTGATTTCTTTTGCTTGAGCTCTTGGGGTGTGTTTCTCCAACACACATACACCAAAAGTATTCTATTCATCTTCTTGAGCTCTTTTCAACTTGATTCCTCACTCTCTTTTCTTTTTGCGCTTTCATCATAATTTTATTGAAACCTGCGCTCATCTCAACAATTTGGTTAGGATTTCATATGTTTGTCATAAATCAACAAAAACCCACAATGGATGCCTAGATGCACTTTCAATCTCCCCCTTTTTGGTGATTGATGACGACCAATTGAGATTTCACAAATAAGATTGCAAATCTAGATTTTCATAAAGTGTGCACATATGAGCATTGAACAAGTTAAGCAATGAAATCATAAGACATATGTGCACTCTTTATGGTGGGGTGCAAAACTAAATGTGTGTAAGAAATATGCGTGATGAGAATGAGATAATTTACATAATCATAACAACAACAAGCATATGTGACAATTTCCAAGCATAAACATAGACTATACCAAATTATCATCACAAACACCATAAGCATGAAGGGAACCATAATAGGAGCATAATAGCAGTTTTACAACCCAAAAGTAGTTGAATTTCAAAAGAAATACAATAGGAGCTCTCATCTCTCAAACTACTGCTAGACCTAGTGACTCCCTCTACATCTCTCCCCCTTTGGCACCAAGGCACCAAAAAGAAGGAGAGGAGGGACCTAGCAATCGCCATCGACTCATTCCTCGCTGTCGGTCCTCTCATCGTCTTCATCTTGAGGTTGCGGAGGAGGAGGAGGATCAGCGAATCCACTTTAAGTATTCCCAATACAAAAATAGGCGAGTTCGGAGGGAGAGAGAGGTGGCACCTCAGAGTAGTCTGAAGCTGAATCATCAGAGATAATTGGAGATCCCATAGGCTCGATCTCCAGCTTCTTGCATATGGCTTTGACATTTTGCTTTATGTATCTCATATCCTCTTTCCTTGCCATGTTCAACTTGTGGACTTTCACCTTAGCGTTTTGAAGGAGCCAAAGATGGCAGCTAAGTACTTCAAGATACCACTTGGAGACCCCTTCTTGGAAGCAGTATATCTTGAACTTGGTGGGGGTCTTTCTTTAGCATGGGCCCTCCCAAGAGCCTCCTCACTAGATACAGGGGATGGAGCTCCTGGGAGAGTGGCTTGGGAAGGCTTCTGGGGCCTTAGAGGAGTGTGCTCCACATCCTTCTCAAACTCAATTCCCGTGACCTTTTCTATCATAAACATGATATAAGGCGCATAGCCACATGAATGGTTCGGTGTGCTGGATATATTCACCATATCATTCCAAATATAGTAGAAGACATCAAACTTCCTGTTCTTGCTTATCACCTTCATCAGTGTTCTTAGGTAGCCTTGTAAACTTCCTACATCTCCATCTTTTGGAGCTATTGTCTCCCTCAGCACCCTATTGAGAACCATGAAGAAAGGCTTCATTTTCTTGGCTGATGGAGGGTTGTATTTCAAGCGAGTATCATAAAGGAACTCCATCCTGTCCTTCTCCAGGAAGCCAATGTTGTGGATGATGAGGTCATTGTTGTTAGTGTCTTCTAGATGAAGCAGTCTCGCAAACTCATCATAAGTCATGGTGTACTTGGATCCGTGAGTCATCCAAGTCACCCTTTCCTCTTCATCACTGGCAAAGTAATAGGTAGCATAGAACTGAGCAATAACTTCATCATTCCAGTTGTATCTGAAAGCCAACGGATCCTTCATACCATGCCTCGCCACAGCTGCAATCACATCATCAAAGGTTGGGCAGCTCTTCCTCTCAAGGTGGCTCCAGTCAATCCACTAGTTGCGGACCACCGGAGTCTTTATCGTGAGATACACGGAACTGTAGTAATTCGCGTGGAAGTTGCTCCAGAATCTTGCATTAGCAGCCTTCTTGGAACTACTGTAACAATCAATGCTCCCAAGCTTAGAAGCCACATTAAATCATTCTTCAGAGGGCTCCCTGTTCCCCTATCTCGGAGCACTCATCTGGAGAGGGCCAATCGGGTTGGAGGCGATCCCTTTCCCTTTGCCCTTGAAGGTGCTCGAGTGAAGAAAGAAAGTATGAGGGAAGTTGTGAGGATGAAGGAGATTAGGGTTTTGGTGGCCCTAGGGTTATGTAGTTGAAAAATCGGACTAGTTCGTGGTCAACCGAACTAGTCCGAACTACCGGACCTCTCCAGACTAGTCTGCAGTGTGCGGACTAGTCCGGGCAATCACGGACTAGTCTGTGGTCACCAGAACAGCAACATTTAGCCCATTCGTATATATTCAAAGGTGCTTACCAAGAAAATAGGGGGCAAAACACACAAATAATCTTGATGAATATCATCAGTAAACATCCAAGAATCAAGCTATGACCATAATTCGTCAAGATCAAGTAATTGAAATAGTTTTTCGGAGAAAATAGAGAGAGATGATTTTCATAACACAATCAATGGATTTTGAAGAAGGCATACATGTATGCAATTTTTCAAGCCACGTTCCGAGCATCAAGGATATTTAATTCATTTTGGAACTCGCGAAAACGTTTTTCATCAAGTGGCTTGATAAATATGTTAGCTAGTTGTTTTTCGGTGTTGACATGGGAAATGGCTATGTCTCCTTTCATTGAGTGGTCTCTAGAAAAGTGATGCCAAATGTCTATGTGTTTGGTCCTAGAGTGCTCAACGGGGTTATGGGCAATTTAATAGCACTCCCATTATCACGAAGGAGTGGAATACGACTCATATTGTAACTGTAATCCCATAGGGTTTGTCGCATCCAAAGGAGTTGGGTACAACAACTCCTGGCTGCAACAGACTCTGCTTCGGCTGTGGATAAGGCAATGGAGTTTTGTTTCTTGGAGGACCAAGAAACTAGGGATCTACCTAGGAATTGGCATGTTCCGGAGGTACTTTTTCTATCTACTTTGCATCCAGCATAATCTACATCAGAGTATCCAATGAGATTGAATTTGGAACCTTTTGAATACAAAAGACCTAGGTTGGGTGTATGAACTAAATATCGCAAGATTCTTTTTACGGCTGTCAAATGACACTCCTTAGGATTGACTTGAAATCTTGCACACAAACATACACTCAACATAGTGTCAGGCCTAGATGCACATAAGTAAAGTAGGGATCCAATCATGGAGCGCTATACCTTTTGATCCATGTTTGGTCTTTCTTCATTGAGATCCAAGTGTCCATTTGTTTCCATGGCAGTCTTAATAGGCTTCGCCTTGCCCATTCCAAACTTCTTGAGTATGTCTTGAGTGTACTTGGTTTGGCTTATGAACGTCCCCTCCCTTTGTTCTCTCACATGGAATCCCAAGAAGTACCTCATTTCTCCCATCATGGACATATCGTATCTATCTTTCATAATCTTACTAAATTCTTCACAAAAAGATTTGTTAGTTGAACCAAATATAATATCATCAACATAAATTTGATAGATAAATAGATCATTGTCAAAGTGCTTGGTAAACACTGTGTAATTATCTTTGCCAATCTTAAATCCATTTTCAATTAAAAAATCTCTAATGCACTCATACCAAGCTCTAGGAGCTTGTTTGGGGCCATAGAGAGCCTTACGCAGTTTGAACACGTGGTTGGGGAACTCTTGATCTTTGAATCCAGGGGGTTGCTCCACGTACACCTCCTCCTTGATTGGTTCGTTGAGGAAGGAGTTTTTCACATCTATTTGATAGAGTTTGAAATCATGGTGAGTAGCATATACAAGTAATATTCTAATCGATTCAAGCCTAGCTACAGGAGCAAAAGTTTTGTCGAAATCCAAACCTTTGACTTGAGAATACCCTATGGCCATCAGTCGTTCCTTGTTTCTTGTAACCACCCCATGTTCGTCTTGCTTGTTGCAGAAGACCCATTTAGTGCCGACGACGTTGAACTTGGACCTTTCGACAAGTTCCCACAACTCGTTCCGTTTGAAGTTGTTCAATTCTTTCCTGCATTGCATCACCCAATCTGGATCTTTCAATGCATCTTCAACCCTGTGAGGTTCCAAAGAGGATACAAACGAGTAATGTTCACAAAAATTAGCTATTTGAGATCTAGTTGTTACTCCCTTTTGGATGTCACCAATTATGTTGTCGACGGGGTGATCTCTTTGGATGCATTGGTGTACTCTTGGATGTGGCACTTGTGGTCTTGAATCTTCATGGTCATCTTCTTCACCCCCTAGATTGTTGCCCTCATTGATTTGTTGGTCACCTTGATCTTCATGAGGTTGATCTTGTGTAGAAGCTCCCCCTTGATCAATTACCTCCATTTGTATTTCATCTTCTTCATTTGCATTTGGAGGTGGCGCTTGTGTTCGAACATCGCCCAACGCCATTCTTCTCAATGCTTGACATGGAGCTTTTCTCTATCTAACACACATTGATCAACTTGATCTTCTTGAGAGCCGTTAGTTTCATCGAACACTACGTCACGTGCTACTTCAACAAGTCCGGAGACCTTGTTGAAGACACGATAGGCATAAGAGTTCGAATAGTAGCCAAGCAAGAAACCTTCATCGGACATCGAAGAGAACTTTGAAGTCCTAGGTTTCTTATTCAATATATAACATTTAGAACCGAAAACTCGAAAATAGGAAATATTAGGCTTGTTACCGGTGAGTAGTTCATATGAGTTTTCTTGAGTACATGATGAAAACAGAGTCGATTTACTGTGTGACAAGCGGTGTTGACTGCCTCAGCCCAAAATCGATCCAAAGTCTTGTACTCATCAAGCATTGTCCTCGCCATCTCTATGAGGGTTCAATTCTTCATTTCGGCTGTTCCGATTTGTTGAGGAGAGTACAGTGCTAAAAATTCATGTTTATGCATTCTTCTTCTAGGTACTCCTCAACTTGGGTGTTCTTGAACTCCGTGCCATTGTCACTTCGTATGTTCTTGATCTTCAATGAAAATTCATTCTGGACATGCTTGAGAAACTTCTTGAGGGTTTCTTGAGTTTCTGTCTTATCATACAAAAAGGAAACCCATGTGAAGCGCAAAAAATCATCAACAATTACTAAACCATATTTGTTACCGCCGATGCTTATGTAAGCAATTGGACCACATAGATCCACGTGAAGTAGCTCGAGCGGTCTTGTCATGGTCATGATGTTCTTCGCGAGATGGGGTGCTCCTACTTGCTTCCCGGATTGGCACGCGCTACAAGGCTTGTCTTTCTCAGAAATAACATCCTTTAAACCTCGGATGTGATCGCCCTTAAGGAGTTTCTGAAGATTTCTCATACCAACATGTGCTAGCCGTCTATTGTATAGCCAACCCATGTTGGTCTTTGCAATCAAGCTTGTGTCAAGTTCGGCTTTATCTTTGTTGAAGCCAACAAAATAAAGCTTTCCCTTTAACACACCCTTGAATGCAACCGAGTCATCACTCCTTCTAGATACGATCACACCCTCATTAGTGAATAAGCAATTATAACCCTTGTCACATAATTGAGGTATGGACAATAGGTTACAATCTAAGGATCGACATGTAAAACATAAGAAAGAGTGTGTTGAAATGATATTGCAAGTTTACCGGTACCGAGCACCCTTCCTTGACTGTTGTCTCCAAAAGAAATGCCTTCGCTAGGATCTTCATTTTCTTCATGTTCAACGAACATCCTTCTTTCTCCGGTCATGTAGTTGGTGCATCCACTATCTAGCATCTATTTAGATCCACCGGAGGAATAGTCCTGGAAAAACAAATTACGCCTTGGTTTTAGGTTCCCAAGCTTGTTTGGGTCCTTTGACGTCAGTTACAAGTGTTTTGGGCACCCACACATGAGACATGGTGTTCCCATGGCGTGGCCCAACATATTGAGCATAAACTCTACCAAAATTACTTTTCACGAGAACATATGATATGTCAAAAGTTCTAAACAATAGTTGTTGTTCATATGTGTTAACATGTTTGGGCTTATCAACATTATTAGGGTTTCTAGTTTGAGAGGAGTTTCCCTTGACAAAAGAAATGTGTTCTTTGTTATTCTTGTGGCTTCTAGCATTTTTCTTTTCACCATAAGAATACCCAATGCCATATTTGACATTAGGAGGTCTTGTGGCCAAGTATGCACTGCGTGCATACTTGACCTTCTCCTTGTCAAATATGCCACTATGGGAAGGATGCTTGTCCTTTGTCAAGTTTGACTGATCCTTCAAGTTAGTGTCAATTTTAGCACATGAACAAGCAACATTAGTTTCAGTTTTTAGAAGTTGACAGGGTGAGCTTGAAGAGGATGAAGGGTCACTTTGCTTGAGTGACTCATCTTGTACCTCAAGGATCTTGTTAACTTTGGTTAATTTAGCAAGTTCATCGTTGATGATTACATTTGAGTCGCTTAACTTCAAGCATGCTTCCTTGCTTGAAGCTAACTGAAGCTCTAGTGACTTGCTTTGCTCCTTTTAAAGTTCAAGGAGCTTTTTGATCTTAAGATACTCCTCCTTTTGAAGGATTATCATATCTTCTTGGCGAACAACAATCTCCTCCTTATCAATAAGTTTATCCATCAAGAATTTCATTTTTGCAGCAGTTTTCTTATCTAAGCCAACAAACATATCTTCATTATCACTATAAGCATCACTATCGCTAGAGTAAGAATGCGAGGAGGAAGATTCAGTTATTACCTTTCTTTTACCTTCCTCCGCTATCTGACATGTGTCATTATCCTTCCTTGCTCCAATAGTTGGGAAGAGGGTGGATTTCTTGGTTGTCTTCTTGATGGCTATGCTAGCCATCTCCTTGTCCTCTTCGGATGAGGACTCATCATTGGAGTCCCACTCCTTCCTTAGGTGTGCCTGTCCAATTTGGCTTTTCTTCTTGAACATCTTCTTTGGTCGAGGTTTTGTATCCTTGGTCTTCTTCTTGTTTTCTTCATAAGGACACTCTACTATCAAGTGGTCGTATTCACCACAATTATAGAAAGCGCGCCTCAACTTAGGTCTTGATTTATCTTTGTGTCTTCCTTCATTTGATTTACCACCTTGTCTTCTTTTCTTCATCTTTTTGAATTTCTTCATAAAAAGGATCATATCCTCTTCATCTATATCGTTGCTTTCATTGTCGCTGTCATCTTCTTGTTGAGCTTCTCGAACTTCTTTTGACATGGGCTTGCAAGTGGACATCGACGCGACTCCTTTCTTCTTTGCCGAGGTGAGGTCGGCAATCTCTTTGACATGTTTTAATAGCTTTTCCATCATCTCAAAATTGATAATCTTTCCAAGCAATTCATTGAGAGTCATTTTCTTGTACTCAGGGCTTTCTCTAATCATCGAACATAGAGTAATGTTGCAAGGCATGAAAAGCTCTAAGAATTAGCTTCACCACCTCGTGATCGTTCCACTTTTTGCTTCCATAGGCTCGAACTTTGTTAATGGGAGTCTTCAACCAATTGTACATGTCTTGCGGTGACTCATCTTCTTCTATGGTGAATCATCCCAATTTGCCTTTGATCATTTCAATCTTGGCCTCTCGCACATGACAATCTCCTTCATGTGTAGTTTGTAATGTGTCCCATATCTTCATTGCAATTTCGAGTCCATCCACTTTTGTGAACTCGTCTGGACTCAATGATGAAGTTATGACAGTTGCAGCTTGAGCATTCCGATGGATAGCTTGTTCTTGGTTTGGTGTGAGTTCTTCATCGTCATCTGGGATATGTATCCCTGTACACACTATATGCCACAAGCTCGGGTTAAGTGATATTAAATGCATCTTCATATTTTGCATCCACATTGAATAATCATTGCCGTCAAAGAATGGGGCTTTTCCTAAAGGAATTAATAAATAATGGTTATTATTGGAATCCAAACGACCATAATTAAAAGGATATCGGGAGTAGTCGGTGTGACTACTCCCCTTCTTCTTCTTCTTCTCATCATAGATCTTTATCTTCCCTTTGGAAAGCGCCATCTTCGGTAAGAGTGCCTCGCGTTGAAGCATATCCTCATCATCATCTTCGATGTCTTGGATGGCGTCGAGGAGCTTCTCCAACTTTTGAGTCTTTTCATCTTCAACTTTCTCCTGGTTAAAGTTCTTGTACACATCCTTCATGTCCGACATTTTCTCTTCGAGCGATTAGTCTCTTTTTGAAGAGTCCTGCTCTAATACCAATTGAATGCAACCTAGAGAGGGGTGAATAGGCTTTTTGAACTTTTCATCAGAACCTGAAACGCTTAGCAACCTGATGAAACACAGAGAGCTCGGACTAGTCCGGTAGGGTGCGGACTAGTCAAGTGTATGCGGACTCAATTGATCAAGTTTGATCAATGATTTCGATCAATATACTCTATGCAGCATAAATTGAGTTACAAATAGAGTGTATTCCTTCAATAAAACTAGATGCAGAACATGTTAACTTTAGTTTTGAAGTTTTAACGTAAGTTTAACAAGATCGAGAAAACCCTAAATTGCAATGAATAGTAAGAACAAAACAAAAGACACAATGATTTTTATCCCGTGGTTCGATTCGACACAGGAAATCTACATCCACATCGAGGAGCCCATGGAGGACAGGGTCTTCACCAACTCTACCCTCGTTGAATCGCCACGGAGGCCGATTCTCTTCCACTAATCACAAAGGGTGCAAAATAACCGTGTTCAAGGGGTCTTCTCACATGTTGAGGGCTCCCAAGATTTACAATTCAAAACTCCACCAAATACACTCAAAAAGTATGCAATCAAACGGCGAGAGTGTGTGAGAGAATCAAACCCAATATCTCCAGACATGAAGAACGTGTTTTTCCTTTGATCTATGGTTAATCCTCAAGGATTGGATCTTTCTTTCGTTGGATTGTGTGGAGAGACGTGTTTTCTTGGCTCTTCGAAGGTGTGACGGTGCAGGGGGTCGAGATTGTTTGATTAGGGGCCATACACCTCTATTTATACTAGGGTTTCCAAAGGATACCTTTAGGATTTGCGATGTCAGTATTAGTTAGTGGTGGACTCCGGACTAGTCCGGTGTGCAGCGTGTGATAAACCCTAAGTGTCTTGAATTATCAAACTTGTCCGATAAGTGTCAGACTAGTCCGTTTTTGTCTCTGGAGATGTTCGGACTAGTCCAGCACATGTCACACTAGTCCAATCGTGGTGAATCCCTTAGTGAATTGAGGACAAGTCCGCACTTGGGGGACTTGTCCAATTTTAGTCAGAGAGATTATCAGACTCGTCCGAACAATGTCGGACTAGTCCGGTGTCTGAAATTTTGAGGGACTAAGGACTTGTCCAAAGTAGGTTAGTGATGGTTTTGGACTAATCTGTGGAAATATCGAACTTGTCCGATATTTATGAGAAGGATTACCAGACTAGTTCAGACTTTATCGGACTAGTCCGATGCGGACAAGTCCGCACTGGGAGAACTTGTCCGATCCTCGACAGAGAGATTATCAGACTAGTACGGTGAACATCGGACTAGTCCGGACCTGTGTAAACTTGTGCAGTGAGAGTGATTTCTTTTGCTTGAGCTCTTGGGGTGTGTTTCTCCAACACAATCCATACAAAAAAAGTATTATATTCATCGTTTTGAGCTCTTTTCAATTTGATTCTTCACTCTCCTATCTTTTTGCGCTTTCTTCATATTTTATTGAAACCTGTGCTCATCTCAACAATTTTGTTAGGATCTCATTTGTTTTTCATAAATCAACCAAAACCCACAAGGGGTGCCTAGATGCACTTTCAGTGACTGACCGGGAAGTCTTCTCGGGTGCGCACGAGTGAGGACAAATGCGCAAAAAAGACTAGTGTTGGTCTGTGAGGCTAGTCTGTGATCCTATAGAGCTGCCAGAAGTAAGACTGCTAGACCCGTAGTGGCTGGGGTGTTACAGTTCTCCTCTTTGATAGATAGGGATGGTTAGCTCCCGGCATGTGTACAACTAATACTTTGGGTCGGATGACCGAATTTCATTTGTGTATTCAGGAAGAAAAACAACAAAGATATATCGGGTTCGCATTTGAGTGCATCCATAAACATTTTGTTGTTCATTGATATAGGATTGGGGCTTTATAGATTTATCAATTTGAACATTTTCTAAGGCCCCTACTCATAGCAATGCAAGAGATAGATGTACACTCTATTGGTTCCTTCATCTATTAAATTTTATAACCATCTTTACTTTTTTCAAGAGCAGATATTTATTATGTAAATTATGGCAAGAAAGATTCTCAATTTTATCCCCCTGCACATTATAATTTTCTTGCCTAGGAATTTTAAATTTAGTGATCCATGCATGAATGAGTTTCAAATTAAATTATGGACATCACGATTCCTATGTTGCTACATACCAATTCAACCATTAAGTCATTCAATAATCATTATTTACTAAAACTAGGCAAAAGATGTCTAAGTCAATTTCAGCAATGCTTATGAAATTTTAGGTACATGTCTAAATTTATTCCCAGGTAAGGTGACATTCCTTGTTGAAGAATCAAAAAGAGCAATGCCAATATTTACTCTCGTGAGGATGCAAAAGAACTGAATAATGAGGAGGTGTAAACCTTCCTCGCCAATGTAAGAAAAAATTATTCAAATCCTAATGCAATTCAAATGATGGAAAAGTTTAAACTGATACCTCAATTGAAGAGCAGCTCGGGTTGAAGGTTGTTGTGTGAGAAACTCACGACCATGGATTTTGGTGTAGCCGCCTTGTTTGATGCCTTTTGCCAAGTTGAGTTTGGAGTTGAATAAGCTTCACCTTTCTCCTCCATCGGACCACCATCTCGAGCATTCCATGAACTCAAAATGATATCGGTGGAGGGATATGCGCTTGAATTCTACCGATGGTGTGTCGGGCTTGATGAAGCCTTCCAACCTCTTTACAATTTTTTTCCTGGCTGCAATAAAATCAAGATCAAACAAGACCACTCAAAAACATGTTACATTAGAGCAAATGGGACTCATTGTCAAATTGTTTTGCCCAACTTCAAACAACTTCAAATGCAATTAGGATTAATAGAGGTGATGATGTGTCATCAATACCTGGAGATAAAGGTGTGGACGACTCTCTTGTTGACAAGCCAAACCTCTTTTGGCTGCCATTTGGAAAAGTGAGGCATGTGGTGGCCACGGTCTTGTCGTCGCCTAGATGGAGACTTACTGATGTTGCAACGACTTTTCCTTCTTGAAGATATTCTTTCATGAACTTGGTGAGGCTTGTCCTTCTTCTGGACTTTTTGGCGGCTTGATAGACTTGGGACATTTGAATGACCCTGACTTCTCTGTCTTCTTAGAATGACATTGTAGATGACATGGTGGAGTCTCCTCATTCCTCATAAAGGCAAATAAGGATGTCCACTTATGGGGGGTGTCGCTTCGACCTTCAAGATATTCGTTCGATTCAAAACATGCTTGATCTATGATTAAGAGGCTTCCTTGGGCATAATGACATGGGGACTCCCCAATGAAACATGAAACGCTTCATCCACAATCTCGTTTTGCCCAACGTTGCATGGGTTTGGTCGAAGTGCAGGGTCCAACAAGTGATTGTGGAACCCTTGGATCTATAAGGCTTTTCGAAGTGGCTTGTCCTTGGCCAAATGCTTTGTGTTGTCATTGATTTCTCCTTGGCAATGGACAAGATACTTCAAGGTAGGCTAGTTGAAGTTAAATTTGTTGGAATTCAAATTCACATAGCCTCCTTGATTGTATTGATTCCACCTTTGACCTCCTTGTTAGTTATGGCCTTTGGAGTTGTTTGGAGATGAAGGATCCTCATGGGTCTAAGGGAAATAAATTCCCAAGGGTCCCATGTTGACATGGATTTTCACAAAACATGTGAATATCCATGGCTTGAATCATCCAAACACTTCTCCATTGGCTTGACCTTCTTGGTCTTTCAATAGGAGGTCCAGTTCTATGGCTAGCATGTGCACCTTGTCTATAGTGTGTATGCCATACCAACGGAACTGAAGCATTCATGGATCCACTCTTTTGAATGGTGACCTTCACCTCAATTAAATCTTTATCCTTCTCATGATGATGAAGAGAGGTCACCTCCAACTTTTGCAGGAACTTGACCACGGGTGGATGAAGTCAACCCGTTGTAGGAGTGTTGGACGATGAACCAAATATCCATCCCCATGGTTAAGGAAAACCAAGATATAATATTGGAGCCTCCCCCAAACTTTGGGGATTGATGCCTTTGGATCATACTGGAAGCTGGAGAATCCTCTTGTTGTGAGGAACTATGTTGCCAAACGGGAATAATTTGTTGAGGAATGCCTTAAAGTACTAATGGAGTTAAGCTCTCGCGTCCTCTTTTGGCTTTCCCAAAAAATTGGCTACCTAAACACTACCCTGTTTTCACACAACAGGGAAAACAAAGCAAGAGTAATCCTGTCTAATAACTACTAGTACCTATAACTTAATCATAAGTGATAGCTATCCTTCACTTATGTGCCTTCCTCGACCATGGCAAAAGAAATGCTTATTGGTATTTCCTAACACCCAAGATCATCTCCGGTAGGAGATGAGATCCGCAAGTGCACATAATATACCTTTGTAGAATTTCATCCAAGAGTATTTCCAAGGGTATTGTATTTATTCCAAAGGAAGGTAGTGAAGTAAAGTAAACACTATTTTTATGATTCAGTTATAGGGTACTAAGTCTTTATCAGAATAAGGCTAAGATGGTAATAGGGGTAGTGTGACACACACCTAAGCAATCTACTCTAAGGATAAGTTTGTCCTAGTGGGTTAGACTATGAGAAGAGGCTACTCCTACTATGGTCTACTTACTCATATACATAGCCAACTAGTGTACAGATGGTTATGCTAACTACATGTAGTAGGGCTTAGCAGTCCAACATATCAGGCACAATATTACCCCTAAGAATACTTGCGAGACCTATGTGTGCTGAATACATTGGCTATTTCGTTAAAAGTTTTGAATATTGTCAAAACACACTTTTCATGGAGGTCCGACTCTAGGTCCGAGCTCCGACAAGGTTCGACAATAGGTCTGGCATCTTTTGGGTAGCTCCGGCAAGGTCCGATGACAGGTCTGGCATGCTTTGGGTAGCTTTGGCTAGCTCCGACATAAGGTCTGACAAACCTTGGCTAGGTCCAGCGCAAGGTCCGGTTAGCTTTGGCAAGGTCTAGCGCAAGGTCTGATTAGCTTTGGCAAGGTCCAGCGTAAGGTTCAGTTAGTTTTGGCAAGGTCCGTTGCAAGATTGAAGTGGTTCTGCTTTTAACTTGCAATGTTTTAAACTTGTTTTTTTGCTTAAGTTAAGGTTTTCTTAGTATTCATTTGCTAAGATTTTGGTGTGTTTTGGTGTTTAAGGCTAGTATTATCTTTCTATGTTTACAACATGCTTATGTGAGGTGCTCACATAACACGTTGTGGTTTTCGAACTAACGAGAGTCAAGTCGAGGACTTGTGCTCGGAAGACTTGGTTGTTTGTTCATGTGAAGGTGTTGCTTGAGGTCAATACCTGGCTGGTGTTGGCATCCATTCAATTAGTCTTAGGGAGAAGATGAGGTTCAACAACCAAGTTGGAAGGAATTGTGGTTTAGCTGATCGGGAGGTCACACAACATATTTGGGTCAAGAACAATGCATATGAAGGTGTCGTGGACGTTGTTGGAAGGTGTTTGCACATGTGCAAGGAGTGCATGGACGTGGAAACATGGTTTCAAGCCGTGATGAAGAGAAGTGGTCGTAAAGAATTTGTCGGAAAGGTCCAAATGACTAGATTATGCCTCAAGCTGCGAGTGAAGTGGTTATGGTTTGTTTATGGAAAGTTTCGATATGTATTTGTTAGATTTCATGTGGGTCATAAAGTTGAGCTGTTTTAGGAATGTGGAATACGTTCCTAAGGTTTTTGGAATTCTTAAGATTGCTTCTATCTGCGTATGGAAGAGTCTTGAGCAGTTATGAAAAGTTTCAGTTGAAACGGAGTAGGATTATAGTCCTAGTATGGATTGGGTTGGCCTTAGGGCTGGTTATATAAGCAAGGGAGGCCTGACCTCTTGTTAATACGACTTTGGGTTGTTCCTCTTGTGTTTTGATCAATAAAATTCGTAGTTTAGAGGAGTTTTGTGCCTTGTTCGTCCGACTTGTTTTAGACAAGTTATTCACGTCGAGTTTCTACACAGCACTACATTGCGTTGGTGTTTTTATCATAACTCGAGTTTTACAGATCCAATTGATGTCATTCTTTTTGGATTGTCTTTACAACTTGGTTATCTTTCATCTGTGAAAATTTCACAACATCTACACCTAACACATACATTACTCCACAACCAAACAAGGAATGCTTCATCCAAGCATATGAATAAATAAAGGCTAATGATATTAATAATAAGCATAATGTCAGAAATACAAGAAAAGATACATGAGCCATACCTTTGCCAATTTTGACTTGGGACTAGAGGCTCCGCTCTACAACCTAACCTCCACTAAGGACCTAGGCGAACTAGTGTATACAAGAGAGAATGCTTGAGTGGTGTGTGCAGTGAAGTGATGCCTCTCCCCCCTATTCATACACGGAGTAGAGGCGGTTCCCGTCACCAAGAGCGCGTGAATATGTCTCCATTGCTACCACCTCACCGTAGGGAGTCGATGCATGGAAGTTGACCATGTTTGGCACCAAGAAAGGGTCAGCCAACCCCCCAAGTCGGCTGACTTGTTCTTGGAACCAATCGTGGTGTGCTTCCTATAGGTGGCTTACAGGTGGGTCCTCTAACCATTTCGCGGCACTACACCGTTGGATGCCCTCGGATACTCCTATAGGTGGGCTATCTGATCCATGTGCTACCACATGTTGGCTTCTGATTGGCCGGAAAGGTATTCTTTAGGATTCCTCCCTTGAATTCATTTCAATTCCTTATAAAATTCCTGCATGCACTATTTTCTCCAAGTACAATTGGAATTATGTTAATTCTAACTATGATGCGTGTAAGAAATATTTATTCCTTCACATAATTGATTTATATTGATGATCGAAATTTGTATATAATGACCATCAACAGTGCTTATATAGTTAAGTAGCGTTGGTGTGTCATAGACAAACAAGTTGTAGTAGTAGGCGGCAGGTGGTGACAGCCTTGTCCATCCTTTGCACTCTCCTACGTTTGGCTACGCCACAAGCTCTTTGAAGGAATCGTCCTGGTTTTGCCAGGGTAAATCCGTGTCTGATGTGTCGGATCACTAAGCCCTAGTATTCACTATTAGCATATTCATGCTTACGCTAATACGCTATGTATATGAGTAATTAGAGCACAGTAGGAGTAGTCCTATCTCGTAAATTAACCTTCACTAGGACATCCTTCCCCATCAGTGTCGATTGCTTAGGTGTGTGTAATACTACCTTACTAAATCATTTACTTATCCTACAGGAGTCCTCACTAGAACACCCTATTGTACCTATAATTTTGCAACACTTCACCTGTCTTCCTTTGGGATCAAATAAATACAATACACTATGGAATACTCTCGGGTGAAATGCTAGAACGGTTCCATTCACTTGTGGAACTCATCTTGCTTTGGCTTAGGTTAGCGTAGTGCCAACTGCATGTCTAGCGCTGATTGCTAGGATGCCATGTAGACGTTAAGAAATACCAGCAGCTCCTTAAAGAAAGGGCGTGATTGACCGCACCATTGACCTTCTGGACGGTAGCCATTGTTAAAGTTTGGATTGTTGGCTAAGTACAAGGCATCATCAAGGGTCTGGGGGCAGTCACTCGCCATATGACCTGTGTGGCCACATACCTCACACGTCATTTGAGCGTCCAAGGCTTGGGTGATGCCAAATACTTCTCCATTGGCTTGACAGTCCATCTTCTTTATCAGGAGAACACGTCCATTCCTACCAAACTAGTCTGGCTAGGTACTGAACAAGTCTACTCTTAAACAGTTTAAGCCCCTAACTTCTATAGTTTGCGATACTTCAAATGCAATATTCTCAATCCCCTCGGTCATATACTCTCTTTATCTTTTCAGGATGATACGGATTTGGGGTCCCGATCTTCAGGACGTAGGATCACAAACACTGTAACTAGCTTCAAGGAAGTCAAATAACTAGTGCAACCTGACGAATAAAACTCGAAGCCATCAACCGTCTTTAACCGGCAACCTAAATCAAGGATTCGCCCAACCGCACCATCTAAGAACCACCAACACAACCTGGAATAATAGATCAGTAGCACCAGTTGGGAGCCGATAAAGCGTCCCCTTCTCTAATCCCGCGAGGAAATCAGAAGAGCAAAGGGGTATAGATCAATCTCTGAAATTGTTGGCACGCAGATAAACAAAGGGCTAACTTTTCATTCTTCAAGTCTGCCAAAACCAAAGAAATGCTACATATTTATACTAGGAACAATCCCTCCTAGTTTAGGTGTGAAAGGACTCTAAGTTGATGAGCTAAAGAGCTTCCACGAAATGCATTCCCGAACTGCATCGGGCAGCCCTTTAGCTCTTGACCTTCTTGCAATAAAACAATCATTACTTTTGATTGGGAAGTCCAAATGACACACCGTTTGCTCCGTTGGCAACTAGACTTGATATACTTTCACATAATGTATAATATGCACCTTAAGTTTATGGTTTTAGGTGAGTTAAAAAGCTTTCACGAAATGCATCCACGAGGTGCCTCACACAGTATTTCAGCTCTTGACCTTCTTGCAGTAAAACAATCATTACGCTTGATTATGAAGTCTAAATGACACGGCGTTTGTTGCGTTACAAACTTAATTTGATATGATTTCAAACCATGTGTACCTTGTACCAGGGAACGTGTCAGGTTGGTACAGAAATGCACGTGAAGTTGGAGTTTCTGCAGTGCAAAGTTCAAACAACCCGATTTCGTTCGGATGGTGCGAGCCGCCTTGGTTTTTATCCAGTTCTTCTTGTCTGTACCTAATCATCACTAAAACAAACCTTTAGGTAGTATAAAATTCTCACTTATATTATTATCGAATTTGTCTAGTATTGACGTCACCTGTGGTTGTAACTTTTGGCACGACTTCTTGACAAAGGTCCAGGGTTGGTATTACTTGAAGTATCTTGCACTTCGCTCATTGCCAGGATTGTATGCATAGACGGGACGTCCACATCATTCTCTCCCTCTTGAAAAGGAGTCTTCCTCGACTCTATTTCATCGTCACCCAAAGATAGAGATAAATGTGCAACATTGAAAGTTTGGTTGACACAATAATCTTCTGGCATTTCAATCTTGTAAGTATTGTCATTAATCTTTGCTAGAACTTTGAATGGTCCATCTGCTCTTGACATCAACTTGAACTTTCTCCTTTCAGGAAAACGTCCTTGCATAGATGGACCCAGACCATTTTACCTGGTTCAAAAGTAATCTTCTTGCGATGTTTGTTGGCCTTTGCAGCAAAATATTGTGCCTTCTTCTCTAGCTCTTCTTTTGTCTTCTCATGTATCTTCTTGACGTATTCAACACCCTTGGAAGCATTGATAAAAGCACTGGTATTTCAGTTTCTAACTTCTCCATCATCTTCGTTGTGATTTCTTTAGCACAAAGCTATCTATAAAAGTAGGTAAGCTCGACTAACACCTTCCACACTGCATCGTCAAGGTAGTTCCGCAACATAATCGGCAAAATACTTTCCATGATTATGTGATAATCATGAATCTTCAACCCTGTGAGATTTTTAGTCTTAACATTTACGGCTCGTCTCAGGCTAACAGCAAAACAATCTAGGAACTTCAACATTTTCAACCACTCCAAGACTTTTTTCTTTTCTCTTGGTCAAAGACAGAATGAAGCACGCGGTTTGCCACCACCTTCAGAGAGCACGAGAGTTGGACGGCTACAAACCACTACCAAATCCTTTTGAGCCTTTATATTGTGTTTTGTTCTGCCAGTCATATCCAAGCATGTGCTTATGATGCATTCGCCCATGTTACGTTCCTGGTGCATGACATCAATGTTATGCATTAAGATTAAAACTTCATATACGGTAGCTCCCATAGTGCACATATATGATTCCAATTGTGGTCCTCTTCGTAACCAACAAAATATCCAGGACGACCTTCATCTGCCACTAGGTTGTTGTGACACCCGGTTCCGAATATGAACCAAGCGTAACGCATATGTGTGCCCAGGAAGTTCATCACACATATACGGTTGCATCACAAACGATATACAGAATTTAACCACGTCTTAACTATTAAATAAGTACTTTATTACAATAATCCAATAGTTCACGAATTATAAAACTCTAAATAATGCAGCGGAAAATAAAATAAGCAGCACGACTCTAATCCACAGGCAATTGACGGCGGTACGCAACCTAGTACTCCACCTGATCCTCAGGGTACTCCCAATTGTCTCCAGTAGCTGTTTGGGGGGGATTGCAAGGGTGATTACATGTCGTACTCAGCAAGTGTGGAAAGTATGACATGTGGCTTATTCAAATGACGAATGTAATAATGGCTATGTGCTGAAAAGTACAATAAAACATTTGAAAAGCATTATACTATGTCTATGTGAAACAATCCCATCATAACCATCATATTAACATAATATAAACCATATCCAATTATTGCCAACATCATCATTATCCATGTCCAGTTACCATCACTCAAATTCATATCCGTAACCATAAGCCAAAAACCATCCATAACCATTACCAACCCATATCCATAAACCAACCATCCCAAATCCCAATTTCACTCTAATCATGTAGGTCATCCAGACGCTCATAACCGGGAGCACGGCTATGATGATAGTTTTAAACACTCTACAGAGGTTGTACCACTTTACCCACATGTTCGTGATTTTGTCACCTTTCGATGACTAAGAAACCTCCATTATGCCATCTCACACTTCCGTAGGTGTGTGGCCAAGAGATCACAAAATAGCCTTTCAAAAGGGACTACTAGTATGTACGAGCCCACTAAGGTTTCACCGGCAGGCTTGAATCTCCATTCTCCCACCCACGGGCCCCCTCGTGTGCCGTGCGGATCCCAGGGCAGTCCTCCTCGACTCCCATTCCCCGCGCCATCCAATGGTCCATACAATACTATCAGCGCTCCTAATTATTCAGCTACGCCGCACCCATACTTGGCCTTGTGGTTGCACTGTTGACCTGGCATATTCTCGCATGAACCGGTCCTTAGATCTAAGGAAAGCAAACCACCATAAGATCCAACCCATTCACATACCAGGCTTGCTTAGATCACCCATCGTATTGACCAGTTCACATTAACCAGAATATCATTGATGCATAATTAAATGTGTAGTGTTGTTTGTCATCCCAATTAATTAAGCGAAGCAAAAAGGTAAAAACCCTTCCCGACTCTCTACCATATATTCCAGGTGACAAGGGTGGTCAAACAAAACTAGTAAACTTCCTACCATAGGATTCCCATCAAATTGACACAAGCATGCAATTTGCAAACAAAACATTTATTTTAAAATAGGATCAATATGCTTCAAGGACACTTGCCTTGCTCCGACGGATGGGGTTGCTCAAGCGCTTCAAAGTCTTGATTTTGGAAATCCTCGTATGCGGCCTCTTGAGAAAGTTCCTCTACGCGTGATCACACATAGAAGAAAATTCATACAATTCAATATGATGCACACGTATGAATCAACATGCGAGGACATGTATGCATGCACAATTCAATAATTAATTAACTATGGTTGTTTATCAATTAGATGCAACTAGTTCATACGTGTTCATATGAGTTTACGGGGATTTTAGGGTGGATTATTGCTGCTGAAAATAAAAATACGACGCAACTACGATCAATTTATGTCTATTAGATTCAATATGGTCGCTAAAATTCGCATCGGGAACATGGCCTACCGTAGATGCGATGGCTTCGATGATCGCGGGATAGGGACAATGCATAGATGAAGTAGATGCGTAGGGTCCTCTGGCGGCACGACGATGGCGACGCGATGGCGATGACGATCTCCGGCGGACGGCGGCACCCTCCTCTTTTTCTTCCTCTTCATCCCCTCCTTTTTTCTTCCTTTTCTTCCCTTGGCGCAGCCATCTGGTTCTCTGTTTTCGGCGGCTTTTCTTCTCTGGAGGGCGGCTGCGGCTTTTCTGCTGTATCGGGAAAAAAACCTACGAAGGCTTACGTATTTATAGCCAGCGGTCGATAACCGAGTCGGTTCGGCCGGGAGACTCGCGGTCAGGCGTGGCATCGGGCGGGATTCATGGGAGTCGGCGCGTCGGGCGGGATTCAGCATGGGGCCCAGCAGCGGGAGCGGGCGCGGTTCGCGCTGGGTGAGGCGCGGGAGCGCGATTCGGGGCGGCGGTGGAATTCGCGCGCGGGAGCGGGGCTCTTGGCGCGGGAGCAGGAGGCGGGGCCCAGGCGGGGCGCGTGCGGGCGTGAGCTGCGTCGGCCGGGGCGGGGCAGGGCGCTCGGTTGGCGCGGGCCAGGCGGCGGTGGGGCCCGGCGCACGTGGGCGAGCGCTGCGCGCTCGGGCTGCGGTGCGGAAGGCGGCGGGGTGGGGTCCAGCAGTGCGCGCGGTCGGGGCGTGGCTGGCTGGGCCGTTGGCCTGGCCAGCAGCGGCGGTTTTGTGTTTTTTTTCTCTTTTTTTTATATATTATTATTTATGATTCTTTATGTATTATATATATATATTTATTATATATATTATTTATATATTTATTTATATATATATTTATATATAAATATTTATTATTTTTATTTTTATACTTATTCCCTATTACAAATTTTAGGCTATAATTATTATTTTCTCTTTCTTCTTTTTGCTACACCATATATGTATGTTTTATCATTTTTCTTTTATTATTCTATTAATACTTAATGCATGAACATGTATGCAATGCATGATGCGAAAATTTGAGGGTGTTACAAACCTACCCCCCTTAAAGTGAATCTCGCCCTCGAGATTCGATAGCGTGGAGAAAAGGTGAGGGAATTCTGCCTTCAAGTCTTCTTCACGTTCCCATGTAGCTTCGGTTTCCGTATGGTGTTTCCATTGCACTTTGCACCAACGGATCCTCTTATTCCTTGTGACCCTTTCCTTCATGTCCAAAATTTTGATAGGTTGCTCAACATAGGACAAATCCTCTTGAAGTTCTAACTCGTCCATCAGCACTTGTTCTTCCGGTACCCTGAGACACTTCTTGAGTTGAGAGACGTGAAATATGTCGTGTACATCAGAGAGATACGTCGGCAGCTCAAGTCGATATGCCACTTCTCCTCGTTTGTACAGAATCTTAAATGGTCCGATGTAACGTGGTGCCAGTTTTCCTTTGACGTTAAACCGTTGCTGGCCTCTGATAGGTGACATTTTGATGTATACGAAATCTCCAACTTCAAATGTCAAACTCCTTTGCCTATTATCAGCATAACCTTTCTGTCGAGACTGGGCAGACTTTAAGTTTTCCCGTATTATTTGGACTTGCCTTTCAGCTTTTTGTAACACGTCGGGACCAAACACTTGATTCTCACTGGTTTCATTCCAAAACAAGGGAGTCCTACACTTCCTTCCGTATAGTGCTTCATAAGGTGACATTTTCAGACTTGCTTGGTAGCTATTGTTGTACGAGAATTCAGCGTACGGCAAACTTTTATTCCAACTTTTCCCATGCTTTAATGCGCAAGCTCTTAACATGTCTTCCAAAATTTGGTTGGTCCTCTCGGTTTGTCCATCTATTTGAGGGTGATACGCCGAACTGAAGTTCAACCTTGTTCCCATTGCTTCATGCAATTTCTTCCAAAATCTGGAGGTAAACTGAGAACCTCTATCCGAGACTATCTTCTTCGGTACTCCGTGTCGACACACAATATACTCCATATACAATTCTGCTAGCTTCGCGGTGGTATATGTTGTCTTGACAGGGATGAAGTGAGCTGATTTTGTCAATCGATCCACAATAACCCATATTGAATCATAGCCAGACTGAGTTTGCAGTAATCCAACTATAAAGTCCATACCTATCTCTTCCCACTTCCACTCCGGGATCTTCAATGGTTGTAACAATCCGGTTGGCCTTTGATGTTCAGCTTTAACTCGTCGGCACACATCACAAAGTGCAACATATTCGGCTATGTCCTTTTTCATGTTGGCCCACCAATAGCATGTCTTTAAGTCCTTGTACATCTTCGTACAACCAGGATGAATTGAGTAAGGTGAGTCATGTGCCTCCTTCAATATTGTTTCTCGAATATGCCTGACATTAGGTACCACAATCCTCTTTCCAAGCCATAAGGTACCATGTTCGTCCTCATGAAATCTGAATTCTTTTCCTTCTTGGGTCCTTTCCTTGATTTCCTATATTTCCTTGTCCTTTGTCTGTCCTTCCCGTATTTCCTGCTCTAATGTTGGGTTGACTTCCATCGTTCCCATCTAATTTATGAATCCAAGGTTCAACCGTTCAAACTCCTTGCATAACTCGGATGGCAGCTCTCGAACTGTGAGTTGATGACTTACTCCTTTTCGGCTCAAAGCATCGGCCACTACATTGGCCTTCCCTGGGTGATAGTTGATTCCCATGTCATAATCCTTGATGAGCTCCAACCATCGGTGTTGCCTCAGATTCAGATCTGTTTGCGTAAATATGTACTTGAGGCTCTTGTGATCCGTATAAATCTCACATCAGTGACAAAAAACATAGTGTCTCCATATCTTCAAGGCGTGTACCACGGCTGCGAGTTCAAGGTCGTGTGTAGGATAATTCAACTCATGTTTCTTTAGTTGCCTCGATGCATAAGCTACCACTTGGCCTTCTTGCATCAATACACACCCATGTCCTTGTCTTGATGCATCACAATAGATGTCGAAACTCTTGCTTACATCCGGCAATACCAAAACTGGGGCTGTTGTCAACCTCTTCTTCAACTCCTCAAAACTATTCTGAAAAGCTTCAGTCCATTGGAATGCCTTTCCCTTCATTAGCAACTCCGTCATAGGTTTGGCTATCTTGGAAAAGTCCTTGATAAACCGACGGTAGTATCCAGCCATTCCAAGGAAACTCCGAATTTCCTTGACATTCTGTGGCGGTTCCCACTTAAGCACATCTCTCACCTTCCCTGGGTCAACTGATACTCCTCCTCCGGATATAATATGGCCTAAGAAAGAAACTTCCCATAACCAGAATTGACATTTACTGAACTTGGCATACAATTGGTGTTCGCGTAGCTTCTGCAATGTAAGCTTCAAGTGTTCTTCATGTTCTTCCTCGCTTCTCGAGTATATCATAATGTCATCGATGAACACTACAACGAACTTATCCAGATGTTCCATGAAGACCTTATTCATGAGACACATAAAGTACGCAGGCGCGTTTATCAATCCAAATGACATGACATTGTACTCATAAGATCCATATCGTGTCCGAAATGCTGTCTTGGGTATATCCGATGGTCTAATCTTCATTTGGAAGTATCCTGACCGCAAGTCAATCTTGGAGAAGATACATGCACCCTTCATTTGGTCGAACAAATCCTCTATACCGGGCAGTGAGTACTTGTTCTTAATTGTCACTTCGTTGAGAGACCTATAGTCCACACACATCCTCTGGGTTCCATCTTTCTTATCTATGAAGAGCACTGGGGCTCCCCACGGGGATGAGCATGGGCGTATAAAATCCTTCTCTAGTTGCTCTTGAATTTGCTTCTTGATCTCTGCTAATTCCTTAGGAGGCATCCTATACGGCCTCTTAGCTATAGGTGCAGTTCCGGGTATCAACTCAATGGCGAACTCTATGTCACGATCAGGTGGCATACCTGGCAACTCATCTGGAAACACATCCGGGTACTCAGGAACGATCGGAATGCTTTCCAATGTCACTTCTTCCACGTGATTCAGCATCGCTTTCTCTCTAGCAGGTTGGGCTGCCCCAACTTCGATGCGTGTACCATGTTCACTTGTCAACTGCACAATCCTCTCAGCACATTGAATGACTCCATTATACTTGCTCAGCCAGTCCATTCCAAGTATTATGTCTATTCCTTGGGAGTCCAATACTATGAGGTTTGCGAGAAAGTCTACCCCCCTTATTTTAATGCTTACTTTCGGACATACTATATTTGTCCTCATCTCTCCGCCAGGAGAACTTACTAGCATAGTTTGCTTCATATGAGATATAGGCAAATTGTACTTGGCAACATACTTTGACGAGATGAATGAATGAGATGCTCCCGAATCAAATAAAACAGTCGCGATGTTGGAGTTCGCGACAAACATACCAATCATGACGTCATCAGCTTGCTGGGCTTCCTCAGTAGAGACATGATTCACATTGCCACGAGCAAAATTCTCTTTTCCACGGTTGCCTTGTGGTGCTCCTCCACATGGTCGCGGGTGATTTGTCCTTGGTGCATTGTTCATAGGTCCATAGTTTCTTCTGGGGCATTGACTTGCAAAGTGCCTGGGCTCTCCACACACATAGCATGTCTTACCGCCCGTAGCATTAGGGAAGTTTGGGCGCAGCTGGTTTTGAGCGTTTTCCGCCATGTTAGGACGCAGCGCAGGTGGCACAGGATAGCGAGGCGCTTGCATGTCGGGGCGTTGCTGCGGTGGCTGATTTGGGTGGGGCGGATAAGCAGTGTGGTATGCAGGAGCAGATGGGTTGTAGTGGGGTGCAGTGGGTGGTGCATAGCGAGAGCGAACATTGCTTCCTTGCTGCCGTCCATGATGTGGCATCTTCCTCTTGTTGTCTTGCTCCATCTCACGAATCTTGTTCTCAACCACAATAGCCTTGTCAACCAGCTTTTGGAAGTTTGGATAATCAGTATTGAGCAACTGGACTTGAATTTCATTGTTGAGACCCCTCATAAACAGATACTGCTTCCTACTATCAGTTTTGATGTCTTCTGGAGCATATCTTGATAATTGAGTGAATTTGTTGAGGTACTCACTCACGCTCATCCTTCCTTGCCTGAGATTTTCAAAATCTTGTCTTCTCAGTATCATAACTCCTTCAGGTACATAGTGGGAACGGAAACTCTGCTTAAACTCAGCCCAAGTGATTGCCTCATGATTATCATGAGCGTTGCAAAGAGCTTCCCAACAGTCAGCGGCTGCTCCAACTAGTTGGTGTGATGCAAAGAGAACCTTCTCCCTATCAGTGCACTGGACAATAGCAAGTTTCTTTTCAACGGACATCAGCCAATCATCAGCTTCCATTGGGTCCGTGGCTTGTGCAAAGGTAGGCGGTATAGTCCTCATGAACTCTCCCAAATGGTTGTGGTGTGGGTGCGGTGGTGGCGGTGGCGGTATATGAGGCTGATTGTTGTTGCCAGCTTGCAGCTGTCCCATTGTCTGTATCATGGTCTGCATGAGCTGGTTCTGCATAGCTAACAGTTGTTCAATATTAATAGCTCCATGAGCATGTCCCTGGTTGTTCTGAGGTACTTCATTGCGCTCCTCCTCATCGTTGGCATCCCTCTAATTACGAGTTCTCACCATCTGTTGGCGAAAGAAGGGTGGGGACAGAAGGATTTAGAATTTGGAAGGAAACGTTCCTACTATATGCATCAAGGTATGTGACACTAAATAATACTTTATTAATATAGACCTATATGAGGATGTGGACAAGTGCCGAAGCATCCCACAACTCTCTACTAAGCACACAAGCACTCAAACAAGCACCAAATAAAATTGACAAAAATCCTAAAAGAAGTAACGCAACACAAGGTCACACAAGTATGTCTACGTCGCTCTTATTTAACTAATGGGGGTGTACCTATCCTTGAGTCGTGGCATAGGTTGAGGACTACTCGTCGTCAAGCGGGAACTCCTCCGGGTCCTCGTCGTCGTCGCCGTCGTCGTCGTCGGGGTCCTCGTTGTCCTCGTGGTCCTGTGGTGGTGAGGCAGCAGGCGGCGGTGGTGCGGCAGACGACACACTGGAAGGCTCCTCGTCAGAGGACTCCTTAGAAGACGACTCACGCTGGCCGTTGCGACAGTCTGGGGAGTCTGGGGTCCACGTCGGAGTGTTGGACACGTAGTCATCCGGGTCCTTGTCGGTGATCCGACGATACCTCCTGATTATCGCCTCGTGGCGCTGGGCGAGGTCACGTCCATCCTAAATCTCCTGCTGCGCCCTCTGAAGTCAGGCACTGAGCTGGGTCACGTCGTGAACAGTCTGACGAGATTGCGGGATGTCCAGGGGTCCCTCCTCGTGCCTGGAGATGAAGCTCGCAGTGCCACTGGGACGCTGCGGAACGAAGGCGTGCACCGTGTCCTCCAGACGGAAACGGCGGGCGTGGCTCCAAAAGGTGGCTGCTTCCCAGCTAGCATCCTGCTCCGTAGATCGGCGGGAGCTCCTCCAAGTAGGACTGCTGTGGGTCTTCACCAACTCATCACTATAGTAGATGTAGATCTTGCAGCTCCACTCCTTCCTGCCGGGGCACTGCACTCCAGTGGTGTGGTAGGAGAGCGAGAGGCTGTGGTGACGGTAGCCAGCCTCACGGAGTAGGGCACGGAGACGATGTCGCAGTTGTCCTGCGGCCCTGCCGTCAGAACGGATCACCACGGGGTGACGGGGGTCGACGGCCGGAGAGCGACTGGCCAACCTACGCTGGGACACAAGTCCAACGGTCGACTTACGGGGGGTTGTCTTGGTGCGGGCCATCTACAGAAAACAAGAACACATTAGAGGAAAAAAATAATGAAAAACAAATCTGAAAATTTCAGCAGCTAAAATGGCGGAAAAAGAGCGGTGCAGCGGTTCCAAAAGAACGAAAAAAATAGAGAGAAAAAATACAGCAACCAACACAATAATTTTACCCACACATAATCAGCAGCAAAACACACTTTCTTCGCGAAAATTTAAGCAGCAAAACAGCAGCACTTAATATTGCTCACTTCTGAAATTTTTTATCAAAAACGCAGCAGCGATCAATACTTTTTGCAGCTGAAAATAAGGGAACAAAACAGCAGCAAAAATTATCGAAAATAGCAGATTAGAAGAGTGTTCCTAAGTGTTCTAGAGTGTCCATTCTACCTAGGCTTGCGTCATACGGTCAACGCGGCTCTGATACCAATTTGTGACACCCGGTTCCGAATATGAACCAAGCGTAACGCATATGTGTGCCTAGGAAGTTCATCACACATATACGGTTGCATCACAAACGATATACAGAATTTAACCACGTCTTAACTATTAAATAAGTACTTTATTACAATAATCCAATAGTTCACGAATGATAAAACTCTAAATTATGCAGCGGAAAATAAAATAAGCAGCACGACTCCAATCCACAGGCAATTGACGGCGGTACGCAACCTAGTACTCCACGCGATCCTCAGGGTACTCCCAATTGTCTCCAGTAGCTGTTTGGGGGGGGGGGGGTTGCAAGGGTGAGTACATGTCGTACTCATCAAGTGTGGAAAGTATGACATGTGGCTTATTCAAATGACGAATGTAATAATGGCTAAGTGCTAAAAAGTACAGTAAAACATTTGAAAAGCATTATACTATGTCTATGTGAAACAATCCCATCATAACCATCATATTTACATAATATAAACCATATCCAATTATTGCCAACATCATCATTATCCATGTCCAGTTACCATCACTCAAATTCATATCCGTAACCATAAGCCAAAAACCATCAATAACCATTACCAACCCATATCCATAAACCAACCTTCCCAAATCCCAATTTCACTCTAATCATGTAGGTCCTCCAGACGCTCATAACCGGGAGCACGGCTATCAAGATAGTTTTAAACACTCTGCAGAGGTTGTACCACTTTACCCACATGTTCGTGATTTCGTCACCTTTCGATGACTAAGAAACCTCCATTATGCCATCTCACACTTCCGTAGGTGTGTGGCCAAGAGATCACAAAATAGCCTTTCAAAAGGGACTACTAGTATGTACGGGCCCACTAAGGTTTCACCGGCAGGCTTGAATCTCCATTCTCCCACCCACGGGCCCCCTCATGTGCCGTGCGGATCCCAGGGCAGTCCTCCTCGACTCCCATTCCCCGCGCCATCCAATGGTCTATACAATACTAGCAGCGCTCCTAATTATTCAGCTACGCGGCACCCATACTTGGCCTTGTGGTGGCACTATTGACCTGGCATATTCTCGAATGAACCGGTCCATAGATCTAAGGCAAGCAAACCACCATAACATCCAACCCATCCACATACCAGGCTTGCTTAGATCACCCTTCGTATTGACCAGTTCACATTAACCAGAATATCATTGATGCATAATTAAATGTGTAGTGTTGTTTGTCATCCCAATTAATTAAGTGAAGCAAAAAGGTAAAAACCCTTCCCGACTCTCTACCATATATTCCAGGTGACAAGGGTGGTCAAACAAAACTAGTAAACTTCCTACCATAGGATTCCCATCAAAATGACACAAGCATGCAATTTGCAAACAAAACATTTATTTTAAAATAGGATCAATATGCTTCAAGGACACTTGCCTTGCTCCGATGGATGGGGTTGCTCAAGCGCTTTAAATTCTTGATTTTGGAAATCCTCGTATGCGGCCTCTTGAGCACGTTCCTCTACGCGTGATCACACATACAAGAAAATTCATACAATTCAATATGATGCACACGTATGAATCAACATGCGAGGACATGTATGCATGCACAATTCAATAATTAATTAACTATGGTTGTTTATTAATTAGATGCAACTAGTTCATACGTGTTCATATGAGTTTACTGGGATTTTAGGGTGGATTATTGCTGCTGAAAATAAAAATACGACGCAACTACGATTAATTTACGTCTATTAGATTCAATATGGTCGCTAAAATTCGCATCGGGAACATGGCCTACCGTAGATGCGATGGCTTCGATGATCGCGGGATAGGGACAATGCGTAGACAAAGTAGATGTGCAGGGTCCTCCGGCAGCACGACGACGGCGACGCGATGGCGACGACGATCTCCGGCGGACGGCGGCACCCTCCTCATTTTCTTCCTCTTCTTCCCCTCCTTTTTTCTTCCTTTTCTTCCCCTGGCGCAGCCTTCTGGTTCTCTGTTTCCGGCGGCTTTTCTTCTCTGGAGGGCGGCGGCGGCTGTTCTGCGGTATCGGAAAAAAAACCTATGAAGGCTTACGTATTGATAGCCGGCGGTCGATAACCGAGTCGGTTCGGCCGGGAGACTCGCGGTCGGGCGAGGCATCGAGCGGGATTCGTGGGAGTCGGCGCGTCGGGCGGGATTCGACGTGGGGCCCAGCAGCGGGAGCGGGCGCGGTTCGCGCTGGGTGAGGCGCGGGAGCGCGATTTGGCGCGGCTGTGGAATTCACGCGCGGGGCTCAGGGCACGGGAGCAGGAGGCGGGGCCCAGGCGGGGCACGTGCGGGCGTGAGCCGCGTCGGCCGGGGCGGGGCAGCGCGCTCGGTCGGCGCGGGCCAGACGGCGGTGGGGCCCAGCACACGTGGGCGAGCGCTGCGCGCTCAGGCTGCGGTGCGGAAGGCGGCGGGGTGGGGTCCAGCGGTGCGCGCGGTCGGGGCATGGCTGGCTGGGCCGTTGGCCTGGCCAGCAGCGGCGGTTTTGTGTTTTTTTCTCTTTTTTTTTATATATTATTATTTATGACTCTTTATGTATTTTTATATATATATATAATTATTATATATATTAATTATAGATATATTGATATATATATATATATATATTTATTATTATTATTATTTTTATACTTATTCCCTATTACAAATTTTAGGCTATAATTATTATTTTCTCTTTCTTCTTTTTGCTACACCATATATGTATGTTTTATCATTTTTCTTTTATTATTCTATTAATACTTAATGCATGAACATGTATGCAATGCATGATGCGAAAATTTGAGGGTGTTACAGTTGTTCAACCGTTCAGCAATCTCCAACCCGTTGAGACGTTGTGGTGGTCGTGTTTTGACGATAGTGTCCTTCCTGAAGGCATTTCTCGATTGTCCAAATACGTGATTGTGCGGTAACCAATATTTTTGGCAATCAAAGTAGCAAATCTTGCCACCATGATTTAGAAGAAACAGTTTGTGTCATACCAGACATGTCAAATGACCATGAGTGCTCCAGCCAAGAACCATGCCGTAAGCTGGGAAATCATGGGCATACCATAGCTATGCAACTCAAAGGTTGAATTTTTGTTTTTTGTAATAGTTGTATGCTTTGATTCCTGTCCATAACATTTTCAACTCTTCAATCAACCACTTCAATATCACGTTCAGTCGTTAACAGGATGATTCGGTCGAGGTACAATAAGGCAAAAGAACATGAACTCATACTTCATACAGAAAGATGGTGGTAAGTTGTACGAAATAGCGAACACGGGCCAAAAAGAGTATGGTGTTGCATTTGTACTGAACGGTGAGAAGCTATCAATCGCCAACCCGTTGCGAATATTTCTCGCGTCATTGGCGAAATCTGGATAGAAGCGATCAAGCGCTTTCCTTGCATCACCGTCGGACGGGTGCACCATCATTCCGTCGTTCTCACGTACACCTTCTTTGTGTCACCTTATGTGTCTAGATGTTTTTCTGATAATAACTAATGCTTCAACCTAGGTGTGTCAGGCAAGTAGTGAAGCTGCTTCAGTATGACTTCAGTCATTACTTTTGTACCGTCGTCATTAACAAATTTGGCAAATCTTGCTTTATCACATTTTAAGCACTTGTTCTCGTTGGAATGCTTTTCCAAAAAAGCATATAGTTGTCTGGGCACATATCAATCTTCTCATAGTTCATACCAAGAACAGAAATAAATTTCTTAGACTGATACATATCATTAGGAAATTTGTTGGGCTACAGAAGGACATCGCTGATGAATTTAATGAGATTGTTGTAGTAGTTATTGGAGAAGAAATACTTAGACTTAATTGTGATAAATCTAGTCATGAAACTGAGGATTGTCACTTTGGTGTGTTCATGCAATGGTTGTTCTGATGCATCGAGAAGCTTGAAGAACTTCTTCGCCTCCATTGTAGGAGGATCCTCCGTCACATTAGGATTTATGGTTTCAAGCATCTCGTCCGACCTATCGATCCCCCGTGCTGTCAGCCACATCTCGATCTTCTACGGCTTGAGAAGGTGTCTCGCCATGAAACGCCTACAACTCATAATGTTGCATGAAACCGTTTCAACACAAGTGAAACATCATGGTCATATTATCAAAACACTTGGCATTCTGACATATGGTACATGGGCACCACACATTACTCTTGTTCGACAACAAAAAGCTCGTTGTATAAAAGCATCCGTCTTGGTGAACCACTCCTCTAAGTGTATCCCATCCTTTTTCCAACCAGTATACATACAAGTGCGGTCTTCAACCATGTTTGAGGGTATACCTTCAAAGAAGAGAAATCATTATTAGTTTATTTTTGATCTTATGTCATGTCCCTAAAGCTAGGCAGATAGATCCTAAACCCACGCAAGAGTGACAGAGGCAGCGTGCTTATGACGATCCGATCCAAGAGTGACAGAGGCAACTTGATCTTTTTGGACTCCCTGGTTGTCCAAAAAGGGACAATTTCGAACCTCCACATCTCACATTCCTATCGCATGTGATACGTGCCAATCCAAAATGGGTGACACATTTCTATAGGTTACATATTTTCTTTTCATTTTGAAGTCATTTACGAGAAAGGAAAGAACGAGAGAGAGAGAGAAAGAGAGAGAGGAAAGTTGGTCTTAGATGACACTTTCACGTCGAGATCCACCGTACACGCAAGCTCGGCTATGGACAAACGGTTACCGTCGCCAATTATGGCTCCCAGACATTATTGGTGATGACCTAGGGTTACCGTCGCAGTTCACTTTCGTGTTGTCCTCGCCATCGCCATTCGCTTCCGTGTCATCTCGACGCATACGTTATGACTACAACTGTACATATGGCATGACACACAATTAATGTGTGTCGTGCCATGTCGGGTCAGGGTGTGCCGGGACGGTCAAGCCAGAAATCCATATACTTACATATATTAAGTAATCACTCAAACACATTAAATATAAACTAACAATAAGTACCAATTAATGAACAACATAATAAATAGTTATCCTAATAAACACATAATAAACAATATAATATAAAAAAGCATTGTAAATTCAATTGCATAATCAACATATAATATAAACATAATAGTGTATTGCATAATCAAAAATTCAATTGCATTTCGAAATTCAATTGCATTGCATAATCAACAATTCAATTGCATTTCTAAATCAATTGCACAATCAATAATTCAATTCCATTTCTAAATTCAATTGCATAATCAACAATTCAATTGCATTCAAAATTCAATGGCATGGGAGGGGGGAGGCTTGGGTGGGGGAGGAGGGTGGGTTGGCCGCTCGCCATGGTGGGAGGGTGGGAGGCACTCGGCCATGGGAGGGGGAGGGAGGGTGGGGAGGAGGCTTGGCCATGGGAGGGGAGGAAGGGTGGGGGGGGGGGGCTCGGCCATGGGAGTGGGAGGGAGGGTCGGGGTGGTGGGGGGGAGGGGGGGTGGGCGCTCGTACATGGAGGGGGTGCCGACCATGGGAGGGAGGAAGAGGGAGGGTGCTTGGCCATGGGACGGGGAGGGTTGGTGGGGAGGAGGCTTGGCCATGGGAGCGGAGGAAGGGTGGGGTCTCGGCCATGGGAGTGGGAGGTAGGGTCGGGGTGGTGGGGGGGGGGTGGGCACTTGTACATGGAGGGGGTGCCGACCATGGGAGGGAGGAAGAGGGAGGGCGCTTGGCTATGGGACGGGGAGGGTGGGTGGGGAGGAGGCTTGGCCATGGGAGGCGGTGGGAGGGTGGGGGTGGGGGTGGTGATGGGCGCTCGGCCATGGAGGATGGGGTGGGTGCCAACCATGGAAGGGAGGGATGGTGCTCAGCCATGGGAGGGGGAGGGAGGGTGGGGAGGGGGCTCGCGACTGCTGTAGAGGAGGGGGGGAGAAAGGATGCTGTCGTGCATTACCTGAGCCAGTGCGCGGCGGTGGCGACGAACTTCGAGCCCGGTGGCAACACGGGTAGGTGTGAGGCTCGGGCAGGTGTGAACCAAGCCGTCGGGCTCACGGGAGTTTTATTTCAAGAGCGAACAATGGTAACCATCAGTTATAACGTTATTGGCGACGGCCTACATCTACTGTCGCTAATATGGGCCGTATAAACGACGGTCCGAAGCCACCGTCGCCAATACTGGCTCGGGTGGGCCAGGTATGGGGCCATGTTATCGACGACCCAATATTGGTGATGTCCCACTGCCGTTTATAATGTTATTGGCGATGGTCCTAGGGTTGCCGTCGCCAATATGGACCATGTAAACGACGACCTAGTTTAGCTGATGCCAATTAACATATAAATCATAGCCCCGTCGCCAATAATTTTGGCCATCATTTATCATCGGGATTCCTGTAGTGATCCATGTTAGTTTGTTCCTGCAAAGGTAAGGGCAACAAGTTGAGCGGAGCGAGAGGTTTGAATCCTTATACAACTTCAAATGGACATGTACCCTTATTAGTGGTAGAGTGTACTGCCCTGTTATATGCAAACTCGATGTGCAGTAAACATTCTTCCCACTCCCTTAAATTCTTCTTGATAAGGGACCGCAACAACAATAAAAGTGTTCCATTAACCACCTCGGTTTGCCCATCTGTTTGGGGGTGGCATGTCATCTAAAGAAGCAGCTTTGTTCCAAGTTTCACCCACAATGTCTTCCATAAGTAGCTCAAAAATTTTGTATCACGATGTGAAACAATCGTCTTAGGCATCCCGTGTAATTTCACAACTTCCCTGAACAACAAGGTGGCTATGTGTGAAGCATCATCGCTTTTATTGCATGGTATAAAATGTGCCATTTTTGAGAATCGATCCACAACAACAAAAATTGAATCCCTCCCTCTTTTTGTTCAAGGTAAACCAAAAACAAAGTTCATAGTAATGTCTTCCCAAGGGTTGCTAGCAATAGGCAAAGGTATGTATAAACCATAGGGTTTCAGTTTGACCTAGCTTTGTTGCACGTGACATATCTTTGATCTAATCTCTCCACGTCCCTTCTCATCCTTGGCCAATAGAAGTGATCAGACAACATCTCAGAAGTTTTGTCTCTTCCAAAATGGCCCATCAATCCACCAGAATGTGCTTCCTGCAAAAACAACAGTCTAACAGAGGAATTTGGAATGCACGATTTGTTAGTTCTAAACAAAAATCAATCATGTACATTATATTTTTCCCAAGCTTTTCCTTTAATACACTTTGCATATGGTTCTAAAAATTCACAAATTGTAGGATATAAATCTCTTATACTATCTAGTCCATGCACCCTTACTTCAAGTTGATTCAACAGAATGTGTTTTTGGGATAAAGCATCAGCAACGGGGTTATCCTTACCTTTCTTGTGCTTAATAACATAAGGAAAAGTTTCAATAAATTCAACTCATTTTGCATGGCGAAGGTTCAGTTTAGCTTGACCTTTCAAATACTTCAAAGCTTCATGATCTTAGTGAATAACAAACTCCTTTGGCCCACAATATTTACCATGTCTCAAGTACTCTTAACAAGGCATATAACTCTTTGTCTTACATGGAATAATTCAGTTGTGCTCCTTCAAGCTTTTCACTAAAATATGCAATAGGTCTTCCTTCTTGCATGAGTACTCCTCCAATTCCAAGTCCACTTGCATCACATTCAACCTCAAAGGTTTTGGTGAAGTCCGGCAACACAAGCAAGGGGGCTTCAGTTAAATGTTTCTTTATTTCTTTAAAAGCTTTCTCTTGCGGTTCATTCCACTTGAACATAACTCCTTTCTTCATCAACTCATTGAGTGGAGCAGCGATGGTGCTGAAATTCTTGACAAATCTCTGATAAAAACCAGCAAGCCCATGGTAGCTTCTTACTTGACTCACATTCTCTGGAATTGGCCACTCATTGATTGCTTTTATCTTTTATTCATCAACCTGAATTACTTGTCTTGAAACAACAAAACAAAGAAAAACAACTTGGTCTGCACAAATGTGCACTTCTCAATGTTAGCATACAATTTTTCCTTTCTAAGGATATCCAAAACTTGCTGAATGTGATCAAGATGTTCTTCATTATCTTGCTGAAAATCAGAATATTATCAAAGTAAACAACAACAAATTTTCCAATAAATCATCTCAGCACATGATTCATCAATCTCATGAAAGTACTAGGAGCATTAGTCAAACCGAAAGGCATAACTAACCATATATACAATCCAAACTTTGTTTTGCAAGTAGTTTTCCATTCATCGCCAACTTTCATTATTATTTGATGGTAACCACTTCGCATATCAATTTTAGTAAAAATAATTGAACCACTCAATTCATCAAGTATATCATCTAACCTTGGAATAGGACGATGATTGCAAACAGTGATGTTATTAGTCGCTCTACAATCTATGTATATCCTCCAAGATCCATCTTTCTTTGGCACCAAAATAACAAGAACAACACAAGGACTTAAACTTTGATGCACATATCCTTTATCTGAAAGTGCTTGTACTTGCCTCTGTATTTCTTTGGTTTTTTCAAGGTTGGTGCGGTATGCTGGTCGGTTAGGAAGTGCAGCTCCTGGAATAAGATAAATTTGATGCCCGATGCCTCCCAAAGGAAGAAGTCTAGCTGGTGTTTCCTCCAAAAAAAACATCACGGTATTCCTGCAAAATATGAGCAACGACATTAGGAACATGGGTCAAGTGATTAGCTGAAAGCAAGGTGTCTTTGTACACAAGTACAACAAAAACTTGGTTTCGTTATTCCTCACATCTCTCATTTCAGATTTGGTGGCTATCACGACTAAGTTATGTCCTTTATCCTTGTTTTTGTCTCTCACATTTGGCTTGTGGCTCTCACTTACAGCTTTGTGTAGGGCACTCATTTTCTTTTTCTCCTTAATTTTTTCACTCTGAACCTTCACTTTTGAGCTCTTTTGCAAATATTCAGCATGGATTTGTTGCGGTGCCACTGGCCTCAATATCAATTCATTTCCTTTCCACTTGTTTGTGTATTGATTTGAGCGACCACAATGTATAGTTGAATGATCATATTTCCACGGTCTCCATAACAGCAGATGACACACCGTCATGGGAACAACATCACACTCTATTGAGTCAATATATTCACCAATATTGAAAGGAACGTTTACTCTATGCCCAATCTGTTGGAAAATTCCGTATTATTCTAAATCCTGATTCAACATTGAGGCAAGTTCTACAGATATTCAATACTGCAATGCGTACTCTACAGAGCATTAGGTAGATCAACACAATAAAAACTAGCGAATACATATGAATTCACTTGGGTTCGTTGATGTAGCAGCGCAGATCGATATCAAAAATAGCTTCGAGTGGTCGCGCAGATGCGCTGCCTGGAAACCTTATTTTTGTTCCTCGTGCAGGCTTCACGATGACAAAGGTTCGAAGATACCGCTCACCCTTCTCCTTGGTGCACGCCAAGGAAGAGGGTTGGTAAAGGTTTGACAGCTCAAACACCACAACAAAGCTTTCCAAAAGGAAGACGAATGGATGGAAGAGAATATTGTGTGTATTGGAAATCTGAATATCTTTAGGGCCTGATATAGGCACGGCTGCCCTATAGGAGCCGCTTCCTTGTTAATGGCATCCACTAATTGCTCGTCAATTAATAACGTTTATGGCAATAAATCGTGCACTAATTCTCTATTATTGCAGAACGGTTCTAATTTCGTTAAGGATACAAGTGGCAAAATTACTCAATGCAGCCACGCCACGGTCGCGCGTCGCAAGTCACAAGTCACGCGGAGAAACACGCGAAAAATCACGGAAACATGCGCGCGCATGCGTGTGTGTGAGTACATATAGCCAGACCCCTCATTATTGCTTTCTCTATTCAGCCATAGGCATGAGGGCTACTATATATGTTGGTTTGCACCACCTTGCACTAGCAGTATGGGACTATAACCAACAGCCACATTGCTTTGGAATTTCAGCTTAATGGTCCATACTCAAATGGGCCAAATTCCAACAATCCCCCACCAATTTCAAAGCAAGGACTGAAGAATAAAATATCACCGTGCTGTAGTATTGTTTTATATATCTGTCTTTCGGAATGAGTCCCGTACGGGTTGAACTTATACCTAGAATAACAAGATTCATCTTTCCACAGTTGAAGAATGGACTATGCCTTGATTTCTCAGCCTTGTGTGAAAAGATTTCACTTGAAATCAGAACAGATACTAGGCTGTCAGACAACCTCACCTATCTGGAGCGTTAATGGTCTGCTCCCGTATCTTCTCATCAGCCTTTATGAGAACGCCCTATTCTCACGAACTGCGACCTACAGTTAAGCTCAAGTAGGTGTTTTCCTTCAAGATATCATGTAGGCTAATATCTTTACAACGGAAACATTAAGGGTTAATTTATGCCAAACTTCCATACAGTAAAGAGTACTTCGTGTCATTTGAACATGGGTACATTATTTATTTATAATGTACTCTTTGGTGACATCAGTCAACTTGTTTTTCCTAGTACCTAAATCACGGGATCTCCGATCAAAAGGACAGGTTACCGTTATGATGTAACTTTAGGTGGGCCTCATACCCATGTTCTTAGACATCACGAAAATCACATTCCATGATAATCCTTTTGTAGGATCGAAGAGCACGTGAAAAGCTACCAGAGGGGGGGTGAATGGTAGATTAAAAAATCTTACGCAGCGGAAACAATAAAACCCCAAACCCTTTCGGCAGAAAAACGATATGTTAAAGAAATCGTGTATGAGACTAATCCAAACATGTTTCACCGTGACAAAAGTGATATATATCAGAGAGAATCAAGTCACGAAGACAACACAAAAATAATTACTCAAATCCGTCGAGAAAAACTCAAGTTATGATCAAAAGATCAAACACTGGTCAATCTGACCTACCCGAGAAAAACAGTTTCTGGAATGCCGCAAAGAAACTCGTGTAGATCAAAAACCACAAATCCAATGACCGTGAAATTTTGACAGATGATAGATAATCAAGTTGTGAAGACAACCGAAAATGAATCACATCAATTGGATCTGTAAAACTCAAGTTATGATAAAACCACCAACGAAAGGTAGTGCTGTCCAAAAACTTGACGAGTAAAACTTGTCTGGAACAAGTCGGACGAACAAGGCACAAAAGTTCCTTCAAACTACGAATTTTATTCAATAGAACACAAGAGGAACAGCCCCAAAGTCGTCTCTCACGAGCTTTGGCCTTCCCTTGATTATATAACCAGCCCTTAGGCCAACCCAATACAACTAGGACTCCAATCCTAATCCAATCACAATCGGAACATTCCATAACTGCTTAGGACTCTTCTATACGTAGATAGAAGCAATCTTAAGACTTCAAAACACCTTAGGAACGTATCCCACATTCCTAAACAACTCAAATTTGTGACCCACACGAAATCCTAACATTGCCAACTCAATACTTTCCATACCGAGCCATAACCGACTCCGCCGCAGCCAAAGTCTTCAACCGATACGATCCGATCCTTCCAATCAGATCTTCCTTCCCTAATCCGTCTCTAGAAGCATATTGCCACGTCATGCACCGCATGCATACGTGCGAACACCTTCCTTCGACCTTCATATGCACCGCCCTTGATTCAATCATCCTGCGTGACCTCCTGACCCGTTCAACCATAGTTCCTCCCGAACTTGGTTGTTGAAACCTCATCTCCTCCTGAGACTAGTCCATTGGATCCTGTCACCAGCCATGACTTGAACTCAAGCAACACCTGCACATGAACAAACAACCAATGCATACGAGCCCAAGTCCTCGACTTGACTCAAGTAAGTTCCGAACACAACACCTTACGTGAGAACCTCACATAAGCATGTTGCTAAACCATAGTAACACGATATCATCCATATCATCCAAGACGCACCAAAAACTTAGAAAATGAATACTAAGCAATCTTTCCAACAATATAAAGCAAGTACGAAACATTGCAAATGAAAAGCAGAAGCACTGCGGTCAAGTTCCGGACCTTGCCAGAGCAACTCGGAGCTTGAGCCGGGGCTAACAAAAGCTAGTAGAACCTAGCGTCGGAGCTTTCCAAAACTAGTAGATCCTAGCACCAGAGCTTACCAAAAACTAGTCAAAACTAGTCAACCCAAAACCGGAGCTAGAACGTCGGAGCTTAGCAAAAGCATGCCGGAGCTATCAAGTATATGCCGGAGCTATCAAAGACATGCCGGAGCTAACAAAGACATGCCGGAGCTAAAGATAAAGCTCACCGGAGCTAACCAAAGCTAGTCGGACCTTACCAAGAAGTCGGACCTAGCATCTAACGTAGCCGGAGCTACCCAAAACAAGCCGGACCTACTGTCGGACCTTGCTATAGCTCAGAGCTAGAGTCGGACCTTGATAAAAAGATGTTTTGGTGATATTCAAAACTTTTATCATCAAAGCCAAGTGTATTCACTACAAGCCAATGTATTCAGCACACGTAGGTCTTACAATCTCCCCCTTGATGAATGCATTGGCAACACCATTTAAAATCCGAACATTGGCTTATTCTCATAAAAGTTTTTGAAAACAATTTCTCCCCCTTTGTAAATCAAAAGTAAAATGAGAAGAAAATTGAAGAAAATCTCTCCCCCTTCATTATCTCTCCTTATGCCCATATTCTCTTTCTCTATGCTTATCTCTCACCCTTTGACAATGTATTCAGCAGGTCATGAGCATATAAACAAATTTTCTCTCCAACTTTAGTTGTTATGAGCATATTATAACATATACATATAAACAAAGCTCATCCAAGTTATACTATCAAGTACCTTACATTATCACATCAATGAAATACATAAGGTAGTGTAAGCCATGCTAGAGATCAAATGTAATTTGTCAATTTAAGCAAGTCATGATCTCACAAACTTAACTATTTAAAAACCTGAAAGCATTACACTAGTTGCTGCATTTTATTATTTTTCAAAGCATAAATTTAGATCATATGATATTTGCAAGAGATTATATGCGCATCTGCCTTATTCTAACCAACCAAGCCAAGCCTATGTCATTTGACAATCAGAAGCTTAAGGACATGGTTTTAGTCATACACAACTTCTTCCAAGTTCATATCTAAGTGCAATGACAAGCCATCTCAAAAGAAGAAGTGCGATGCATGCATATTCTCTTGATCTTTTCTCAATTTATATTTGTTCATAAAAACTCAACATGTGAGTTGATTACTTGATAAATTCTTAATGATTAAAACATTTGTGAGCATGCAACAAGTTCAAAACAGCAAGAAAGTTCGACCATGACCAGATTTAGTGTAAATAATTATTCCAATTACTAGACATGGCAAAAACTACAAAATGTATAACACGAGTAATGTAGTAAGAACTTTCAGCATGTAAAAGGAATCACAAAGTCATATATGTATGAAATACTATGCTCATATTATGTTAATTTCAGATTCACACATAGACTTCCCAAGTTTCAAAAACTCCCCCTCAATTTAAGCCATGAGGATGCATAACCCCTATTTCACTACGAATGAAACAAAAATGAGTGAAATCCAAAGGTTTTGTAAAAATGTCAGCCAATTGATGTTCGGTATCTACATGGTGAAGCACAATGTTTCCTTTTTCAACGTTATCTCGGAGAAAGTGATACCTAATATCAATGTGCTTAGTTCTAGAATGTTGCACGGGGTTTTTGGCAATGCAAATAGCACTAGTGTTATCACAAAATAGTGGAACACTATCTAGATCTACCCCATAGTCCTTAAGTGTTTGAACAATCCAAAGAATTTGTGAACAAGCACTAGCAGCAGCTACATATTCAGATTCGGCTGTGGATTGTGCAACTGAATTTTGTTTTCTAGAGGACCAAGCAACAAGAGAATTACCAAGAAAATGACAAGCACCGGAAGTACTTTTCCTATCAATCCTACAACCCCCAAAATCAGCATCCGAAAAAGCTTTCAAAGTAACAGTTGAGGAAGAAGGAAGAAAAATGCCAAATTCTTGAGTTCCATGTAAGTACCTGAGAATCCTTTTGACGGCTTGATGATGTGAAACACGTGGGGAAGCTTGAAACCATGCACAAAGACATACGCTGAATTGTATGTCCGGTCTTGATGCCGTGAGGTACAAAAGTGATCCGATCATGCTTCTATATTCTTTTTGATTCACAGATTCACCATCTTCATCAAGTTCAAGTGTTGTTGCTGTTCCCATTGGTGTCCGAAGAGGCTTGCTTTTGTCCATGTTGAAGCGCCTTAGGAGGTCTTTGGTATACTTCGTTTGATGCACAAAAGTACCCTCCTTGGTTTGCTTGATTTGCAGCCCCAAAAAGTAAGTGAGTTCACCCATCATACTCATTTCAAATTCGGAACTCATCATTGCTGAAAACTTGGACACAAGATCATGAGAAGCACAACCAAAGATAATATCATCCACATACACTTGAACGAATAATGAGTCATTGCCATGTTTAAGCACAAAAAGAGTTTTATCAACCTTGCCCATGGTAAACCCCTTTTCAAGTAAGAATGTTTTTAACCTATCATACCATGCTCTAGGGGCTTGTTTGAGACCGTATAAGGCTTTGGACAGTTTGTAAACATGATTAGGAAAATCTGGATTTCCAAAACCCGGTGGTTGTTTGACATAAACCTCCTCATCTATGTAGCCATTAAGAAAAGCACTTTTAACATCCATTTGATATAGCTTAAAACCTTTAGATGCTGCAAAAGCTAACAAAATTCTTATGGCTTCTAATCTAGCGACAGGAGCAAAAGTTTCATCAAAATCTAGACCTTCAACTTGAGTGAAACCTTGAGGAACCAACCTAGCCTTATTCCTAACCACAACCCCATCCTCACTTTGTTTATTTTTATATACCCATTTAGTTCCAATTAAAGTGTGACCTTGAGGTGGAGGTACAAGTTTCCAAACATTATTTCTTTAAAAATTTTCTAACTCTTCTTGCATGGCAATAATCCAAGATTCATTAGTGAGTGCGTGTGATATATCTCTGGGTTCAAAAGAAGCAACAAAAGCAGAATGAGCATGAGAGTTTGGATCGCAAAACCTGGACCGTGTGACTCGTTCGTGCAAGCTTCCAATCATCTGATGTGGGGGATGATCTTTGTAAAAACGTCAGGGAACAGATGTCTCACAAGCTTCTTCTTCATTAGGTTCATCGTAGATTGATGAGCTTGTGACTTGTGGACGATCAGGACCAGCAGAGGTGATAGCCGGATCTTATTCGATGTCCGGAGCTGGATACGTGTCAGCTTCAGAACTACCAGGAAGTATCACCGGCTCTTCTTCATCTTCGAAAATACCCTCCCCCTGAGGATACGGATCTGGTCCTGCAACACCGGAGCTAGTACCTGGGCTAGCTTCATCAAAAGACACTTCACAAGTCTCCACAATTTTGTTAGTGTCAAGTAAAAGCACACGGTAGCCTCTAGTATGAGATGGATAACCAAGAAACATGCCATCAATGGATCTAGGTTCAAATTTATCAAGATTACCATGTTTCTTAACAAAGCATTTGCAACCAAAGACCCGAAAGTGTGTAACACTACGCCTATGTCCAAACCGGAGCTCATATGGTGTTTTACCTAGCTTAGCACGCAAGAAAACACGATTTGAGACATAACAAGTGGTTGCTAATGTATCAGCCCGAAATTTCCTAGGAGTTTGATATTCATCAAGCATAGTCCTAGCCATCTCAACTAAGGTTCTGTTCTTTCTTTCTACAACACCGTTTTGTTGAGGTACATTTGGTGAAGAAAGTTGATGATCTATTCCATTTTCAGCACAAAAGTGATCAAAAGATTGATTTTTAAATTCAGTTCCGTTATCACTTCTAATTGCCTTTAAAGATCCTCGGTGATCAATTGATAATCTAAGAAATAAAGTCCTAAAGTGACTAAAAGCTTCATTCTTAGATGTCATAAAGTAAACCCAAGAGTATCTAGAATAATCATCAACGATAACAAGTGCATACCATTTACCTCCGAAGGATTGAACACGTGATGGTCCTACGGTGTCAAGGTGTAAAAGTTGACACGGTTCAGTTGTCATGATCATTGTGAGAGGAGTATGTGAACCTGCAACCATCTTAGCATGTCTACAAGAAGAGCACACAATATCTTTATCCCCTTTAAGCTTAGGCAGCCCATGTATGCGATCAAGAGCACTAACACGCGTTAGGTGATCAAAGCCTACGTGACCAAGTCTACGATGCCAAAAATATAAGTCCTTCGAATCATTAGCAACTAGACACCTCTGCTTAGAGGAAGACATATCAAAATCAGCTTTAAAAACTCTTCCAAAACGAGACATGTTAAAAATAAGCTCACTATTTGAACCTACAACTTTGCAGCAGTTTTTATTGAAAATAATTTCTAGATTTTCATCTAGCAATTGTGCAACAGAAAGCAAGGTGTATTTCAAAACACATATATTGTTTCTTGAACATATCTTGTTTTACCTCCTTGATTGTGTTGGAGCCTTCATGATAATCACAGAGAGCTCTCCAAACATTGTATGCTGACCGGAGGTGCGCGACACGATCAAAGTCGCTTTGAGTGAGTCCTTGGATGATCAAGTTTCGGGCTTTGTTGTTGTTGTCGACGTCCCATAGGTTTGTGGCCGCGACTTGATCATTGGGTGGCACTTCATAAGGCTTATACACCTTCTCCCATATTGCAAAGCCTTGTGCCTGGATGAAAGCCTCCATGCGTGCCTTCCAAACCTGAAAATCAATACCAGCAAACACACAAGGTTTGGCGGAGTACTTCTCCATGATGATTAGTCAAAAACACGTGCAAATCTCAAAGATTAGAGCACCGTGGCTTTGATACCAATTGTAGGATCGAAGAGCACGTGAAAAGCTACCATAGGGGGGGTGAATGGTAGATTAAAAAATCTTACGCAGCGGAAACAATAAAACCCCAAACCCTTTCGGCAGAAAAATGATCTGTTAAAGAAATCGTGTATGAGACTAATCCAAACGTGTTTTACCGTGACAAAAGTGATAGATATCAGAGAGAATCAAGTCACGAAGACAACACAAAAAGAATTACTCAAATCCGTCCAGAAAAACTCAAGTTATGATCAAAAGATCAAACACTGGTCAATCTGACCTACCCGAGAAAAACAGTTTCTAGAATGCCACAAAGAAACTCGTGTAGATCAAAAACCACAAATCCAATGACCGTGAAATTTTGACAGATGATAGATAATCAAGTTGTGAAGACAACCGGAAAAGAATCACGTGTAATACTCGAGTTATGATAAAACCACCGACGAAAGGTAGTGCTGTCTAGAAACTTGACGAGTAAAACTTGTCTGGAACAAGTCGGACAAACAAGGCACAAATGTTCCTTCAAACTACGAATTTTATTCAATAGAACACAAGAGGAACAGCCCCAAAGTCGTCTCTCACGAGCTTTGGCCTTCCCTTGCTTATATAACCAGCCCTTAGGCCAACCCATATACAACTAGGACTCCAATCCTAATCCAATCACAATCGGAACTTTCCATAACTGCTTAGTACTCTTCTATACGCAGATAGAAGCAATCTTAAGACTTCCAAACACCTTAGAAACGTATTCCACATTCCTAAACAACTCAAATTCGTGACCCGCACGTAATCCTAACATAACCAACTCGATACTTTCCATACCGAGCCATAACCGACTCCGCCGCAGCCAAAGTCTTCAACCGATATGATCCATTCCTTCCAATCAGATCTTCCTTCCATAATCCGTCTCTAGAAGCATATTGCCACGTCATGCACCGCATTCATACGTGCGAACACCTTCCTTCGACCTTCATATGCACCGCCCTTGATTCAATCATCCTGCGCGACCTCCTGACTCGCTCAACCACAGTTCCTCCCGAACTTGGTTGTTGGAACCTCATCTCCTCCTGAGACTAGTCCAATGAATCCTGTCACCAGCCATGACTTGAACTCAAGCAACACCTGCACATGAACAAACAACCAATCCATACGAGCCCAAGTCCTCGACTTGACTCAAGTAAGTTCCGAACACAACACCTTACGTGAGAACCTCACATAAGCATGTTGCTAAACCATAGTAACACGATATCATCCATATCATCCAAAACGCACCAAAAACTTAGCAAATGAATACTAAGCAATCTTTCCAACAATGTAAAGCAAGTACGAAACATTGCAAATGAAATGCAGAAGCACTACGGTCAAGTTTTGGACCTTGCCAGAGCAACCCGGAGCTTGAGCTGTAGCTAACAAAAGCTAGTAGAACCTAGCGCCGGAGCTTTCCAAAACTAGTAGATCCGAGCACCGGAGCTTACCAAAAACTAGTCAAAACTAGTCAACCCAAAACCGGAGCTAGACAAAGTATGTCGGAGCTTAGCAAAAGCATGCCGGAGCTATCAAGTATATGTCGGAGCTATCAAAGACATGCCGGAGCTAACAAAGACATGCCGGAGCTAAAGATAAAGCTCACCGGAGCTAACCAAAGCTAGTCGGACCTTACCAAGAAGTCGGACCTAGCATCTAACGTAGCCGGAGCTACCCAAAACAAGCCGGACCTACCGTCGGACCTTGCTGTAGCTCAGAGCTAGAGTCGGACCTTGATAAAAAGATGTTTTGGTGATATTTAAAACTTTTATCATCAAAGCCAAGTGTATTCACTACAAGCCAATGTATTCAGCACACGTAGGTCTTACACCTTTTGTGAAGGAGTCTGCCAGATTATTAGCACTTTTGACATAGCTTGCAGCTATAACTCCGGAGTTTTTCATCTTTCTGACAAATTTTAGTCTATGCTTGATGTGCTTGTTGGACATTGAATTATCCTTTGTATTCATAACCTAAGCTAGAATTGATTGGTTATTGCAATACATTGGGATAGGCGGTACCGACTTTTCAACAAAAGGTAAGTCCATCAATAGCTCTCTTAGCCATTCAGCATCATTGCTAGCTATTTCTAGTGCTACAAGTTCGGCCTCTGTAGTAGACTTTGTTAATACAGTCTGTTTACAAGACCTCCATGAAACTGCATCACCAGCAAGCGTAAACACATAGCCACTCGTGGATTTCATCCCATCTGCATCTGAGATCCAATTGGAATCACTATATACCTCTAATGCTGGTGGATATCCTGTGTAGTGAATTCCAAGCGAGGTTGCGCCTCTCAAGTAGCGCAACACTCATTCAAGTGCCTTCCAATGAACATCTCCCGTGTTTGATGTAAATCGACTAAGTTTGTTCATAGCATAGGAGATATCAGGTCGCGTGGCACCAACTAGATACATAAGGGAACCGATTATTTGTGAATATCTCAGTTGATCTTTTCCCTCTCCCATGAATTTTTGAAGCTTGATGCTTGCATCATAGGGAGTTGGAGAAACTTTGCAGTTATCAAAGCCAAAGCGAGAAAGAATTTTCTCCGCATAGTGGGACTTATTTAGAGTGATTCCATCCTCACTTCTAATCAACTTTATATTCAGAATTACATCTGCCGGTCCCAAGTCTTTCGTGTCAAAACAACCAGACAAGAAAGATTTGGTCTCATCAATCATGCCTGTGCTTGTTCCAAAAATTAATATGTGATCAACATAAAAGCACAATATTACTCCTTGACCCCCACCACAACGATAGTACACACACTTGTCTGCCTCATTCACGCCGAATTCGGCTGATGTTAGAGTGTTATCAAAATTTTCATGCCATTGTTTGGGTGCTTGCTTAAGACCATATAGGGATTTTATTAATTTACACACTTTATTCTCTTGCCCAGGAGTTTTATAACCATCTGGATGCTCCATATATATTTCTTCCTCTAACTCTCCATAAAGGAAAGTTGGTTTTACATCCATTTCATGGACAAGTAAACCACAGGAAGAAGCTATTGCTAGCGATACTCTAATGGTAGTAATTCGGGCAGTAGGAGAGTATGTGTCAAAGAAATCCTCTCCTTTTCGTATAAATCCCTTGGCCACAAGCGTATCCTTGTACTTCTCAATAGTACCATCCCGCTTTAATTTCTTTTTGAAGATCCACTTACAGCCAATAGGTTTACACCCACTTGGACAATCGGTGATCTCCCAAGTCCCATTTGACATGATGGAGTCCATCTCACTACGGACTTCCTCTATCCAATACTCTGCATCTGAAGATGCATATGCCTCTTCAAGAGTATTGGGCACATCATCAACAAGATAAACAATAAAGTCATCTCCAAAATATTTTGCAATCTTTTGTCTCTTACTCCTACGAGGACATTCAAGATCGACTAAATTGTTATCTTCTATGGATGGTTTGTGTGTTTTGTCATTTGATTGAAGTGGTGTATAATCCTCAGGAGCAGTTGTATGAGTATTATTTTTCTCATCATAAGATGTCCTACCTACTGCTCTCATAGGAAATATACTTTCAAAGAATGAAGCATCTCTTGACTTCATGATATTATTCACATTTTGCTCTGGAGTATCATATTTCACTACTAAAAATCTATAGGCCATACTGTTGTGTGCATATCCCAAGAATACACAATCTACTATTTTGGGTCCAAGCTTTCTCTTTTTCGGCTCTGGTATATTGACCTTTGCCAAACATCCAGTTGATGGCTGTTATATACCAATTTCATCCATCAATTTAACTCAATTATGTGAAGGATTTGTCATTTCTTGCGCACATCACCTTTTTACCAAACCCAATTCCACTCTGACTTGGAGAATTATGTGTATGCAGCATTTTATGCAGGAAATGAGGAAATGTAGAGGGACCAATCCTATAAAATATCATCCCAACCAATCAGGCGACAACACGTGGCATCCCATGGATCAAATGGCCCACAAACAGAAGTATCCAAGGAGATCCAACGGTGTATCACCCATATACATCAATAGGACCCACTTGGAAGCCACCTGGTCTTTGCACCAAACTCGGTCAGCCTCCACGTGTTGGCTCCTCCCGGCTCCCTGAAGTCAATGGTGACTGATTCGCGCGCTTTTGGTGGTTGGAACCGACCTCAACACTAGTATAAATAGGACCCCAACCCCTCACTTTAACACACACCACTTGGGCATCATTCTATTGTATACACTATCTTCCATAGTCCTTAGAGTAGTAAGGATGTAGAGAGGAGAGCCTCTAGTCCCAAGTGCAAGGTGGGAAAGGAGTAGAAGGAGTCCCTCTTCCCAATTCCACATTGGGAAAGTTATGGCTTATGTATTCCTTCTTGTATTTGTGACTTTGTGCTCAATAAAGATATTATCTTAGTCTTCTTTTATATGTATACTTGGACAAAGCGTTTCTTGTTTGATTGTGGAGTCCATGTATGTGGAAGGTATAGTCTTTATGATTTCACTCTCATGATCTCATCTTATGGTCATAAACACTATAGACCCCCACTATAGTCTATGTAGTTATGATATGATTATGTTAATATGAAGGCCTTATGCTATGATTCAACATTGATTCAATGATGTTTAGTTTATTCATTGCCTTAGGATGGCTTGTGCCATGACTCCTAAGTTATTTGCTTAGTATGCTAGCATGGTGCTAGGGTATTTAAGTACCGTTGAATGTCTTGTAGACCCATGGATTGAAGAAGTAGGCAGTAGGTGGTGACAGCCCTATCTGTCCTTTGTAATCCTCCACGTTTGGCTATGCCACATGCTCTTGGTGGGAGTCGCCCTAGTATTGCTAGAGGTAAGCCCGTGCCCGATGTGTTGAATAGCATTGCATAGGAATTAATCATTGATATGACCATTAGTATTAAACTTAGGCTATTTATATGTATTAGGAGCATTGTAGGAGCAGCTCTCTAACTCTTAATCCAATCTCTCTCTAGGACCCATTTACCCTTTAGAATAGATTGCTTAAATGTGTGTCACACTACCCCTATTATCAACTTACCCCCTGTCCAGATAATTGATTAGTATCCTATAGCTTGACCATAAGAGTAGTATATACTTTACTCCATTGCCTTCATTTGGGATAAATACGATACCCCTGGGAATACTCATGGGTGAAATACTACAATGGTATCTTCCGTGCGCTTGCGGATCTCATCTCTTTACCGGAGATGATCTGTGGTGTTAAGAAATAGAAACAAGCATTTCTGGCGCCGTTGCCGGGGATGATTTGTTAGTATATCTTAGGAGCCGTCAACAAGCATTTCTGGCACCGTTGTCGGGGAAGGCAAAGGAAGTGAAGGATAGCTATCACTTTTGATTAAGCTACAGGTACTAATAGTTATTAGATAGGATTAACCTTGTTTGTTTTCTCCTTTGTGTGAAAACAGGGTAGTGTTGGCCAACCCATTGTATGGGATGGCCAACGAGGACGCAAGTGCTAAACTGCAAGATGATTTAAGGCGTACCTCAACAAATGTCCGCTAGGCAACACCATTGCCTTTTTGCAGGAGAATTTCAGCTTTCAGTAGCAGCAAAAGTCATCCATACCCAAGCTTGGGGAAGGTTCCAAGAAATTCTTCTTGGTTTGCCTCCACCATGGGGTGGATAGCAGGCTCTTCATCCAACACTCGTGTCATGGGTTGGCTCCACCAATCCATAACCACATTCATGCTGGAGCTGAAGGAGTCCTATTCTCATTCATCATGGATGACAAGAAGGTCTTCACTCAAGAGGTGGATTGAAGAATGCTCGAGTTCCCATAGCTTGTCATGCACACCACTTCACAAGGTGGATATGCTAGTTATGGAACTACACCTCCCATTGAAGTGTCATGAATATCCAAGTCGTTAAAGATTTGTCTGGATAATCCAAGTCGTGGATATTCACATGATTTTTGAAAATCCATGTCATCATGGGATGCGTGAGAATTATTTCCCTAAAACCCATGATGACATTTTTCATACAACAACTCTAATGGTTACAATTCACAAGGAGGTCAAGGGTGGAATTAACATCACCCTTGTATTCAAGGAGGGTACGGTTTTCCAAGGGATTTAAGATCAACTAGCCTACCTTGAAGTATCTTGGCCAAGTAGAAATCAAGACAACATTCACATGAAGATCTTGGCCAAGGACAAGAACTTAAGGAGCATTCAAAGTCCATGATTTACCACATCACTTGTTGTGATTCCGACACTTCGACCAAACCCATTCAACCTAGGGCAAGTGACATTGTGGATGAAGCGTTTCTTGTTTGATTGTGGAGTCCACATGTCATCATGCCCAAGGAAGCTTTTGACCCATGATCAAGGTTATGGGTTGATTCAATGGAATATCAATATGGTCAGAGTGGCACCCCTAGGAAGGACAAAGCCTCACCATGCTCATGAAGGAATACATTCAAGAGGGAGAACCCATCGCTAAAACAACATGTCTATATCAATACAACGGGGAGAGGCTAGGGCCACCATGTGGCCCACATGTCCAAATGACAGCCAAATGAGTTTGGCATGTAAAAACAGAAGAAATTGTCCACATCTTCAACTTCGGGATTGGACAACAAATCATCGCGCTGAACAGAACAGAGGTGAGTCCTACCCATCGGACTTCAAAAATTCGGTGAGTCCTTGCCAATATGTTAATTGGTAGTTATCTCATATTTGTTTTCCAAACTGCATCAACCCTTGCATTTACATATTTGAAATTCTACATTTGCATGTTGGAAAGTAAAATTTCCAACCATCATAAAACAAAAAATTTGAATTAGGGGAGAAATTTAATTGGATATGAACTACGTGCATGACCACTTGAATTTATCTTCCTAGTTCAACCCAAAAAGATTTGCTTTGACCCTCATTGCATTTACAAGTTATTTCAAGCTGGGCAAGACAATTTGAAAATTGGGTTCAATTTGCTTTTGTCTAACGTAACCCGTTTTCGAGTTGTTTTGTGCGTTCTTGATTAAAGTGCAGCTAGGTCAAAATTGTGAAGAGGTGGTATGGCAAGAAAGTGGAAGGTTTCATCAAGCTCATGTCACCATTGGTAGGATTTGAGAACACTTCTCTCCTTCAAACTCATTTTGAGTTTGAGGAAGAGAAATGTTCAAGAGGATTACCCAATGGAGGAGCCAGAACCAAATCCATCGTCAAATCAAACCTCAACTTGGCATTTGACATCAACCATCAAGCCTACGCTAAAAATCAAGATTGTGAGTTTCTCACACAAAGACCTTCGTCACCAACTGCTCTTCAAATGAGGAATGAGTTTAGAATTTTTCATTGTTTGGTTTGCCATAGAATTGAATGTATTTGCTTGCATTTGTGAGGAAGGTTGACACTTCCTCATCATTCAATTCTCATGCATCCTCACAAGAGTAAGTGTGGGTATTGACTTCTGGATCTCCAAAAGGAAATCCCACCTTACTTGGAAAAATCTCAAACAAGTACTTATAATCCTTTAAGGATTGTTTTGTAAACTTAGTCATTTTTGTCGAGGTTTAGAAAACAAAACTTTTGGGCATGACATAATTGGTGAATTGGCATATAGGAACTTGGGCATAGTGACAACCATAATTTTTAATTGAGCTTCATGCATAGATGGTGTCACTAGATTTCAAACTCCTAGGAATAAGTGATATCATTACTATAAAATTGAATTGCGTTTTATGAGGAGTCACTAAATTTCAAATTCCTAGTAAGGTTCAGAAGGATAAAATTGAGAATCTTGTTTGTCATGGTCTAAATGATAAAAATTTGCTCTTGAAAGCTAAGATGGTTAGAAAATTTAAAAGGTGTAGGGATCCACATAGTGTATTTCTATCACATGCATTGCTATGAGTAGGAGCTTTAGAAAATATGCAACATGAATTATCCATAAAGCTCCACTCTTATCAATGAATAACACATTGATCATAGATACACTTGACATTAAATCCAATGCATATTTGATTTTGTTCTTCCCCGTATATATAAATGAAAGTTCAGTTACCTAACTTGAACATTCATTTGTACAAATCTCGGGAGCTAAACATCCCTCTCCATTCAAGAGAGGAAGTTTGTAGGAGTAATATTACTATGCAGGCATTCATGAAGCTGATTGTTGGGATCCCTAGAGGATTCAATTTCAACATCTCTTGGCCAAGGAGTAAATTAGGATGGTTGCTAACTATCAGAAATTATGCCTGAAGGTCAATCATAACTATACGAGGCTAGAGATTTGAAACGGGAACCCTCCATGAGCAACCAATGGGCTGCCACGAATGGGTGAGAGCATTATGCTCTCAACTATTCTAAGCACTCATTCAAGCTCAAGGCATTTGCCACCATCATTGGGTGCAAGTTGTTCCTATGTCGCTAGAAGCCAAGGAACAACAGATCACACTCAACCCATGTTGAGTGCATGTCATTCCTTTGTGGTTCTAGGTATTTTGTACCTTACCCAAGGAACAACTGATCATACCCAATGCATGTTGGACACATGTCACTCCCTTATGGCAAAAAGATATGATACACCTTAGCCAAAGAATGACGAACATACTCAATGTATGTTGAGTGCATGTCATTCCTTTGGATCTAAAAGGTTATCATTATCCTAGCCAAGGAATGACAAATCACACCCAACACATGGAGACCCTGATGTGCGCACAATCAACATCGAAAAGACACTATTAATCACCACTCATTGTGTCCATGGGAAGCAACACAACAATCAACACTCAACCCTCCATTATCAAAGCCGCGCTGCAACAAGGATAGGCCAACTCATGGCCTACCTCCGTCGCTAGGGTTTCAACCCCTACCACGGACCTTGATCAAGAATAAGCTTGGGGGAGGACCCCCACTTGAGGTAACTTGTATCACACCCACTACATTTTTATTTCAAATCATCCATTGCATATTTATTTTCCATCCATCCATCATCCATCTTGCATTTAAAAAATATATATTAATAAATAGGTTAGATTTGCTTTCATCTAATAAAGATGTGCAGTAAGAATGATTTATAATTCACATAGATGAAATGATGAATAGTTGCTCTGTTGTATTTTCCTAAGTCTCTAGTTTACGACTTGCTACTCTCCGAATAATGCTTTCATTGGTTTGAAATACTTTTACCTAAATTTGGAAGTTGTGGTTAGCAAAAGCTTAATCTAATTCTAGGTTGTTGCAAGATTAGAATTAGTAATAGGGCTGCTAGTCCTAGTTTGAAAGTAAAACTTATATTTTGGGAGAAATTCTAAAAAGATTTAAGTTTCCCTCAAATGATTGGAAATACATACCAAAGCCATATGATGTTTATACATAGACAAAACCTTATGCATATGCTATTTGCTTTCACATTGAGCCTAGTCAAACTAGTATAGACCTATGTGAGAAATCATTCAACTCTTTTTGAATTCAAGACTTCACTTGCACATGCTATACTTCTACACTAGAAGTAAGCAAAACGTCCATAATACCCACCATACCACAACAAAAAGAGAAACTCCATGTTATTCATGTTTAGCACTCTCTTCAAAATTCATTGCAAAGAGAGGGAGTATAAGACATGGCTACAAAAAAACCATGCTTACATCATAAGCATGAGAGAAAGAAAAAAGAGAGAAAAGAAAAGTAGCCATGTTTCATCCCTGCAAAAAGAAAGAGAGATTATACCAAAAAGGAGTTATCTCAAGTATCCACATCCACTTCCACTCCATCACACATGCACTAGTCTTGAATCTAAAAGTTTTTAATTGAATTCTCCTAAGGCTTACTCTTTTGACTTAGCAATATATGTGATGCAAATATGCCTACTTACTTTCCTTACCAAGCTCCACATACAAGCCATATTCAATGAGTAGGAATAGTTGAGTCACAATGCTTTGGTGAGGGAATATTTCCACTATCCACAAAGGAGTGATTGAAAGAATCAAATTGAGGTACTTTATATCTAAATTGGATTCTTCGAGATTTAAGTGGAACTTGATTACTAGGCTATGTTTGCTCCATTTTCTATTCTACCTTTCAACTACTCATGAATATGAAAAAGCATAAGCCCCATGATAACTTAAGAAAGGTAGGGTATCATAGCCAATTTCTGCGATACTAGGTAGAGTATCTTGTTGTGCATTAGATACTTTTGAAAATAAGATATTGTAGCAACTCCTGATCATCAACCTAAAGTCTTGACTTTGCTCGGGACGAGCAAAGGATAAGCTTGGGGGAGTTTGTTGACGGCTGTTATATACCAATTTCATCCGTCAATTTAACTCAATTATGTGAAAGATTTGTCATTTCTTGCACACATCACCTTTCTACATAACCCAATTCCACTTGGACTTGGAGAAATATGTGTATGCAGCATTTTATGCAGGAAATGAGGAAATGCAGAAGGACCAATCCTATAAAATATCATCCCATCCAATCAGGCAATGACACGTGGCATCCCATGGATCAAATGGCCCAAAAACAGAAGTATCCGAGGAGATCCAACGGTGTATCACCCATATACATCAATGGGACCCACCTGGTCTTTGCACCAAACTCGGTGAGCCTCCACGTGTTGGCTCCTCCCGGCTCCCTGGAGTCAACGGTGACTGATTGGTGCGCTTTTGGTGGCGGGAACCGACCTCAACACTAGTATAAATAGGACCCCCTACCCCTCACTTCAACACACACCACATGGGCATCATTCTTTTTTATACACTATCTTCCATAGTCCTTAGAGGAGTTAAAATATAGAGAGGAGAGCATCTAGTCCCAACTCTAAATTGGGAAAGGAGTAGGAGTCCCTCTTCCCAATTCCACATTGGGAAAGGTATGGCTTATGTATTCCTTCTTGTATTTGTGACCTTGTGCTCAATAAAGATATTATCTTAGTCTTCTTTTATACGTATACTTGGACAAAGTGTTTCTTTTTTGATTGTGGAGTCCATGTATGTGGAAGGTATAGTCTTTATGATTTCACTCTCATGATCACATCTTATGGTCATAAACACTATAGACCCCCACTATAGTCTATGTAGTTATGATATGATTATGTTAATATGAAGGACTTATGCTATGCTTCAACATTGGTTCAATGATGTTTAGGTTAGTCATTGCCTTAGGATGGCTTGTGCCATGGCTCCTAACGTATTTGCTTAGTATGCTAGCATGGTTCTTAGGTATTTAAGTAGCGTTGAATGTCTCGTAGACCCACGGATTGAAGAGTTAGGAAGTTGGTGGTGACAACCCTATCTGTCCTTTGTAATCCTCCACATTCGGCTATGCCACAAGCTCTTGTCGGGAGTCGCCCTAGTATTGCTAGGGGTAAGCGCGTGCCCGATGTGTTGAATAGCATTGCATAGGAATTCATCATTGACATGACCATTAGTATCTACCTTAGGCTATGTATATGTATTAGGAGCATTGTAGGAGCAACTCTCTAACTCTTAATCCAATCTCTCTCTAGGACCCATTTACCCTTTAGAATAGGTTGCTTAAATGTGTGTCACACTACCCCTATTATCAACTTACCCCCTGTCCAGATAATTGATTAGTATCCTATAGCTTGACCATAAGAGTAGTATATACTTTACTCCATTGCCTTCATTTGGGATAAATACGATACCCCTGGGAATACTCATTAAACTTAGGAATAAAATCTAATCTAGACATTCTAGCAATGGTGTCAAAACCAATATGACAAAAATGTGAGTGCCATATTTCAGCTCCACAAGCTTTATTAATCTCGGATGCAAAATTCAAATGATAATTCATATCAAGAGTACTTAGGTGGAACAAGCCTCTGCTCACATAGCCTTTGCGAGTAAAGTTTCCAAACATGGAAATTACAACTTTATTTGACTCAAATACTAACATATAACCATATTGACATAACAAGGAAACACTAATCAGATTCTTGTTTATTGTTGGAGCATGTTGCAAGTTCTTCAAATGGACAGTCTTCCCTAAAGTGAGCTTCAGTTCGACTGTACCAACACCAAGAATAGAAGCAGCTGATCCGTTTCCCATCAAGATTGTGGAAGACTGCGTTCCCTGGTAAGAAGAAAATAAAGACGAATCAGGACACACATGAACATTGGCACCTGTATCAACCCACTAATTTGTGGACAGTACAGCTGAAAAACAAATGATAAATTACCATACCCGGAAGGATCGGCTTCACTGCCGTTGTTTTTGCCAATGGTCACATTCACAGCCTTCTTTTGCTGTTCATCATCTTTGATTTTGCGCTAGCGGCAGTCTTTTGCAATATGCCCTTCTTTGCCACACACAAAACATGCCATGTTGTCTTTCTCATTTTTCTTCTTTTTGAAGTTAGTAGTTTTCTTGGCTCTACCACCATTTTGCATCTTACCCTTGTTGTTATTTTTGTGGTTGGCCTTTTTCTGCATCATGTTTGCACTAGCACCATTCTCTGCAGCAGCAGATGTGTGAGGAGCGTCTTTTTCCCTTGCTTTTTTCTCCACATCGAGGGCTATAATTATATTCTCAGTAGAGATATCTTCCCTCTTGTGTTTTAGGCTTGTGGCAAAATCCCTCCATGAAGTAGGCAGTTTAGCAATAATGCATGCTGCCACAAATCTGTCAGGCAAGGCACATCCTAAACTTGCAATCTCTCCGGCCAATAGTTGTATCTCGTGAGCTTGGCCAACAACAGACTTTGCAGCATTAAGGCTGAAATCAAGGAATTGCTCACAAGTATACAGCAAGCGACCAGCTTCAGAGATGGCATATTTGCGCTCTAGTGCATTCCACAACTTTGTGGGGTCTGTGTAATTCATATACACATCATTGAGATTATCAGCCAAAGGGATTAAGATGCAGCCAAGTGCGGAGTCACACGCCGTTGGATATGTGGCAGTCTAGTCAATCATGAATGGCATTACTGAGTGAATCACCCACCACAGTCCCATCGACACAAGCCAAAATTTGACTTTAGTCTGCCATCTACGGAAATTTTCGCCACCTCCGAACCTCTCAGGTTTCATGGCATCCGGAGCATTAGTCATTGCTAGAATAATAGAATAATCGCAACAATAAGGTTTCTGGAATGTTAGAAAATTGCGTATTATTCTAAATCCAGATTCAGCATTGAGACAACTTTTACATATATTCAATACTGCAATGCGTACTCTACAGAGCAGTAGGTAGATCAACACAAGAAAAACTAGCGAATACATATGAACTCACTTGGGTTTGTCAATGTAGCAGCGCAGATCGATATCAAAAATACCTTTGAGCGGTCGCGCAGATGCGCTGCCCGGAAACCTTATTGCCGTCCCTCGTGCAGGCTTCACGACGACAAAGGTCCGGAGATACCACTCACCCTTCTCCTCAGTTACGCCGAGGAAGAGGATTGGTGAAGGTTTGACAGCTCAAACACCACAGAACAGCTTTCCAAAAGGAAGACGAATGGATGGAAGAGAATATTATGTGTATTGGAAACCTGAATATCTTCAGGGTCCGATATAGGCACGGCTGCCCTCTAGGAGCCTTTTCCTTGTTAATGGTGTCCACTAATTGCTCATCAATTAATGGTGTTTATGGCAATAAATCGTGCACTAATTCTCTATTAGTGCAGAACGGTTCAAATTTTGTAAAGGATACAAGTGGCAAAATTACTCAATGCAGCCACGCCACAGTCGCGCCTTGCAAGTCACAAGTCACACAGAGAAACACGCGAAAACTAGCGGAAACACGCGCTCGTGCGTGTGTGTGAGTACATATAGTCAGACCCCTCATTATTGCTTTCTCTATTTAGACATAGGCATGAGGGCTACTATATATGTTGGTTTGCACCACCATGCACTAGCAATATGGGACTATAACCAACAACCACATTGCTTTGGAATTTCAGCTGAATGGGCCATACTCAAATGGGCCAAATTCCAACACGATCTAGATATATCCTGAATCTCTTAGCCATTGCACATGATAGGGATGTGGGTGACGTAGCAATTTTAGCCCAAGCTTTTCAACCATTTCTTTACTTGCAAGGTTATGGCAGCTCCCACCATCGACAATCACTTTGGAAACCTTTCCTTCAACCTTGGATCTTGTTTGGAAAAGATTGTGTCATTGTCCATTCTCAGCTTCCTTCACTTGCACACTCAAAATTTGAGTCACAACAACTGCAGCACCTTCTTCAAATTCACAATAGGTCTGAGCTTTTTCCTCGGCATTCTCATATTTTCATCATCAACTTCTTATTCTTCCTCACTAGCTGATGGTGTCCACGACCTCTACACTTAAAGCATTGGATTCCACTACTCTTGGCAGAAGATCCTACTGAAGTAGGTGCTGAATTTTCAGGTTTGTTCCGTTCATTTCGAGCAGCAGAACTTTTACCTTTCGTAGTGTCACGAGCAATCGAATTTGAGCCTCCACTTGAGTTGTGGATAGTGCCTCTGCCAACACTACTTCTTGGTGTATATTTGCCTGCACTTGATGTTCCTTTATCATTGAATGGTGTAGCTCTATTAATTTTAATGTCTTGCTGCAATTGTCTTTCAACTTTGTTTGCTTGATGCACTAAATCAATAAGACTGCGGTATGGCTGAAACTCCACAATGCGCTGAATATTGCAGTGTAAACCGGACATGAAACGAGCTATTGATTGCTCTTCATCTTCATTTACATTGGCCCTGATCATTGCCTTCTCCATCTCTTTGTAGTACTCATCTACAGAAAGATGTCCATGCTTCAAACTCTGCAGCCTTTCAAAAAGTTCTCAACGATAATGCTTGGGGACAAGACTGGACCTCATTTCTATCTTCATTTCAGCCCATGATCTAACAGCACCTTGTCCAAAAGCTTCTCTATCATTAAGCATTTCATCCTACCAAATTAGAGCATAGTCATCAAATTCAAGGGCTGTCGTTGCCATCTTCTTTTCTACAAAACAATTATGCAAACGAAAAATCTTATCAACCTTTAATTCCCACATGAGATAAACTTCAGGATCAGATCAACCATCAAATTTAGGCATTGTAAATTTAAGCTTGCCAAACCTCTCCACATTTTCTCGGTTACGTGCATGACGACCTTGACGCCAATAGCCTTCATCTTGGGGCTATTCAAAATCATCCCTTTCATACCCATCATCAGAATCAGTGTGTCCACTTCTTCTATCTCCATAATCTCTTCCTCTCCCATGACAAGCACCATTGCCTCCATTCTCACGACCTTGCACCACAGGTCATCTAACATGAGCAGCAGCTTGACTTTGTAGTTGTCGCTGTTGTCTTGCAAATCGGGCAGCAGCTTCTTCATCTATTTCTTCTTGATTTCTTGCATTTTCAGGAATGTTTTTAGGATTTATCAGCTGATCCATAAGTGCTCAAAGGTCTTGTGAATGTTGGTCTTACTTTTCCTCCGTGCATTGCTTTAGTTCAATGAATTGTACCATGGTGACGCAATCATCTACCTCGAGTTCTTCAGCCATTCTCCTGTAATATTAGTGAAGAAAGAATAACAAGGATATGCGGAATGGGAAATTTTGGAAATTCCCTCACAACCTCACTTTTCTTACCAACCAAAGCTCTTATGACTTCCCTGCAGATAACAAAAGTATCGTGTGTGGTGGCAAAAGAGAATGATGGTTAAGCGAATATAAGACCGGTGTACTCATTAAGAGGTGGATTATTTGTGGAGCTTGGTAGGGAGTGATGCACAAGGAAAAACAATCCGAATTCTATTTATTGTAAAGTTAAGTAGCAATCCAACCAGAAGATTGATGCCTAGTGCTGATCACAATATGTGAAAGATGTAATTACATCATCACACATGCAAAGATATCAAACTGATTGCACAACTTGTTGTAAGAGCTCATCAACTTTAGAGGATTCTTTCTCCTTTTTTTGAATCTCTTTTTTTTAGTTTTTTCTACTTTCTCTTTTTTTTTTTGAACAAGAACACGTAGACAAGAATGATGATATGATCAGCAGCTAAACAAAGACTCTTATGGACTGAAACTTAACAAAACTCACTAGAAAAAACAGATTAAAACAAAGGGCTATGGCAAATATAATTATGGCTGTAGTGGATAGGACAATACGAAAATATGTAGCTACGGGTAAAGGATCCTACAGTGTCAACGAATGTTGTGGTACCAAAATGATATGGATTTCGGGTCTTGATCTTCATGACGTTGGATCACAAACACGGTTACTAGCTTCAAAGAAGACAATATAGATAACTAGGTTCAAAGAAGCCAATATAACTAATGAAACCTGACAAATAAAACTCAAAGCCAATCACCGTCTTTAACCGGCAACCTGAATCGAGGATTCACCCAACCACACTCTCTAAGAACCAACCAACACAACGTGGAACCAATGGACCAGCAGCACCAGTTGGGAGTCGATGAAGTGGCTGCTTTTGTAATCCTGCGAGGAAATTACCAGAGTAAAGGGGTAGAGATCACTCTCTGAAATTTTTAGCACACAGCAAAACAAAGGGCTAATTTTTTTCCTTCTTCAAGTCTGCCAAATCAAAAGAAATACTACATATTTATACTAGGAACATCCCTCCTAGTTTAGTTGTGAAAGCACCCTAAGTTGAAAAGTTAAGGAGCTTCCACGAAATGCATTCCCGGGGTGCCTCGCTCAGCCCTTTAGCTCCTGACCTCCTTGCAGTAAAACAATCATTACTTTTCATTGGGAAGTCCAAATGATGTACCATTTGCTGCGTTGGAAACTAGACTTGATATGATTTCACACCATGTATAATATGCACAATAAGTTGATAGGTTTATATAAGTTAATGAGAATCCACAAAATGCATTCCCGAGGTGCCTCGTGCAGTCTATCAACTCTTGACCTCCTTGCAGAAGAACAGTCACTACTTTTGATTGGGAAGTCTAAATGATGCACTGTTTGTTGTGTTAGAAACTAGACCCGATATGCTTTCACACCATGTGTAACATGCACCAGGGAACATTGCAGGTTGGTACAAAATTGCATGTGAAGTTGGAGTTTCTGCAGTGTAAAGTTCGGACAGCCCGAATTCATTCGGATGGTGTGAACTGCCTTGGTTTTTCTCGTGTTCTTCTTGTGTGTACCTAATCATCACAAAAATAGAACTTTCAGGTAGTATAAAATTATTTCTTGTATTATTATCGAATTCGGCTAGGAGTGATGTCACCTGTTGTTGTAACTTTTTGGCACGATTTCTTGTCAAAGGTTCATATGGTTTCTATTACTTGAAGTATCTTACACTTCGTTCATTGGTTGGATTGTATGTATAGGTGGGAGGTCCACATCACAGGACCATGTCAGGACGAGATGATTCTCCTCTCTCAGACCCTGAGCACGAGGCGGCTATTCAAGCCTTTTATCGGGCGAGGGATGCTCGTGCGGTGGAGGAAGCTCGCGAGAGTGCCACTCATGCAGCAAGGACGAAGAAGCATCATGAAAGAGATGCCAACCTGGCCCAAGCAGCCACTATTGGAATTTATTAACGTCAACAAATCATTCTAGAAAAAAAGTGCTAAACATTCAGTTGGCCTAAGGCCAAAGCAAGTTGAGTTCCGCATGTGCACCGAAGTACCGCTGTTGCATTTCACCCGAGAGTATTCTCTAGGGTATCATATTTATTTTATCCCAAAGAAAGGCAAGTTAAGTGTGGCAAAATCATAAGTAGAATAGGGTGCTATAGTGAAAATTCTTAGTAGGATTGATAACGGATGCAATGGGGTAGTGTGACACACACCTAAGCAATCTACTCTAATGGGTAAAGTTGTCCTTGTGAAGGTTAAGTTACGAGATGGAGCTACTTCTACTGTGATCTAATTACTCATATACATAACCTATTAGTATACACGTGAATATGCTAATAGTAAATACTAAGGCTTAGTGGTCCAACACATTGGGCACGGGTTTACCCCTGCCAAAACAAGGACGATTCCCGCAAAGAGCCGATGGCAAGCTGAACATGGAGGAGTGCAAAGGACAGACAGGACTATCACCACCTGCCACCTACCCCTACAACCCGTGGGTCTACGAGACATCTAATGCTACTTAACTACAAAAGCACCACAATTACATGTTAAGGAAATGCCTTAAGAGATGCAGTACAAGTATCTTCCTAACGCTATGACTAAACTAAACATGGTTGAAAAAATGTTGGGACCAAGCACTAACATATTCATATTAACATAATCATGTTACTACCTAATTACACTATGTTGAAGGTGTACGGTGTTTAAGATAACATGATATGAACATTAAGATCATACCACAATAACATGTACACCTATCACATACATGGACTCCACAATCAAACAAGAAAAACTTTTTCCAAGTATATGAATAAAGAGAGACTAACAATAATATTATTACTATGCATAAAGTCATAAAAAAAAAGAAAGATACATGAGGCATACCTTTCCCAATTTGGACTTGGGACTAAAGGCTCCTCTCTACAGCCTAACCTCCACTAAGGACCAAGAGAAAGTGTATACAACGTAGTGAATGCTCAAGTGGTGTGTGAGTGAAGTAGGGTTCCCCCTGTTTATACACGGAGTTGAGGTGGTTCCCACAATCTTTTGTGTGTGAATTAGTCACCACCGACTTCAGGGTACCACAGAAGGGCTACACATGTCCTCTGACTGAGTTTGGCACCAGGAAGGAATCGGCCTAACCAGGGGCTTAGTCGACTTGGTCCTTGCGCCCCTTGGCTTGTGATTCCTCCTGTTCATTGACTGGTGGGCCCTGACCTCATCCCTGCGTGAATCGACATTGGATTCCCTCGGATATGCTAGGGAATGGGTCCATGGATCCATATGATGCCAGATGTCATTGTGTGATTGGTCGGGATGTAACTTTTCAGGATAGCGCCCCTCATCCTTCCCTATTTCTGCAATAAAATACCCACGTGCACTTTTTTCTCGAAGTCCAAGTGGAATTATGTTAAATCTAAAGGTGATGCGTGTAATAAATATTTATTCCTTCCCATAATCGGTTTGATGATCAAAATTGGTATGTGATGACATTCAACAGCCGCACCACCAGGAAGGAAGCGCCTTGTCGCACATGGTGACAAGGATAGAACTCAAGAGGCCAACAAAGGAAAAGGCAACGCTGTTGAAATATAATCAAGTAGGGAAAAGGGAAAGGCACTAGTGACAGAGAAAGAGAAAGGAAAGAGCAAGGCTCCCACACGAGGAAGAAGGCATGGGCTAATAGGGGACTTGTCATTCACGACACTCCCGTTGGAGCAAGCGAGCCTCCTCAAGGTCATATTGGTCCTCTTGTGATGACCCTCTCACTCACGATCCCAACCGTCAAGCTGATCTCCCAAGCAACATCTTTCAAGGCAAAGGGGCAGAGATCAGCTTGGGAGATTTTGCTTGGGAGATCAGCTTGACGGTTGGGATCGTGAGCAAGAGGGTCATCACAAGAGGACCAATATGACCTCGAGGAGGCTCGCTTGCTCCAAAGGGAGTGTCGAGAATGACAAGCCCCCTATTAGCCCATGCCTTCTTACTCGTGGGGGAGCCTTGCTCTTTCCTTTCTCTTTCTTTGTCACTAGTGCCTTTCCCTTTCCCTTACTTGATTCTATTTCAACGGTCTTGCCTTTTCCTTTGTTGGCCTCTTGAGTTCTATCCTTGTCACCATGTGCGACAAGGCGCTTCCTTCCTGGCAGTGCGGCTGTGGAATGTCATCACATACCGATTTTGATCATCAATATAAATCAATTATGTGAAGGAATAAACATTTATTACACACATCACCTTTAGATTTAACATAATTCCACTTGTACTTCGAGAAAAAAGTGCACGCGGGTATTTTATTGCAAAAATAGGGAAGGATGAGGGGCGCTATCCTAAAAAGTTACATCTCGACCAATCACACAATGACATGTGGCATAATATGGATCCATGGACCCATTCCCTAGCATATCCGTGGGAATCCAATGTCGATTCACGCAGAGATGAGGTCAGGGCCCACCAGTCAATGAACAGGAAGAATCACAAGCCAAGGGGCGCAAGGACCAAGTCGACCAAGCTCCTGGTTCGGCCGATTCCTTCCTGGCACCAAACTCGGTCAGCTGACACGTGTAGCCCTTCTGTGGTGCCCTGAAGTCAGTGGTGACTGATTCGCACAGAAAATATTGTGGGAACCGCCTCAACTCCGTGTATAAACAGGGGAGAACCCTACTTCACTCACACACCACTTGAGCATTCAATGTGTTGTATACACTTTCTCTTGGTCCTTAGTGGAGGTTAGGCTGTAGAGAGGAGCCTCTAGTCCCAAGTCCAAATTGGGAAAGGTAGGGCTCATGTATCTTTCTCTTCTTTTATGAATTTATGCATAGTAATAATATTATTGTTAGTCTCTCTTTATTCATATGCTTGGAAAAAGTTTTTCTTGTTTTTTTTGTGGAGTCCATGTATGTGATAGGTGTACATGTTATGGTGGTATGATCTTAATGTTCATATCATGCTATCTTAAACACCGTACACCTTCACTATAGTGTAATTCGGTAGTAACATGATTATGTTAATATGAATATGTTAGTGCTTGGTCCCAACATTTTTTCAACCATGTTTAGTTTAGTCATGGCGTTAGGAAGATACTTGTACTGCATCCCTTAAGGCATTTACTTAACATGTAATTGTGGTGCTTAGGTAGTTAAGTAGCATTAGATGTCTCGTAGACCCACGGGTTGTAGGGGTAGGCGGCAGGTGATGACGGTCCTGTCTGTCCTTTGCACTCCTCCATGTTCAGCTTGCCATCGACTCTTTGCGGGAATCATCCTTGTTTTGGCAGGGATAAACCCGTGCCCGATGTGTTCGACCACTAAGCCTTAGTATTTACTATTAGCATATTCATGTGTATACTAATAGATTATGTATATGAGTAATTAGAGCACAGTAGAAGTATCTCCATCTCATAACTTAACCTTCACTAGGACAACTTTACCCATTAGAGTAGATTGCTTAGGTGTGTGTCACACTACCCCATTGCATCCGTTATCAATCCTACTAAGAATTTTCTCTATAACACCCTATTATACTTATGATTTTGCCACACTTAACTTTCCTTTCTTTGGGATAAAATAAATATGATACCCTAGAGAATACTCTAGGGTGAAATGCAACAGCGGTACTTCGGTGCGCTTGCGGAATTCAACTTGCTTTGGCCTTAGGCCAACTGCATGTTTAGCACTTTTTGCTAGAATGATTTGTAGACGTTAAGAAATACCAATAGTGGCTGCCTGGGCCAGGTTGGCATCTCTTTCATGATGCTTCTTCGTCCTTGCTGCATGAGCGGCACTCTCGCAAGCTTCCTCCACCGCACGAGCATCCCACGCCCGATAAAAGGCTTGTCTAGCCGCCTCGTGCTAAGGGTCTGAGAGAGGTGAATCATCTCGTCCTGACATGGTCCTGTGATGCGGACGTCCCACCTATACATACAATCCAACCAATGAACGAAGTGTAAGATACTTCAAGTAATAGAAACCATATGAACCTTTGACAAGAAATCGTGCCAAAAAGTTACAACAACAGGTGGCGTCACTCCTAGCCGAATTCGATAATAATATAAGAAATAATTTTATACTACCTGAAAGTTACATTTTTGTGATGATTAGGTACACTCAAGAAGAACACGAGAAAAAACAAGGCAGTTCGCACCATCCGAATGAATTCGGGCTGTCCGAACTTTACACTGCAGAAACTCCAACTTCACATGCAATTCTGTACCAACCTGGAATGTTCCCTGGTGCATGTTACACATGGTGTGAAAGCATATCGGGTCTAGTTTCTAACACAACAAACGGTGCATCATTTGTACTTTCCAATCAAAAGTAATGACTCTTCTTCTGCATGGAGGTCAAGAGCTGAAAGACTGCACGAGGCACCTCGGGAATGCATTTCGTGGATGCTCATTAACTCATCTAAACCTATCAACTTATTGTGCATATTATACATTGTGTGAAATCATATCAAGTCTAGTTTCCAATGCAGCAAATGGTACATCATTTGGACTTCCGAATGAAAAGTAATGATTGTTTTACTGCAAGGAGGTCAGGAGCTAATGGGCTGAGCGAGGCACCCCGGGAATGCATTTCGTGGAAGCTCCTTAACTTGTCAACTTAGGGTCCTTTCACAACTAAACTAGGAAGGCTGTTCCTATTATAAATATGTAGTATTTCTTTTGATTTGGCAGACTTGAAGAAGGAAAAAAAAATAGCCCTTTGTTTTGCCGTGTGCTAAAAATTTCAGAGAGTGATCTCTACCCCTTTGCTCTGGTGATTTCCTCGCATGATTACAAAAGCGGCCACTTCATCGACTCCCAACTGGTGCTGCTGGTCTATTGGTTCCACGTTGTGTTGGTTGGTTCTTAGAGAGTGTGGTTGGGTGAATCCACGATTCAGGTTGCCGGTTAAAGATGGTGGTTGGCTTTGAGTTTTATTTGTCAGGTTGCACTAGTTATATTGGCTTCTTTGAAGCTAGTTATCTATATTTTCTTCTTTGAAGCTAATAACCGTGTTTGTGATCCAACATCGGGAAGATCAAGACCCGAAATCCATATCATTTTGGTACCACAACATTCGTTGACACTGTAGGATCCTTTACCCCTAGCTACATATTTTCGTATTGTCCTATCCACTACAGCCATAATTATATTCGCCATAGCCCTTTGTTTTAATCTGTTTTTATAGTGAGTTTTGTTAAGTTTCAGTCCATAAGAGTCTTTGTTTAGCTGCTGATCATATCATCATTCTTGTCTACGTGTTCTTGTTCAAAAAAAGAGAAAGCAGAAAAAACTAAAAAAAAGAGATTCAAATAAAGGAGAAAGAATCCTCTAAAGTTGATGAGGTCTTACAACAAGTTGTGTAATCACTTTGATATATTTGCATGTGTGATGATGTAATTACATCTTTCACATATTGTGATCAGCACTAGGCATCAATCTTCTGGTTGGATTGCTACATAACTTTACAATAAATAGAATTCAGATTGTTTTTCCTTGTGCATCACTCCCTACCAAGCTCCACCAATAATCCACCTCTTAATGAGTACACCGGTAGGATGACCATGCTCTAATTTGGTAGGATGAAATGCTTAATGATAGAGAATCTTTTGGACAAGGTGCTGTTAGATCATGGGCTGAAATGAAGATAGAAATGAGGTCCAGACTTGTCCCCAAGCATTATCGTCGAGAACTTTTTGAAAGGCTGCAGAGTTTGAAGCATGGACATCTTTCTGTAGATGAGTACTACAAAGAGATGGAGAAGGCAATGATCAGGGCCAATGTACATGAAGATGAAGAGCAACCAATAGCTCGTTTCATGTCCGGTTTACACTGCAATATTCAGCGCATTGTGGAGTTTCATCATAACGCAGTCTTATTGATTTAGTGCATCAAGCAAACAAAGCTGGAAGACAATTGCAGCAAGACATTAAAATTAATAGAGCTACACCATTCAGTGCAAAAGGAACATCAAGTGCAGGCAAATATACACCAAGGAGTAGTGTTGGCAGAGGCACTATCCACAACTCAAGTGGAGGCTCAAATTCGATTGCTCGTGACACTACGAATGGTAAAAGTTCTGCTGCTCGAAATGAACGGAACAAACCTGAAAATTCAGCACCTACTTCAGTAGGATCTACTGCCAAGAGTAGTGGAATCCAATGCTTTAAGTGTAGAGGTCGTGGACACCATCTGCTAGTGAGGAAGAATAAGAAGTTGATGATGAAAATATGAGAATGCCGAAGAAAAAGCTCACACCTATTGTGAATTTGAAGAAGGTGCTGCAGTTGTTGTGACTCAAATTTTGAGTGTGCAAGTGAAGGAAGCTAGGAATGGACAATGACACAATCTTTTCCAAACAAGATCCAAGGTTGAAGGAAAGGTTTGCAAAGTGATTATTGATGGTGGGAGCTGCCATAACCTTGCAAGTAAAGAAATGGTTGAAAAGCTTGGGCTAAAATTGCTACGACACCCACATCCCTTTCATGTGCAATGGCTAAGTGATTCAGGAGATATCTAGATTGTGTTGGAATTTGGCCCATTTGAGTATGGCCCATTCAGATGAATTCCAAAGCAATGTGGCTGTTGGTTATAGTCCCATACTGCCAGTGCAAGGTGGTGCAAACCAACATATATAGTAGCCCTCATGCCTATGGCTGAATAGAGAAAGCAATAATGAGGGGTCTGGCTATATGTACTCACACACACGCACGCGCGCGCGTGTTTCCTCGATTTTTCGCGTTTTTCTCCGTGTGATGTGTAACTTGCGACGCGCGACTGTGGCGTGGCTGCATTGATTAATTTTGCCACTTGTATCCTTTATGAAATTTGAACCATTCTGCACTAATAGATAATTAGTGCACGATTTATTGCCATAAACGCCGTTAATTGACAATCAATTAGTGGACATCATTAACAAGGAAATGGCTCCAAGAGGGTAGTCGTGCCTATATCAGGGCCTGAAAATATTCAGGTTTCCAATACACACAATATTCTCTTCCATCCATTCGTCTTCCTTTTGGAAAGCTGTGCTGTGGTGTTTGAGCTGTCAAACCTTCACCAACCCTCTTCCTTGGCGTGCACCGCGGAGAAGGGTGAGCGGTATCTACAAACCTTTGTCATCGTGAAGCCTGCACGAGGGACGACAATAATGTTTCCGGGCAGCGCATCTGCGCGATCGCTTGAAGCTATTTTTGATATCGATCTGCGCTGCTACATCGATGAACCCATGTGAGTTCATATGTATTCGCTAGATTTTCTTGTGTTGATCTACCTACTGCTCTGTAGAGTACGCATTGCAGTTCTGAATATCTGTAAAAGTTGTCTCAACGTTGAATCTGGATTTAGAATAATACGCAATTTTCCAACATTCCAGAAACCTTATTGTTGCGATTATTCTATTATTCTAGCCATGACTGGTGCTCCGGATGCCATGAAACCTGAGAGGTTCGGAGGTGGCGAAAATTTCCGTAGATGGCAGTCTAAAGTCAAATTTCGGCTTATGTCGATGGGACTGTGGTGGGTGATTCACCCAGTAATGCCATTCACGGTTGACCAGACTGCCACATATCCAACGGCGCGTGACTCCGCACTTGGCTGCATCTTAACCCTTTTGGCTGATAATCTCTATGATGTGTATATGAATTACACAGACCCCACAGAGCTGTGGGATGCACTAGAGCGCAAATATGCCGTCTCTGAAGCTGGTCGCTTGATGTATACTTGTGAGCAATTCCTTGATTTCAGCATTAATGTTGCAAAGTCTGTTGTCGGCCAAGCTCACTAGATGCAACTATTGGCCGGAGAGATTGCAAGTTTGGGATGTGCCTTGCCTGACAGATTTGTGGCAGCAGGCATTATTGCTAAACTCCCTGCTTCATGGAGGGATTTTTCCACAAGCTTGAAACACAAGAGGGAAGATATCTCTACTGAGAATCTAATTATAGCCCTCGATGTGGCGGAAAAAGCAAGGGCCAAATACGCTCCTCACACATCTGCTGCTGCAGATAATGGTGCTAGTGCAAACATGATGCAGAAAAAGGCCAACCACAAAATAACAACAAGGGTAAGATGCAAAATGGTGGTAGAGCCAAGAAAACTACTAACTTCAAAAATAAGAAAAATGAGAAAGACAACAAGGCATGTTTTATGTGTGGCAAAGAAGGGCATATTGCAAAAGACTGCCGCTACTGCAAAATCAAAGATGATGAACAGCAAAAGAAGGCTGTGAATGTGACCATTGGCAAAAACAACAGCAGTGAAGCCGATCCTTCTGGGTATGGTAATTTACCATTTGTTTTTCAGCTGTACTATCCACAGATTGGTGGGTCGATACAGGTGCCAATGTTCATGTGTGTCCTGATTCATCTTTATTTTCTTCATACCAGGGAATGCGGTCTTCCACCATCCTGATGGGAAATGGATCAGCTGCTTCTGTTCTTGGTGTAGGTACAGTCGAATTGAAGTTCACTTTAGGGAAGACTGTCCATTTGAAGAACGTGCAACATACTCCAATAATAAACAGGAATCTGATTAGTGTTTCCTTGTTATGTCAAGATGGTTATAATTTAGTATTTGAGTCAAATAAAGTTGTAATTTCCATGTTTGGAAACTTTATTGGCAAAGGTTATGTGAGAGGAGGCTTGTTCCGCCTAAGTACTCTTGATATGAATTATCATTTGAATTTTGCATCCGGGATTAATAAAGCTTGTGAAGCTGAAATATGGCACTCACGTTTTTGTCATATTGGTTTTGACACCATTGCTAGAATGTCCAGATTAGATTTTATTCCTAAAGTTAATGTTGTCAAAGGATCAAAGTGCCAATCTTGTGTGCAAGCAAAACAACCTTGAAAACCATTTAAAAGTTTAGAGGAAAAGAGAGACTTGGCACCATTAGATCTTATCATTCTGATTTGTGTGAGATGAATGGAATATTGACTAGAGGAGGCAAGAGATATTTTATGTCTTTTATAGATGATGCTACTCATTTTTGTTATATTTATCTTCTAAAAACTAAAGATGAAACTCTACATTACTTTAAAACTTATAAGATTGAGGTTGAGAACCAACTTCAGAGGAAAATTAAACAGTTGCGCGATGACCGTGGAGGAGAGTATATCTCAAATGATTTCTCTTAATGTTGTACTAAACATGGTATTATTCATGAAGTGACACCACCATATTCACCTCAATCTAAAGGGGTAGCTGAAAGGAAAATCCGAACTCTAACAGATTTGGTTAACACTATGTTAGAGAGCGCCGGTATGTCCTATGAATGGTGGGGGAAGCTATTTTGACAGAAAATTTTGTCATGAATAGGGTAGTGACTAAAAATACAGAAGTCACTCCATATGAGGGATGGAATGGAATAAAACCCAATGTCAAATTTTTGAGGACTGGTGGCTATGTTGATGGCTCCTAAGATATACTGACAAATCATCCCCGGCAACGGCACCAAAAATGCTTGTTAGTATTTCTTAACACCACAGACATCTCCGGTAAAGAGATGAGATCTGCAAGTGCACGGAAGATACCGTTGTAGCATTTCACCCATGAGTATTCCCAGTGGTATCATATTTATCTCAATGGAAGGCAATGGAGTAAAGTATATACTACTCTTATGGTCAAGCTATGGGATACTAATCAATTATCCGGATAGGGGGTAAGTTGATAATAGGGGTAGTGTGACACACACCTACACAATCTATTCTAAAGGGTAAATGGGTCCTAGATGGAGATTGGATTAAGAGTTAGAGAGTTGCTCCTACAATGCTCCTAATACACATACATAGCCTAAGGTAGATACTAATGGTCATGTCAATGATGAATTCCTATGCAATGCTATTCAACACATCGGGCACGAGCTTACCCCTAGCAATACTAGGGCGACTCCAGCCAAGAGCCTGTGGCATAGCTGAACATGGAGGATTACAAAGGACAGATAGGGGTGTCACCACCTACTGCCTACCTCTTCAATCTGTGGGTCTACGAGACATTCAACGCTACTTAAATACCCTAGCATCATGCGAGCATATAAGCAAATACCTTAGGAGCCATGGCACAAGCCATCCTAAGGCAACGACTAACCTAAACATCGTTGAACCAATGTTAAAGCATAGCATAAGTCCTTCATATTAACATAATCATATCATAACTACATAGTCTATAGTGGGGGTCTATAGTGTTTATGACCATAAGATGTGATCATGAGTGTGAATCATAAAGACTATACCTTCCACATACATGGACTCCACAATCAAACAAGAAACGCTTTGTCCAAGTATACGTATAAAAGAAGACTAAGATAATATCTTTATTGAGCGCAAAGTCACAAATACAAGAAGGAATACATAAGCCATACCTTTCCAATGTGGAATTGGGAAGAGGGACTCCTACTCTTTTCCCAATTTGGACTTGGGACTAGAGGCTCTCCTCTCTACATTTTAACTCCTCTAAGGACTATGGAAGATAGTGTATACAATAGAATGATGCCCAAGTGGTGTGCATTGAAGTGAGGGGTAGGGGGTCCTATTTATACTAGTGTTGAGGTCGGTTCCCGCCAACAAAAGCACGCGAATCAGTCACCGTTGACTCCAGGGAGCCGGGAGGAGCCAACACGTGGAGGCTGACCGTGTTTGGTGCAAAGACCAGGTGGCTGCCAGGTGGGTCCCATTGATGTGGGTGATACATCGTTGGATCTCCTCGGATACTTCTGTTTGTGGGCCATTTGATCCATGGGATGCCACGTGTCGTCGCCTGATTGGCTGGGATGATATTTTATAGGATTGGTCCCTCTACATTTCCTCATTTCCTGCATAAAATGCTGCATACACATATTTCTCCAAGTCCAAGTGGAATTCGGTTAGGTAGAAAGGTGATGTGTGCAAGAAATGACAAATCCTTCACATAATTGAGTTAAATTGATGGATGAAATTGGTATATAACAGCCGTCAACAAACTCCCCCAAGCTTATCCTTTGCTCGTCCCGAGCAAAGTCAAGACTTTAGGTTGATGATCAGAAGTTGCTACAATATCTTATTTTCAAAAGTATCTAATGCACAACAAGATACTCTACCTAGTATTGCAGAAATTGGCTATGATACCGTACCTTTCTTAAGTTATCATGGGGCTTATGCTTTTTCATATTCACGAGTAGTTGAAAGGTAGAATAGCAAATGGAGCAAACATAGCCTAGTAATCAAGTTCCACTTAAATCTCGGAGAATTCAATTTAGATATTAAGTACCTCAATTTGATTCTCTCAATCACTCCTTTGTGGATAGTGGAAATATTTCCTCATCAAGGCATTGTGATTCTACTATTCCTACTCATTTAATATGTCTTGTAGGTGGAGCTTGGTAAGGAAAGTAAGTAGGCATATTTGCATCACATATATTGCTAAGTCAAAAGAGTAAGCCTTAGGATAATTCAATTCAAATCATTTTGATTCAAGACTAGTGCATGTGTGATGGAGTGGAAGTGGATGTGGATACTTGAGATAACTCCTTTTTGGTATAATCTCTCTTTCTTTTTGCAGGGATGAAACATGGCTACCTTTCTTTTCTCTCTTTTTTCTTTTTCTCATGCTTATGATGTAAGCATGTTTTTTTTGTAGCCATGTCTTCTACTCCCTCTCTTTGCAATGAATTTTGAAGAGAGTGCTAAACATGAATAACATGGAGTTTCTCTTTTTGTTGTGGTATGGTGAATATCATGGACGTTTTGCTTACTTCTAGTGTAGAAGTATAGCATGTGCAAGTGAAGTCTTGAATTCAAAAAGAGTTGAATGATTTCTCACATAGGTCTATACTAGTTTGACTAGGCTCAATGTGAAAGCAAATAGCATATGCATAAGGTTTTGTCTATGTATAAACATCATATGCCTTTGGTGGGTATTTCCAATCAATAGAGGAAACTTAAATCTTTTTAGAATTTCTCTGGAAATCTAAGTTTTACATTCAAACTAGGACTAGCAGACCTATTACTAATTCTAATCTTGTAACAACCTAGAATTAGATTAAGCTTTTGCTACCCACAACTTCCAAATTAAGGTAAAAGTATTTTAACTCAATGAAAGCAATATTCGGAGAGTAGCAAGTTGTAAACTAGAGACTTAGGAAAATACAACAGAGCAACTATTCATCATTTCATCTATGTGAATTCTAAATCATTCTTACCGCACATCTTTATTTGATAAAAGCAAATATAGCCTATTTTTATATATTTTTTTAAATGCAAGGTGGATGATGGCTGGATGGAAAATAAATATGCAATGAATGATTTGAAATAAAAATGTAGTGGGTGTGATACAAGTTACCTCAAGTGGGGGTCCTCCCCCAAGCTTATTCTTGATCAAGGTCTGTGGTAGGGGTTGAAACCCTAACGACGGAGGTAGGCCATGAGTTGGCCTATCCTTGTTGCAGCGTGGCTATGATAATGGAGGGTTGAGTGTTGATTGTTTTGTTGCTTCCCATGGACACCATGAGTGTGGTTGAATAGAGTGTTTTTGATGTTGACCTTGCGCACATCAGGGTCTCCATGTGTTGGGTGTGCTTTGTCATTCCTTGGCTAGGATAATGATAACCTTTTAGATCCAAAGGAATGACGTGCACTCAACATACATTAAGTATGTTCGTCATTCTTTGGCTAAGGTGTATCATATCTTTTTGCCATAAGGGAGTGACATGTGTCCAACATGCATTGGGTATGATCAGTTGTTCCTTGGGTAAGGTACAAAATACCTAGAACCACAGAGGAATGACATGCACTCAACATGGGTTGAGTGTGATCTGTTGTTCCTTGGCTTCTAGCGACATAGGAACAACTTGCACCCAACGACGGTGGCAAATGCCTTGAGCTTGAATGAGTGCTTAAAATAGTTGAGAGCATAATGCTCTCACCCATTCGTGGCAGCCCCTTGGTTGCTCATGGAGGGTTCCCATTTCAAATCTCTAGCCTCGTATAGTTATGATTGACCTTCGGGCATAATTTCTGATAGGTAGCAACCATCCTAATTTAATCTTCGGCCAAGAGATGTAGAAATGGAATCCTCTAGGGATCCCAACAATCAGCTTCATGAATGCCTGCATAGTAATATCACTCCTGCAAACTTCCTCTCTTCAATGGAGAGGGATGGTTAGCTCCTAAGACTTGTACAAATCAACGTTCGAGTTTGGTAACAGAACTTTCATTTGTACATACGGGGAAGAATAAAATCAAATATGCATTGGATTTAATGTCAAGTGTATCTATGATCAATGTGTTATTCATTGATAAGAGTGGAGCTTTATGGATAATTCATGTTGCATATTTTCTAAAGCTCCTACTCATAGCAATGCATGTGATAGAAATACACTATATGGATCCCTACACCTTTTAAAGTTTCTAACCATCTTAGCTTTCAAGAGCAAATTTTTATCATTTAGACCATGACAAACAAGATTGTCAATTTTATCCTCGTGAACCTTACTAGGAATTTGAAATTTAGTGACTCCTCAAAAAATGCAATTCAATTTTAGGGTAAGGATATCACTTATTCCTAGGAGTTTGAAATCTAGTGACAACATCTATGCATGAAGCTCAATTAAAAATTATGGCTGTCACTATGCCCAAGTTCCTATATGCCAATTCACCAATTAAGTCATGCCCAAAAGTTTTGTTTTCTAAACCTCGACAAAATGACTAAGTTTACAAAACAATCCTTAAAGGATTCTAGGTACATGTTTGAGATTTTTCCAAGTAAGGTGGGATTTCCTTTTGGAGATCCAAAAGTCAATACCCACACTAACTCTTGTGATGATGCATGAGAATTGAATGGTGATGAAGTGTCAACCTTCCTCACAAATTCTAGCAAATATATTCAATTCTATGGAAAACCAAAAAATGAAAAATTCTAAACTCATACCTCATTTGAAGAGCAGTTGGTGACGAAGGTCTCTGTGTGTGAAACTCACAACCTTGATTTTTGGCGTAGGCTTGATGGTTGATGTCAAATGCCAAGTTGAGGTTTGATTTGGCGATGGATTTGGTTCTGGCTCCTCCATTGGGTCATCCTCTTGAACATTTCTCTTCCTCAAACTCAAAATGAGTTTGAAGGAGGGAAGTGTTCTCAAATCCTCCCAATGGTGACTTGAGCTTGATGAAACCTTCTACTTTCTTGCCATACCACCTCTTCACAATTTTGACCTGAACACACAAAACAACTCGAAAACTGGTTACGTTAGCCAAAAGAAAATTGAACTTAATTTTCAAATTGTCTTTCCCAGCTTGAAATAACTTGTAAATGCAATGAGGCTCAAAGCAAATCTTTTTGGGTTGAACTAGGAAGATAAATTCAAGTGGTCATGCATGTAGTTCATATCCAATTAAATTTCTCCCCTGATTCAAATTTTTAATTTTATGATGGTTGGAATTTTTACTTTCCAACATGCAAGTGTGGAATTTCAAATATGTAAATGCAAGTGTTGATGCAATTTGGAAAACAAATATGAGATAACTACCAATTAACCTATTGGCAAGGACTCACCAAATTTTTGAAGTCTAATGAGTAGGACTCACCTCCGTTCTTTTCAGCGCGATGATTTCTTCTGTTTTGACATGCCAAACACATTTGGCTGTCATTTGGACATGTGGGCCACATGGTGGCCCTAGCCTCTCCCCGTTGTATTGATATAGACATGTTGTCGTAGCGATGGGTTCTCTCTCTTGAATGTATTCCTTCATGAGCATGGTGAGGCTTAGTCCTTCTTAGGGGTGCCACTCTGACCATATTGATATTCCATTGAATCAACCCATAACCTTGATCATGGGTCAAAGGCTTCCTTGGGCATGATGACATGTGGAGTCAACAATCAAACAAGAAACGCTTCATCCACAATGTCACTTGCCCTACGTTGAACGGGTTTGGTCGAAGTGTTGGAATCACAACAAGTGATGTGGGAAATATTGGACTTTGAATCCTCCTTAAGTTCTTGTCCTTGGCCAAGATCTTCATGTGAATGTTGTCTTGATTTCTGCTTGGCCAAGATACTTCATGGTAGGCTAGTTGAACTTAAATCCCTTGGAAAACCGTAGCCTCCTTGAATACAAGGGTGATGTTAATTCCACCCTTGACCTCCTTGTGAATGGTAACCATTGGAGTTGTTGTTTGAAAAATGTCCTCATGGGTCTTAGGGAATTAATTCCCACGCATCCCATAGTGACATGGATTTTCACAAATCATGTGAATATCCACGACTTGGATTACCCAAACAAATCTCCAATGACTTGGATATTCATGACACTTCAATGGGATGTGTAGTTCCATAACTAGCATATCCACCTTGTGAAGTGGTGTGCATGACAAGCTATGGGAACTCGAGCATTCTTCAATCCACCCCTTGAGTAAAGACCTTCTTCTCATCCATGATGAATGAGAATAGGAATCCTTCAGCTCCAACATGAATGTGGTTATGGATTGGTGGAGCCAACCCATGACACGAGTGTTGGATGAAGAGCCAGCTATCCACCCCATGGTTGAGGCAAACCAAGAATAATTTCTTGGAGCCTTCCCCAAGCTTGGGTATGGATGACTTTGGCTCCTACTGAAAGCTGAAATTCTCCCGCAAAAAAGCCAAGGTGTTGCCTAGCGGACATTTGTTGAGGTACGCCTTAAATCATCTTGCAGTTTAGCACTTGCGTCCTCGTTGGCCATCCCATACAATGGGTTGGCCAACACTACCCTGTTTTCACACAAAGGAGAAAACAAACAAGGGCAATCCTATATAATAACTATTAGTACCTATAGCTTAATCTCAAGTGATAGCTATCCTTCACATCATTTGCCTTCCTCGGCAACGGCGCTAGAAATGCTTGTTGACGGCTCCTAAGATATACTAACAAATCATCCCCGGCAACTGCGCCAGAAATGCTTGTTGCTATTTCTTAACACCACAGATCATCTCCAGTAAAGAGATGAGTTCCACAACCGCACGGAAGATATCGTTGTAGCATTTCACCCATGAGTATTCCTAAGGGTATCATATTTATCCCAAAGGAAAGCAATGGAGTAAAGTACATACTACTCTTATGGTCAAGCTATGGGATACTAATCAATTATCCGGACAGGGGGGAAATTGATAATAGGGGTAGTGTGACACACACCTACGCAATCTATTCTAAAGGGTAGATGGGTCCTAGAGGGAGATTGGATTAAGAGTTAGAGAGCTGCTCCTACAATGCTCCTAATACATATACATAGCCTAAGGTAGATACTAATGGTCATGTCAATGATGAATTCCTATGCAATGCTATTCAACACATCTGGCACGGGCTTACCCCTAGCAATACTAGGGCAACTCCCGCCAAGCGCCTGTGGCATAGCCGAACGTGGAGGATTACAAAGGACAGATAGGGCTGTCACCACCTTGCCTACCTCTTCAATCCGTGGGTCTACAAGACATTCAACGCTACTTAAATACCCTAGCACCATGCTAGCATACTAAGCAAATACCTTAGGAGCCATGGCACAAGCCATCCTAAGGCAATGAATAACCAAAACATCATTGAACCAATGTTGAAGCATAGCATAAGTCCTTCATATTAACATAATCATATCATAACTACATAGACTATAGTGGGGGTCTATAGAATTTATGACCATAAGATGTGATCATGAGAGTGAAATCATAAAGACTATACCTTCCACATACATGGACTCCACAATCAAACAAGAAATGCTTTGTCCAAGTAAACGTATAAAAGAAGACGATAATATCTTTATTGAGCACAAAGTCACAAATACAAGAAGGAATACATAAGCCATACCTTTCCCACTGTGGAATTGGGAAGAGGGACTCCTACTCCTTTCCTAATTTGGACTTGGGACTTAGAGGCTCTCCTCTCTACATCCTAACTCCTCTAAGGACTATGGAAGATAGTGTATACAATAGAATGATGAACAAGTGGTATGTGTTGAATTGAGGGGTAGGGGGTCCTGTTTATACTAGTGTTGAGGTCAATTCCCGCCACCAAAAGAACGAAAATCAGTCACCATTGACTCCATGGAGCCAGGAGGAGCCAACACGTGGAGGCTGATCGAGTTTGGTGCAAAGACCAGGTGGCTGCCAAGTGGGTCCTATTGATGTATATGGGTGATACACCGTTGGATCTCCTCGGATACTTCTGTTTGTGGGCCATTTGATCCATGGGATGCCACGTGTTGTCGCCTAATTGGTTGGGATGATATTTTATAGGATTGGTCCCTCTACATTTCCTCATTTCCTGCATAAAATGATGCATACACATATTTCTCCAAGTCCAAGTGGAATTGGGTTAGGTAGAAAGGTGATGTGTGCAAGAAATGACAAATCCTTCACACAATTGAGTTAAATTGACGGATGAAATTGCTTTATAACAGCCGCCAACAGGCTGTTTGGCAAAGGTCAATATACCAGAGCCGAAAAACAGAAAGCTTGGACCCAAAAACAGTAGATTGTGTATTCTTGGGATATGCACACAATAGTACGACCTATAGTTAGTAGTTAAATCTGATACTCCAGAGCAAAATTTGAATACTATCATGGAGTTAAGAGATGCTTCATTCTTTGAAAGTATATTTCATATGAGAGCAGTAGGTAGCACATCTTATGATGAGAAAAATAATACTCATACAACTGCTCCTGAGGATTATACACCACTTCAATAAAACGACGAAACACACACACCATCCAGAGAAGATAACAATTTAGTCGATCTTGAATCTCCTCGTAGGAGTAAGAGACAAAAGATTGTGAAATCTTATGGAGATGACTTTATTGTTTATCTTGTTGATGATGTGCCCAATACTCTTGAAGAGGCATATGCATCTTCAGATGCAGAGTATTTGAAAGAGGCAGTCCGTAGTGATATGGACTCCATCATGTCAAATGGGACTTGGGAGATCACTGATTGTCCAAGTGGGTGCAAACCTATTGGCTGTAAGTGGATCTTCAAAAAGAAATTAAAGCCGGATGGTACTATTGAGAAGTACAAGGCTAGGCTTGTGGCCAAGGGATTTACACAAAAAGGAGAGGATTTCTTTGACACATACTCTTGTGTTGCCCGAATTACTACCATTAGAGTATTGCTAGCAATGCTTCTTCCTGTAGTTTACTTGTCCATGAAATGGATGTAAAAACGGCTTTCCTTTATGGAGAGTTAGAGGAAGAAATATATATGGAGCAACCAGATGGTTATAAAACTCCTGGGCAAGAGAATAAAGTATGTAAATTAATAAAATCCCTATATGTTCTTAGGCAAGCACCCAAACAATGGCATTAAAAATTTGATAACACTCTAACATCAGCCGGATTCGGCGTGAATGAGGCGGACAAGTGTGTGTACTATCATTGTGGTGGGGGTCAAGAAGTAATATTGTGCTTGTATGTCGATGACATATTAATTTTTGGAACAAGCACAAGCGTGATTGATGAGACCAAATCTTTCTTGTCTTGTTGTTTTAACATGAAAGACTTGGGACCGGCACATGTAATTCTGAATATAAAGTTGATTAGAAGTGAGGATGGAATCACTCTAAATCAGTCCCACTATGTGGAGAAATTTTTTTCTCGCTTTGGCTATGATAACTGCAAAGTTTCTCCAACTCCCTATGATGCAAGCATCAAGCTTCAAAAATTCATGGGAGAGGGAAAAGATCAACTGAGATATTCACAAATAATCGGTTCCCTTATGTATCTAGTTGGTGCCACGCGATCTGATATCTCCTATGCTATGAGCAAACTTAGTTGGTTTACATCAAACCCGGGAGATGATCATTGGAAGGCACTTGAATGAGTGTTGCGCTATTCGAGAGGCACAACCTCGCTTGGAATTCACTACACAGGATATCCATCAGCGTTGGAGGGATATAGTGATTCCATTTGGTTCTCAGATGCGGATGGGATGAAAGCCACGAGTGGCTATGTGTTTACGCTTTCTGGTGATGCAGTTTCATGGAGGTCTTGTAAACAGACTGTATTAACAAAGTCTACTACAGAGGCTGAACTTGTAGCACTAGAAATAGCTAGCAATGATGTTGAATGGCTAAGAGAGCTATTGATGGACTTACCTTTTGTTGAAAAGCCGGTACCCCGCCTATCCCAATGTATTGCCATAACCAATCAATGCTAGCTCAGGTTATGAATACAAAGGATAATTCAAAGTCCAACAAGCACATCAAGCGTAGACTGAAATCTGTCAGAAAGATGAAAAACTCCAGAGTTATAGATGCAGGCTATGTCAAAAGTGCTAATAATCTAGTAGACTCCTTCGCAAAAGGATTATCACAGAATGTGATTTTCGTGATGTCTAAGAACATGGGTATGAGGCCCACCTGAAGTTACATCATAACGTTAACCGGTCCTTTTGATCGGAGATTCCATGATTTAGGTACTAGGAAAAACAAGTTGACTAATGTAACCAAAGAGAACATTATAAGTAAATAATGTACGCATGTTCAAATGACACCAAGTACTCTTTACTGTATGGACGGTTGGCATAAATTAAGCCTTAATATTTTCTGTTGTAAAGATATTAGCCTACATGATATCTTGAAGGAAAACACCTACTTTAGCTTAACTGTAGGTCGCAGTTCGTGAGAATAGGGCGTTCTCATCAAGGCTGATGAGAAGATACGGGAGCAGACCATTAACGCTCCAGATAGGTGAGGTTGTCTGACAGCCTAGTATCAGTTCTGATTTCAAGTGAAATCTTTTCACACAAGGTTGAGAATTCAAGGCATAGTCCATTCTTCAGCTGTGGAAATATGAATCTTGTTATTCTAGGTATAAGTTCAACCCGTCCAGGACTCATATCTAAATACTGATATATAAAACAATATTGCAGCACAGTGATCTTTTATTCTCCATTCCTTGCTATGAAATTGGTGGGGGATTGTTGGAATTTGGCTTATTTGAGTATGGCCAATTAAGCTGAAATTCCAAAGCAATGTGGCTGTTGGTTATAGTCCCATACTGCTAGTGCAAGGTGGTGCAAACCAACATATATAGTAGCCCTCCTGCCTATGGCTGAATAGAGAAAGCAATAATGAGGGGTCTGGCTATATGTACTCACACACACACACGCGCCCGCGTTTCCGCAATTTTTTGCATGTTTCTCCACGTGACTTGTGAATTGCAACGCGTGACCGTGGCATGGCTGCATTGAGTAATTTTGCTACTTGTATCTTTTACGAAATTTGAACCGTTCAGCACTAATAGAGAATTAGTGCGCGATTTATTGCCATAAACACCTTTAATTGACGAGCAATTAGTGGACGCCATTAACAAGGAAACGGCTCCTAGAGGGCAGCCGTGCCTATATCAGGCCCTAAAGATATTCAGGTTTCCAATACACACAATATTCTCTTCCATCCATTCGTCTTCCTTTTCGAAAGCTGTGTTGTGGTGTTTGAGCTGTCAAACCTTCACCAACCCTCTTCCTTGGCGTGCACCGAGGAGAAGGGTGAGTGGTATCTTCAAACCTTTGTCGTCGTGAAGCCTGCATGAGGGACGACAATAGGTTTCTGGGCAGCGCATCTGCGCGACCACTTAAAGCTATTTTTGATATCGATCTGTGCTGCTACATCGACGAACCCAAGATAGTTCATATGTATTCGCTAGTTTTTCTTGTGTTGATCTACCTACTGCTCTGTAGAGTACGCATTGCAGTATTGAATATCTGTAAAACTTGCCTCAATGTTGAATCTGGATTTAGAATAATACGGAATTTTCCAACAGATTGGGCATAGAGTAAACGTTCCTTTCAATATTGGTGAATATATTGACTCGATAGAGTGTGATGTTGTTCCCATGACGGTGTGTCATCTGCTGTTAGGGAGACCGTGACAATATGATCATTCAACTATACATTGTGGTCGCTCAAATCAATACACAAACAAGTGGAAAGGAAATGAATTGATATTGAGGCCAGTGGCACCGCAACAAATCCATGCTGAATATTTGCAAAAGAGCTCAAAAGTGAAGGTTCAGAGTGAAAAAAATAAGGAGAAAAGAAAATGAGTGCCCTACACAAAGCTGTAAGTGAGAGCCACAAGCCAAATGTGAGATACAAAAACAAGGATAAAGGACATAACTTTGTCGTGATAGCCACCAAATCTGAAATGAGAGATGTGAGGAATAACGAAACCATGTTTTTGTTGTACTTGTGTACAAAGACACCTTGCTTTCAGCTAATCACTTGACCTCTGTGCCTAGTGTTGTTGTATTTTGCAGGAATACCATGATGTGTTTTCGGAGGAAACCAGCTAGACTTCTTCCTTTGCGAGGCATCGAGCATCAAATTGATCTTATTCCAGGAGTTGCACTTCCTAACCGACCAGCATACCGCACCAACCTTGAAAAAACCAAAGAAATACAGAGGCAAGTACAAGCACTTTCAGATAAAGGATATGTGCATCAAAGTTTAAGTCCCTGTGTTGTTCTTGTGATTTTGGTGCCAAAGAAAGATGGGTCTTTGAGGATATACGTAGATTGTAGAGCGATTAATAACATCACTGTTCGCTATCATTGTCCTATTCCTAGGTTAGATGATATACTTGATGAATTGAGTGGTTCAAATATTTTTACTAAAATTGATATGCGAAGTGGTTACCATCAAATAAGAATGAAAGTTGGCGATGAATGGAAAACTACTTGCAAAACAAAGTTTGGATTGTATATAATGTTAGTTATGCCTTTCGGTTTGACTAACGCTCCTAGTACTTTCATGAGATTGATGAACCATATGCTGAGATCATTTATTGGAAAATTTGTTGTTGTTTACTTTGATAATATTCTGATTTTCAGCAAGATGATGAAGAACATCTTGATCACATTCAGCAAGTTTTGGATATCCTTAGAAAGGAAAATTTGTATGCTAACATTGAGAAGTGCACATTTGTGCATACCAAGTTGTTTTTCTTTGTTTTGTTGTTTCAAGACAAGGAATTCAGGTTGATGAATAAAAGATAAAAGCAATCAAGGAGTGGCCAATTCCAGAGAATGTGAGTCAAGTAAGAAGCTACCATGGGCTTGCTGGTTTTTATCAGAGATTTGTCAAGAATTTTAGCACCATTGCTGCTCCACTCAATGTGTTGATGAAGAAAGGAGTTATGTTCAAGTGGAATGAACTGCAAGAGAAAGCTTTTCAAGAAATAAAGAAACGTTTAACTGAAGCCCCCTTGCTTGTGTTGCCGGACTTCACCAAAACCTTCGAGGTTGAATGTGATGCAATTGGACTTGGAATTTGAGGAGTACTCATGCAAGAAGGAATACCTATTGCATATTTTAGTGAAAAAGCTTGAAGGAGCACAACTGAATTATTCAATGTAAGACAAAGAGTTATATGCCTTGTTAAGAGTACTTGAGACATGGTGGCAAATATTTTGGGCCAAAGGAGTTTGTTATTCACTCAGATCATGAAGCTTTGAAGTATTTGAAAGGTCAAGCTAAACTGAACCTTCGCCATGCAAAATGAGTTGAATTTATTGAAACTATTCCTTATGTTATTAAGCACAAGAAAGGTAAGGATAACCTCATTGCTGATGCTTTATCCCAAAAACACATTCTGTTGAATCAACATGAAGTGAAGGTGCATGGACTAGATAGTATAAGAGAGTTATATCCTACAAATTGTGAATTTTTAGAACCATATGCACAGTGTATTAAAGGAAAAGCTTGTGAAAAATATTGTACATGATGGATTTTTGTTTAGAACTAACAAATTGTGCATTCCAAATTCCTTTGTTAGACTGTTGTTATTGCAGGAAGCACATTCTGGTGGATTGAAGGGTCATTTTGGAAGAGACAAAACATCTAAGATGTTGTCTGATCACTTCTATTGGCCAAGGATGAGAAGGGACATGGAGAGATTAGTTCAAAGATGTGTCACATGCAACAAAGCTAAGTCAAACTGAAACCCTATGGTTTATACATACCTTTGCCTATTGCTAGCAACCCTTGGAAAGACATTACTATGAACTTTGTTTTAGGTTTACCTCGAACAAAAAGAGGGAGGGATTCAATTTTTTTTTGTTGTGGATCGATTCTCAAAAATGGCACATTTTATACCATGCAATAAAAGAGATGATGCTTCACACATAGCCACTTTGTTTTTCAGGGAAGTTGTGAAATTACACGGGATGCCTAAGATGATTGTTTTAGATCAACAACAACAACAACAACAACCAACCCTTTGTCCCAAACAAGTTGGGGTCGGCTAGAAATGAAACCCAACAATTTTGAAGAAAAGTAATAGAAAATAAGATGAAAGTAAAAAAAACTAATAAGAGTAACAAATTTATTCTAGAAACGGGTTAATAAGAAAGAAGATAAGAGTAATAAATTACGAATAAACTAAGATTCTGGCACATGAATTGCTAATTTCCATGCAGTCCTATCATGAGCCAAATCTCTAGGTATGTCCCACTCCTTTAAATCTCGTTTCCGCCTCCTGCCATGTCAACCTTGGTCGACCTCTACCACTCCTAAAATTTTCTCTACTCTTTATAATCCCACTGTTAACCGGTGCTTCTTGAGGTCTCCGCTGAATATGCCCAAACCACCGTAGGCGATGTTGGACTAGCTTCCCCTCAATCGGTGCCACCCCTACCCTATCACGTATTACTTCGTCCCTAATTTTGTCTCTTCTTGTGTGACCACACATCCACCGTAGCATGCGCATCTCCGCAACACTCATTTGTTGGACATGTTGCCTTCTAGTTGGCCAACATTCTGCTCCATACAGCATCACAGGTCTGATCACCGTCCTATAGAATTTTCCTTTCAATTTTTGTGGAACTTTCTTATCACATAAGATTCCAGATGCTTGTCGCCACTTCATCCACCCGATCTTGATCCTGTGGCAAACATCTTCGTCAATATCACCATTGCTTTGTAACATTGATCCTAAATATCGAAATGTGTCCCTCCTAGGTACTACTTGTCCTTGTAAACTAACATTACCATCCTCGCACCCGACATCACTAAAGTCGCATCTCATATACTCGTTCTTGGTTCTACTAAGTCTAAACCCTTAGACTCTAAGGTCTGCCTCCATAGCTCCAATTTTCTATCAACACCATCCCTAGTTTCATCTACCAACACTACATCATCAGCAAAGAGCATACACCAAGGGATATCCCCTTGTATATCTTTCGACACCTCATCCATCACTAAGGAAAAGATGTAAGGACTTAAGGCTGATCCTTGGTGTAACCCTATTGTGATAGGAAAAGTGTCGGTCTCACTCTCTCTTACGCGCATACTTTTCACCACATTATCATACATATCCTTGATAAGGTTAAAGTACTTTGTTGGGACTTTGTGTTTCTCTAGTGCCCACCACATGATCGGTCTTGGTACCTTATCGTATGCCTTCTCCATGTCAATGAACACTAAATGTAGATCCTTCTTTTGCTCCCTATACCTCTCCATAAGATGACGGAGTAAGAAAATCGCCTCCATAGTGGACCTCCCAGGCATAAAACCAAACTGGTTTTTAGTGACATTGGTCACTTTCCTCAAGCAGTGTTCAATCACTCTCTCCCAGAGCTTCATAGTATGACTCATGAGCTTAGTTCCTTGGTAATTAGTACAACTTTGAACATCTCCTTTATTTTTGAAGATGGGTACTAAAATACTTTTCCGCCACTCTTCAGGCATTTTGTTTGACTGAAAAATGCGGTTGAATAGTTTAGTGAGCCATACTATTGCTACATCCCCTAGACATCTCCACACCTCAATGGGGATCATCGAGGCCGCGGGCCTTTCCTCCTTTCATCCTTTTTAAGGCCTCTCTAACCTCGGACTCTTGTATCCTCCGCATGAATCGTCTATTGGTGTCATCAAATGAGTCATCCAACTCAAACCTAATACTCTCATTCTCGTCATTAAATAGTCCATTGAAGTTGACCCGCCATCTGTTCCTAATTTCTTCCTCCTTCAATAGAATTTGGCCTGCCTCATCCTTAATGCATTTGACTTGGTTGAGATCTCTCACATTTCTCTCGCGAAGTTTCGACATCTCATATATATCCTTTTCGCCTTCTTTTGTCCCTAGCCTCTCATATATCGCATCATAGGCCTGCACCCTTGCTTTACTCACAACACGCCTAGCACTTTTCTTAGCCTCTTTATACTTCGTCATGTTACTTGCACTTCTCTCATGATGCCAGCTCTTATAAGACTCCTTCTTCTCCTTAATAGCTTTTGGTACATCTTCATTCCACCACCAAGTGTCTTTATCTACAAGTTTCTTACATTTTGTCCACCCAAGCACCTCCCTAGCCGTCTTTCTAATGTAAGTCGCCATCTTCTCCCACATACTATCTGCATCTTCCTCTTCGCTCCAAGGTCCTTCTGCGATCATCCACCTTTTGAATGATTGTTGCACTTCATCCTTCAACTTCCACCACTTTGTTCTTGCGGTTTTAACACCTTTGTCTCGTGACACACGCACGTGGAAACAAAAGTCGGCTACCACAAGTTTTTGTTGTCGAACAACACATTCACCAGAAATCACCTTACAATCTAAACATGCCCCTCTCTCCCTTCTCCTCGCGAGGATATAGTCGATTTGACTAGAATGTTGGGCACTAGTAAAGGTCACTATGTGAGATAGCCTCTTCTTAAAGAGGGTGTTAGCTACCAATAGGTCATAGGCTATGGCAAAGTCTAGGATATCCTTACCCTCCTGGTTTCTATCGCCACACCCAAAACCTCCGTGTACCCCCTCAAAACCTTCGTTAGTTGTACCTACATGACCATTGAGATCTCCTCCTATGAAGAGCTTCTCGCTTACCAGTACACTACTAACCATATTCTCCAAGTCCTCCCAAAATTGTCTCTTAGTGCTCATGTCGAGTCCAACTTGTGGGGCATAAGCACTAATTACATTCAAGATAAGGTCCCCCACAACTACCTTGACTACGATGATCCTATCCCCTCGTCTACAGACATCCACTACTCCATCCTTGAGGCTCTTATCTATTAGGATGCCTACGCCATTCCTAGTTCCCGTCAAGCCAGAATACCAAAGCTTGAAACCGGTATTCTCAACCTCTCTCGCCTTTTGACCTGCCCATCTAGTCTCTTGTACACAAAGAATATTTAAACGCCTCCTAATCGCAACGTCCACTAACTCTCGTAGCTTTCCCGTCAAGGATCCTACATTCCAACTACCCACCCAAAACCTAGTTTCCTCGGCTAGCTTCGTTACCGTTCGCATCCGTCGAGGAAGATGCAAAGACCCTTGCTCACTTAACACTACATTCGGGCGATGATGTAGCGCGCCACTAAGGTGATGGCGATCCGGCCCTCGCTCATTTAACACCATATCCGTGTTCCGATATGGCGCACCACTAAGGCGGTGGCGACCCGGCCCTCGCCCACTTAACACCATACCCGGGTTCCGGTATGGCGCGTCGCTAAGAGGGTTATGCCCCAACGAATTTCCAATGGGTTTCATTTCCATGAGAATGGCTAAGTTTAGTTGCTGGCTCACCAAGCCTATCACAACCCCTCCTCCTTTACCCGGGCTTGGGACCGGCTATGTCATTACAACCTAAGACGATTGTTTTAGATCGTGATACAAAATTTTTGAGCTACTTATGGAAGACATTGTGGGTGAAACTTGGAACAAAGCTGCTTCTTTCGATGACATGCCACCACCAAACAGATGGGCAAACCGAGGTGGTTAATGGAACACTTTTATTGTTGTTGCGGTCCCTTATCAAGAAGAATTTAAGGGAGTGGGAAGAATGTTTACTGCACATCAAGTTTGCATATAACAGGGCAGTACACTCTACCACTAATAAGGGTCCAGGTCCATTTGAAGTAGTTTATGGATTCAAACCTCTTGCTCCGCTCAACTTGTTGCCCTTACCTTTGCAGGAACAAACTAACATGGATCACTACAGGAATCCCGATAATAAATGATGGCCAAAATTATTGGCGAAGGGGCTATCATTTATAAATTAATTGGCGTCAGCTAAACTAGGTCGTCGTTTACATGGTCCATATTGGCAACGGCCACCCTAGGCCCATCACCGATAACATTATAAACGGCAGTGGGCCATCACCAATATTGGGTCGTCGATAACATGGCCCCATACATGGCCCACCCGAGCTAGTATTGGCGACAGTGGCTTCAGACCATTGTGTATACGGCCCATATTAGCAACAGTAGACCTAGGCCGTCGCCAATGACGTTATAAATGACGGTTACCATTGTGCACTCTTGAATTAAAACTCCCGTGACCCTGACGGCTCGGTTCACTCCTTCCCGAGCCTCACACCTGCCCGCATTGCTGCCCTGCTCGAAGTTCATTGCCGCCGCCGCGCACTGGCTCAGGTAAGCCACGACAGCCTCCTCTCCCCCCCCCCTCCTCTATAGGGGTCGCGAGCCCCCTCCCCACCCTCCCCCCCTCCCATGGCTGTGAACCATCCCTCCCTTCCATGGCTGGTGCCCACCCCATCCTCCATGGCCGAGCGCCCATCCCCACCCCCACCCCCACCCTCCCACCGCCTCCCATGGCCAAGCCTCCTCCCCACCAACCCTCCCCGTCCCATGGCCAAGCACCCTCCCTCTTCCTCCCTCCCATGGTCGGCACCCCCTCCATGTACGAGCGCCCACCCCCCCCCCCCCCACCACCCCGACCCTCCCTCCCACTCCCATGGCCGAGCCCCCCCCCCCCCACCTTTCCTCTCCTCCCATGGCCAAGCCTCCTCCCCACCCTCCCTCCCCCTCCCATGGCCGAGCGCCTCCCACCCTCCCTTCATGGCCAGCGGCCAACCCACCCCCCCCCCCCCCCCACCCAAGCCTCCCCCCTCCCATGCAATGGAATTTTGAATGCAATTGAATTGTTGATTATGCAATTGAATTTAGAAATGGAATTGAATTACTGATTGTGCAATTGATTTAGAAATGCAATTGAATTGTTGATTATGCAATGCAATTGAATTTCGAAATGCAATTGAATTTTTGATTATGCAATACACTATTATGTTTATATTATATGTTGATTATGCAATTGAATTTACAAAGCTTTTTTATATTATATTGTTTATTATGTTTTTAGTTAGGATAACTATTTATTATGTTGTTCATTAATTGGTACTTATTGTTTCTTTATATTTAATTTGTTTGAGTGATTACTTAATATATGTAAGTAAATGGGTTTCTATCTTGCCCGTCCCGGCACACCCTGACCCGACATGGCACGACACACATTAAATGTGTGTCGTGCCATATATACAGTTGTAGTCATAACGTATGCGTCGAGACGACATGGAAACAAACGGCGATGGCGAGGACGACATGGAAGCGAACTGCGACAGTAACCCTAGGTCATCACCAATAATGTCTGGGAGCCATGGCAATGTTAACCGTTTGTCCATAGCCGAGCTTGCGTGTAAGGTGGATCTCGACGTGAAAGTGTCATCTAAGACCAACTTTCCTCTCTCTCTCTCTCTTGTTCTTTCCTTTCTCGTAAATGACTTAAAAATGAAAAGAAAATATGTAACCTATAGAAATGTGTCACCCATTTTGGATTGGCACGTATCACATGCGACAGGAATGTGAGACGTGCAGGTTTGGAATTGTCCCTTTTTGGACAGCCAGGGAGTCCAAAAAGATCATGTTGCCCCTATCACTCTTGGATCGGCTCGTCATAAGCACGCTGCCTCCGTCACTCTTGCATGGGTTTAGCATCAATCTTCCTAGCTTTAGGGTCGTGACATAAGATCAAAAATAAACTAATAATGATTTTTCTTCTTTGAAGGTATACCCTCAAACATGGATGAAGGCCGCACTTGGATGTATACTGGTTGGAAAAAGGATGGGAGACACTCAGAGGAGTGGTTCACCAAGACGGATGCTTTTCTACAACGAGCTTTTTATTGTCGAACAAGAGTAATGTGTGGTGCCCATGTACCATATGTCAGAATGCCAAGTGTTTTGATAATGTGACAATGATGTTTCACTTGTGTCGAAATGGTTTCATGCAACATTATGAGTTGTAGGCGTTTCATGGCGGGACACCTTCTCAAGCCGTAGAAGATCGAGATGAGGATGGCAGCACAGGGGATCGATAGGATGGACGAGATGCTTAAAACCATAAATCCTAAAGTGACGAAGGATCCTCCTACAGTGGAGGCGAAGAAGTTCTTCAAGCTTCTCAATGCATCAGAACAGCCATTGCATGAACACACTGAAGTGACAATACTCAGTTTCATGACTAGATTTATCACAATTAAGTCTATGTATTTCTTCTCCAATAACTACTACAACAATCTCATTAAATGCATCAGCGATGTCCTTCTTTAGCCCAACAAATTTCCTAATGATATGTATCAGTCTAAGAAATTTATTTCTGTTCTTGGTGTGAACTATGAGAAGATTGATATGTGCTTAGACAACTGTATGCTTTTTTGGAAAAGCATGCATCGAGAACAAGTGCTTAAAATGTGATAAAGCAAGATTTGCCAAATTTGTTATTGACGATGGTACAAAAGTAATGACTGAAGTCACACTGAAGTAGCTTTGCTACTTGCCTGTCACACCTAGGTTGAAGCATTTGTTTCTATCAGAATAACTGATAGACACATAAGGTGACAGAAAGAAGGTGTACGTGAGAGCGACGGAATGATGGTGCACCCGTCCGACGGTGATGCAAGGAAAGCGCTTGACTTCTTCTAACCAGATTTCGCTAATGACATGAGAAATATTAGCAACGGGTTGGCAACTGATAGCTTCTCACCATTCAGTACAAACGCAACACCATACTCTTTTTGGCTCGTGTTCGCTATTTCGTACAACCTACCACCATCTTTCTGTATTAAGTATGAGTTCATGTTCTTTTGCCTTGTTGTACCTTGACCGAATCATCCTGTTAACGACTAAATGTGATATTGAAGTCGTTGATTGAAGAGTTGAAAATGTTATGGACAAGAATCGAAGCATAAGACTATTACAAAAAACAAAAATTCAACCTTTGAGTTGCATATCTGTGGTATGCCCATGATTTCCCAGCTTACGGCATGGTTCTTGGCTGGAGCACTAATGGTCATTTGACATGTCTGGTATGACACAAAATGTTTCTTCTAAATCATTGTTTCAAGATTTGCTACTTTGATTGCCACAAATATTGGTTACCGCCCAATCACGTATTTAGACAATAGTGAAATGCCTTCAGAAAGGACACTATTGTCAAAAAACGACCACCGCAACGTCTCAACGGGTCGGAGATTACTGAACAGTTGAACAACCTAGTGGCATATGAAGGTTGTCCTGAATATTTTGTTGGTTACGAAGAGGACCACAATTGGAATCATATATGTGCACTATGGGAGCTAACGTATATGAAGTCCTTAATCCTAATGCATAACATTGATGTCATGCACCAGGAACATAACATGGGCGAATGCATCATAAGCACATGCTTGGATATGATGGGCAGAACAAAACACAATATAAAGGCTCGAAAGGATTTGGCAGCGGTTTGTAACCATCCAACTCTCGAGCTCTCCGAAGTTGGTGGCAAACCGCGTGCTTCTTTCTGTCTTCTACCAAAAGAAAAGAAAGAAGTCTTGGAGTGGTTGAAAATGTTGAAATTCCTAGATTGTTTTGCTGTTAGCCTGAGACGAGTCGTAAATGTCAAGACTAAAAATATCACAGGGTTGAAGAGTCATGATTATCACATAATCATGGAAAGGATTTTGCCGATTATGTTGCGGAACTACCTTGACGATGCGGTGTGGAAGGTATTAGTCGAGCTTAGCTACTTTTATAGACAGCTTTGTGCTAAAGAAATCACAAGGAATATGATGGAGAAGTTAGAAACGGAAATACCAGTGCTTTTATCGATGCTTCCAGGCGTGTTGAATATGTCAAGAAGATACATGAGAAGACAAAAGAAGAGCTAGAGAAGAAGGCACAATATTTTGCTGCGAAGGACAACAAACATCGCAAGAAGATGACATTTGAACTTGGTAAAATGGTCCTGGTCCATCTATGCAAGGACGTTTTCATGAAAGGAGAAAGTTCAAGTTGATGTCAATAGCAGATGGACCATTCAAAGCTCTAGCAAAGATTAATGACAATACTTACAAGGTTGAAATGCCAGAAGATTATTGTGTCAACCCAACTTTCAATGTTGCACATTTATCTCTATTTTTGGGTGACAATGAAATAGAGTCGAGGAAGACTCCTTTTGAAGAGGGAGAGAATGACGTGGACGTCCCGTCTATGCATACAATCCAGCCAATGAACGAAGTGTAAGATACTTCAAGTAATACCAACCATGGACCTTTGACAAGAAGTCATGCCAAAAGTTACAACCACATGTGACGTCAATACTAGACGAATTCGATAATAATATAAGTTAGAATTTTATACTACCTAAAAGTTTGTTTTATTGATGATTAGGTACACACAAGAAGAACTAGATAAAAACCAAGGCGGCTCGCACCATCCGAATGAATTCGGGTTGTCCGAACTTTGCACTGCAGAAACTCCAACTTCACGTGCAATTCTGTACCAACCTGACACGTTCCCTGGTACAAGGTACACATGGTTTGAAATCATATCAAATTAAGTTTGTAACACAACAAACGATGTGTCACTTGCACTTCATAATCAAGCGTAATGATTGTTTTACTGCAAGGAGGTCAAGAGCTGAAATACTGTGTGAGGCACCTCGTGGATGCATTTTGTGAAAGATTTTTAACTGATCTAAACCAATAAAATTAAGGTGCATATTGTACATTATGTGTAAGTATATCAAGTCTAGTTTCCAACGCAGCAAACGGTGTGTCATTTGTACTTCCCAATCAAAAGTAATGATTGTTTTATTGCAAGGAGGTCGAGAGCTAAAGGGCTGCCCGATGCACTTCGGGAATGCATTTCGTGGAAGCTCTTTAGCTCATCAACTTAGAGTCCTTTCACACCTAAACTAGGAGGGATTGTTTCTAGTATAAATATGTAGCATTTCTTTGGATTTGGCAGACTTAAAGAATGAAAAGTTAGCCCTTTGTTTATCTGCGTGCTAACAATTTCAGAGAGTGATCTATACCCCTTTGCTCTTCTGATTTCCTCGCGGGATTAGAAAAGGGGACGCTTTATCGGCTCCCAAATAGTGCTACTGATCTATTATTCCAGGTTGTGTTGGTGGTACTTAGATGGTGCGGTTGGGCGAATCCTTGATTCAGGTTGCCGGTTAAAGACGGTTGTTGGCTTCGTGTTTTATTCGTCAGGTTGCACTAGTTATTGGACTTCCTTGAAGCTAGTTACAGTGTTTGTGATCCTACGTCCTGAAGATCGGGACCCCAAATCTGTATCATCCTGACAAGATAAAGAGAGTATATGACAGAGGGGATTGAGAATATTGCATTTGAAGTATCGCAAACTATAGAAGTTAGGGGCTTAAACTGTTTAAGACTAGACTTGTTCAGTACCTAGCCAGACTAGTCTGGTAGGAATTGACTTGTTCTCCTGATAAAGAAGATGGACTGTCAAGCCAATGGAGAAGTATTTAGCATCACCCAAGCCTTGGACGCTCACATGACGCGTGAGGTATGTGGCCACACAGGTCATATGGCGAGTGACTGCCCCTAGACCCTTGATGATGCCTTGTACTTAGCCAACAATCGAAACTTTAACAATGGCTACCGTCCAGAAGGTCAATGGTGCGGTCAACCACGCCCTTTCATTAAGGAGCTGTTGGTATTTCTTAACGTCTACATGGCATCCTAGCAATCAGCGCTAGACATGCAGTTGGCACTAGGCTAACCTAAGCCAAAGCAAGATGAGTTCTGCAAGCGGATGGAACCATTCTAGCATTTCACCCAAGAGTATTCCCTAGGGTATTATATTTATTTGGTCCCAAAGGAAGGCAGGTGAAGTGTTGCAAAATTATAGGTACAATATGGTGTTCTAGTGAGAACCCCTGTAGGATAAGTAAATGATTTAGTAAGGTAGTATTACACACACCTAAGCAATCTACATTGATGGGGAAGGATGTCCTAGTGAAGGTTAATTTACGAGTTAGGACTACTCCTACCGTGCTCTAATTACTCATATACATAGCCTATTAGCCTAAGCATGAATATGCTAATAGTGAATACTAGGGCTTAGTGGTCCGACACATCAGACACGGATTTAACATGGCAAAACCAGGACGATTCCTGCAAAGAGCTTGTGGTGTAGCCAAACGTAGGAGAGTGCAAAGGATGGACAAGGCTGTCACCACCTGCCGCCTACTCCTACAACTTGTTCGTCTATGAGGCATCCAACACTACTTAACTATATAAGCACTGTTGATGGTCGTTATATTCAAATTTCGATCATCAATATAACTCAATTATGTGAAGGATAAATATTTCTTACACGCATCATAGTTAGAATTAACATAATTCCACTTGTACTTGGAATAAATGGTGCATAAAGGAATTTTATAAAGAATTGAAGTGAATTCAAGGGAGGAATCCTAAAGAATACCTTTCCGGCCAATCAGACGCCAACATGTGGTAGCACATGGATCAGATAGCCCACCTATAGGAGTATCCAAGGGCATCCAACGACGTAGTGTCGCGAAATGGTTAGAGGACCCACCTGTAGGAAGCACACCGCGATTGGTGCCAGGAACAAGTCAGCCGACTTGGGGGGTCGGTCGACCCTTTCCTGGTGCCAAACGAGGTCAACTTCCATGTATTTACTCCCTACGGTGAGATGATAGCAATGGAGACAGATTCACGCGCTCTTGGTGATGGGAACCGCCTCTACTCCGTGTGTGAATAGGGGGGAGAGGCATCACTTCACTGGACACACCACTCAAGCATTCTCTCCTGTATACACTAGTTCTCCTAGGTCCTTAGTGGAGGTTAGGTTGTAGAGCAGAGCCTCTAGACCCAAGTCAAAATTGTCAAAGGTATGGCTCATGTATCTTTTCATGTACTTCTGACATTATGCTAATTATTAATATCATTAGTCTTTATTTATTCATATGCTTAGATGAAGAATTCCTTGTCTGGTTGTGGAGTAATGTACGTGTTAGGTGTAGATGTTGTGAAATTTTCACAGATGAAAGATAACCAAGTTGTGAAGACAATCCAAAAAGAATCACGTCAATTGGATCTGTAAAACTCGAGTTGTGATAAAAACACCGACGCAACGTCGTGCTGTGTAGAAACTCGACGTGAAAAACTTGCCTAAAACAAGTCGGACGAACACGACACAAAACTCCTCTAAACTATGAATTTTATCTATCAAAACAGAAGACGAACAGCCCAAAGTCGTATTAACACGAGCTCAGTCCTCCCTTGCTTATATAACCAGCCCTAAGGCCAATCCAATCCATACTAGGACTATAATCCTACTCTGTTTCAACTGAAACTTTCCATAACTGCTCAAGACTCTTCCATACGCAAATAAAAGCAATCTTAAGAATTCCAAAAACCTTAGGAACGTATTCCACATTCCTAAAATAGATCAACTTTGTGACCCACATGAAATCTAACAAATACAAACTCAAAACTTTCCATAAACAAACCATAACCACCTCACTCGTAGCCCGAGGCATAATCCAGTCGTTTGGACCTTTCTGACAAGTTCTTTACATCCACTTCTCTTTATCAGGGCTTGGAACCATGTTGCCACGTCCATGCACTCCTTGCATACGTGCAAACACCTTCCAACAGCATCCACGATACCTTCATATTCATTGTTCTTGATCCAAACATGTTGTGTGACCTCCCAATCAGCTAAACCACAATTCCTCCCAACTTGGTGTTGAAACTCATCTTCTCCCTAAGACTAATTCAATGGATGCCAACACCATCCAGGTATTGACCTCAAGCAACACCTTCACATGAACAAACAACCAATTCTTCTGAGCACAAGTCCTCGACTCGACTCTTGTTATTTCGAAAACCACAACACGTTATGTGAGCACCTCACATAAGCATGTTGTAAACATAGAAATATAATACTAGCCTTAACCACCAAACAAACCAAAAAATTAGAATATGAATACTAAGAAAACCTTACCATAAGCGAGAAAACAAGTTTAAAACATTGCCAGTTAAAAACAGAACCACTTCAATCTTGCACCGGACCTTGCCAAAGCTAACTGAACCTCACGCTGGACCTTGCCAAAGCTAATCAGACCTTGCGCTAGACCTTGCAAAGCTAACAGGACCTTGCGCCGGACCTAGCCAAAGTTTGTCAGACCTTATGTCGGACCCAGCCAGAGCTACCCAAAGCATGTCGGACCTATCATCGTACCTTGCCGGAGCTACCCAAAAGATGTCGGACCTATTGTCGAACCTTGTCGGAGCTCGGACCTAGAGTCGGACCTCCATGAAAAGTGTGTTTTGACAATATTAAAAACTTTTAACGAAATAGCCAATGTCCCCCTTGATGAATGCAATGGCAACACCACTTAAAATAGGTCTCACAATCTCCCCCTTTATGAATGCATTGGCAACACCACTTAAAATAGGAACATTGCCTTATTCATATGGAAAGTTTTGAAAATAATTTTAAAACAATTTTCTCCCCCTTTTGAAAATCAAATGAGAAAGAAATTTCAAAAATATTTCTCCCTCTATACATATTTCTCCCCCTTTACAATGTATCAGCAAGGTTCCAAAGAGAAATTTCAGTTCTTATGAACACATTATAACATATACATATAAAACAAGGCTCATCCAAGTCATCCTATCAAGTAACTTACACTATCACATCAATGAGATACATAAAGTTGTGTAAGCCATGCTAGAGATCAAGTGTAATTTTCAATTTAAGCAAGTCATGATCTCACAAACTTAACTATTTCAAAAACCTTAAAGCATGACACGCGTTGCTGTTTTTTATTGTTTTTTAAAGCTCAGATTCAGATCATATGACATTTGAATGAGATTAGATGCCATATCAGCCTTATTCTAACCAAACAAGCCAAGCCTAAGTCATTTGACAATCGGAAGCTTAAGGACATGGTTTTAGTCATACACAACTTCTTCCAAGTTCATATCTAAGTGCAATGATAAGCAATCTCAAAAGAATAATAGTGATGCATGCATATTCTCTTGATATTTTCTCAATTTTTCATTCAGACATAAAAACTCAACATGTGAGTTGATTACTTGATTAATTCTTCATGATTAAAAGCACTTTTGAGCATGCAACAAGTTCAAAACAGCAAGTAAGTTTGACCATGACCAGATTTAGTGTAAGTAATTATTCCAAATACTAGTCATGGTAAAAACTACAAAATGTATAACATGAGTACTGTAGTAAGAACTTTCAGCATGTAAAAGGAATCACAAGGTCATATATCTATGAAATACTATGCTCATATTATTTTAATTTCAGATTAGCACAGAGACTTCCAAAGTTTCAAAAACTCTCCCCCAAGTCAAGCCATGAGGATACATAACCTCTATTTCACTACAAATGAAACAAAAACAAGTGAAATCCAAAGGTTTTGTAAAAATGTCAGCCAATTGTTGTTCGATATCTACATGGTGAAGCACAATGTTTCCTTTTTCAACATTATCACAAAGAAAGTGATACCTAATGTCAATGTGCTTTGTTCTAAAATGTTGCACGGGATTTTTAGCAATGCAAATGGAACTAGTGTTATCACAAAACAGTGCAACACTATCTAGATCAACCCCATAGTCCATAAGTGTTCGTACAATCCAAAGAATTTGCGAGCAAGCGATAGCAGCAGCTACATTTTCAAGTTTAGATGTGATTGTGCAACTGAATTTTGTTTTCTAGAGCACCAAGCAACAAGTGAATTACCAAGAAAATGAAAAGCACCCAAAGTACTTTTCCTATCAATCCTACAACCCCCAAACTCGGCATCGGAAAAAGCTTTCAAAGTAACGGTGGAGAAAGAAGAATGAAAAATGTCAAATTCTTGAGTTCCATGTAAGTACATGAGAATCCTTTTCATGGCTTGAATGTGAAGCATGTGGGGAAGCTTGAAACTGTGCACAAAGACATACGTTGAATTGTATGTCCGGCTTTGATGCCGTGAGATACAAAAGTGATCCTATCATACTTCTATATTATTTTTGATCGACCAGGTCACCAACTTCATCAAGTTCAAGTGTAGTTGTTGTTCCTTTTGGTGTCTGAAGAGGCTTGCTTTTGTCCATGTTGAAGCGCTTAATAAGGTCTTTTGTACACTTCATTTGATGCACAAAGGTACCCTCCTTGGTTTACTTGATTTGCAGCCCCAAAAAGTACGTGAGTTCTCCCATCATACTCATCTTAGATTTTGAACTCATCATAGCTGAAAACTTGGACACAATATCGTGAGAAGCACAACCAAAGATAATATCATCCACATACACTTGAACGAATAAGGAGTCATTGATATGCTTAAGCACAAAAAGAGTGTTATCAACCTTGCCCATGGTAAACCCCTTTTCAAGTAAGAATGTTTTTAGCCTACTGGTTGTACCACACCATGCTCTAGGGGCTTGTTTGAGACCATATAAGACTTTGGACAGTTTGTAAACATGATTAGGAAAATCAGAATTTTCAAAATCCGGTCGTTGCTTGACATAAACCTTCTCATCCATGTAGCCATTAAGAAAAGAACTTTTAAAATACATTTGACATAGCTTAAAACCTTTTGATGTAGCAAAATCTAACAACATTCTTATGGCTTCTAAACTAGCAACAGGAGCAAAAGTTTTATCAAAATTTAGACCTTCAACTTGTGTGAAACCTTGAGCAACCAACCTAGCCTTATTCCTAACCACAACCCCATCCTCACTTTGTTTATTTTTAAACACCCATTTAGTTCCAATTAGAGTGTGACCTTGAGGTGGAAGTACAAGTATCCAAACATTATTTCTTTCAAAATTTTCTGACTCTTCTTGCATGGCAATAATCCAAGATTCATTAGTGAGTGTGTGTGACGTATCTTTGAGATCAAAAGAAGAAAAAAGCAGAATGAGCATGAGAGTTTGGATCACAAACCTAGACCGTGTAACTCATTTGTGCAAGCTTCCAATGATTTTGTTGTCCAGGATGACTTTTGAGGATGCAGAGGGGAGTAGACAGTTTATAAGCTCCTTATTCTTCATGTTCATAAAAGATCGAAGAACTTGTGGCTTGAGGATGATTTGTACTAGCTATAGTATTTTTTGGTGCTGATAGTTTGCAAAATCATCAGTGTAATCAACATCATTTGCATCTGAATTTTCGGGTAGTAGCACCGCTTCTTTGTCTTCTTCAATGAAAACACTCTCCCCCTGCGGATATGGATCTGGACCTGCAATATTAGAGCTAGTACCTAGTATAGCTTCATCAAAAGAAACCTCATAAGTCTCCACAATTTTGTTAGTATCAAGTAAAAGCACACGATAGCCTCTAGTATGAGATGGATAATCGAGAAACAAGACATCAACAGATCTATGTTTAAATTTATCAATACTACCATGTTTCTTAACAAAGCACTTGCAACCAAAGACCCAAAAGTGTGTGATACTAGGCCTATGTCCCAACCGAAGTTCATATGGGTTTTTACCTAGCTTAGCATGCAAGAAAACACGATTGAGACATAACAAGCGGTTGCAATTGCATCAGTCCAAAATTTCCGAGGAGTTTGGTATTCATCAATCATAGTCCTAGCCATCTCAACTAAGGTTCTGTTCTTTCCCACTATGACCCCATTTTGTTGAGGTACATAGGTTGAAGAGAATTGGTGATCTATTCTGTCGGTACCCTAAAAACCATACACCCCCTGAGGTTACAAAGATCTCAAGGGAAGGACATCAACTCAAATTGAAGACCCTTGGGGGCCCACTCGCCAGACGTGACCGGACCCGCTTCTCCAACATGGTTAACCTCTAGGTTGCCACGTGTACTGTCAGCCCAGAGCTATTACCCGCAAGGGTGAAGCTCCGGGCCAAGTACTGAAACGGCACCTCCGGAGGTAGCCCCCGACCGAGAGAAGCTCCGGACATGACACGTGCCAGGTCACCCCGGAGCTTCCCGCTTCTCCCAAGCAAGCTCCGGAGCTGCCACGTGTCCATACGTCGGAGCTAAACCGCTTCAAATCCCCGGGAGACGTTGTAACGGCTCCGGATCTCCAAAGGACAGCTGCAGACTTCAAGACCCGATTAATTATCATTAATTCCACATTAATGACACTTAATCGGATGATATTAACACCTGTAACGGCACTGTCGGAGCCGTTACAGGGTTATTAGCAACAATTAATCTCGCGTATCAATACTAGTAACCGCCAGGGCCACATGTCGGGCCAGGCTGACTTGTAACGGTTTGTCCTTGTGCTATAAAAGGACAAACCGACGATACACGGGAGGGAGAACTCTAGAACACTCTGAGGCTCACAAGTTAATACAACACACATACACACCCCCGTGGAGTAGGGTATTACGCTCAGGCGGCCCGAACCACGTAAACCACCGTGTCACTCGTGTCCAAATGGCATTTCACTTTCTTAGATCTCCGCGCGCCCAGACCGAACCACAAACTCCTTCAAACACTTCTCATAGTGTTAGGGGATCTGCCGACTCCAACAGTCGACAGTTGGCGCGCCAGGTAGGGGCGCCTGAGATCTTCAAGAATGGTGAATTCAGCAGCTGGATCATCCAACGGGCAACCTGCTGCTCAGACTGTCGGAGGCAATCCCTCCAACATGCAACCACCGGCAGGAGCCTCAGTTCCAGCGGGAGTCACACTCCCACCACCACCATCTTCTCCGGCAAGACATGCCGAACGACATGATGGTGCACCGGCGTCACATTCTGCGCCGGCAAGTCGTGACAACCCAGAACACGCGCTCCATGCAGCGCGTGCTCTCCTTCAGCGACCACCACCTCCGGATGCATCTCAAGGTGCCATGGAGCAATGGAGAGCTGATATTGAGCATTTGGTCGCAGCAGCGGCCGAACGCCTCAACAATCAGGGTCCACCTCCTTCAGGGCGGGCCCCGTCGCAGCGACGAACGTTGTCTGGAAGACTTGGTCCACATGTCTCCAACAACCGAAGAAGAGCTGCGTCACAGCAAGTGACGTCGTTGCCCTCTGGGGCACGACGTGCCCATACTGCATCTCGGCTTTCGACACACGACCTCCGAGCGGAGCTTGATCGCCGATACCGCCAACAGGATGGCCGTGTCCACATCGAGCGAGCTCGAGAAAGACGAGATGCTCAAGATCTTTCTACTCTGGAAGGAGTAGGAGGAGGCTGTTCCGCCCTAGCCATGCACCTGCGTATGGTTAGATGGCCACAGAAGTTCCGGCCACACTTGCCGGAAAAATTCGACGGGACTGTCAATCCCGTAGAATTTCTACAGATATACTCCACTGCGATCCTAGCAGCTGGAGGAAATGAGGCTGTAATGGCCAATTACTTTCCAGTGGCCTTGACTGGGACCGCTAGGTCCTGGTTTATGAGCCTTCCGCCCAACTCTATCGACAGTTGGGAGGAGCTATGCCGCCAGTTCACCGCCAATTTCGGGAGTTCATACACCCGTCCGGGCACCGAACTGGACCTTTTTGCGGTCGTGCAAAAAGGAGGAGAATCTTTGCGGTCATTCATCCAGAGATTCTCTCAGGTACGTAACACAATCCCTTCTATCTCAAGCGCTTCTGTCATTGTAGCATTCAGACAGGGTGTACGAGACAAGAAGATGTTGGAGAAACTGGCGATCAAAGAGATCACCAGTGTCACGGAGCTCTTCAGCCTGGCTGACAAATGTGCCAGAGCTGCGGAGGGCCGTGAAATGCACTCCAAACCAGCCTTGGAGGATCATAAAAAATCCTCCAAAGAAGAAGTCGCTACCTCCGGGAGTGGCAAGAAGAAAAAGAAGACCAACGGCAAGAAGAAGCCGTCGGCCGGCACATCCAACGTTGCAACCACTGCAACTCCTGGTGGCCGGGGGCCACGCCCCGAGAAGCGACCTCGACCGTCTTCCGAAGACGGTGGCAAATCCAAGATGTGGTGCCCCATTCACAAAACGGGCAGCCACAGACTGGAGGATTGCCGGGAGGTCCAAAACCTTGCCGAGCGCTACCACAAGCGCCGGGAAGGGTCTCCCTTCCGTCAGAGGGAGGGAAAACAAAAGGTCGATGAAGCTCCGGCTGAAGAGGAGTTAGGGTTTCAAGACCCCAAAAAGGTCTTGAAAGCCGTCTACACCTCCGTCGACGATGATTCCGACGTCTCCGACAACGAACGTCGGAAAACCATGAACACCATCTTTGGTGGATCATGGGACATCACTTCTCGTCGCGTCATTAAGACCATGCGACGGGATATGGCTGCTGTAGCTCCTACAGCTAGACCGGAGCCACATCGAAAGTGGATGGACACACCCATCACTTTCGATGCTTCGGATTGTCCTCAAAGCATGGTCGGAGCTGGCCAGCTGCCCTTGATGGTATCCCCCACCATCAACAACATCCAGCTCCATCATGTCCTGGTAGATGGAGGTTCGGGGCTTAATCTCATCAGCTTCGAAGCTTTCACTAAGCTTCAGCTTCGACCTTCAGACCTCCAGCCCTCTCGACCTTTCTCCGGAGTAGGTCCGGGGGCCATAACCCCACTCGGAGCTATCACTCTCCCTGTTACCTTCGGGACCCGGGAGAAGTATCGCACCGAAAAGTTGGTCTTCGACGTTGCTCAGATCAACTTACCATTCAACGCCATTTTGGGTAGACCTGCCTTGTACAAATTCATGGCAGCTGCTCATTATGGATACCTGGTGTTGAAGATGCCGACACCAGTAGGCGTTCTCCGGATCCGTGGAGATCGCACTGCCGGAGTAACTGCTCTGGAAGAACTCCATGCACTCACCACAGCGCAAGAGGAGGATTCCAGACAGAAGCAAGCCCCACAACCTCCGAGCATTCGTCAACGAGGCTCGACCTCTGCACCCCGTGTGCAGCCAAGCGGCGACACCGACATTCCCGTCAAAGTCGTCCAAATTGGTTCCGATGTCACTCAAACTACCCGCATATCGGGTGGCTTGAACGACAAATAGGAACTCGCGCTCATCACTTTCCTCCGGGCTAATGTTGACGTGTTTGCCTGGCAACCGTCACAAATGCCTGGGATCCCCAGGGAAGTGATTGAGCACAATCTGAAGATTTACCCCGACGCTCGGCCTGTACACCAGAAACCTCGGAAGCAATCTGTAGAGCGACAGAACTTCATCCGACAAGAAGTGAAGAAGTTGCTCGAAGCCGGATTCATCCGAGAAGTCTACCATCCAAAATGGCTGGCAAACCCAGTCGTTGTGCCTAAGGCCGGCGGGAAACTTCGGATGTGCATCGACTACACCACACTGAATAAGGCATGTCCAAAAGATCCATTCCCACTACCTAGAATAGACCAGATAGTGGATTCCACCTCTGGGTGTGAGTTGCTGTGTTTTCTAGACGCATATTCGGGATATCATCAAATCCGGATGTCTAGGGAAGATGAAGAACATACTTCATTCATCACAGTGGATGGATTGTATTGTTACACAGCCATGCCTTTTGGTCTCAAGAATGCAGCTTCAACTTTTGTACGAGCAATGTACAAAACTTTCGAAGAACTCATCAGAGACATAGTGGAGGTGTACGTTGATGACATTGTGGTCAAAGTCAAAAACAAGGAGTCCCTCTTGGATACCTTGCAGGCTGTCTTCGACAAGCTGCGGGCCACCCGCACGAAGCTAAACCCAGACAAGTGCGTCTTCGGGGTTAGTTCCGGAAAGCTTCTTGGTTTCCTGGTAAGTCACCGGGGTATAGAGGCTAATCCGGCGAAGATAAAAGCCATCGAAGACATGCGGCCACCAACCCGCATCAAAGACGTCCAAAAATTAACTGGATGTCTAGCAGCCCTCAGTCGATTCATTTCAAGACTGGCGGAAAGGGCACTTCCCTTCTTCAAGTTACTGAGGAAGTCCGGACCATTCCAATGGTCTGAAGAGGCAGAGAAGGCATTCCAGGAGCTGAAACAGTTCCTCACCACTCTACCAGTCTTGGTAGCTCCGAACCCTGGTGAGCCTTTATTGCTTTATATTTCAGCAGCTGACGAAGTCGTCAGTATGGTTCTGGTTGCGGAGAGACCGGAACTGCCCAATACTCAGGAATCCAGATCCCTTCGGGAGGATCCGGAGGTTCCCGAAAGCAGGTCTGGGTCCCAGCTCCCAGACTTGAATCCTCAAGAAGTCACTTCAGAGGACCCAGATCCTTCCGATAGGATCCAGGTCATTCCTGAAGAAGCTCCGAGTTCCTCCACCCAGAACCCGGAGGTCCTCGAATATAGTTTGGACCCCTCCGACAGGGTCCGGATCAATGGAGAGGAAGCTCCGGACCCCTCCGGGAGGGTCCGGACCGTTCAACGCCCAGTATACTTCATCAGTGAAGTGTTACATGATGCCAAGACTCGATACCTAGAGGTACATAAGATGCTCTACGCAGTTCTTATTGCCTCAAGGAAGCTTCGACACTATTTCCAAGCTCACAAAGTCTCGGTGGTAACCTCATATCCACTTCGAGCGATTCTGCATAATCCCAATTCAACTGGGAATATTGCAAAGTGGGCAGCGGAACTGGCTGAATTCGACCTCGAATTCATTCCAAGACAAGCAATCAAGAGTCAAGCGTTGGCAGATTTCGTGGCAGAATGGACTCCCTCTCCATCAAACTCTGGGGGCCCCAGCGAGCAGAAGAAGGAACCACAAGTTCCGGCCTTCACTAAGCCTCACTGGACCCTTTACTTCGACGGCTCCATGCAAAAGCAGGGAGCCGGTGCTGGAGTCCTTCTCCTCACACCAACCGGGGAGAAGGTAAGATACATGGTGCACCTTGATTTCAAGGCAACCAACAACATGGCGGAGTACGAAGCACTCATATATGGATTAAAGGTGGCACTATCCTTTGGTGTCAAGCAGTTGCTGGTCAAAGGAGATTCACAACTTGTTATCAAACAGGTGAAGGGTGAATGCTCCTGCAATAATCTCCAGCTGGCTGCTTATCTCCTTGAAGTCCAGAGGCTTCAGAAGGACTTCGAAGTCCTAGACCTTCACCATGTTCAGCGTGCTCACAACGCTGAAGCTGACGAACTCTCGACCAAGGCGTCAACCGGAGCTCCGGCTCCTGACGGAACCTTTGTCCGGAGGATGTCAAAACCCACAGTTCAGCCTGCCGAGCTGAACGAAGGGGGCGAGATCAGCATCCCGAAGCTGACGGTCCCGATGGCCCTGTTACCATGGCAGCCATCAAGGGTCGTAGGTGCTGCCGGAAGCTCCGAGCAACCCAGCACGCAAGACTCAAATGCTCAAGTCAGTTCCGATGCATGGATCTCGGAGATCCGGAACTACTTGAAAGACAACATCCTTCCTGACGATGATGTATCCGCTGACCGGGTAGTCAGATTGGCTAAAAGATACACGTTGGTAGAAGGGGATCTCTACCGGCGCGGTGCCAACGGCATCCTAATGCGGTGCATCACAAGGGAAGAAGGCTGCGAGCTCCTCGCAGAAATCCATGGAGGCGAGTGTGGGAACCACGCGTCTTCCCGCACGCTGGTCGGAAAAGCCTTTCGGCACGGCTTCTACTGGCCAACAGCGCTCCAGGATGCTACTGAGCTAGTGAAGAAATGCAAAGCATGCCAATTTCATGCAAAGCAAATTCATACACCTGCTCAGCCCTTACAAATGATACCTCCTACGTGGCCTTTCGCCGTGTGGGGGACGGACATCTTGGGACCCTTCCCAAGAGCCGTCGGAGGTTACAAGTTCCTGTATGTCGCCATCGACAAGTTCACCAAGTGGCCGGAAGCTACTCCTGTTGTGACGATCAACAAACAATCTGCAATCAATTTTCTACAATCTATCGTGAGCAGATTCGGAGTCCCAAATAAGATCATCACTGATAATGGGACTCAGTTCACAAGCTCCTCATTTCAAGGATATTGCGAAGACCTCGGCATACAAGTTTGCTACGCCTCCGTAGCTCATCCTGCCAGCAATGGGCAAGCCGAGAGAGCAAATGCAGAAATCCTTAAAGGACTAAAAACGCGCACTTATGAGCGTTTGAAAAAGCACGGAGCTAATTGGATCGAGGAGCTTCCGCCCACTCTATGGGCTAACAGGACTTCTCCAAGTCGGGCAACCGGAGAAACACCCTTCTTCCTGGTGTACGGAGCAGAAGCGATCCTTCCTCCGGAGATCACCCTGGGTTCCCTCCGAGTCCGGACCTTCGACGAAGCCGCGCAGGACCAGCTCCGGCGTGAAGACCTAGACCTCCTCGAGGAGGGAAGGTGCCAAGCAGCTGTTCGGAATGCCCGATACCGCCAAGCTCTACGGCGCTATCATCAGCGGCATGTACATAACCGACAGCTCGAGGAAGGCGATCTGGTGCTACGGAGAATACTATCCAGAGAAGGGCAAAACAAACTCTCCCCCGGCTGGGAAGGACCCTTCCGAGTGATCAAAGTATCCCGTCCCGGAAGCGTTCGCTTGGCTACCGAGGATGGGACACCTCTCCCAAATCCTTGGAACATCGAGCACCTCCGTAAGTTCTACACTTAATTCCACGGAGGTGAGTCTTAAGTAACTTGAAGTGTATGTTATAGAGTCATTGTACAGAGTCGGGTAATTCCTCCGGGAGAGCAGCCGGACCTTTCCTGAAAGGTTTGAAAAGCTCATGCAACACTTGATACAGTCTCCGGACTAGAAGTGTAGCTAATTACCCTGGGTTAAACGAGAAACCAAACACACTTAGCCTGGTTCCGTACCCTAAGAGTGTACTCGTTTCCCATGTACCCCGGACCTATAATGAAAGACATCTTCATGTGAAATAGACTCCACGTGCATTCATTTTTGCATAGGCTCGACATTTTTATTTTTCTCTTTCTTGTCTATAACAGAAACGTGCAATTCTTAAGAAGTTCTAGTTTAACCGATTTATGTACGATTTGAGTTGAATTGTCGGATTTTTTAGATTTAAATGTCGTCTGTGGCCAACTCGCCTGAAAGCCGCCAAGCCATTCTAGGGCCGGAGTGCGCTATCGACTTAGCCTGGTCAAGCACCCTAAGTACGCCACTCTACCTACACCCCGGCAGGCCAAAGTAAGGTGGGTCCATGGACAATTAGATCTAAAAGAAAAGACAATTCACCCAATCATACTAAAAATCGTGTTCAACTTGAAATTCTCTTGAGAACCGTAAGACGCAACGAAGTTATAGATAAGGAACGAATTTTACTGTTTTTCTTGGCCTAAGTGTGCAGGAAGAATAAACCCAACATTGATGGAGAAAAATCGGAGTTAACCAAGCTCCGACTCCCACCGGCGTTAACTTGAAGATGGTGAGAAGACTCTATCACTAGAGTCTGTTGCCAGCAAGCCAGGCGTGGCAAGGGTCATTGCCGGAGCTACTAAGCTCCGACACCTTGAAGTATTAACTATCGACACTCAACGTGTTGGTAGAGGCTATTGCCGGAGCTACTAAGCTCCGACAATGGGCAACGCCGGAGCTTCTAAGCTCCGACGACTTCAAGGGACCTTCACTATCGAAAACTTCGGACCTAAACTATACGAGTTCGAAGCAAATCTGTCTTCAACAAAAATCAACATCCTTTTGGTACATGTCCACAATCAAATTGTGCACATCTACCAGGGGGCCAAGTGAAGACAAAGATGTTGAAGACAAAAAAATGAAATTCACGAAAAATTGGGGATTTCATTTCATCAGAAGACCGGAGATTACATCTGGAGACAAAGGATTACAAAATTGAGGAAGAAGAGAAGATACAAATAAAGGCTAAGAAAGATAGTCCTAGACCCTATGGAAGAACTCAGCGACCTTCTGGGCGACCTCCGACACGCTGGCTCGGGTAGCTTCGCCTTCTCCTTCAACTGGGCCTTCAAGCACCGGGTCCAGAGGGAATCGGGGGTTCCGGCTAGTGTAGCACGTCAACACATATTCTGTGACGTTCCTAGCCAGGGATTGCCCCTCGACCTCCAACTGGTCCGCGATGACGTCGCCCACCTTGGAGAGCTTGCTGCCCGCAGCGCCCAACGCTTGCAGCGCAAGGTCCGGCTCCGGCTCCGGATCATCCGGAAGCACGGGGCTGAAACCCATCGGCGCTAGCGCGTCGTCGGCCTTGCTCAGGAACTCCCAAATTTGCAGGGAGTCCGTCTTCCTCAGGCCCTTCATCTCTTCCAAGGACCTCCGGGCCGCCGCCAGCTCCGAATTCTCGCGGGAGAGGCGCTCAACTTCTTTGGCGTTTTGCTGAATCTTCGCAGCAACCCGCTTTTCGAGTCTTCCGAGCTCCTCCTCCCGGAGGTGGATCTTGTTCCGGCGGTCGACCAGGTCTTTCTCCCTAGCCTCTATTTTCTTCTCCCGGGCGATGAGGGCACACTCATACTCGTAGAGTTCCTGCCCTCGCACCCAGGTCTTCTCCTCCTCTTCGAGGCAGCGCTCTTCCAATTTTTTAGCGCGCTCCTCGAGGCCCTTGTCCGCCAGAGCTGTCTTCTCGGCGAGCTCTTCTTCACGTCGCAAGACGTCATCCCGTAGCTCCAGGAGTTTTTGCTCCTCATCCTCGAGCCGCTTTTCCCTTCCCTCAAGCGCCTCTCGGCGCTTGATGAGTGCGGTACTGATGGCTTCGAGTTGATCGTACCGGGCGTTGGCCGCATCATTGGCAGCTTTAGCTTGGTCGTGGTACTCCCGGGATTGGGCGTCGAGGTTGTGAGTCATGCTCTCCCTCTCGTCCAGCATCTCACCCCAGAGCTCCAAGCGGACCTTCTCCCGCTTGATCCATTCCTTGTCCGCAGCAATCCTCGACTGCGCCAGCTTGGTCTCGAATTGGAGTCTATTACGCCACCTCCTCAGGGTTTGGCGCTCCTCTTCAAGAACCTTGCTGTTGTGGAAGAAGGCTAGTTGGACTTGGCGCAGACTGGAGCAAGCGTTGTCGATGGACATCGACAGCGAGATGGGCTCCGGACCTTCTGGGGTCTCCTCCGCTGGTTCCAGCGGGTCTTCATTTACAAAAATTGGGTCCCACTCTGCGAGAGCGGAACCCCGAGCTTCCAAGGCACTAGGGCCCTCCTCCGGGATGGCCTCAGTCGCCACTGAAGAAGGTCCCGCCACCAAATCTTCATTCGCCCCCTCAGGCTGGGGGCCGGCGACTTCGTTCAGGCACTCTGGCTCCGCCACGGGTACCATCGACGTCGTCGCCTCCAATGGCTCCGGCCGGGACGCTTCTTCTGAGGGGAGCTCAAGCTCCCCTGCCTCCACCACCACCGGCTCTGCAGCCGGCGCTCCAATAACTACCGGCCTTGCGACCGGAGCTTCAGAAGTAACCGGCTCAATTGCCGGAACCACTTCAACTTCTGGCTCGCACGCCGGGGCTTCAGCTGCCTCCGGCTCGACCGCCGAAGCTCCAGCATTTTCCGGCTCTGAAGCCGGGACCGCTACTTCCTCCGGCTCGACAGCCGGAGCATCTACTTCTGCAGCACCAGGGCCCGGAGCTTCAACCTCCGGAGCGGGTGCCGCTGGCGCATCTTCAATCCTGTGGTCCGGCGCTACCATGGGAACTTCTGGAGACGACTCGAGGTCCATGACCACGACAGCCGGCGCCGGAGCTGTCGCAGCCTCCGCCTGAGGCGGCACCGGGGCTGGAGCAGAAGCCCTCGCAGCCTCAGACACTGTGGCTGAGGGCGGAGCTTCACTCCCCTTCTTGGGAACGCTGCAGATGAAGAATGAAGAAATTGAGCAAACAGATGCTATAATTAAAAGTTAATTGAGGTAAGCAAGAAAAATTACCTTGGGAGGTTCACGCACCAGCTTGCGCGAAACCTCTTTCCCGGACGTTCCGGGCTGGCCACGGTCGGCGTAGGAGCTCCGGGAGGACTCCCAGGACTTGCCGTAGCCGCGGGCGTTTCCCGGGTCGGAGCTCTCCTTGACCGGGAGGAACTCCTAGACCTGGAGGCCCTCACCGCTTCTCGAACCGGAGTCGCCTGTCCGGAGCTGGCACCTCCGGAGGGACCCATCACGGGGACAGCCGTACTCCGGGAGGATCCCACCGCCGGAACAGTAGCGCTCCGAAAAGACCCCACCACGGGGACAGACGCTACAGCAGCGGAGGACCCTCCTTCCTGAGGACGGGGAACTGGCGGGGAAGTAGCAAGCCCGACGGACCTCCCGTCAGCATGACGCAACTTCCTCTTCCGGCTCTCTGGCTCCTCCGCCAGCTCCTTGCCCTTGCCGGTGACCTCAGCTCTTGGCTGAGAGACAGGGGCGGAGCCGCCTTCCGACAACCCGGGGATCGCCAACGAGGCGGTCGATCTTCTCTCAACGACGCCAAGGTCGTCAAGCGCGGGCATCTTCCGCCGGAGCTCCCTGCAGAACTCAACTTCCTCGTTCAGGGGGAGGAAAGCCGGTGGCGGAGTCAAGTACGCTCCGTCTACATCGATGCCGTGCTGGAATTTCTTGAGGTGAAACTCCAAGGACTTCCCCACCATGCTGGACTTCAACCCGGTTTCAACCCGGTCTTCGTCCATCACGCTGTTGAGGGCCCAGGCGAGCTTCTCCCTCCTCTTCAGCGGTGCCCACCTGTTGAACAGGAAGTTGCAGAACACCGCCTGGGGAGTCAATCCTCCCTCCACACATTGGCGGATCCTTGATAGGACGGGATCGAAGGCTGCCGCCAGCACCGGAACTTCGCTCCACACTGACGTGTCAATGCCAGGCAGACCTTCTGGCAGCTCCAACCGCTCGTGCTCCTCCACCCGGACAACTACCCAATCTTTCTTCCAGTCATCCCACTTCCCGGAAGGGAACGACCGGAGGTACTTGAACGGGCACTTCTTGCGCTTCACAAAGTAGTAGAAGCCAAGGTACTCGTCACTTCGGCCGGTGGTTTGGACGGTGAAGAAAGTGCGGAAGAGCTCGATGCAGGGAGGAATGCCCACCCACATCTCGCAGAAGTGGACAAAGATGGACACAAGGAGAAGGGAGTGAGGGCCAAGGTGGTATAGCTGTAGACCGTAGAAGTCCAGCAGCATCAAAAAGAAGGAAGAAAATGGTGGGATCAACCCCACCATGGCATACGATGAAAAGTATACCATTTCGCCGGAGTGCTCCTTTTTAAAGGGAAGCTCCCCTCCGGTGCGGATTGAACGGTTGAAGAAGTCCGACGACCACCCCATGAGGGTTCGGACCTTCTTCAGATCGCTCTCCGTCTTCAAACGACTCTCACGCAGACCCAACTCCATCGCAGCACAGCTAGGCGAGAGAAGAAAAGCAAAGCACGAGTTGGGAGTTTGAGCGCAAGAACAGATGGAAAGCGTAAAGAACTCCCGACGGTGCGCTTTCCTTCTTAAGTAAGCCCTCGCAACGCTTGGATGGAAACTGCAGGGGAGTTAAGCATACTACTCAAGAATTCGACCCAGCCGATGACAAGAGGGCCCGGGACCACCCTGACGATCAAGTCGAGGCTCTTACCCAGGCGAACAGTTGTCATCACGAGGCGGGAAACCCAAAGGCGGCGGACTGACAAGGCGCGCGGAACCGATACGGTTTCCGTATCGGGAACCGACGACCTTCAATTGCGAGAGATCCGCACGTCAAAGATCTTATCTGCCGCCTGAGGTGCGCCACGCGTCGGGACTCAACCATAAAGCCCCGCCAAAGGCACCTCCGAAGACTCTTGAAGACCCAGTTCAAGAGTCACAAGTATGGACCCACCTCCGGCGGAACGACTCCATCCCGTTGGCCTTCCCCGGAGGTAGGTCCAGGGGGCCACTGTCGGTACCCTAAAAACCATACACCCCCTGAGGTTACAAAGATCTCAAGGGAAGGACATCAACTCAAATTGAAGACCCTTGGGGGCCCACTCGCCAGACGTGACCGGACCCGCTTCTCCAACATGGTTAACCTCTAGGTTGCCACGTGTACTGTCAGCCCAGAGCTATTACCCGCAAGGGTGAAGCTCCGGGCCAAGTACTGAAACGGCACCTCCGGAGGTAGCCCCCGACCGAGAGAAGCTCCGGACATGACACGTGCCAGGTCACCCCGGAGCTTCCCGCTTCTCCCAAGCAAGCTCCGGAGCTGCCACGTGTCCATACGTCGGAGCTAAACCGCTTCAAATCCCCGGGAGACGTTGTAACGGCTCCGGATCTCCAAAGGACAGCTGCAGACTTCAAGACCCGATTAATTATCATTAATTCCACATTAATGACACTTAATCGGATGATATTAACACCTGTAACGGCACTGTCGGAGCCGTTACAGGGTTATTAGCAACAATTAATCTCGCGTATCAATACTAGTAACCGCCAGGGCCACATGTCGGGCCAGGCTGACTTGTAACGGTTTGTCCTTGTGCTATAAAAGGACAAACCGACGATACACGGGAGGGAGAACTCTAGAACACTCTGAGGCTCACAAGTTAATACAACACACATACACACCCCCGTGGAGTAGGGTATTACGCTCAGGCGGCCCGAACCACGTAAACCACCGTGTCACTCGTGTCCAAATGGCATTTCACTTTCTTAGATCTCCGCGCGCCCAGACCGAACCACAAACTCCTTCAAACACTTCTCATAGTGTTAGGGGATCTGCCGACTCCAACAGTCGACATATTCCTTTTCAGCACAAAAGTAATCAACGGATTGATTTCTAAATTCAGTTCCATTTTCACTTCTAATTGTTTTTAAGGATTCTGGGTGGTCAAGTGAAACTATAAGAACTAATGTTCTAAAGTGACTAAAAGCTTCATTCCTAGATGTCATAAAGTAAACCCAAGAGTATATAGAATAATCATCAACAATCACAAAAACATACCATTTACCTCCAAAATATTGAACACGTGAAGGACCTACGGTGTCAAGGTGCAAAGTTGTCCTGGTTCAGTTGTGAGGGACATTGTGAGAGAAGCATGTAAACCTGCAATCATCTTAGCATGTCTACAAGAAGAGAACACAATTTTTTTGTCCCCTTTAAGGTTAGGCAGCCTACGTATGGGAACAAGAGCACTAACACGCGTGAGATGATCAAAGCCTACGTGACCAAGTCTACGATGCCAAAAATATAGGTCTTTTAAATAATTAGCAACTAGAAACCTATGCTTAGAGGATGACATATCAAAATCAGATTTAAAAACTCCTCCAAACTGAGACATGTTAAAAATAAGCTCACAATTTGAATCTACAACCTTGCAGCAATTTTTAGTAAAAATATTTTCCATATTTTCATCTAGCAATTGTGAAACAGAAAGCAAGTTGTATTTCAAATTTTTAACAAGTGCCACATCTTTTGAAATGTAGTGATTATTTACTCTAACCAGACCCTTAAGCAACTATAGGAGTTGAAGAATTATCGGCAAAAGTAACATTTTCTACAAGTGACACAAAAGAGAGTGACAGGAGAACCATTCTTTGTTACTGGTCATGTGACGTGAGCAACCTAAATCCACAATACAAATGTTCTCCTTCCTCAACTGTGTAACCTACATAGAAGCACAATACGTCGATGACTCAATATTGGGGCTAGTCAAAAGGCATTTAGAAATCCAGTATTGAGTCACACGATGTCCAACACGAATAACAAGTGCAAGTTGAGATAAAACAACAGGTTTATGAGCCAAAGATTAAGGATTTTTGTACCCAACTACTGACCTACAAGGTGTTACATATGTAACATGAAAAACAGTATGTTTGGGAGCAAACTTTGAATGTTTTCGACTCATTAGAGCAGGTTGCATGTTTCTAACTTCCGATTCAGAATGTGCAGCAAATTTTGCATGAGAATTATGAGATCTAGCTTGCATTCTTTCTATTTTCTGTTGTTTAGCTAGTCTATAACAAAAATATATGACATGACCATCTCTACCACAATAGGTACAATGATATTTAACTTTGTGTTCATGTCTAGATGAGCAAGCAATATGTTTATTAGAAATTGAATAAGACAGCACCCCTGCAGATTTGAAAACCACTTCCTTATGTTTAGGAACTTTTTGAATCAAACCACTTCCTAAGGACTTTACAATTTTAGGTGGATGTGTCATAGCATGGGCATGAGAATCAAAACCTAAACAAGTTTAGTCATTGCAATACTTGGAAGAATTCAGCAGCAAGTTTAGATTTTTTATTCTGATTACAAAACCGCTCTAGTGTCCTATTCATGTCATCAAGTTTGTTAGGCAAGTCTAGGCAGTTTTTACATGAAGTTTTTACTTTTAGTTTGCAATTAGAACAATATTTAATTTCACGAGAACGTAATGCATTGTTCAATATAGAAATCTCATTGATAGCATCGTGTAGTTTCTTATCAAGATCATTGCAAGTAGAACAATGCAAATCAATTGTAGAACAACAAGCATCTTTCAGGTTTTTATCATTAAGTGCAACAAGATTTTTGTTCTTTTCAATTTCTAGTTCAAGTTTATCAAGTGTGGAGGTGTGCGCACTTCTAAAAGAGGACAATTGTTCATATATAAGGCCACATGAGGAACAAGAATCAAAATTAGGAATCAAAGATTTTAAACGATTAATTTTAGATTCTAGTGATTCAATTTTAACGGCATTGTCCCTAAGTTTTTATCCTTTTTCTTAACTAAAACAGTGGCACGAGAAATAACATCACACATTTCTTCACAAGTGGGACAAACCTCTTCATCGTTGATGTTGTGTTCTGCCTCCCCCATACTTGATCTTGAGTTGCCCGCCATAAAGCATATTTGCCAAATTCTCTTCGTTTTTGTCACTTTGGATGTCCACATTGCTTGAGCCAAGTTCTTGAAGTGCGGAGACAAAGCTGTTTACAAATTGGAGACCTGTAAAACCCTTCTTGTTATTGTTGTTTGTAGAGGAGGACTTGAATTTAGTTTGCTTCTCATCACAGGAAGTAGGATCTGAAAGATTAGGGTAATTTGTACAAAATGTCTTGTCTTACCACATTTGAAGCATCATTGATAACTGTCACTTCGTCTCCTTCTAGTTCTAACATATTGCAATGCTTTTGAGAACCGAGCAGAGAGAAGTGCTAGTTCCTTCTCTGGAAACTCATCAATCTGTTCAAGGGTTAGAGAGGACAGCAAAGCAAGTGTACCACATGAGGAAGATTGACTAAAGCTAGACATGTCACACTGTGAAACAAATGCAAGAGACTTATTAGGGTTCTTTCATGATATTATGTCAATTTCTTGAGTTTATAAATTGGAATATAGCACATCTAATGTAAGTGTACTCATGACAGTGGATTCACAAATAGATGTAACTTTCATCTCCCAAATTGACATGTCTAATGCACTTAATAATTGCTTATAATTTTCAGCATCTGAAAATTCAATATTGACGCTACACAAATTGCTGGAAATTTTGTTAAAGCGAGCAAAGAGGTCATTGATGGACTCACCGGGTTGCATCTCAAAGAACATGTATTCTTTCTTGAACATATCTTGTCTTACGTCCTTGAGCATGTTGGATCCTTCATGATAATCACATAGAGCTTTCCAAACATCATATGGAGATCGAAGGTGTGCAACTCGATCAAAGTCGCTTTGAGTCAATCCTTGTATGATCAAGTTATGTGCCTTGTTGTTGTTGTTGACATCTCTCATGTTCATAGCGATGAATTGATCATTTAGTGGCACATCGTAAGGCTTGTACATCTTTTCCCATATTTTGAAGTCTTGCGCTTGGATGAAAGCCTTCATACGTGCCTTCCAAACCTGAAAATCAATGCCACTAAACACACAAGGTTTTGCGGAGTATTCCTCCATGATGATTAGTCAAAACACGTGAAAATCACAAAGAGTAGAGCATCGTGGCTCTAATACCAATTGTAGGATCGAAGTGCACATGAAAAGCTACCAGAGGAGGGTGAATAGTAGATTAAAACTTTTTCAACAGAGACAATGAAAACCCCTCAGTAGAAAATCAATCTGTTAAGAAACCGTGTGTGCAACTGATCTAATGTGTTCAACTGTGATAAAAGTGGTAGATATTATAGAGAATCAAGTCACAAAAAATACAACAAGAATCATAAAAACCATCGAGAAAAACTCAAGTTATGATCGAAAGATCGAACAAAGATCAATCTGTTCTACCCGAGTAAAAACCAGATCTGCAACACTACAATGAAACTCGGGTAAATTAGAAACCACAAATCCAATGGACGTGAAATTTTCATAGATGAAAGATTACCAAGTTTTGAATACAACCCAAAAAGAGTCACATAAATTTCATATGTAAAACTTGAGTTATGATTAAAACACCGATGCAACGTAGTGCTGTGCAAAAACTCGATGAGAAAAACTTATCTGAAACAAGTCGGACAAACAAGGTACAAAAGCTCCTCTATACTTCGAATTTTACTGATAAAAAAAACAAGAGGAACATCCCAAAGTTGTCTTACCATGAGCTATGGCCTCCCTTGCTTATATAACCAGACCTAAGTCCAACCCAATCAAAACTAGGACTTTAATCCTACTCAGTTTCAACTGAAACTTTCCATACTGCTCAAGACTCTTCCATACACAGATAGAAGCAATCTTAAGACTTCCAAAAACCTTAGGAACATATTCCACATTACTAAAACAGATCAACTTCTTGACCCACATGGAATCTAACCAAAACGAACTTGAAACTTTCCATAAACAAGCTATAACCACCTCAGCTGCACCCTGAAGCATAATCCAGCCGGTTGGACCTTTCTGACAAATTCTTTACGTCCACTTCTCTTCATCACGCCTTGGAACCATGTTTCCACATACATGCTCTCTTTGCACACGTGCAAACACCTTCCAACAACATCCACGACACCTTGATATGCATTGTTCTTGACCCAAACATGATGCATGTCCTCCCGATCAACTCAACCACAATTCCACACGAACTTGGTTGTTCAACCTCATCTTCTCCCTAAGACTAGTTCAATGGATCCCGTCACCAACCATGTCTTGAACTCAAGAAACACCTGCACATGAACAAACAACCAATTCTTCTGAGCACAAATCCTCGACTCGACTCTCGTTAGTTTAAAAACCACAACACCTTACGTGAGCACCTCACATAAGCATGTTGTAAACATAGCAAGATAATACCAGCCTTAACCACCAAAACACACCAAAAACTTAGCAAATTAATACTAAGGAAACCTTACCATAAGCGAAAAAAACAAAGTTAAAATATTGCAAGTTAGAAGCAGAACCACTACGATCTTCCACCGGACCTTGCCAAAGCTAACCGTTCCTTGCATTGGACCTTGCCAAAGCTAACCGGACCTTGCGCTGGACCTTGCCAAAGCTAACTGGACCTTGCGCTGGACCTTGCCAAAGCTAACCGGACCTTGCGCCAAACCTAGCCAAAGTTTGTCAGACCTCACGTCGGACCTAGCCAGAGCTACCCAAAGCATGCCAGACCTATTGTCGGACCTTGCTGGAGCTACCCAAAACATGCCGGACCTATTGTCGGACCTTGCCGGAACTCAGACCTAGAGTCAGACCTCGATGAAAAGTGTGTTTTGACAATATTCAAAACTTTTATCAAAATAGGCAGTGCATTTAGCAAACATAGGTCTCACAGGTATCCTTAGGGGTAATCTTGTGCCTGATATGTTGGACTGCTAAGCCCTAGTACACGTAGTTACCATAACCATTTATACGCTAGTTGGCTATGTATATGAGTAAGTAGAGCACAGTAGGAGTAGCCTCTTCTCGTAGTCTAAGCCTCACTAGGACAACCTTATCCTTAGAGTAGATTGCTTAGGTGTGTGTCACACTACCCCTATTACCATCTTAGCCTTATTCTGATAAAGACTTAGTACCCTATACCTGAATCATAAAAATAGTGTTTAATTTACTTCACTACCTTCCTTTGGAATAAATACAATACCCTTGGAAATACTCTTTGGTGAAATTCTACAAAGCTATATATGTGCGCTTGCGGATCTCATCTCCTACCAGAGATGATCTTGGGTGTTAGGAAATACAAATAAGCATTTCTGGTGCCATGGTCGAGGAAGGCACATAAGTGAAGGATAGGTATCACTTATGATTAATTTATAGGTACTAGTAGTTATTAGACAGGATTACTCTTGCTTTGTTTTCCCTGTTGTGTGAAAACAGGGTAGTGTTTAGGTAGCCAATTTTTTAGGAAAGCCAAGAGAGGACGCGAGAGCTTAACTCCATTAGTACTTTAAGGCATTCCTGAACAAATTCTTCCCGATGGGCAACATAGTTGCCCACAATGAGAGGATTCTCCAGCTTCCAGTATGATCCAAAGGTATCTATCCCCAAAGTTTGGAGGATGCTCCAAAATTATATCTTTTTTCCTTAACCATGGGGATGGATATTTGGTTCATCGTCCAACACTCCTACAACGGGTTGACATCATCCGCCCGTGGTCAAGTTCCTGCTGAAGTTGGAGGTGACCTCTCCTCATCATCATGAGAAGGATAAAGATTTAATTGAGGTGAAGGTCACCATTCAAAGGAGTGGATCTATGAATGCTTCAGTTCCGTCGGTATGGCATGGACACTATAGACAAGGTGCACATGCTAGCCATAGAACTGGACCTCCTATTGAAAGATCAAGAAGGTCAAGCCAATAGAGAAGTGTTTGGATGATTCAAGCCATGGATATTCACATGTTTTCTGAAAATCCATGTCAACATGGGACCCTTGGGAATTTATTTCCCTAAGACCCATGAGGATCCTTCATCTCCAAACAACTCCAAAGGCCATAACTAACAAAGAGGTTAAAGGTGGAATCAATACAATCAAGGAAGCTATGTGAATTTGAATTCCAACAAATTTAACTTCAACTAGCCTACCTTGAAGTATCTTGTCCATGGCCAAGGAGAAATCAATGACAACACGAAGCATTTGCCAAGGACAAGCCACTTCGAAAAGCCTTGAAGATCCAAGGGTTCCACAATCACTTGTTGGACCCTGCACTTCGACCAAACCCATGCAACTTTGGGCAAAACGAGATTGACTCCCACTCCGTCACTCTTGGGGTGAAGCGTTTCTTGTTTCATTGTGGAGTCCCCATGTCATTATGCCCACGGAAGCCTCTTAATCTTAGATCAAGCATGGTTTGAATCGAACGAATATCTTGAAGGTCGAAGCGAACCCCCCATAAGTGGACATCCTTATTTGCCTTTATGAGGAATGAGGAGACTCCATCATGTCATCCACAATGTCATTCTAAGAAGACAGAGAAGTCAGGGTCATTCAAATGTCCCAAGTCCATCAAGCCGCCAAAAAGGCCGGAGGAAGGACAAGCCTCACCAAGTTCATGAAAGAATATCTTCAAGAAGGAAAAGTAGTTGCAACATCAATAAGTCTCCATCCAGGCGACGACGAGGCTGAGGCCACCACATGCCTCACTTGTCCAAATGGCAGACAAAAGAGGTTTGGCTTGTCAACAAGATAGTCATCCACACCTTTATCTCCTAGTATGGATGACACATCATCACGCTCAACCAGGTGAAGGTAAGTCCCGCTCATTGGACTTCAAAAATTCAATGAGTCCTTGCCAATAGGTTAACTGGTAGTTATCTCATATTTTATTTCCCAATTGATAAAATTTCCCATGAACATTTGCATTTGCATTTAGCATGTTTAAATTTTCACACTTGCATGTTGGAAAGTAAAATCTCCAACCAACATAGACCTAAAATTTTGAATTAGGAAATAAATTTATTGGGATACAAACTTAGGGCATAACCACTTGAATTCATCTTTCTAATTCAAATCAAAAAGATTTCTGTTAATCCTCAGTGCATTTGATGTTGTTTGAAGTTGGGCAACACAATTGGACAAAGAGTGTTTTTGAGTTGTCTTGTTTGATCTTGATTTTAGTGCAGCCAGGAAAAAAATTCTAAAGAGGTTGGAAGGCCTCAACAATCCCAACACACCATCGGTAGAATTCAAGCGCATATCCCTCCACCGATAACATTTTGAGTTCATGGAATGCTCGAGATGGTGGCCCGATGGAGGAGAAAGGTGAAGCTCATTCAACTCCAGACTCAACTTCGCAAAATGCATCAAACAAGACGGCTATACCAAAATCCATGGTCGTGAGTTTCTCACACAACAACCTTCAACCCGAGGTGCTCTTCAATTGAGGTATGAGTTTAAACTTTTCCGTCATTTGAATTGCATTAGGATTTGAATAATTTTTTCTTACATTGGCAAGGAAGGTTTACACCTCCTCATCATTCTATTCTTTTGCATCATCACGAGAGTAAGTATTGGCATTGCTCTTTTTGATTCTTCAACAAGGAATGTCACCTTATCTGGGAATAAATTTAGACAAGTACAAAAAATTTCATAACCATTGTTGAAATTGACTTAGACATTTTCTGCCTAGTTTTAGTAAATAATGATTATTGAATGACTTAATGGTTGAATTGGTATGTAGCAACCTAGGAATTGTGATGTCCCTAATTTAATTTAAAACTCATTCATGCATGGATCACTAAATTTAAAATTCCTAGGCAAGAAAATAATAATGTGCAGGGTGATAAAATTGAGAATCTTGTTTGCCATAATTCACATAATAAATATTTGCTGTTGAAAAAAGTAAAGATGGTTAGAAAATTTAAAAGATGAAGGAACCAATAGAGTGTACATCTATCTCTTGCATTGCTATGAGTAGGGGCTTTAAAAAATGTTCAAATTGATAAATCTATAAAGCCCCACTCCTATATCAATGAACAACAAAATGTTTATGGATGCACTCAAATGTGAACCCGATATATCTTAGTTGTTTTTCTTCCCGGATACACAAATGAAATTTGGTCATCCGACCCAAAGTATTAGTTGTACACGTGCCGAGAGCTAACCATCCCTATCTATCAAAGAGGAGAACTGTAACACCCCAACCACTACGGGTCTGGCAGTCGTTACTTCTGGTAGCTCTATAGGATCACAGACTAGCCTCACAGACCAACACTAGTCTTTTTTGCGCATTTTGTCCTCACTCGTGCACACCCGAGAAGACTTCCCGGTCGGTCACTGAAAGTGCATCTAAGCATCTCTTGTGGGTTTTGGTTGATTTATGACAATCAAATGAGATCCTAACAAAATTGTTGAGATGAGTGCAGGTTTCAATAAAATATGAAGAAAGCGCAAAAAGAAAGGAGAGTGAACAATCAAATTGAAAAGAGCTCAAGAAGATGAATAGAATACTTTTTGTGTATGTATTGTGTTGGAGAAAAACACCCCAAGAGCTCAAGCAAAAGAAATCACTCTCACTGCACAAGTTTACACAGGTCCGGACTAGTCCGATGTTCACCGGACTAGTCTGATAATCTCTCTGTCAAGGATCGGACAAGTCCTCCCAGTGCGGACTTGTCCGCATCGGACTAGTCCAATAGAGTCTGAACTAGTCCGATAATCCTTCTGATCAATAGCGGACAAGTCCGATATTCCACAAACTAGTCCAAAACCATCACTAACCTACTTTGGACAAGTCCTTAGTCCCTCAAAATTTCGTGACACCGGACTAGTCCGATATTGTCCGGACTAGTCCGATAACCTCTCTGACTAAACTCGGACAAGTTCCCCAAGTGCGGACTTGTCCTCAATTCACTAAGGGATTCACCACGAACAGACTAGTGCGATATGTGCCGAACTAGTCCGAACATCTCAAGAGACAAAAACGGACTAGTCCGACACTTATCGGACAAGTTTGATAATTCAAGACACTTAGGATTTCCCACACGCTGCACACCGGACTAGTCCGGAGTCCACCACAGACTAATACAGACATCGCAAATCCTAAGGGTATCCTTTGGAATCCCTAGTATAAATAGAGGTGTACGGCCCCTAATCAAACACTCTCGACCCCCTGCGTCGTCACACCTTCCAAGAGCATAGAAAACATGTCTCTCCGCACAATCCAACGCAAGAAAGATCAAATCCTTGAGGATTAACCATAGATCAAAGGAGAGACACGTTCTTCACGTCTTGAGATATTGGGTTTGATTCTCCCACACACTCCTGCCGTTTGATTGCATACTTTTTCAGTGTATTTAGTGGAGTTTTCAATTGTAAATCTTGGGGAGCCCTCAACTTGTGAGAAGGCCCCTTGAGCACAGTTATTTTACACCCTTTGTGATTAGTGGAAGAGAATTGGCCTCTGTGGCGATTCGACGAGGGTAGGGTTGGTGAAGACCCTGTCCTCCGTGGGCTCCTCAATGTGGATGTAGATTTCCTCTGTCGAATCGAACCATAGGATAAAAATCATTGTGTCTTTTGTTTTGTTCTTACTATTCATTGCAATTTAGGGTTTTCTCGATCTTGTTAAACTTACGTTAAAACTTCAAAACTAAAGTTAACTTGTTCCACATCTAGTTTTATTGAAGGAATACACTCTATTTGTAACTCAATTTCTGTTGCATAGAGTACTTTGATCGAAATCATTGATCAAACTTGATCAATCGAGTCCGCATACAGCGGACTAGTCTGCACCCTACCAGACTAGTCCGATCTCTCTGTGTTTGATCAGGTTGCTATGCGTTTCAGGTTGCGACAAAAAGTTCAAAAAGCCTATTCACCCCTCTCTAGGCTGCATTCAATTGGTATTAGAGCAGGACTCTTCAAAAAGAGACTAATCGCTCGAAGAGAAAATGTCGCACATGAAGGATGTGCACAAGAACTTCAACCAAGAGAAAGTTGAAGATGAAAAGACTTAAAAGTTGGAGAAGCTCCTCGACGCCATCCAACACTTCGAAGATGATGATGAGGAGACGCTTGAACTCGAGGCGCTAAGAAGAAGAAGAAGAAGAAGAAGAAGAAGAAGAAGAAGAAGGGGAGTAGTCACACCGACTACTCCCGATATCCTTTTAATTATGGTCGTTTGGATTCCAATAATAACCATTATTTATCAGTTCCTTTAGGAAAAGCCCCATTCTTTGACGGCAACGATTATTCAATGTGGAGGCAAAATATGAAGATGCATTTAATATTACTTAACCCAAGCTTGTGGCATATAGTGTGTACAAGGACAGATATCACGGATGGCGATGAAGAACTCACACCATAACAAGAACCAGCTATTCATCGGAATGCTCAAGCTGCAGTTGTCATAACTTAATCGTTGAGTCGAGACGAGTTCACCAAAGTGGATGGACTTGAAATTGCAAAAGAGATATGGGACACATTACAAACTGCACATGAAGGAGATTGTCATGTGTGAGAGGCCAAGATTGAAATGATCGAAGGCGAATTGGGAAGATTCGCTATAGAAGATGATGAGTCACCGCAAGACATGTACAATTGGTTGGAAGCAAAAAGTGGAAGGATCACGAGGTGATGAAGCTAATTCTCAGAGCTTTTCATGCCTTGCAACGTGACTCTATGTTCGATGATTAGAGAAAGCCCCGGGTACAAGAAAATGACTCTGGATGATTTTCTTAGAAAGATTATCAATTTTGAGATGATGGAAAAAAATTAAAACATGTCAAAGAGATTGCTGACCTCACCTCGGCAAAGAAGAAAGGATTCGCGTTGAAGTCCACTTGCAAGCCCATGTCAAAAGAAGTTCGAGAAGCTCAGAAGAAGATGACAGCAACAACGAAAGTAGCGATATAGATGAAGAGCATATGATCCTTTTTATGAAGAAATTCAAAAAGATGATGAAAAGAAGACAACGTGGTAAATCAAATGAAGGAAGACACAAAGATAAATCAAGACATAAGTTGAGGCGCGCTTTCTATAATTGTGGTGAATACGACCACTTTATAGTAGAGTGTCCTTATGAAGAAAACAAGAAGAAGACCAAGGATACAAAGCCTCAACCAAAGAAGAGGTCGAAGAAGAAAAAGCAAAGTGGACAGGCGCACCTAGGAAAGGAGTGGGACTCCAATGATGTGTCCTCATCCGAAGAGGACGAGGAGATGGCTAGCATAGCCATCAAGAAGACAACCAAGAAATCCACCCTCTTCCCAACTATTGGTGCAATGAAGGACAACAACACATGTCAGATGGCGGAGGAAGGTAAAAGAAAGGTAACAACTAAATCTTCCTCCTCGCATTCTTACTCTAGCGATAGTGATGCTTATAGTGATAATGAAGATATGCTTGTTGGCTTAGATAAGAAAACTGCTGCAAAAATGAAATTCTTGATGGATAAACTTATTGATAAGGAGGAGCTTGTTGTTCGCCAAGAAGATATGATAATCCTTCAAAAGGAGGAGTATCGTAAGATCAAAAAGCTCCTTGAACTTGAAAAGGAGCAAAGCAAGTCACTAGACCTTGAGTTAGCTTCAAGCAAGGAAGCTTGCTTGATGTTAAGCGACTCAAATGTAATCATCAAGAATGAACTTGCTAACTTAACCGAAGTTAACAAGATCCTTGAAGTACAAGTTGAGTCACTCAAGCAAAGTGACCCTTCATCCTCTTCAAGATCACCCTATCAACTTCTAAAAACTGAAACTACTGTTGCTTGTTCATGTGCTAAAATTGACACTAACTTGAAGGATAACTCGTACTTGACAAAGGACAAGCATCCTTCCCATAGTGGCATATTTGACAAGGAGAAGGTCAAGTATGCACGCAGTGCATACTTGGCAACAAGACCTCCTAATGTCAAATATGGCATTGGGTATTCTTATGGTGAAAAGCAAAATGCTAGAAGCCACAAGAATAACAAAGAACACATTTCTTTTTTCAAGGGAAACTCCTCTCAAACTAGAAAGCCTAATAATGTTGATAAGCCCAAATGTGTTAACACCTATGAACAACAACTATTGTTCAGAACTTTTGACACATCATATGTTCTCGTGAAAAGTAATTTTGGTAGAGTTTATGCTAAATATGTTGGGCCACGCCATGGGAACACCAAGTCTCATTTGTGGGTGCCCAAAACACTTGTAACTGACCTCAAAGGACCCAAGCAAGCTTGGGTACCTAAAACCAAGGCGTAATTTGTTTTTCCAGGCCTATTCCTCCGGTGGATCTAAATAGGTGCTAGATAGTGGATGCACCAACTACATGACCAGAGAAAGAAGGATGTTCGTTGAATATGAAGAAATGAAGATCCTAGAGAAGGCATTTCTTTTGGAGACAACAGTCAAGGATGGGTGCTCGGTACCGGTAAAATTGCAATATCATCTCAACACATCTTTCTCATGTTTTACATGTCAATTCCTTAGATTATAACCTATTGTCCATATCCCAATTATGTGACAAGGGTTATAATTGCTTATTCACTAATCAAGGTGTGACCGTATCTAGAAGGAGTGATGACTCGGTTGCATTCAAGGGTGTGTTAAAGGGAAAGCTTTATCTTGTTGACTTCAACAAAGATAAAGCTGAACTTGGCACAAGCTTGATTGCAAAGACCAACATGGGTTGGCTGTGGCATAGACAGCTACCACATGGTTGTATGAAGAATATTCAAAAACTCCTTAATGGCGATCACATCCGAGGTTTAAAGGATGTTGTTTCTGATAAAGACAGGCCTTGTAGCGCGTGCCAATCCGGGAAGCAAGTAGGAGCACCCCATCTCACGAAGAACATCATGACCACGACAAGACCACTCGAGGTACTTCACGTGGATCTATTTGGTCCAATTGCTTACAAAAGCATCAGCGGTAACAAATATGGTTCGGTAATTGTTGATGATTTTTCGCGCTTCACATGGGTTTTGTTTTCGTATGATAAGACAAAAACTCAAGGAACCCTCAAGAAGTTTCTCAAGCGTGTCCAAAATGAATTTTCATTGAAGATCAAGAACATACGAAGTGACAATGGCACAAAGTTCAAGAACACCCAAGTTGAGGAGTACCTAGACGAAGAATGCATAAAACATTAATTTTCAGCACCGTACTCCCCTCAACAAAACGGAGTAGCCGAAAGGAAGAATTTAACCCTCATAGAGATGGCGAGGACAATGCTTGATGAGTACAAAACTTCGGATCGATTTTGGGCTGAGGCATTCAACACCGCTTGTCACGCCATAAATCGACTCTATTTTCATCACCTACTCAAGAAAATGTCATATGAACTATTCACCGGTAACAAGCATAATATTTCCTATTTTCGAGTTTTCAGTTCTAAATGTTATATCTTGAACAAGAAGCCTAGGACATCAAAGTTCGCTTCAAAGTCCGATGAAGGTTTCTTGCTGGGCTACTATTTGAACTCTTATGCCTATCGTGCCTTCAACAAGGTCTCCGGACTTGTTGAAGTAGCACGTGACGTAGTGTTCGATGAAACTAACGGCTCTCAAGAAGAGCAGGTTGATCAATGTGTTCTAGATAGAGAAAAGCTCCATGTCAAGCATTGAGAAGAATGGCATTGGGCGATGTTCGACCACAAGTGCCACCTCCAAGTGCAAATGAAGAAGATGAACCACAAATGGAGGTAATTGATCAAGGGGGAGCTTCTACACAAGATCAACCTCATGAAGATCAAGGTGACCAACAAATCAATGAGGGAAACAATCTAGGGGGAGAAGAAGATGACCATGAAGATTCAAGACCACAAGTGCCACATCCAAGAGTACACCAATGCATCCAAAGAGATCACCCCGTCGACAACAAAATCGGTGACATCCAAAAAGGAGTAACAACTAGATCTCGAATAGCTAATTTTTGTGAACATTACTCATTTGTATCCTCTTTGGAACCTCACAGGGTTGAAGATGCATTGAAAGATTCGGATTTGGTGATGCAATACAGGAAGAATTGAACAACTTCAAACGGAACGAGGTGTGGGAACTTGTCAAAAGGCCCAAGTTCAACGTCATCGGTACTAGGTGGGTCTTCTACAACAAGCAAGACGAACACGGGGTGGTTACAAGAAACAAGGCACGACTGGTGGCCAAAGGGTATTCTCAAGTCAAAGGTTTGGATTTCGACAAAACTTTTGCTCCTATAGCTAGGCTTGAATCGATTAGAATATTACTTGCATATGCTACTCACCATGATTTCAAGCTCTATCAAATAGATGTGAAAAATGCCTTCCTCAACGGACCAATCAAGGAGGAGGTGTACGTGGAGCAACCCCCGGGATTCGAAGATCAAGAGTTCCCCGACCACGTGTTCAAATTGCGTAAGGCTCTCTATGGCCCCAAACAAGCTCCTAAAGCTTGGTATGAGTGGCTTAGAGATTTTTTAATTGAAAATGGATTTCAGATTGGCAAAGCTAATTACAAAGTGTTTACCAAGCACTTTGACAATGATCTATTTATCTGTCAAATTTATGTTGATGATATTATATTTGGTTCAACTAACAAATCTTTTTGTGAAGAATTTAGTAAGATTATGAAAGATAGATACGAGATGTCCATGATGGGAGAAATGAGGTACTTCTTGGGATTCCAAGTGAGAGAACAAAAGGGCGGGATGTTCATAAGCCAAACCAAGTACGCTCAAGACATACTCAAGAAGTTTGTAATGGACAAGGCGAAGCCTATTAAGACTGCCATGGAAACAAATGGACACTTGGATCTTAATGAAGACGGACCAAACGTGGATCAAAAGGTATATCACTCCATGATTGGATCCCTACTTTACTTATGTGCATCTAGGCTTGACACTATGTTGAGTGTATGTTTGTGTGCAAGATTTCAAGCCAATCCTAAGGAGTGTCATTTGACAGCCGTAAAAAGAATCTTGCGATATTTAGTACATACACCCAACCTAGGTCTTTTGTATCCTAAAGGTTCCAAATTCAATCTCATTGGATACTCTGATGCAGATTATGCTGGATGCAAAGTAGATAGAAAGGGTACCTTCGGTACATGCCTATTCCTAGGTAGATCCCTAGTTTCTTAGTGCTCCAAGAAAAAAAACTGCATTGCCTTATCCACAGCCGAAGCGGAGTCTGTTGTAGTCGGGAGTTGTTGTGCACAACTCCTTTGGATGCGACAAACCGTATGGGATTACGGTTACAATATGAGTCGTATTCCACTCCTTCGTGATAATGAGAGTGCTATTAAATTGCCCATAACCCCGTTGAGCACTCTAGGACCAAACACATAGACATCTGACATCACTTTTCGAGAGCCAATCAATGAAAGTAGATATCCATTTCCCATGTCAACACCAAAAAACAACTAGCTAACATATTTATCAAGCCACTTGATGAAAAACGTTTTTGCGAGCTCCAAAATGAACTAAATATCCTTGATGCTCGGAACGTGGCTTGAAAAATTGCATACCTGTATGCCTTATTCAAAATCCATTAATTGTGCTATGAAAATCATCTCTCTCTATTTTCTCCGAAAAACTATTTCAATTACTTGATCTTGACGAATTATGGTCATAGCTTGATTGTTGGATGTTTACTGATGATATTCATCAAGATTATTTGTGTGTTTTGCCCCCTATTTTCTTGGTAATCACCTTCGAATATATACGAATGGGCTAAATGTTGCTGTTCTGGTGACCACGGACTAGTTTGTAGTTGCCTGGACTAGTCCGCACACTGCAGACTAGTCTAGAGAGGTCCGGTAGTCTGGACTAGTTCGGTTGACCACGAACTAGTCTGATTTTTCAACTACATAACCCTAGGGCCGCCAAAACCCTAATCTCCTTCATCCTCACAACTTCCCTCATACTCTCATTCTTCACTCGAGCGCCCCCGAGGGCAAAGGCAAAGGGATCGCTTCTAGCCCGATTGGCCCTCTCCAGATGAGTGCTCTGAGATAGGGGAACATGGAGCCCTCTGAAGAAAGATTAAATGGCAAAGGAAGCAGTGTGGCTTCTAAGCTCAAGAGCATTGATTGTTACAGTAGTTCCAAGAAGGCAGCTGATGCAAGATTCTAGAGCATCTTCCACGCGAATTACTATAGTTCCGTGTATCTCACGATAAGGACTCCGGTGGTCTGCAACTAGTGGATTGACTGGAGCGACTTTGAGAGGAAGAGCTGCCCAGCCTTTGATGATGTGATTGCAGCTGTGGTGAGGCATGGTCTGAAGGATCTGTTGGCTTTCAGATACAATTGGAATGATGAAGATATTGCTCAATTCTATGCTACCTGTTACTTTGCCAGTGATGAAGAGGAAAGGGTGACTTGGATGACTCACGAATCCAAGTACACCGTGACTTATGATGAGTTTGCGATACTGCTTCATCTAGAAGACACTAGCAACAATGACCTCATCATCCACAACATTGGCTTCCTGGAGAAAGACAAGATGGAGGTCCTTTATGACACTCGCTTGAAATACAACCCTCCATCAGCCAAGAACATGAAGCCTTTCTTTATGGTTCTCAACAGGGTGCTGAGGAAGACAATAGCTCCAAAAGATGGAGATGTAGGAAGTGTACAAGGCTACCTATGGACACTGATGAAGGTGATAAGCAAGAACAGGAAGTTCGATGTCTTCAACTACATTTGGAATGATATGGTGAATATCTCCTGCACACCGAACCATTCCTGTGGCTATGCGCCTTATATCATGTTTATGATAGAAAAGGTCACGGGAATTGAGTTTGTGAAGGATGTAGAGCACACTCCTCTAAGGCCCCAGAAGCCTTCCCATGCCACTCTCCCAACTGCTCCATCCCTTGTATCTAGTGAGGAGGCTCTTGGGGGGGGGGGGGGGGGGGCAAGCTGAAGCAAGGCCCCCACCAAGTTCAAGATATACTGCTTCCAAGAAGGGGTCTCCAAGTGGCATCTTGAAGTACTTAGCCGCCATCTTTCGCTCCTTCAAGAAGGCTGAGGTGAAAGTCCACAAGTTGAACAAGGCAAGGAAAGAGGATATTAGATACATAAAGAAAAATGTCAAAGCCATATGCAAGAAGCTGGAGATCGAGCCTATTGGATCTCCAATTATCTCTGATGATTCAGCTTCAGACTACTCTGACGTGCCACCTCTCTCTCCCTCAGAACTCGCCTATTTTTGTGTTGGGAACACTTCAAGTGGATTCGCTCCTCCTCCTCCTCCTCCGCAACCTCAAGATGAAGACGTTGAGAGGACCGACAGTGAGAAATGAGTCGATGGTGATTTCTAGATCTCTCCTTTCCTTCTTTTTGGTGCCTTGATGCCAAAGGTGGAGAGATGTAGAAGGAGTCACTAGGTCTGGCAGTAGTTTGAGAGATGAGAGCTCCTATTGTGTTTCTTTTGAAATTCATCTACTTTTGGGTTGTAAAACTGCTATTATGCTCCTATTATGGTTCCAATCATGTTTACGGAGTTTGTGATGATAATATGGTATAATCTATCTTTATGCTTTGAAACTGTCACATATGCTTGCTGTTGTTATGATTATGTAAATTATCTCATTCTCATCACGCATATTGCTTACACACATTTAGTTTTGCACCCCACCAGTAAGAGTGTACATATGTCTTATGTTTTCATTGCTTAACTTGTTCAAAGCTCATATGTGCACACTTTATGAAAATCTAGGTTTGCAATCTTATTTGTGAAATCTCAATTGGTTGTTATCAATCACCAAAAAGGGGGAGATTGAAAGTGCATCTAGGCATCCATTGTTGGTTTTTGTTGATTTATGACAAACAAATAAAATCCTAACCAAATTGTTTAGATGAGCGCAGGTTTCAATAAAATTCTGAAGAAAGTGCAAAAAGAAAGGAGATTGAAGAATCAAGTTGAAAAGAGCTCAAGAAGATGAATAGAATACTTTTGGTGTATGTGTGTTGGAGAAACACACCCAAAGAGATCAAGCAAAAGAAATCACTCTCGCTCCACAATTTGACACAGGTCCGGACTAGTCCGATGTTCACCGGACCAGTTCGATAATCTCTCTGTCCAGGATCGGACAAGTCCTCCCTTTGCAGACTTGTCCGCACCGGACTAGTCCGATAAAATCCAGAGTAGTCTGATAATCCTTCTGATCAATATCGGACAAGTCCGATATTCCACAGACTAGTTCAAAACCATCACTGGCCTACTTCGGACAAGTCCTTAGCCCCTCAAAATTTCACGACACCGGACTAGTCCGATATTGTCCGGACTAGTCCGATAACCTCTCTGACTAAAATCGGACAAGTCCCCCAAGTGCGGACTTGTCCTCAATTCACTAAGGGATTCACCACGACCGCACTAGTCCGATATGTGCCAGACTAGTCCGAACATCTCCAGAGACAAAAATAGACTAGTCTGACACTTATCGAACAAGTTTGATAATTCAGGACACTTATAGTTTCGCACACGCCGCACACCGGACTAGTCCGGAGTCCACCACAAACTAATCTGAACACCGCAAACCCTAACAGTAACCTTTGGAACCCTAGTATAAATAGAGGTGTACGGCCTCTAATCAAACACTCTCGACCCCCTACACCGTCACACCTTCACAGATCCTAGAAAACACGTCTCTCCACACAATCCAACAAAATAAAGATCAAATCCTAGAGGATTAACCTTAGATCAAAGGAGAGACACGTTCTTCACGTCTTGAGCTCTTGGGTTTGATTCTCTCACACACTCTCGTTGTTTCATTGCATACTTTTTGAGTGTGTTTGGTGGAGTTTTGAATTGTAGATCTTTGGGAGCCCTCAACTTTTGAGAAAGCCCCTTGAACACAGTTATTTTACCCCCTTTGTGATTAGTGGAAGAGAATCGGACTCCGTGGCGATTCGACGAGGGTAGGGTTGGTGAAGACCCGGTCCTCCGTGGGATCCTCAACGTGGATGTAGATTTCCTCTGTGGAATCGAACCACAAGATAAAAAACATTGTGTCCTTTGTTTTGTTCTTACTATTCATTGCAATCTAGGGTTTGCTCGATCTTGTTAAACTTATGTTAAAACTTCAAAACTAAAGTTAACTTGTTCCACATCTAGTTTTATTGAAGCAATACACTTTATTTGTAACTCAATTTCCGCTGCATAGAGTACTTTAATCGAAATCATCAATCAATCTTGATCAGTCGAATCCGCATACATCGGACTAGTCCGCACCCTACCAGACTAGTCCGATCTCTCTGTGTTTGATCAGGTTGCTAAGTGTTTCAAGTTCCGACGAAAAGTTCAAAAAACCTATTTACACACCCCTCTAGGCTGCATTCAATCACCCATCTGTAAATTGCTCCAGGCCAAGCACGCTTAACCTTGGAGTTCTTTGTAGGTGGGCTTCCGGAAAAGAAGGTATACCTTGATGGTATGAGTTATTCTATCAATCCTATTAAGCCTTGAGCCAGGATGTCACAATAAACCCACCTTAGAAGACCGACGTCCTCGTCCGTCAACTCCCAAGCCAAGAATGTCCCCTCTTGGCCACGTCCATACGTTCAGTACTGGCATACGTACTATACTGTGTCCCTCCTAGAAGACCCATGCGTCATGCATACGTACCCACATTCCTGACATGTACGCTACTGCAAAACTATGGGGGTCGGCTCTGATACCATTTTGTAAGGCCTCTCGGCGATCGGAGCAGTTCCAGAAACTAGCACAATGGAGAACTCTACTTCTCTTTCTGGTGGCATGCCTGGCAATTCTTCTGGAAACACGTGTGCGTACTCCCTGATTACCAGTATTTCTTGAAGTGTTGCAGTATTCAAATGATTTATCACTGGTTCTGATAAGCTAGACTGAACATGGAAGGTGACAGTCATCCCTTCATGGTTGGTCACAGTCACCATCCTTTCTGCACAAGCTATGCTTCCATTGCACTTGGCCAACCACTCCATGCCAAGGATCACATCTATTCCATGGGAGTACAATACTACTAGATTAACCAAGAATACTACCCCGCTTAGATTCAAAGGGATGTTGTTAACTCCTAAGTGGTAGAGTATATAACCTCCCGGTGATATGGTTATTAAAGGCCGCTTGAGGGCCATTGCTCATATATCATGTGCTTCTATGAATTGTGATGATATGAAAGAGTGTCATGCACCAGAATCGAATAGCGCTGAAGCTAAGACTGATTGATCCAAAAACTCACCGAGTAACACTCATCGTGCTGCATCTACCTCCTCAGTGTAGACATGGTTCACCGTGGCTTCTCCGAAGGATTGCTGCATCCTAGAGGGTGATCCACGGCTAACTCCAGGTGGCTGCCTCGATCCATTAACTTAGTTGGAGTAGACTGAGGGAGCTGGTTTGTTCTTGCAAGGACAATTCATAGCAATGTGACCAGTCTCACGACACTTAAAGCAAATCCTTTTGTCACCCATACGACTCACTCACGCCATGGGGCTTAGCAACATGCATTGGTTGTCTGAACGTTTGTGTGTAGGACACTCGACTTTGGTTCATCTGACCTGAGTATACTGGCTGCTACTGCCTTGGTACTAAGTAGGCAAACTGTTGGGTCCTCTGCTCAGAATAGGACGACTGAGTAATCCTCTGATACTAGGCCAGCTGAAACATCTTATTGCTCTGATACTTCCTTTTCCTCTCTTGCATCTCATCTTTCTTGTTCTTCTCTGTGGTGATAGCCTTGTTTATCATGGTGTTGAAATCACGGTAAACAGACGCTCGAATCAAGGTTCTGATCTCACAGTTGATGCCACGCAGGAAGGCATCCTGCTTCTTCTCATCTGTGTCCACCACATTGGGGTCATAGCGGTACAAGCTAGTGAAACTGTGTAGGTACTCTGTCACAGTCATACCCCTCTGTTGAAGATCCTTAAACTCTGCTTGCTTTATCTTTACGACACTGCTAGGGATGTGGTGATCTTTGAACAGTCTCAAAAACTCATCACATATCATTATCTTTGCATCTGCATTCATATCTCAGTAACTTTACCACCAAGATAAGGCAGGTCCCCTCAGTTGTTGCACTGCCAGTAGAATCTTATCCATCTCTTTTGCATGGACAACTTCTAGCTTCATCTCTATCTTTCTCAGCAAGTCATCTGCCTCTATCGGGTCATCTGATCCAGCAAACTTGGATGGGTTCATCTTGTTGAAGTCTGCAATCTGGTGGTTGCTCTGAGGTGGAGGCTGACGGTTGTGGATTCCATTGTTTTTGTGAGTAGCAAACGTGTTTGCCATCATCTCCAAAAGTTGAGTTTGGCAATCAAGGATAGCAGTCAAGTCATTGGCATGCACCTGGGGAAGTGGTGCCTGTGGAAGTGGTGCTGCCGCCAGGCTTGGTGCACTATTCACTGATGCTTATGGTTGTGGTGCACGCGGAATCTATGGGATATCTTGGTTCTCTTCCTGACTAGTTCTAAGTCGGTTTCAACGCCAAGACATCTATGACAAGGTAAGGTGGAGTTAGTCAACAATTTATTATTAATTTGTCCATGTGTACGTATATATACAAGCTTTTAATATATACTATTTATATATTTTTTTTCTAAAGCCATCTAAAGCCATCCGCCGATTATACATGACACCGTCTTCTTCCCACTCCTTGATATCTCCTAATTCTGGCTCATGAGAAGAACGAGATGCACTCGATTTTATAATATTTTCCTTCATAGTTTCCAAATACTTTGACACTTCTGATGAAGGTTTCTTATTTTGGTATGAGCTAACTTTGATAGGCACTGATGATCGAGGAGTAGTCGTCGGAAGTTGGACACTGGCTTGTTGTTGAACCTGTTGTTCAACTGATTGCTCTTTACTCCCAGCAGCTGGCTCTAGTACTACTTCAAGCTATTGCTCAACTGGTTGCTCTTTACTAGCAACAGCTTGCTCTAGTACTGGTTGAAGCTGTTGTCCAACTTCTTGCTCTTGGATATCTTTACTAGCAAGGTTACTATCATCCTTACTGAGACATAGGGGAGTGGATCTTCTTGTACTGGGAGTGGATCTTCATGCACTTTCGCCTTAGAATATGGGGTTGCAATATTTCGAGATGTGACAGGGCTAGAAATTGGCTCATCGTCCAACACGATATCGCGTCGGTGCCAAAGGATTAATTGGTTGACAGCCTGCCCCAGAGTCGCGATCCCCTCAGGTGTGGCAAGGTCTATTTCATAATATTCATAATCATTATCAATGATCTGAAGAACTTGCACCACAGCATAATACAACGGAAGTGGATTCCTGTTAAAGTCACGATCAGGCTTTTCCATAGCAGTGGCAACCTATTTGGTTTTGTTGCCTGCTCTGCCGATCGGGACAAGAAGACGACAAGATTTGTCGTTAGCAATATCATCGAAGGGGAACTTATGGGTTGACCTTGAGCCTGGCACAAAACAAATGTTGCTAGGGTAGCCGGTTGGAGATACAAATTGCACCTTTTGCAACGAAACCATCGATGTACTCGGTGCCACTAATGGTCCCGATTGTCTAAGTTGTTCCATTATTTCTTGCATATTTTCTTTGACCTTTTGAGCAATCGTTTCATCAAGTGTTTTCTTAAACTTCTCACGTCTTCTATATGTGTCTTTATCTTTAAGGAAACCATCTAGCCAAGACATTTGAGAAGAGACTGCTCGAACCTGTCCGTTGTGTTCATGGTTTCCTGAGATAGCGATAAGTTGGTCATTCTCCCTCTTCGGCTTGAAGAGACCCTTCTATTTCTTTTCAATTACTTCTTTCATTTTATCCTCTACTTCATTCACAGAGTCGGGCTTTTCAAGTTTGCCCTCGCTGGTCAAACCTGACCGGGCAAAGACCCACCGTTGAGTTCGCTCATCGCAACCTTCTAACGGGTGAGGATTGCCCTTACTGGTAATTTCCTCTAATATCTTATTCCATTTCTGGACTTTGGGGGCATATCCGGCAGACCCCAAGCGATGATGGTATTTGTTCTTTTTTGCAAGCTCTGACCTAGTTGCACTTAGAGCTTTAGCATCAGGTGTGGTCTTTTGAGAAACAAACTCTTGCCACTGAGCTTTTGTGATTTTTCCCATCTTCCTCAGGCTAGGGACCTTATCGGCCTTAACATAAGCATTCATTTTGCTCTTCCAGCCACGAAACTTCTTGCCGCAAGAGACCAATGTTGCTTTCTTTAAAGCTTCTTTTGTGCCTTTCAGGGACTTGAATTGTTTCTTTATTCTTTCCAACAACTCATTCTTGGCCTGCTCGGGTAATTTCCTCCAATTCTCGGTCGTGATCGGCACGAGCTCCCTAACAAGAAAACCGCATGCATTACGGTACTTGGTAACTGAATCCAGTGATTCTTGGGGAATCCCACCTGGACTGACCCTTGTTATGTACGTGATGCGGTCCAATGGACCCTTATTGGGACCTCATTGCCCTCGTTTCTGCTTTAGTGAAGCTGAGGATTCATCCATTGGAGAACCTTCTGCGGTTTTAGGAGCCGAAGTCTCCTCGTTGTCTTCGCAATTAATCTAGGTAGAATAGAATTATAAGACTTCATATACTTGACAACCAACAATAACTTGAACTGCTGAAGTTAAGATTCATGATACATACCTCGTCGGTAGGATCATATTCCGGGTCGAGATCCTCTGAAGTCTTTTTAGTTTTTATATTAGGAAAAGGATCCGATGGACTGTGAAAGGAGCCCGAACTACTAGAGTCAGTAAACTCCATATTGTCTTCTTTATTGTTACTACCAGCACCAGTCTTCTTAGGGCTTTCCATGCTAGAACTAATAAGACAAAAAATATAATTAATGGCATATTAACTCTACATAAAGTGTTGCATGAAGAAAAAGATGGAAGCATTCTAGGATTTGATAAGGCATTCTAGGGTTTAAGGTGACTGACCAAAAGGTTCCTATACATTGCGAGGGTGACAAGCATGTTAAAGTTGGTTACCAGCAATGGAAATTTTATCTTCTTATTCTAAATAGGCAGTTACTTGTATCTGTTTTCTAAGCACAAGCGATGTTCAACAGCCGTATGCGAGCACATTGCTTTGTTTGGCAAAAGGATAGCGACACCAATCTCGATGGAGCACAACCCTGTGAGATGAAGTGTGGGACGGATACACTCTATTTTCAGTACATATGCTACTATTCACTCATGTTACCACCAAGTTCCCAGATTTTGTACTGAAATTTGGTAGAGCTTCCTTTGTATGTTGCTGATTTTGTCCACAATTTTCAAATAGAGAACATTAATATTTGCATAAACAATATATTGCAAACTTTTTACACACATCCTCAGGATTCCATAAATGTAAATTATGAAGTCTTTTGATGATCCTACTAGAAATTACGATCCAAATAGCAACTGAATACATAACTGTCCAGATTCTGGACTGTTATGACACCTTAAACGGTACTTCAATTTAGACTTGGTTATTGTGTGTACTTCAATTTAGGCAAATGACAGAGGCGAACACTTGGCAGCAAACGAAATTTTGGCAGCCTAACGGCATCTAAGTGTTACTCCCGGGTTAGGTTTTTCCAAGCTGCCGAGGGGTATATATAGACTCCTATTTTCCCATACGGATTTTATGTACCGACCGCCTAAGAAGATGGTTACCTCAGGAGGGTTTTACTTACCAACCGCCTGAGATGATACAATTATCTCAGGCAGTTGGTAATTAAAACCCGCCTGAGAAAATGTATATGGGCATTTAGTTAGAATGATGGATAATTTGAAGTTTGACATGTTGGAATGCTTTTGAAAAATTAACAAAATTCATATATGTATAAATAATACAAATATATTCATACAAATAAATTTAAGTTAAGGATCCTTTTCTTATGAGATACACAAATGTGAATAATATGTGAGTAGAAATTAATTTGATATTTACCAAAACATTACAATATCAGCTATAGAAGTTTTAAAATATTTAGTTCAAGTGGTAGATATTAATTTTATACAAATGTAGAAGAAAGAATCATGGAATGTGGACTCAATTCCAAGAATCTAAACATGTTTGAGTATTTATATTGCAATCTAAATAAAAAAAGAAGCAAGGGAAAATGAAACTGAAGAACAGTATCTACAATTATCTTAGGCAGTTGGTAATTAAAACCCGCCTGAGATAATCTTCTTCTCAGGTGGTTATTAAGTACCAACCACCTGTGAAGATCTTTACTTCTTCTTAATTAATATTCTTGATTAAATGTAGGTCCTTTAAAAAGGAAAAATTCCACTTTCTTGTAATATTATTGATAAGTAAAGGTTACCATTAAATTTCACTTCATAAATCCGTTGAAATTGGTCAAAATATAAAAAACATATAACAATTGCTATTTTTCATTTTTCTATCTTGATGAATATAATGCTTTCTTCATTTATTTTTTCAGTGGACATTTTTATTGATCAAACCAACCTCTATGAATTTTTTCAGATTTTTTTAAATTTTTTTAAATCAATGTGTGTTCATAATTTGATGAATGCCTCATATGTATATGAGCATTTAGTTAGAATGATGGATAATTTGAAGTTTGACATGTTGGAATGCTTTTAAAAAAATTAACAATACATTTATAAATAATACAAATATGTTCATACAAAAAAATTAAGTGAAGGATCCTTTTTATTTTATGAGATACACAAATGTGAATAATATGTGAGTAGAAATTAATTTGACATTTACCAATACATTACAATGTCAGCTATACAAGTTTTAAAATATTTGGTTCAGGTGGTAGATGTTAATTTTATACAAATATAGATGAAAGAATCATCGAATTTGGATACAATTTGCAGAATCTAAACATGTTTGAGTATTTATATTGGAATCAAAATAAAAAAAGAAGCAAGGGATAAAGAAAACTGAAGAGCCTCGGGCATTATCTCAGGCGGTTTGTAACGAATAACCGCCTGAGGTAATCGTTTTCTCAGGCGGTTGGTGATTAACCAAGGGATAAGGAAATTTAAAAACCGCCTGTGAAAAACTGATGCCTATATAAAGACCCCTCGCCATAGTCGAAACGTAACACTGGAGAATTTTCCCCTGCCGCAAGGCTGCCGAAATTACCCACCGCCGCGCCGCTGCCCAGCCTGCACTGGCGCGCCGCCACTCAGCCCGCACTGTTGCGCCGCCACCCAGCCTGCACTGCCGCGCTGCCACCCAGCCCCGCGAAGGCATGCCTCTGCCCAGTCCCACATCGCACCACAAGGTACCTAAGTAAATTGTCATAGTTTCCTTACTATGCATTGCATGCTACCTTTATCTTTGTATATTTTCATAAGCTGCTAGTTTTGTGTGTTGGTATATGGATTGTGTCCTTTTACATGTATGTACATATGCATTTGGAATCAATAATTTGGTGACATGAATAGTTTGTTGGTATATGGTATTGATATTGGACTCATATGTGTTGGTATATGGATTGTGTCCTTTTGTAGTTTGTACCTATTTTGTGACATGAATATGATGTTTAATTAACAGATGATATTGTAATATATATAAGATGCATGAAGTTTACCTGAGCTTGTAATTGTAGTTTTATGTGTTTTTTTTTTCAATATGTTACTTGTGTGTGCGTACTCCTGCTTGCATATATTTCGAGGGAGTGATTAGGGTTAGCTTTCTAGGGAGATGGTTTTATAACTCACCCATTTAGTTACCATAGTTGGATGGGATCCGACTTCAAGATCTAACGGACCGGATCCCACCCAGACCTAGACCATGCTAATGGGCCTGTTTGCCCCACGACTTCAATCCCTCACCCCCGCTTGCTGCTCCCGACGTCTTCGACTTTGTCCGCCTCAAGACGTCGCCCGTCTCCTCCAGACTCCGCTCGACCCCGTCGCCTCCCGTCCGCCACGCCTTCTGTTCGTCGCCGATCTTAGAGTCTTATTTGACGTTGCTCCGCTCTCCTACATGCCACCTCTCTCTACAACTCTATATCTGAATGTGTCCTAGAGGGGGAGGGGAAGTGAATAGGCCTTTTTGAATTTTGTCGGAACCTGCAACACTTAATTACCAGATCAAAACTTGAGATATCGGACTAGTTCGGTAAAGTGCGGACTAGTCTGGTGTGTACGAACTAGGTTGATCAAGTTTGATTTATTAAGTTTGATTCTAGGGTGTAGCAGCAGAAATATACTTGTAATTTATGTGTTGCGAGATTATGTACTAGAGTATATCACAAGTAAATCTTAAATTTTATATTTCAATGTAAAGTGAGCAAGATTAATTCAAACCCTAGATTGATATGATGTAAAGAACGATGAACACAAAGCAATAACACAAGAGATTTATCCTGTGGTTCGGTTCCCACAAAGGCAACCTACACCCACGTTGAGGAGTCCACAAAAGGACCGGGTCTTCTACAACCCTACCCTCGTCAGATTGCCACGAAGGCCAATCCTCTTCCACTTATCACAAAGGGGTGAATAACTGAATTCAAAGGGGCCTTCTCACACGTTGAGGGCTCCCCTAGATTACAACACAAAATACCACCAATAACACACTCAAAAGATTACAATGAGATCATAGGAGTGTGTTAGAGAATCAAACCAAGAGCTCAATGAGTGTTGAACGTGTCTCTCCAATGATCTAGAGTGTATCCTCAAAGGATTGATCTTTGTTGCACTTAATTTGATGGAGAGATGTGTTTTTGAGGCTCTTGGGAGGTGTGACGGCGCTAGGGTTCGAGAGTTCTATGAAATACGGCCGTGCACCTCTATTTATATGGGTTTCTAAAAGTGACTGTTAGGGTTTAGAAAGATCAGACTAGTTCGTGGTGGTCATTGGACTAGTCTGATGTGCTGTGTGTAGCAAACCCTAAGTGTCACGAAATGTCGGACTAGTTCGGCTAGGAGCGGACTTGTCCGATTTCGCTTCTGGAAATCTTCGGACTAGTCCTATAGTCATCGGACTTGTCCGGACATGTGAAACCCTAAGTGAATTGGGTGACAAGTCCGCACTTGGAGGACTTTCCCGATTTAGGTCAGAGGGTTTTTCGGACTAGTCCGTGCAAATATCCGACTTGTCCGATTTGGAACAGAATGAATATCGGACTAGTATGGTTGTGATCGGACTTGTCCGATTTGTGTGACTTGTGAAGTGTTTTGAGGACTAGTACGCACTGGGGAGGACTAGTCCGATTTTGTGCAGAGAAGGTATCCGACTAGTCCGGTGTCAGTTAGACTAGTCCGGTCCTGTATAGCATTGTGCAATGTGTGTGTTTAATTGTTATTGAGCACTTGGGATGTGTTTCCTTAACACACTCCATACACAATAATCTTCTATTCTTCTTCCTTGAGCTTATTTCCACTTTCTCCTCATTCTTCTTTCTTTTTGGCACTTTGCTTTTTTTGCTATGAAAACCCGTCCTCATCTCAACAAAGAGGTTAGGATCTCATTTGCTTGTCATAAATCATCCAAAACCCACAAGGGATTCCTAGATGCACTTTCAGTATCGACTTGGTATTACCGTAAAAATCTTGAGGACGACTGGACATCGATTAGCCATCGACTAGGGTCGATTAGTCGCCCTAATGAACAGACCTACATTAGTTGCCCTAATCATACTTGTTATGTCTCTTTAAATTCATTTTATAGAAGACCTTTAGGAAATATTTGTGGCCAAATTTTGTAAATCTGACAAAAATTCTATTATTGAAGCATGGACCGTCGAGCGTGGATGTATAACATGCAAACACCCGATCCTATGTACATTCATAATGTTGCAAATTTTATTGAAGCATCCAAGAGACATGCGGAGTTGCAAAAGATAGATGACATATTACGTCCATGTATCGACTGCGAAAATAAGATTCCTATGACGGATACTGTAGTAATCCAATCTCATTTGGTGAAAAGAGGTTTCAAAAATAACTACACAATATGGACAGAGCATGCTGAGTTAGATACACATGACATGGATAAAGATGATGAGCGAGGTTCAGATGATGATAATGTTCATATCGATGATGGCAGTGACAATCAAGATGTTGATGATGATGATGATGAGTTCGATTGTGAGGAGATGTTGCGTCACATTGAACCATATGTATTGACTTCTATGAGAGAAAGCAAAGGTTTAAGTAAAATGGAGACATTGCAGAACGCGGCGACGGAGCTTCTCTATGATGAATCAAACGGTTGTGATAAAGAGTTTACTACATTGCGTGCAGTCTTAGAACTACTAAAGTTGAAAGCTATGCACGGATGGTCCGATTGTAGTTTCTCTGATCTTTTGAATCTTATGGCAGAAATTCTTCCAAATCCAAATAAACTGCCCAGAAGCACTTATAAAGCGAAGAAACTTCTTTGCCCGATGGCACTATGTGTGACAAAAATACACGCTTGTGTGAACCATTGTATTCTGTATCGCAAAGAGCATGAGCTCGCAACTAGATGCCCCATTTGTGGTGTCAGTAGATATAAGAAGGACTACAATCACCCGTATGTTACCAACATGAAAAAGTCTCAGAAGAATAAGAAGTTTATTATTGGTCCTGAAGGTGACGATGACGATACTTCTTGGGATGCAGATGGGAATAATAAGAGAAAAATTCCTGCCTTGGTGATGTGGTACCTTTCGGTAATTGATCGCTTGAAGCGTTTGTTCTCAAACCTTAGGGAGGCTGAACTTATGCGTTGGCCTTCCGAGCAACGCAAGAAGAATGAAAAACATATACGACACCCTGGTGATGCAACGTAGTGGAAAAATTTTGATATTTAGTATCCAGAATTTGCAAAGGAAATTACAAATGTGAGGTTTGCCTTGGGTACAGACGGAATGAATCCGTTTGGGTATCATCTATCTTAGTGCTTTACACAAGCGATGAAGTGTACAACTTCAATCACAAATCTTGTTTTTACCATTTTCATAGGAATTTGACCTTAATCTTTCAAGCATAGATTTATCAATAATTGAAGCTTCTTCATCAGACATGTTAAAGGCAGTTACAAGTGAAGGGTGTGTCGAAGCTAACGAAATCTCAATGGGACTAGAGACAAAGAGATGCTGCATATGAGTGACAATGTCCAGGTTAGACAGCATGAAGCTATGATGACATCCTTCAACAACATGAAAAGTGATGCCAAGGTTATGCTTGCATCAACCAAGACATGTTGTGAGGGTATAACACTTGTTGGGGCAAGCATAACCTTGGCCAAAATCAGAAATCACACCACCATGGATTACTCTGAAGCCGCCATGGATTACTCTGAAGTTTACCGAGCATGCACGGAGAAAACTTCAGAATAATCCATGGCGGCTTCAGAGTAATCCACAGTGGCATGATTTCTGATTTTGGCCAAGGTTATGCTTGCCCCAACAAGTGTTATACCCTCACAACATGCCTTGGTTGATGCAAGCATAACCTTGGCATAACTTTTCATGTTGTTGAAGGTTGTCATCATAGCTTCACGCTGTTTAACCTGGACATTACCACTCATATGCAGGATCTCTTTATCTTCAGTCTGATTCAGATTTCGTTAGCTTCAACACATCTTTCACTTATAACTGCCATTAACATGTGTGATAAGGAAGCTTCACTTATTTGATAAATTTATGCTTGAAAGATTAAGGTTAAATCCCTATGAAAGTGTAAAAACAAAATTTGTGATTGAAGTTGTTCGCTTACTTGCTTGTGTGAAGCACTAAGAAAGTAGATACTGATTTCTAGTCAATATATTTAGGCATTAAAACTGAGAAAGGAGCATCCTCCTATGTTTTCAAATGGAAAGGAGGGAAAGAAATCGTTCAAATGGATGGGAAAATCCTTCCAAGGATCGTCAGGCTTCAAATTGATGCTTTCAACAATTCAAATGATGAGCCACGAGTGTTACATGCATCTACAAGAGCTTGTTGTGCAGGGATTAGCTTGACAAGAGCTTAGCAGCATCACAGGCGGTTCTTAAACAACAACTGCCTATGGAAATCATGTATTTTCTCAGGCGTTGGTTAATTAAGAACCGCCTGTGATGTTAGCTACATCACAGGCGGTTCTTAATTAACCAACGCCTGAGAAAATACATGATTTCCACAGGCAGTTGTTGTTTAAGAACCGCATGTGATGTTCTATCATCACAGGCGGTTATTGTATCATTCGCCATCACAGTCGCATTTTTTTATGGACCGCCTGTGTTTGAAAATTCCAGTCGCCTGTGAAAATGCTTTTTGTAGTAGTATGGAATATGGTGGTTTCTCTGAGGTGCTGGTTGACGGTTATGGATGCCATTATTTTCGTGAGCAGCAAACGTGTTTGCCATCATCTCCAGAAGTTGAGTTTGGCAAACAAGGATAGCAGTCAAGTCATTGGCAGGCACCTGGGGAAGTGGTGCCTGTGGAAGTGGTGCTGCCGCCAGGCTAGGTGCACTATTCACTGATGCCCGTGGTTGTGGTGCACGCGGAATCTATGGGATATCTTGGTTCTCTTCTTGACCAGTCCTAAGTCAGTTTCAACGCCGAGACATCTATGACAAGGTAAGGTGGAGTTAGTCAACAATTTTTTATTAATTTGTCCATGTGTATGTATATATACAAGCTTTTAATATATATTATTTTATATATATTTTTTATAACACGCAGAGCACACAAACATCAAGCATTGCAAGCAACACACCAAACATCGATTCATAGAAGCAAAAGGGTACATGATACATTGGGGCATGTCTTTCCTAAGTCCTACGCTTCAAGGGTCGATCAGAACATCTGCCTGACTACCAGGTCCTACATTGCAGTCTTTGAGATCCTCATCTTCAGCTCCATGAGGTGACATCGGAGGAGTGGGTGGCACAGGCTCACAAATTCTCCTATGAGGGTTGGACAGGTGATACATTGGAACCCCTTCTAGGACAAGCGGTTCGGTTGTTGCATTGACATTGCGGTCTTTGCGCTTGGCTCTGTCAACGAGGTAGACACCCCTTAGAAGTTGGTTTTCACGATTAGCCTCCTCCCTGAGATTTTCTTTAGCCAATGCAACACGGCTTTCGGCGCTGGCAACACGGGCATCAGCTTGCACTAGTGCTAGTTTTGTCTTCCTCCAACGGGTCTCCAATTTCTCCGCGCGCTTGATGAGGGTCTTCACAAGTTGGTTCAGTAGGTCACACTGGTCATCCAAGCTCAACAAATAGCCGAACATGGTGACAATGGTGGCATCATCTTCAATTTACCCGAGTCCTTCTTAGTTGCGGATCTTGCCATCTAGGCAAGATGACTACGATCTACAGGTGTGAAATATTTCATGTGTGCGGAACCCAGATGCCAGTCAAACATGTGGCACTGGTACTTCAGAGCTTTGCAGGCTACAAGCTGACAAGTATCTGTCATGTGACATCCTAAAGCAGTGACGCTCCATCGCTTTACCTCCAAGAACTTTTCACTGGCACCCACGTGCACTATGACCTCGCAGGTTTCAGTGCCATGCTCCATGAATTCATGACCCACGTACTCCGGACCGTCCGGAATACCAAGTAAAATGGTGGCGGCATAGAGCACCTTGGGGAAGCCATCTTCGTGGATGCAAAAGGTAGTAATACGATCGTCGGCCATCTGACTCGGAACCGGGCACAAGGATTAGTTAATAGCAAAACATATCACCAAGGCTCTACAGTCAAAAGGTTCCTAAGAGAATATCCTTCAACAGTCTCTTACGGTCACTTACATACTAGGGCCCGCATCCTACAGCCAAGTATGGCTCTGATACCACTTGATGTGTCCTGACCCTCTGATCGGAACTCCACATGTAATATAATACTAGGAATGATGTTCAGTACAATATATTACATCACAAGTGGAACAAAATCATATAGATCTTTATTACAGCAGCATAGTCTTGTGAATAAAAGCGAGAACAGCTAACAACATAACAATAATAGTAAACATCACAGAAGAAACTAGCTCTTCATCACCCATGGTTCCACCTTCACAGCTTGGGTGCGGATGTGTCCCTACTCGAAGTCCTCTAGCACATAGTCGAGATCCTCTGAAGATATCAACAATGTTTGAGTACAAAGGTACTCAGGAAGTTCCACCTAGCCCTACGAGAGGGGATGCAGCAATATACATGCGATGAGCAAATAACAATGCAACCCAATGCACAAGGACATCTCATCCTGAGATATCCATCATCTCAATCACACAATAGGTAGCTCTCTAGTTATCCTGACCACAACATAACCCATCCTATACCAAGGACACGGACATTCGAACGGATTTTACACTCTGCAGAGGTTGTATGCTGTACCCACACGCACAGAACTATCCAAGATAGTTCATTATAACCAACACCCAGTCGTAACATCACCCAGTCCAGTCGCCCCCAAACCCTAAGTCATGACTCAGCCGAGTCTCAACCCACGAACAATCCACCATGGACGACTATCGGGCTAGCCACTGGGATTAGGCTACGCCCTACCCATACGGGATCATGTGATCGCACGAAAACAAGTCAGGTGAGATGTCAAAACAACTCGGTCCTTAATGCTCACCAGAGCAGCCACCATACACCAAACTTGAACCGTAAGTCTACCACCATGGTAGCGCTTACACAAAAACTGACTAGTCTGCCCCAGTCTCAACAGATGTATACTCTCTCCAGATGTACAACAAAACCATCATCACAAAATATCATCATCTCAGTATGCAACCATGGAAACAAGTACGGCTTCTCTCAATCACACGAGTCGCAAATACTCGCAAATGCATAATCTATCATACGGGCAACAAGGAATAATCCTCACATAGGTGCGACGTGAGCAAAAAGGGATTGATGAAAACTTTCCTTCGCTACCCTCCACGTCGTCGAACTCCTGTTCTTGTGGCTGCTCCGTGTTCTCCACCGGCACTTACTCTGAACCGCACATGCGCGCATATAATCATACAAACAAAGCACACATATATTAATACATCACACCCAAAAATAGTTGTATTGAATAGATTATGAGTGTTTATGATTTTTAGAAGAAAAATTGTGTTCAACAGATGTACTATGAGTGATATGGATTTTATGGTGCTGGTCAAGGATTGAATCCGAAAATGGAGGTTTAATTTAGTCGCACAGCTTGGGAGGTATTTGTTGTGAGGCTGTTTGTTTCCAGAACTTTGATGCTACACTGCACGTGCTAAAGGTAATTAAGTCTTATCTAGAGTAGGGTCCATGTAATATAAGGACTAGCTAAATCCACCTATACCTCAGCCAGACACAGCATCGTACTGGAAAAACTGAGACCGTGCTACTCTAGAACAGCAAGGAAAATTATATTGCACTAATGTTCATGGTTCTAGCTTAGTGCTCCTGATGACATAATGGCCTGACATCAATCACATACTGGGCTATCTTCAGCATGTGGGCCAAGACTAGTCCGCACCCTACCAGACTAGTCCGATCTCTCTGTGTTTGATCAGGTTGCTAAGTGTTTCATGTTCCGACGAAAAGTTCAAAAAGCCTATTTACACACCCCTCTAGGCTGCATTCAATCACCCATCTGTAAATATCTCCAGGCCAAGCACGCTTAACCTTGGAGTTCTTTGCAGGTGGGCTTCCGGAAAAGAAGGTATACCTTGATGGTATGAGTTATTCTATCAATCCTATTAAGCCTTGAGCCAGGATGTCACAATACACCCACCTTAGAAGACCGACGTCCTCGTCCGTCAACTCCCAAGCCAAGAATGTCCCCTCTTGGCCACGTCCATATGTTCAGTACTGGCATACGTACTATACTGTGTCCCTCCTAGAAGACCCATGCGTAATGCATACGTACCCACATTCCTGACATGTACGCTACTGCGAAACTATGGGGGTCGGCTCTGATACCATTTTGTAAGGCCTCTCGGCGATCGGAGCAGTTCCAGGAACTAGCCCAATGGAGAACTCTACTTCTCTTTCTGGTGGCATGCCTGGCAATTCTTCTGGAAACACATGTGCGTACTCCCTGATTACCAGTATTTCTTGAAGTGTTGCAGTATTCAAATGATTTATCACTGGTTCTGATAAGCTAGACTGAACATGGAAGGTGACAGTCATCCCTTCATGGTTGGTCACAGTCACCATCCTTTCTGCACAAGCTATGCTTCCATTGCACTTGGCCAACCACTCCATGCCAAGGATCACATCTATTCCATGGGAGTACAATACTACTAGATTAACCAAGAATACTGCCCCACTTAGATTCAAAGGGATGTTGTTAACTCCTAAGTGGTAGAGTATATAACCTCCCGGTGATATGGTTATTAAAGGCCGCTTGAGGGCCATTGCTCATATATCATGTGCTTCTATGAATTGTGATGATATGAAAGAGTGTCATGCACCAGAATCGAATAGCGCTGAATCTAAGACTGATTGATCCAAAAACTCACCGAGTAACACTCATCGTGCTGCATCTACCTCCTCAGTGTAGACATGGTTCACCGTGGCTTCTCCGAAGGATTGCTGCATCCTAGAGGGTGATCCACGGCTAACTCCAGGTGGCTGCCTCGATCCATTAACTTAGTTGGAGTAGACTGAGGGAGCTGGTTTGTTCTTGCAAGGACAATTCATAGCAATGTGACCAGTCTCACGACACTTAAAGCAAATCCTTTTGTCACCCATATGACTCACTCACGCCATGGGGCTTAGCAACATGCATTGGTTGTCTGAACGTTTGTGTGTAGGACACTCGACTTTGGTTCATCTGACCTGAGTATACTGGCTGCTACTGCCTTGGTACTAAGTAGGCAAACTGTTGGGTCCTCTGCTCAGAATAGGACGACTGAGTAATCCTCTGATACTAGGCCAGCTGAAACATCTTATTGCTCTGATACTTCCTTTTCCTCTCGTGCATCTCATCTTTCTTGTTCTTCTCTGTGGTGATAGCCTTGTTTATCGTGGTGTTGAAATCATGGTAAACAGACGCTCGAATCAAGGTTCTGATCTCACAGTTGATGCCACGCAGGAAGGCATCCTGCTTCTTCTCATATGTGTCCACCACATTGGGGTCATAGTGAGACAAGCTAGTGAAACTGTGTAGGTACTCTGTCACAGTCGTACCCCTCTGTTGAAGATCCTTAAACTCTGCTTGCTTTATCTTTACGACACTGCTAGGGATGTGGTGATCTTTGAACAGTCTCAAAAACTCATCACATATCATTATCTTTGCATTTGCATTCATATCTCTGTAACTTTACCACCAAGATAAGGCAGGTCCCCTCAGTTGTTGCACTGCCAGTAGAATCTTATCCATCTCTTTTGCATGGACAACTTCTAGCTTCATCTCTATCTTTCTCAGCAAGTCATCTGCCTCTATCGGGTCATCTGATCCAGCAAAATCTTGTTGAAGTCTGCAATCTGGTGGTTGCTCTGAGGTGGAGGCTGACGGTTGTGGATTCCATTGTTTTTGTGAGTAGCAAACGTGTTTGCCATCATCTCCAAAAGTTGAGTTTGGCAATCAAGGATAGCAGTCAAGTCATTGGCATGCACCTGGGGAAGTGGTGCTTGTGGAAGTGGTGCTGCCGCCAGGCTTGGTGCACTATTCACTGATGCTTATGGTTGTGGTGCACGCGGAATCTATGGGATATCTTGGTTCTCCTCCTGACTAGTTCTAAGTCGGTTTCAACGCCAAGACATCTATGACAAGGTAAGGTGGAGTTAGTCAACAATTTATTATTAATTTGTCCATGTGTACGTATATATACAAGCTTTTAATATATACTATTTTATATATTTTTTTTATAACACACAGAGCACACAAACATCAAACATTGCAAGCAACACACCAAACATCCATTCATAAAAGCAAAAGGGTACATGATACATTGGGGCATGTCGTTCCTAAGTCCATCCCTTCAAGGGTCGATCAGAACATCTACCTTACTACCAGGTCCTACGTTGCGGTCTTCGAGATCTTCATCTTCAACTCCATGAGGTGACATCGGAGGAGTGGGCGGCACAGGCTCACAAATTCTCCTACGAGGGTTGGACAGGTGATACATTGGAACTCCTTCTAGGAACTCCTCTAAAGATATCAACAACGTTTGAGTACAAAGGTACTCAGGAAGTTCCACCTCGCCCTACGGGAGGGGATGCAGCAATATACATGCGATAAACAAATAACAATGCAACCCGATGCACCAAGACATCTCATCCCGAGATATCCATCATCTCAATCAAACAATAGGTAGCTCTCTAGTTGTCCAGACCACAATGTAACCCATCCTATACCGAGGACACGGCCATTCTAACGGATTTTATGCTCTGCAGAGGTTGTACGCTGTACCCACATGCACAAAACTATCCAAGATAGTTCGTCATAACCGACACCCAGTCGTAACATCACCCAGTCCAGTCGCCCCCAAACCCTAAGTCATGACTCAGCCGAGTCTCAACCCACGAACAATCCACCGTGGATGACTGTCGGGCCAGCCACTGGGATTAGGCTATGCCCTGCCCATACAGGATCATGTGATCGCACGAAAAAAAGTCAGGTGAGATGTCAAAACAACTCGGTCATTAAGGCTCACCGGGGCAGCCACCATACACCAAACCTGAACCGTAAGTCTACCACCATGGTAGCGCTTACACAAAAACTGACTAGTCTGCCCCAGTCTCAACAGATGTATACTCTCTCCAGATGTACAACAAAACCATCATCAAAAAATATCATCATCTTAGTATGCAACCATGGAAACTAGTATGGCTTCTCTCAATCACACGAGTCACAAATACTCGCAAATGCATAATTTATCATACGGGCAACAAGGAATAATCCTAAAGTAGGTGCGACATGAGCAAAAAAGGATTGATGAAAACTTTCCTTCGCTACCCTCCACAGCGTCAAACTCCTGTTCTTGCGGCTGCTCCGAGTTCTCCACCGGCACTTGCTCTGAACCGCACATGCGCGCAAATAATCATACAAACAAAGCACACATATATAAATACATCATACCCAAAAATAGTTGTATTGAATAGATTATGAGTGTTTATGATTTTTAGAAGAAGAATTGTGTTCAACAGATGTAGTATGAGTGATATGGATTTTATGGTGCTAGTCAAGGATTGAATCCGAAAATGGAGGTTTAATTTAGTCGCACAGCTTGGGAGGTATTTGTTGTGAGGCTGTTTGTTTCTGGAACTTTGATGCTACGCTGCACGTGCTAAAGGTAATTAAGTCTTAGCTAGAGTAGGGTCCATCTAATATAAGGACTAGCTAAATCCACCTATACCTCAGCCAGACACGACATCGTACTGGGAAAAACTGAGACCGTGCTACTCTAGAACAGCAAGGAAAATTATATTGCACTAATGCTCATGGTTCTAGCTTAGTGCTCCTGATGACACAATGGCCTGACATCAATCACATACTGGGCTATCTTCAGCATGTGGGCCAAGAGATTAATTAACTAATGCTAATAGATGATTGTGTTAGCCCAACTGCAGCATACAAAACATACATACTCAAAGCTTCTTCTACCTCTCGATAGTTCATTCCTCTCTCTCTAGTCACCACACCTAAACTAAGGGACTCAAATCTGAGCGGGAAACAAGGGACAAGATTGATGAAGTTTGGAAAGGGCCTCCTCGGGCCAATTCATGCCTGCTGGTGGTCGTGAGTCGGCTAGGGGTCACAGCAGCAGCGAGCAGCACCCACGGAAACGGCCATGGACAGCACTGGTCGTGGCTAGCTCGATTGAGGGAGGGAAACGGCTGGGAAACAGATCAGGAAGGCGGAGAGAAGGTCAGAGAAGCTCACCTCGGCCTTAGTTCTGAAGGAAATGGTTTCTTGTGGGAGATCGACAGCGGGCTACGCTATTCTGTACGGGAGCACGAAGAGCGCTGGTTGTGGCTGTGTGAGTGAGGATAAGGACGGGTAGGATTTTATATGGATAGAGGGAGGTTGTAGGTGATTGGTAGATGAGTGTAGTAAATTTGTTAGACTGCAACAGGGAACACTGATTGATGTTTTTCTTGAGCGTGTGGTGGTGATTATCGCCGACACTGAATTCGTTGCACGCATGCACAGAGCGGTGCGTCGACTAGCGGGTGGCGTGATTCGGCTGACGGGACATTACGGGCATGGTTCGCGGGGCACAGATTATGAGGATATTAAGAGAAGCGCGTTAAGGGCTGCTGTCGCAAGTGGACGGTCCGCTAGTCATCTATTTAATTGATCTTGTTTTATATTTTTAATATTTTATTTATTATTCTTATTTAGTCGCTTGATTATTTTATAAAATCGATTTATCAATTTACGAAAGAAGGGATGTTACAAGAACCTTGCAAGAGTAGTATTTATATGTACGCATACAAGATGTCGATTTGGAGGTACCATTTCAATATCTCTTGGCCAATGAGTAACTAAGCATGGTTGAAACATATCTAAATTTAATCCCGAGGGCCATTCATAGCTTTACGAGGACAGAGGTTTGACATGGAAACCTTCTATGAGTGACCAATGGGTTGCCATGAATAAGTGGGATCTCTATGCTCCCACTATTTTAAGAACCCATTCAAGCTCAAGGCAATTGCTACCATCATTGGGCGCACATTGTTCCTCCATGGCTAAAGGTTATTTTAACCTTAAGCCAAGGAACGATAGATCACACCGAACACATGTTGGGTGCATGTTATTCCTTTTTGGCCCAAGGTTATTTTTACCTTAGCCAAGGAATGGTGGATCACACCCAACACATGATGGATGCACCTTATTCCTCAGTGGTTAGAGGTTATCATGACCTTATGCAAGGAATGGCGGGTCACACCCAACACGTGATGGATGCACCTCATTCCTTTGTGGTTAGAGGTTATCAAGACCTTAGCCATGGAATAAAGGATGACACTTGATGTATGGGAGACCTTGAGGTGTGGATGAACGGCATCGAAAACACTCTCCTCGACCACACTGATGGAACCCATGGGAGGCAACACAACATTGACACTTAACCATCTAGTACCGAAGCCATGCTGCAACAATGTTAGGCAACCTCACGGCCTACCTCTGCCGCTAGGGTTTCAACTCCTATCGTGGACCTTGACCAAAAACAAGCTTGGGGGAGGACCCCCAGTTGAGGTAACTTGTATCACACACCATTTGCATTTCTTCATTTTATTTGTTTATTTCTGCCACCTTTGCATCTAAAAAAATAGTAGTACATGATAGGATTTAACAAAATAAAAGATGTGCGGTAAAAATATTTTTACTTTGCTTAAGTTAAAATGATGAATAGTTTCTCTATTTTATTTTCTCTAGTCCCTTGCAAACAACTTAGTATTATTCAAGTATTGTGTTTATTGGCTTAGAATATCCTTGCCTTAAACTTGGAACTTGTGAGTAGCAAATGCTAAGTCCAATTCTAGGTTGTCGTGGGATATGATATAGTGATAAAAGCTGCTAATGTCCTAGTTAAAAGTGAAACTTGATTTCTCAGAGAAAATTTGAAATGGGAGTTCCTCATTTGATACAAATTCCTACCAAAGCCATATGATGATTTTGATTAGATAAACCCTATGCATATGATATTTACATTTACATTGATCCTAGTCAAACTAGTATAGACCTATGTCAGAATCTTTTCGTACATTTAAGATCAAGATTGCACTGGCACTTGCTAGACTTGTACACTAAAAGTTATCAAAATTCCATCATACAATTCCACCACCAAAGCTAATCCTTGATTTTCATGCATAATACTCTCTACAAAATATTTGAAAAGCAAAGAGGACTAGAAGAAATGGCTACAGGAAAAAGAAAAAGAAAAATACATGCTCATATACAAGAGCATGAAAAAAAGAGAGAGAATAAGTAGCCATTTTTCATCCTCCCAAAAAAAAAAGAGTGCATGCAAAGGAGTTATCTTCATATTTCCACTCCACAAATATTTCATCACTCTTGCACAAATCTTGATCAAAAGTATGATTTGTTTTCTCCTAAGGCTTACATTGATTATCAATAAATGTGTTGCAAACATGCCTATTCTTAATCTCTACCAAGCTCCACATACAAGCCTTATTTAGATGTAGGCCAAGAAATGCATTGCCTTGGTGAGGACACAAATACCACTTTCACATAGGAGACTAAGTGCATCATTTGAGGAACTTAAAATCAAACACTATTAGAAATTTTCCGGAAATTTGAGTGGAACTTAAACATTACATGATGCATGCTCATTTTTCTATTCTATCCTTCAACCACCCAAGAAAAGGATGAGGCATAAGCCTCATAATGACTAGGAAAAAGGGTGAGGTACCATAGCCAATTTATTCAATGCAAGGTAGAATATTTTGTTGTGCACTTGATACTATTGCAAAATAGAACATTGTAGCAACTCCTGATCAACAACCTATGTTCTTATCATTGCTTCGGGACAAGCAAAGGGTAAGCATGGGAGAGTTTATTAACAGTCGTTATTTACCAATTTTGACCATCAATATAACTCAATTATTTTAAGGAATAAATATTTCTTACACGCATCATTGTTAGAATTAACATAATTCCACTTGTACTTGGAGAAAAATGGTGCATGCTGGAATTTTATACAAAATTGAAGTGAGTTCAAGGGACGAATCGTAAAGAATACCTTCCCGGCCAATCAGATGTCTAAATGTGGCAAAACATGGATCAAATGGCCCACCTACAGGAGTATACTAGGGCATCCAACGGCGTAGCGCCCCGAAATGGTCAGAGGACCCACCTATCAGCCACCTAGAGGAAGCACACCGCAATTTGTGCTGAGAACACATCAGCCGACTAGGGGGGTCGGCTGACCCTTTCCTTGTGCCAAACACGGTCAACTTCCACGTGTTGACTCCCTACAGTGAGTTGATAGCGTTGGATACTGACTCACGCGCTTTTGGTGGCAGGAATCGCCTATGCTCTGTGTATAAATAGGAGAGAGAGGCCTCACTTCACTACACACACCACTCAAGAATTCTCTCTTGTATACACTAGTTCTCCTAGGTACATAGTGGAGGTTTGGCTGTAGAGAGGAGCCTCTAGTCCCAAGTCCAAATTGGGAAATTTATGGCTCATGTATCTTTTCTTGTATTTATGACATTATGCTTATTATTAATAACATTAGTCTTTATTTATTCATATGCTTGGATGAAGCATTCCTTGTTTGGTTGTGGAGTCCATGTATGTGTTCCGTGTAGAGATGTTGTTATCTAGCCATAATGCCTTTATTATATTATCATCAATATCATACACCATCACTATAGCCTAATTAGGTATTAATATGATTATGTTAATATGAGTAATTTAGTGCTTGGTCCCAACATTGGTTTTGATGATGTTTATGTTAGTCATGGCCTTATGATGATATTTGTATCCGGACTCTTAAGGTATTTACTTAACATGTAAGTGATGTGCTTAGATAGTTAAGTAGCATTGGATGTCTCGTAGACCAACAGTTTGTAGGGTAGGCGGCATGTGATTACATTCCTTTCCGTCTTTTGTAATCCCCCACATTCGGCTATGTCGCGTGCTTGTGTTAGGAATCATCCTGATATTCTTAGTGGTAAACCCATGCCCGATATGGTGGACCGTTAAGACCTAGTACTCATAGTTAGCATATACATTTGTACACAAGTAGGCTATGTATATGAGTAAGTAGAGCACAATAATAGTAGCCCCTTCTTGTAGTCTCACCCTCATTAGGACAACCTTATCCTTAGAGTAGGTTGCTTAGGTGTGTGTCACACTACACCTATTACCATCTTACCCCTGTTTTGATAAATACTTAGTACCTTATACCTTGATCAAAAGAATAGTGTTTACTTTACTTCACCGCCTTCCTTTGGGATAAATACCCTTGGGAATACTCTTGGGTGAAATGCTATAACGGTATCTTTCATGCGGTTGCATATCTCATTTTCTATCGGAGATGATCTGTGGTGTTAAAAAATACCAACATGCACCATGCTTAAACATTAAGTAAATGCCTTAACAGTTGCAGCACAAGTATCTTCCTAAGGCCATGACTAACCTAAATATCGTTGAACCAATATTGGGACCAAGCACTAACATATTCATATTAACACAATCAAGATATTACCTAACTATACTATAGTGGAGGTGTATGATGTTTATGATAACATGATATGGACATTGTGATTAGATCATAGTAACATCTACACCTAGCACATATATGAACTCCACAATCAAACAAAAAACGTTTTGCACAAGTATATAAATAAAGAGATACCAATAATAATATTATTAATATTCATAAAGTCACAAAAGAGAAGAAAGATACATGAGCCATACCTTTCCCAATTTGGGCTTGGGACTAGAGGGTCCTCTCTACAGCCTAACCTCCACTAAGGACTAGGAGAACTAGTGTATACAATGAGAGGATTCTCAAGTAATGTGTGTGTTAAGTGAGGCTCCCCCATCCTATTTATAGGTGGAGTAGAGGCGGTTCTCGCCACCAAAAGCACGTAAATCAATCACCACCGGCTTCAGGACACCACAGGAGGGTTACACGTGTCAGTTGATCGAGTTTGGCGCTAGGAAGGAGTCGGCCGATCCAGGGGCTCAGCCGACTTGGTCCTGGTGCCACTCGGCTTGTGCTTCCTCCTGGTCATTGATAGGTGGGCCCTAACCTCATCCCCGCCTGAATTGATGTTGGATTCCCTCGAATACGCTTGGGAATCGGTCCAAGGATCCATGTGATGCCACATGTCATTGTGTAATTGGTTGGGATGTCACTTTTCAAGATTGCTCCCGTCATTGTTCCTCATTTCTGCATAACAATACCTGCATGGACAATTCTCGAGTACAAGTGGAATTATGTTAAATCTAAATGGGATGTGTGTAAAAAATATTTATTCCTTCACGTATTTGAGTTATATTGACAGTCAAAATCGTTATGTAACAACTGTCAACAGGGACTACAACAATAACAATGACAATGAATATTAGCCCAACTTGAAGGAACTTGCCATTAGCCAACTCAAGATCAATGATGCTTTATCCAAGAAGCTGTCAGCTAATGACATGACCCTGGAGAATATCAATGCCAAGATTGAAGGGTTAGCTTCTACCAAAAAAAAACTAGTATAGCTTCAACAAGATGTTGGAGGCTCAATTAGCTAAACTGGGGGCGGTTGTGCCTCCATTAGAGAATAGCAAGATGCTAGGGCAACCTGAACCTCTTGTAGAAAATGTAAATATGATCTCCACATGGTAGGGCAATTGGCTAAAGGACCTCGGATACCCCACTATATCCTGCTAAATTGGTACACAACACTCTGACAAGGCACTTTGTCACCTTGGTGCAAGTGTTAGTGTCATGCCAAATTTGGTTTTTGACAAGCTAAACTTCACCAAATGGTCTTCAGGGCCGATGCAGCTCTAGCTGGCCAATTCTTCGGTCCGCTATCCCGCGTATATTGCCGAAGATGTTCTGATGAGAATTCGGAACTACTTCATACCCATGGACTTCGTGGTGCTCGATATGGAGGTCGAGAAAGAAACTCCGCTCATTCTCGGGTGCCCTTTCCATAGCACCACGAATGATCGGATCAATGTGGGATCTGGAGAAATCCGCCTCCATATCAATGGCATGGAGGAGAAATTTGATTTTTGTCAAAGGAAGGAGCAATACTCCATGATCAAGATCAAATATGGCCTGAATGTCAAACACATCAAGGAGGTCAAAGTAACACCACCTCAAGTGGACGCCCTCATTGCATTCATGAGGTAGCTAATTTATGAAAAGACTTTGTCTTTTCACTCATACTGACATTTTAAGAAGATGGAGAAGTCAGAACCATCTGACGGCCCAAGTCTACTAAACTGCCAAAGAAATAATGGCGAAAGAAGCAGGGCATGCCATCCAAGTCTACTTGTCCGGGGCCGAAGGCTGAAAATTGAATTTCATGAAAATGGAAGAAAATCCATCTCATAGGATTTTTGGATGAGACCTTGCCAAAAGGTTACTTTGGTAGTTATCTCATTTTTATTTTTTCATCCCCATTTGAATTTGGCCTTTTCCATAGCGTGTTTGACTTTTCCACAGGAGTTGAGAGTTTTGTATTCTCAACTTAGATTTGTTTTCTTAGATTTTTGAAAAAATAAAAATATTGGATGTGGGGTAGTTTTATTTGAAAAACAATTTTTGTAGCCTATTTTTGTTCGATTCACCGAACAGCTAGAAATATAGTCGTTGGGGAGCCACATGCCAAAATATGGGCTAGGGGGCACACATCCATGGTAGTTGAACCCCCTAGTTGGCCTACTTGTGGGGAGTGCCATTTTGGCTCTCTCTCCTTAAGCGGCTATATTCCCTTTTCTTGTGACCATTCGGGGTGCTACACTATTTATACATGCTCGGGTGAGTGTGTTGCTTCAAACTTCACTCTATTTTCACCTCCCCAACTCACTCACTCACTTGCTCAAGAATTGTTTTACTCTTCAAAGAAATACTTCTATCAATTTCCAATCCAAAAAGATTTGCTTTCATCTCCATTTGCATTTTGCATTTGCATTCTTAAGTTGCTCTCAAGTTGGCAAAGCAACTCGTCGAGGGTTTGTTTTGTTTCCACTAACATAACTCGCTATGAGTTTGTTTGTTCTCAAGTTGTGCAACCATGAAGAAAGGCATGAAGAGGTTTTTTGGGAAGAGAAAGGGAGCTTAACCAAGTTCAAGCTATGGGAGAGACTCAAGCGCACACCTCTCCTTCGGGCCTACTCCAGGTTCGTGCAAGACGACGTCCCGATGGAGGAAAGCGAAGCTCCACTCCGCCTTATCAATGAAGCTGAACTCAACTTGGAGCATGACATTGAACGACAAGCCTACGACCTCCTCCGAGATCTGAGTTTGCTCACAGGAAGGCCAATGATCGACACTGCTCTCCAAAATTGTGATGAACTCGGAATTCTTTACTGTTTTGCTTGCACTAAGATCGGATAATTTCGCTCAAATAGATGAGGAAGGTTCACACCTCCTCGCTATTCAATTCCTATGCACCCTAAACGTAGGATGTGAGGGCATTACTTTCAGGTTTTTCCAAAAGAATAATTTATCGTATGGAGAGAATTAAGTGAAATCCTAGGCTTCCATAAACATTGTTTAATATATTAGACACTTTTCTTAAGTTTAATAAACATGGTTTCGGACAAGAATTAACTAGTGAGATAGCATGTAGGGGTACTAGGAATAGCCACTTGATAAATCACACTTGATGCTTCATGCATAGATGGGTCGCTATGTCTATGTTCCCTTGAGAAGATGTTAGGATTGTGTGCGATGAACTTAGGATCATTTTGCCATGGTTAGAAAAATTTAAATTCCTCCTATCCAGGATATGATGTCTCAATAGTTAGAAAACATTAAAATGACGAGCCCAATTCCATGTACTTTATTAATTACCCACATAGCTACAAAAGCAGGGGCTTTAGAAAATGGTTCAATTGAATATATTTCAACAAACTGCTACTTGATAGATGAGGACTATCTAGTACAAGGACACACTATTAAACAAGATCTAGGTGGATCCTTGGTGTTTTTCTATCCTGGATATGTGAATGAAATTTTGTTACCTAACCCATAATTTCATGTATACAAATGCTGACAACTAACCATTGCTCTTCAACGTATCGAAGAGGTCTGTAGGAGTAATGTTTTCAGTAGGGCCACAAGAAGTTGTTCAAGAAGAGCAGCCATGGAGATGCCTCCACAGTCTACAATCGCCTATCAGTACCAAGAGGAATTTTATCCGGCGGGTCATGCACCCAAAAGGACCCAAACTCAAACGTATGAGCACGGAGGATCATCATGGTAAGAGTGGACTACCACCGGAAGGAGATGGGACCCTTACTTTTCAAACTAAAGCTCTAGTAGCTTGCCTCCTCAACTAATGAGTACACGTCTTTCCTTCTCAGCTCGAAGTTCTCGTGATCTTTACCATGGAATGGCAGAGCTTACTCAACAGATGGAACACCATTAAATGAGGATGGGAAACATCCTCAACACCCTTCAAAATCACATCCGGATTACCCACGACTGGCAGCAACAAGTCGACGTGCAGTTCAACAACATCAATGCCACGCTGCAACAACAACAGGCCGACCTCATGGCCTACTTCCGTCATCAAGGGTTCAACCCTTATTACGGATATTGATGAAGAATAAGCATGGGGGAGGACCCTCACTTGATGTAACTTGTATCACATCCCATTTGCATTCCATTATTTTATTTCTTTTTCTTTCCACATCATTTGCATCTAAAAAGATGTAGGATAGGTTAATAAAATAAAATATGTGTGGTAAGAATATTTATACTTTGCATAAGTTGAAATGATGAATGGTTGCTCTGTTTTATTTTTCCTTATCCCTTTTAAACAACTTTGTATTCTCTAAATATTGCGTTTATTAACGTAGAATACTTTTGCCTTACAACTTGGAATTTATGGGTAGCAAAAGCTTAATACAAACCTAGGTTTTGTACGATATAATATAATGATAAGAGCTGCTAAAATCCTTGTTGAAACTGAAATTTGACTTTCCGGAGAAATTCTAAAATGGAAGTTCGTCATCTGATAGAAATTCCTACCAAAGCCATATAATGATTCAATTTGATAAACCCCATGCACATGCTATTTGTCTTCACATTGAGCCTAGTCAAACTAGTATAGACCTATGTGAGAATATTTTCATACTTTTAAGATCAAGATTTCACAGGCACATGCTATACTTCTACACTAGAAGTTAGCAAAATTCCATCATACCACTCCACCATCAAAAGATACTCCATATTTTTAATGCATAACACTATCTCAAAATAATTGATAAAAAAAGAGGACTAGAAGACATGGCTACAAAAAAGAAAAAAAAAAGAAAAATACATGTTCATGTACAAGAGCATGAGAAAAAAACAAGAGAGAAAAAGAAAATAAGTAGCCATGTTTCATCCTCACAATAAAGAGAGTCCACAAAAATGAGTTATCTTCATATTTCCACTCCACAAATACTCCATCACACTTGCACAATCTTGATCAAAAGTATGATCTGTTTCCTCTTAAGGCTTACTCTTTTGACTTAGCAATGTATGTGGTTCAAATATGTCTACTCTTGTTCCTTACCAAGCTCCACATATAAGCCTTATTTAGATGTAGGACGAGAAAGGCATTGCCTTGAGGAAAACAAATTCCACTTACCACATAGGAGTGATTGAGGGCATTATTTGAGGAAATCAAACTTAAACACCATTTAAAACTCTCTGGAACTTTTACTCACGCAGATCCTGAGGGAAACAAAACATCATAACCCAACATCTCTTAGTGAACACCGACCTATGATGATTTGAGCCTCAGCATTCTTAACGAACCAAAAGAAGTGATCCCCAATCCAATGTTGATTAGCAAGAATGGTCGAATCTCGTTGACAAGGATCACTAACTCTAAACATCCCAATGCCAAACGTGTGCGGACCGAAACTAGAGACATGCTTGTAGAGTGTATCTTCAATGTAAGTAGCAATAGAAAGCAAAAGAAAATGTTGTTGACCCAAAGTTAGAACCTCATTAGAGACCGCCATAAGAAGATCTTCGTTACTTCACCAGATCTCTTGAGAAGTAGTAGACCTCTCTTGACTTGCGGTTCCTACCTCCATCTTCATAGTTGAACAACGCCGACTGATAGCACATCACGTTGATGGCAAAGTTGTCCATTACCGATTGCTTGTTGACAATCAAAATCCACCAGTGAGGATCGGCCTTCTGAGAATGAAGTACTGTCGTGAAGTTACCTGCGTTGGCTAAAAAAGTAAAAGGGCCGAGGGCCTCATCGGATCCTCTCCCAACAACTACTCCGGAAGATGGAAGATGTGACAGTTCCAAAGATGTGGTATCATTACCCGAGAGATGGTTCACTTCTCTAGTCTGAGGCCTAGGGGAAAGAATAGGGACCCATCATTTTCCACCATTTTTCTCCTTTGCAAACAGAGTTTGGCCTTATGATCATATTTAAAACAAAATCTACAGCGGATTTTGCCCATGTAGTCTTTAGCCTGATGGCCCGACGCCAAGCATTGAGAGCAACTAACGCTTGGGAACGTTGCTCTTTTCATAGGAGAGAGGTTTTGCACCTGTGACACGATATTGAGTTTCCCCACTCCCAAGGAATGATATCACTCATTAATCCGAAGATCTTTTTTTAAAATTTGAAAGGCGTGAGAAATCGAGATATCACTTCTCTCCGACGTAAGATAGACCTGTTGCTTCTAAGTAACTTTGGCAACTCCAAAGGAGGTTGGCAAAAGACTAGCAGTTTTGAAATGGGGTAATTCTTGAGGAGAGATTTTAAAAATAAACTTATCAAGTTTTATAGTGAAATCTCTCATGACAACCTTGTCAGCAACAGCTTTACAATGCTATGTAATTTACTACCTTTGCTTAAATTACCAGAAGGATTCAAGCCCTTAGGGACAACCTTCTTGCACTGCATTTTATCTTGATGATTCAAGGTGACTGAAATCCAAGCAGCTTGTTCTTCTTTAATCAAATTCAGGTAGTCCAATTTCCATCTCAGGCCGCCATCTATCCAGATATGGAAAGACAAATCGTAAGCTGGCAATGATAATCCTCTGATAGAACAAAGGAAGAAACCCCACACTGCTTCGGAGGAGACAATAAACATAAAATGCTTCATGAATTGAACCTGAAAAGTATGAGAATCTCCACAAGCAACTTTGATGCATAAGTGCAACTGAATGTTCTGTTAAACAGAAGGAAAAGCGATTGAACACCACAATCAAAGCAAAGGATACCTTTCAACTAGGGGAATGTGGTTAATTGTGCTGCCCAGATGAAGACGTACCTCTTGTTGTAGCTGCAATCCCACAGAGAAACCAAGTTTACTCAGGATATGGCGATGTTCCAACTCCATGAATATCCCAAAAGGAATAGACTTGTTTGATAAAGATAGACTATATGGTCCCACAATCTGAATAGCAGGCGCACTGATATGACGTCACAAAATGATTGGGAAAATAGAGAACAGTGACAATCATAAGAAAGAGAGCCGGGTTAAGGCAAAAGAGAATAGTTGCCGGAAAAGAGGAGGGGATGGACACCGTCGTCGGAGTTGCAGGCACGGTGGGCGTGGGAGGCCACCGGCACCAGAAAGGCAGCCGGTAGGAAGCTCTCTAGCTCTCACGCTCTCACACCAAGCGGTTGCCAATCTCTGATTTGTCTAATTATTTTTTATTTATGGAAAGTATGCTAGGTATTTACATACTAAGTTTTTGGTATATAGTTTTTATTTGAAATATAAAACATACTTTTGCCTTTTGGAATGGTCGCCTAGTACTTCTATACTGAGTTTTGATGTGCTTTGGCTATTTCGTGAAGTTGTGCAACATGCTTATGTGAGGTGCTGACATAATGTGTTGCGGTTATCAAAATAATATGAGTCAAGTCGTGGACTTAAGCTCGAGAAAAGTTGCTCGTTTGTTCATGTGCAGGTGTTGCTTGAGGTCAAGACATTGCTGGTGATGATGATCATTGAACTAATCTTTTGGAGAAGAAGAGGTTTAACAACTAAGTTCGGGATGAATTGTGGTTGAGTCGATCCAGGAGGTCGCACAGCATGTTTGAGTCAAGAACAATGTATAGGAAGGTATCACGGACATTCTAGAAAGTGTTTGCACATTGCATAGACGTAGCAACATTGTTCCAAGGTGTGTTGAAGAGTTATGGACGAGTAGATGTAGCCGAAAAATTTCAACCGGCTAGATTACGCGTTCAGGCTCATGCTGAGGCGGTTATGGTGCATTAATAGAAAGTTTCAAGTTTGTTTTTCTTAGATTTCATATGATTCACGAAGTTGGGTTGTTTTGGAGTGTGTGAGATGTTCCTAATTTGTTTGGAAGTCTTAGGGTTGCTTCTATCTGCATATGAAATTCTTATGTAGTTATGGCTGAATTCAAGTAGGAGTAGGGAGTCCTAGTTAGATTGGACTTGCTCAAGGGCTGTTTATATAAGCAAGGTGGGCTGGGCTCGTGGAGTGCACGACTTGCAGCTTTTTTTCTTGTGTTTTATGAATAAAATTTGTTGTTTGTGAGAAGCTTTTGTACCTTGATCGTCCGACTTATCTGCTTCAAGCTTTTCTCGGTGAGTTTCTGCGCAATGCGACATTGCTCCTGTATTTTGACCATAACTCGTTTTTTACAGATCCAATTACCGTGATTCTTTTTTTGTCTTCAGAACTCAATTATATATCTTATGTGAAAACTTCACATTCATTGGTCTTACATTTTTTGAGTTACACAAGTTTCTTGCAGCATAACAGATCTGTATTTCACTCGCGTAGAACAGATTGACCTTTGCTCAATCATTTGATCATAACTTGAGTTCTACTAAATTATTTCAGGTGATTCTTGTTGCATTGCCTCAGTGACTTGATTCTCTACAATCTCTACTGGTTTTTTAATGGTTGAACAAGTGTAGGGTAGTAAAACACACATATTTCTCTATCAGGTCGATTTTCTATTGAGGGGTTTTTGTTGCTTCCGCACAAAAGTTTTAAATCTACCATTCACCCCCTCCCCTCTGGTAGCTTCTCATGTGCTCTTCGATCCTACAATCCCATGTGCTCACTTGGCGATCCCGCCCGAAGAGTCTCGACTGTTGATGACAGTGTCAAGCCCATGTGTTGTGACCACTTGTATCGGGTGGCTATCAAAATAATGAAGGAGTTTGTGCTTCATTATTAGAAAAGCTTACAGGAGCTTTTGTATATGGGGGTAGCGTATCTCACAGTCGAACAACGCTTTGCTAACATAGTACACCGGCCTGTGTATCCTATGGGCCTGCCTCGGCTGCTCTCGCTCTACTACCAAGGCGGAACTTGCCACCTGATCGATTGCTGCGATGTAGAGGAGGAGCAGCTCACTTGGCTCCTGGGATGCCAGCACCGGGAGGTTTTTGAGGAAGTTCTTCAGGTTGTCGAGAGCTTCTCGCGCTTCCTCTGTCCACTCCAAGGTTGTATAATGGCAGACCTCGTTCTTCATGCCCCCATCTTATCGCCATATCTACCACCGATCTTTTCATAAATGGGAAAGGGTTATAATGCTTTTTATCTATATGATGTATCCTCTGATGTACTTCGAGGAGGGGTTAGGTCGCGGAAGTCGCCGCCGTACCTACCCCAGTCTTATCGCTCGCCAGCGCCGTATTGCAGTGCATGCCCGCCACTATGCCGGATGGGACTGGGCGTGGAAGGCGTCAGCAGGATCTATGGGCTGTGTCAGGGGGACACTCGAGTGCAGTTGTCCTCGTGACAATGAAGGTGTCTCCTCTACCCATGCCGTATTGAATGCCGTTGCCTACCCTGCTCCTGGGCTAGGGCTCGGGCGGCTTTGCTGCCCACCTCGGCAGTTGGGGCTCGGGCAGGTTTTTCTTTTACCTTGTTATTCGGGCTTCGGGTGTCGGATGTTGCCCGGGCTGGTAGTCAGATATGGCCGCTCTTTGTATCTTGTTAGAGCTCAATCGTCCATTCATGCTCTTCGGTAGCCGGGCTACAGTACCCCATCAGTACTATCAGGGGTGGAGCATTTTATCAGTTATCAGCACCCAGCAGCTTATGTACGATCCAAAATCCATCAAACATTAGGACTAACCTACAGGCTACTGATATAGATGCATGCAAACAGACATTTTTTTCAATAAGGAAAGGCATAGGTCTTACCCTGAACAAAGTACTGCATATTTTTCCTGTTTACAGAGTCAACACATATCCTATTTAATATATCAATACTTCATTTTCATTCTAGTCAGACATAATAGTGCCAGGGAAATCTATACATTATTAGATAATGGAAAAAAGGAAAATTTGTCATGGATCAGCATGATAATACTTGATTTTCTATTAATAAAACCTAGTGGAACATCTATTGACCAATCAAATCCATATGAACTGCAGCTTGCTATTGGGGTCGTAGACGCCATATACAACAGGCTTAGCAAGGGGTTGTCCTCGTCGGGCAAGGGCTCGGTGAGCACCTGAGGAATGGACAAGGGGGGGCACTTCAGAGAGCTTATTCAAGGCAGCAATGGCGATGGAGGAGGGCGCCCAGCAATGGTGAATAGGGAGGGTCAAGGAGGATTTAGCAGGGGCGGATAGGAGAGGGAAGGGAAGGCGGACAGAAGCAGAGACAGCGGTGACCTGCACAGAGACGCAGATGAGGAACAGAGGTGGAGGTCGAGCCAGGGAGCATATAGGTGATGAGGACGGCAGGAATCAGCCGAGAGCGAGGAAGGCGCACCCGGAGATAGATGAGGGCCAGGGTGAGGGACTGCCGAACTGGAGCACGTTGTAGACTCATAGTCACGGAGGAAGGAGCACAGTGGCGACTTGAGTCTGAGCAGCGGCAGGCAGCAGGGAATCCCGACCCCTCGGTGGTGGCCGTGGGTGTGCCGGAGCATGGCGCGCAGAGGATCTGCCTTAGAGTCGGCGAGAGAGTGGTGGAAGGATGGAGGAATCAGTGAATAGGCGGAGGATGAAGAGGCGCCGAAGAAGAACTGACGGAGGAGGCGGCGGTTAAGTTCCCTTCAAACAACTGAGAAGATTGGAGTCGAGTCAGTAGGTGGACGGGTGGAGTCAGGAGAATAGGTGTCAAAACAGCTATGGGAAACCGGTCCAAAGCCCAAACGTGGAACCGTTCAAAACTGTATGTTAGGGTCCAAATCAAACTGAATCCAAACCATTTTGTATTACAACCAAACCAATCCAACTCATTCTATATTTTGGCCCATTTGAAACCATTGAAATTAAAAGAAACTGAAGTTTAGGTTCCGTTTGGTACAATTCTAGATTCACCCAGAATCAGAAAGTTTCAGTTTCAATGTAGAAATGATTCTCAACTTGAAACTAAATCACTTTAGAAACGTTTGACTAGTTTTTTTATTCCAGATTCAGTGTACAGGAACCAAACATGAATTGACCCAAATATCCTTGACTGTTTTATGATTTTATTAGATAGAAGGAGTCACATTGAACATAGGTGAATTTATTCATTTTTATGCAAATATAATATGTGTATTATATCTGTAGAGACAACAGTCTTGCACATTGCTCAATCAATGAATCCACTTCCTCTCAACACCACAAATACAACCAGTTTTGGGCAATAGTTCAAAACGATGGAGAAAAGCAGCTTCGGATGCCAGCAATGGGTAGCGCGTCTTCGGAGGTGACTGCGGGTTGGAGTGAAATTCAGCGTGTAAGTTGTGCTTGAGGATTGGAGATTATTCTATCAGTGCGCAAAGCGATAAGCCACACACATAGTGGCAAATTTTTTAATTTTTCTAGAACTTCGACATGACTTATGATTGACTGAAGTATTCCAATGTGTGGAACACCTTTTCATATGTTTCACGTTCTTAGTTCAAAAAAGTGTATCGTTTCAATGTGTTTCTCCTTCTGAAACATTTCACATTTTACCGTTTGGAGCAGTTTTAAGTAATTCTAACCAGAATAAAAAATGTTTCTTGCATCCAAACGAAGCCTTGAAAATCGGTTCCAACCAAACCATTCAGGCCCCATTTGGATCATTGGATTTTCAAAGGAAATTTACAGAAAATTGTTCGTAAGGAAAGGAATGGTGTAGCATCGTTTGGAAGAAAGGAATCGTTGCTTTCTTTCCAGAGAAAAGAATCTGAGGATGTGCAAATCACAGGAAACAAACCCAGAACAAAGGAAATATTTGGCTCACTATGTGCCTTCCTGCTGTCATGTGATGGCTTGCATTTTTACCTCTCGTGAATTAGTGATTAGAGATATATTCCCTCATTCTCAAATTATTTGTGACTCTCTAGTTCAAAAATAAACTAGAGAGTGAAAAGTAATTTGAGATGGAGAGAGTAGACGGTAGTGCTGCACGTACAAGTGGGCTTTGCAAGATACTTGTATTAAATTGCTAGATGCACGTAATTATATGACACATTGTGAGACCTATGTGTGCTGAATACATTGGCTTGTACTGAATACATTGTCTTTAATGATAAAAGTTTTGAATGCTGCCATAACATCTTTTTAGCAAGGTCCGACTCTAGGTCCGAGCTTCTGCAAGGTCCAACAATAGGTCTGACTTTCTTTGTCTAGATCTGACATGTTTTTGGGTAGCTCCGGTGAGCTTTGTCTTTAGCTTCGGCATGTCTTTGGTAGCTCCGGCATGTCTTTGTTAATCTCTGATATGTTTTGCTAGATCCGACTTATGTTGGTTAGCTCCGACATGTTTTTCTAGCTCTGACTCTTGGGATGACTAGTTCCGACTAGTTTTGGTAAGCTCCGGGGCTAGGTTGTACTAGCTTTGGTAAGCTCCGACGCTTGGTTGTACTAGCTTTGGTAAGCTCCGGTGCTAGGTTGTACTAGCTTTGATAAGCTCCGGTGCTAGGTTGTACTAGCTTTGGTAAGCTCCGGCTCAAGCACCGGTTAGCTTTGGCTAGGTTTGGAGCTTGATCGCAATGTTCTGGCTTTTAATGTGAAATGTTTCGAACTTGCTTTACATTGTTGGGAAGTTTGCTTAGTATTCTTTTACTAAGTTTTTGATGCGTTTTTGTTGATATGGCTGATATCGTTTTGCTATGTTTTGCGACATGCTTATGTGAGGTGCTCACGTAAGGTGTTGTGTTCGGAACTGACTTGAGTCAAGTCGCGAACTTGGGCTCGTATGGATTGGTTGTTTGTTCATGTGCAGGTGTTGCTTGAGTTCAAGACATGGCTGGTGACAGGATCCATTGAACTAGTCTTAGGGAGAAGATGAGGTTGAACAACCAAGTTCAGGAGGAATTGTGGTTGAGTTGATTGGGAGGTTGTGCAACATGTTTGAATTAAGAACAATGCATATGAAGGTATCGCGGATGTCGTTGGAAGATGTTTGCATGTGTGCAAGGAATGCATGGACGTCGCTGCATGGTTCCATGGCGTGTTTAAGAGATGTGGACATAAAGAATTGGTCAGAAAGGTCCAACCGACTTGGTTATGGACTCAAGCTGCAGCTGAGTCGTGTTTGACTCAAATATGGAAAGATTTGAGTTGTTTATGATAGGATTTCGTGTGGGTCACGAATTTGAGTTATTTTAGGAATGTGGGATACGTTCGTGTTTAGAAGTCTTAAGATTGCTTCTATCTACGTATAGAAGTGTCCTAAGCAGTTATAGAATGTTTTGATTCGTGATCTGAGTAGGATTAGAGTCCTAGTTGAGATTGGGTTGGCCTAAGGGCTGGTTGTATAAGAAAGGGAGGCCAGAGCTCGTGGTGCACGATTTTGGGGCTGTTCCTCTTGTGTTCTATTGAATAAAATTCGTAGTTTGAAGGAACTTTTGTGCCTTGTTCGTCCGACTTGTTCGAGACAAGTTTTACTCGTCGAGTTTCTGAACTGCACTACCTTTCGTCGGTGGTTTTATCATAACTCGAGTTTTACAGATCCAATTGACGTGATTATTTTTGGGTTGTCTTCACAACATGATTATGTATCATCTATCAAAATTTCACGGTCATTGGATCTGTGGTTTCTGATCTACACGAGTTTCTTTGCAGCATCTTAGAATTGTTTTTCTCGTTTAGGACAGATTGGCATTTGTTCGATCTTTCGATCATAACTTGAGTATCTCTCGACGGATTTGAGTGATTCTTCTTGTGTTTTCTTCGTGACTTGATTCTCTCGGATATATATCACTTTTGTCATGGTGAAACACGTTTAGATTAGTTTCACACATGATTTCTCTAATAGATCGTTTTTCTGCCGAAGGGGTTGGGACTTAATTGTTTCCGCAGCGTAAGATTTTTAAATCTACCATTTACCCCCCCCCCCTCCGGTAGATTTTCACGTGCTATTCATCCTACACACATGATCATATTTCCACTCTCAATTGTGTTATAAATTCAGAATTTAGTTCTAAACCTTCTTCAATTTGCTAATCCTGGTGTTATAAATTCCTGCAATCCAAACGGCAATTCCTTTGCTTTTCATTCCTACAGTTTTATCGTTTTTCCCATTCCTGTGTTTTCTCTGTTCCTTCATTTTTTTTCTCATTCCTATGTGTTTCATTCCTGCATTTCAAACAGAGCCTCACAGGTTTAAGAAGGAACCAGAACCAGCCCAACGACAAGGACATCCACTGGACCCACTGGATGCCATCAATAGCGGCGGAGACGACCATGACGCTGTAAGATTTCGGTTCTATGGGTGAACCAGGCTCCTAAAACTCAAGGATCACCTGGGTTACGTGTTCATTATATAGGGGGGCAGAATCGTCAGGTACAAACTCGGTTACCATAAGATAAACACATCCTCCTATGTACAACCGAAAGATCTTAACTAAACAACTTTATCTCTAGCTACCGGACGTGTTTATTCTCTAACCCACGCACACACTCGTGTTACATTGACTTGGGACTCTTGCTAACTTATCTGGACACTGCAGCTTGCATGGAGGTTGTGATCTCTTCAACATATCTGTTATCACATGTGATATATGAACATCCCATGTTTGGATTGTACCTGAACCCAACATGTTTCTGTACTGGCAATGGTTTTGTAAATCCATCTGCAACTTGATCTTTTGTGGATAAGAACTTCACTTGAAGTGATTTATTTGCCACATTTTCTCGGACAAAGTGGTAATCTATCTTGATATGTTCAGTTCTTGTATGAAATATGGAATTGGCCATCATAAATGTTGCTCCTAAATTATCACACCACAATGCTGGTATTGTTGTATGTTGGATCTTCATTTCTCTTAAAATAGTTCAAACCCAAATTAATTCCGCGATGGCGTTTGCCAAGGAATTATATTCTGCTTCTGTGCTGGAACGAGAAATTGTAGCTTGCTTTCCAACACTCCAGGATATCAAGTTAGCACCTAAGAAAATAGTAAATCCCTCCGTCGATCTTCTATCATCCAAACATCCTGCCCAGTTAGCATCAGGATATACTTTATTTGAAGAGAGCTATTCTTGACAAACCTAATTCCATGGCTTATAGTTCCTTGAACATATCTCAATATTCTCTTCACCATGGACATATGAACTGTAGTAGGAGAGTGAAGATATTGAGAGACTTTGTCTACTGAAAAAGCAAGATCTGGTCTTGTCAATGTCAAGTATTGCAAGGCTCCTACAATGCTTCGATATTTGTGGATTCTTCATAATTAAGTGTCATCCTGTATAGGCTGAATATTTTTCCACACTAGAAAGAGGTGTTGTGGCTGATTGGCATGTTACCATGCCAGCCCTTTTAATAATCTCCTTTGCATATTTCTGCTGATTTAATAATATACCTTCTTTGATCTTGCACACTTCTATTCCAAGAAAATAATGAAGATGTCCAAGATCTTTGAGAGTGAAATTCACTTTTAGATCAGCTAACATGGCGTCCACTACTGTTTGAGAAGAACTAGCCACAATAATGTCATCAACATAGAATAATAAATAAATCATGATTTTATTCTTGCAATAGATAAATAGAGAAGTATCTCCTTTTGAAGGCTCAAGACCAAGCTGAATCAATTTAGTTATGAGTTTAGAATACCAGGCCCTTGGCACTTGTTTTAATCCATAGATAGCCTTGTCCAACTTACAGACATAATCAGGATACTTTGGATTTTCATAGCCTGGAGGTTGTGCCATATAGACTTGTTCTTCAAAATCACCATGAAGAAAAGCATTTTGTACGTCTAGCTGCCTTAGACACCAATTATTTGACATTGCAATTGATAGAACAATTCTTATAGTAGCAACTTTGACAACAAGGCTAAAAGTATCTTCATAGTCTATGCCATACCTTTGTTTGAACCCTTTTGCTACTAATATTGCCTTGTACCTGTCAATAGAGCCATTTGCATGTCTCTTAATTTTGTACATCCACTTTGAGTCAATCATATTGCTTGCTCCTTGCCTTGGTACAAGGTACCACATTTCATTCTTCTTAAGAGCTCAAAACTCATTGTCCATCTCCTTTTTCCAATTTTCATCTTCTAATGCTTCTTGAAGTGTACTGGGTTCCTCTATAGATGTGAGCAAACAAACAAAATCTTTACCAAAATTTTTAATCTTAAAAATATTGTTTTGTGACCTAGTCCGTGGTGCTTGCTTTGATAGCACAGACTTGTTGCTTGAAGTTTCTAGACGTGAAACATGTGCTAACTGTAGCATATCTGAATCTTGTTCTGAAGGGCGTGCACCAGACTCCTGCTCAAAATCTTGATGACCAGTTGATCCTGGCATAGAAGAATTAATACGCACGCACCTTGAGGAAAGTCCAAGAGATTTTGTGCCACTTTGTCTGAGAGACTGTCCGCGCGCGCCAGGCTCCTAGCCCGAGAAACCACGTGGCGCGCTAACTTGCGCTTGTGCACTGGGGACCAGTCCCGAGGAAGGACCAGGTTTGACATGCACAGTCTCCTCTGGATCCGAGGAGGGAACACGTGGGCCCCCGTCGCCTGCTCCGCCTGGTGGAGCAAATCGTTCCGTGCCCCGCACTGTTGGGTGTTAACTGCCGCTGCTACCTTCTGTTATCAGGATCAACATGGGATCCTGCACCTGGATCTTCTGCATTGCCCTAATCTACTGCAATTTCAACTTCGTTTTCTTCCTGCACAGTACTAGAAACACTTCCAGACAATTGATCAGATAGATTTACTTGCTCATCTTGATCAGGAAAATTATTTTGTGATAAATCTACTTGATTCCCTGCAGATGGCAACAAAGCTGGTGGAAGGAGAAAAATTTTGGATCTAAGGTGAGCCCCTGCATTTGGATGAAGACTCTTGAAAGAAAACACAGTTTCGTCAAAAATGACATCCCGTGAAATATACACTCCCTCAGATGATACATCTAAACACTTGTAGCCCTTGTGTAGAGAACTGTACCCATGAAAGGTGCACTGTTTTGATCAGAAGTCAAGTTCATGTTGATTGTAAGGGCGAAGGTGTGGCCAACATGCGCATCCGAAGATTCTTAATTGAGAGTAATCTGGTACTGTGCCAAGAAGTTTCTCAAGTTGTGTTTGAAAGCCAATAACTTTTGAGGGGGTTATGTTAATCAAGTAGGTGGCTGTGGCAAAAGGATTCATCACAGAACTTTAAAGGCATAAATGCATGCGCAAGCAAGGTGAGTCCTACATCCACTATATGACGATGCTTGCGTTCCGCAGCACCATTTTGTTGATGTGTGTGGGGACAAGACACCATGTGGATGATCCCTATTTTTTAAAGAATGAGTCAAGCTTTTGATACTCTCCGTCCCAATCTGTTTGCATTGCTTTTTTTTTCTGCTAAATCTCCTTTCTACCATAGCTCGAAAATCATATAATTTTTGAAACACTTCGGATTTGTGTTTCAAAAAATATATCCATGCGAATTTACAAAAATCATCAATAAAACTCACATAGAAGTTATTTCTTCCGGTGGAAGTTGGAGCAGGACCTCACACACATGAAAAGATTAACTCTAATGGAGCTTTTGAGACACTAAAAGACTTAGGAAAAGGCAACTGGTGAATTTTGCCTTGTTGACACGCATCACAAACTTGACTCAAACTAGATTCTAAAGAACAAAGGAGACTATTGTTCCTCACTACTTTATTGACTATAGCCATAGATGGATGACAAAGCCTGTCATGCAATTTATTTAGAGACGGCTTTGTAGTGAGAAAAGCACACTTGGTGGAGGAGCTCTCTAGGAATGGCCAAGGATAAAGGCCACCTTCACATCTGCCTCATAGAAGGACCTTCTTTGTAGCCAGATCCTTCACCAAAAAATAGTGAGGGTGATATTCAAGAATGACTCAATTATCGGATGTAAGTTTATGATCAGAAACAAGGTTCTTGGTAGCAGAAGGAACATGCAAAATTTTGTGAAGGTGGAGGTCACGAGTAGGGGTTTTTAAAGTAGATCTACCAACAGAAATAACTTTCATACCTGATCCCATTAGCTATGCGAACCTTTTCTTGGCCTCCATATTTTTCTTCAAGTTTCTTGTTGGCAGCTGTCATCTCATCTGTGTACTCCTTCATCCTGGTAAAGTACACTGCTTCCGTCATATCACATTTTCTCGTGCTTGACAGTTTTGCACATAGATGCATCACACGTGCACGAGATTGAGATGCAAAACTCTGTTTTATGGCTCTCCATACTTGTGATATATTCCAACAGACGCACTGCTTTCCCATCCAAGAGGCTAGATTCGTGCAGAGATTGATGTTATTTAAGTTGTTGCTAAGTACACAGGAACGTGCATGATGCGTGCAATAATTGTTTTTATATGCATGGACTATGGTTGATGGTGCTTATGCGATATCCTGCACCAGCTTCATTTTTTTCATGTGGCTTAAAATCTGTCATATCTTTTGCTACTTTTTCCTATGGCAGACAATTGATGTCCATATAAATGTATTTATATGTGTATGACATACGTTCTTTGATCTTCTTTTGTATCCTTGAGCAAGTTATAAAACACTGAGAATAGAGCATGTTGGTCGAACGTGCCAAAGAACATACTACTAAGTTATAGTAGACTACTCTCAGTCCGACAGCTAAACATAGAAACAAGTCGTTCTTTTTAGGTAATTTGGTCAAGTTCGGGAACAAACTAAAATGTAGACAGTTACAGATAGATAGCCTAGAGCTAAATATAAAAGGGGTAATTGTGCCTCCAAACCCATTTTGAAGTCCAATTGTATATTTGACCTTGATTTTTCGGATTTGCGTGGTTGACCTTAATTTTTTAAATTGAAATCGTCATTTGATCCTGTTTTAACCAGCCATTAATTTTGGCAAATTTAGATTACTAAAAGAAATAAGAAATTTATATGCATAGTAAAAGAAAAAATAAATGACCAAAATACACCTGATTATGGGGGCAACAGTATGGTTTTTTGCAATAGCTTTGCCACTATCAACCGACAACAAAGTTAACAAATGCAAAAACTTGTTAACATCATCCGACTTAAAATATATAGTAATTCTCTTTTTCATGGTGTATTATAATTATTCAGAAGGAGTTGGTGCCACTATCCAATCCATTTTAGCCGTCGCATCCCCTACCGTCTCTATCGGTGTAGCCGCCGCTGCCTCGCCATCTCCTCAGCCTATACATCTCCAATTTGTTTCACCACCTCAGTTGACCTGCTCCGACAAAGCCATGGCACAAGCCCTCGCCATTAAGGATTTCATGGAGGACCATTGCATCACTATCGTCAGCGATAAGGCCACCTAGGAAGATGGAGATAGAGCTGGAGGATGAGGCCGGCCCATCTGACTGCACAGGGGTCCTTTTTTTCTCTGCTCAAGAGGCCTAAGGCCCAAGCTGAACAATTACTACTACAAAAATTATTTTCACAGGCGCTTCCTAAATTTTTACAAGCAGTCTGTAAAAAATCCATCTGTGATCTAAAATATATTAAAATCCACCTCTAATAATAACATATCACAAGCGATCCGTAACTGTAACACCCTCACTTTCATGCATAATGCATTGCATACATCCTCATACATGTTTAACATGAAGCGACCTTAAAAAGAACAAGATTAAAATGAATTTAGGTCTACCCAGGAATTTAAGTCTGTCAGGGTACGGATGACCTCCAACCCAGACTAGTCCGGTAACCCTCTCTGTTTCAGAAAGTCGGAGTTTTTTAGGACTACAGACCTGTCTGGCATCATGCACAAAGTAGTCCGGATTGAGCTTCTGATGTTTGTCCAGACTTGTCCGATGCCAAATGGAATAGTCCGATCTTGTCCAATTTTCAATCCGGAAACCTTTTATTTTGCAACCCCGGACTTGTTTGGCCATACATACCAGACTTATCCGAAAACCTTTCTGTTGCCAAATGGACTTGTCCGACCACACTTACCATACTTGTCCGAAATAGTTTCTGTTCCACAATGGACTTGTCTGGTCCCAGCTGCGGACTAATTCGGCATGCTAAATTCCACTCGGATTACATTATTCTTCTACGGTTGGTTATTTGGTAATTGCCTAAATTGGGCTAGAGAACTTCGTGCCTGGCCTCGGAGGAGCCCAAGTGGACCCCACCTCGGCCCCCACTCGTCCCCCACCAAAATCCACTTGGAATACACCCCAAAACCCTACCTCTCCACCCCTATATAAGCAACCCAATACCCTCACCTCTCCAACCGAGAAAAACCCTCGCTGTCATTCCTTGATCATGTGTCGCCGTCAAGAAGGGGCCCAGGAGCAAGGAGGAGGAGAAGAGGGAGAAGGCTCAATCAAGATCGATCTTCATCATCTTTTTGACAATTGACGTTCTTCATCATCAAACCTTCATCAACTCATCTTCATAAAGCCCTAGACGTCAAGATTCAAGTGTTGCATCCAATCTTCGACCCTTGGATCTCTAGACATGTGGTACACCCTCTACATTCAAGTTTCCTTGTGAAATTAACCCCAAATTCTCGCTAATCAGAAAAACCTAATTTGCAATTCTGATCAGGGCGGACCAGTCCGGCCATGATACCAGACTTGTCTGGCCTCTGAATCTGTTAAATGTTGAATTGAATCCAAATTGACTCAAATCAATTCCAAACTTGTTCAAACTTGTTAGAAACCATTGTAACTATTTAGTAAACATTAAGAGCAACTCATTAATAAGTTTTACCTCACATTTGCATTAATCATGCATATCATGGAATATTGAGTACTATATGAGCATTTATTGATTCTAATGTTTGTTTTGCATGTTTGTCGTGCGGAACAGAAGGTCTCGCTGTAGAGAGTGCTTTCGAGGACTTGTAGAATCAGAACTTTAAAGCCTTCAATCCAAACAAAACTCAATATCAAGGAAAGTGTCCTTGATCATTTTGATCCAGGTTTTTAAATGTTTTGTTTGCAAAATTGCATGCTTGTGTTAATTGATGGGAAAACCCAATTGTAGGAGTTTACTAGTCTCATATGACCACCCTTGTCGCTTGAACATAATGTAGAGAGTCGGGAAGGGTATTTTTCACTTTTACATCGCTATACTTAAATTGGGTTTGGGAAACAATCATATTACATAATTATGAAGTATTGAGCACTTTAGTGATGCGAATTGGTATTAATGACCCTATAGCAACATGGTTCCTAGGGATCTAAGCAAGTCGGTTATGTGGAATGGGTTGGACTGTTTTTGGTAGTTTTGCTTGCTTTAGATCTAAGGACCGGTTCGTGGAGCGACCATCAAGATTTACAGTGCCACCACGTGGCCAAGTATGGGTGCGGCTTAGTTGACTAATTAGTGTTTTGTCGGTACTATTTGGACCATTAGGAATGCTCGAGGGAGGGGTAGTCGGATGGGTTTGTAGAGATTGGTGGGACTACCCTGGGATCCGAAAGGCTCAAGAGAGGGCCCATGGTTGGATGTGCTTAGTTGGAGAAATCACCACCGGTGAAACCTCAGTGGGGTCTAAATATGCTAGTAATCATTTGTAAAGACTATTCTATGATCTCTTGGCCACACACCTAAGGAAGTGTGTGACGGCATAATTGAGATTCCATATTCATCGAAAGGTGATGAAATCACAAACTTGTGGGTAAAGTGGTACAACCTCTGCAAAGTGTGTTTAAAACTATCATGATAGTTGTGCTCCCGGTTATGAGCAAATTGGACCCTCACATGATTAGAGTTTGGACTTTTAACCTAGTTTAATTGCTGGAATGGGATTGGGAATCGGTATTGTTTTGTTAATTGGCTTTAATATATGGAATTGATGAAAATGAGACATATGAGCAGTTATGAATTGATTATGGGTTTTCTATGCTGGTATTGGTTACTTAATTTGAATTTAATGTTATTTGGGTTATTTTGGGAAGGACCTTACTTAATGATGATATAATTGCATTTTCAGCTGTTTTGAATGTACTTTTATGCAATTAATTATTGTTTATTATCATTCCTTGTTTAAGCTACATGTCATACTTTCCCACACTTGCTGAGTACGACATATGCTCATCCTTTCTATCCCTCCAACAAATTCAGACGCAGACAACAATGTGGAGTACCAGGAGGTTTTTGAAGAGTTCTAGGCGCGCGTGTTGCTGTCAAGCTTGCCTGTGGAGTTTGGAGTCTTAGGGTTTAGTGTTTTTCGCTGCAATTGTTTTGAGCTTTTATTCAACACTATTTGGTTTGTAATAAGGTACTATTATTAGTATTATTATTTGAGACATGATTATAATATATTTATCGTTTGTGAATCACTTGTGTATGTGTGATAAACATCTTGGGCACACATATGCATTACGCTTGCTTCTTTTTCGGAACCGGGTGTCACAAATTGGTATCGGAGTTGTGTTTGACCGTAGGACGCAAGACTAGGTACAATGGACACCACAAAGCACTTAGGACTTCTTTCCTATTCAAAATTTGCTTGTTTTGCACTATTTTGCCTTCCACTAGCTATATAATGTGGAAAATTTTGTGCTTTTGGTGCTGCTGCAATTTTTGCCACTTTTCCATCTTTTTGAGAAAATACACGTCTTCTCAGCTTAATTTATGGCTGCTGCAATTTCAGAACTGATATTTATGTTTTCCTTTATTTTTCTCATGTTTTCTTGTAGATGGCTCACACCAAAACGGTAGCCCGTAAGAGAGCTCGTTTGCCACCCCTTGGAAGAAAGCTTAGGCCTCGCAAGGAGCAGCAGATGGAACCAGCCCAAGAGGAGGAAGAAGTGAATTCCCCCACAAAGGAAGTTGAGCATGAACACTCCAACACGACAGAGGAAGATCCATTGATGGTGGAAATATATGATAGTCAGGAGAATGGAGATGGAGCCCAAGAAGAGGAGGAACCGTAGGATGAGGATGAATCCGATGTACAAGACGTGGCACCTGAAGCACAAAAGAATGCATCACAGCCTAGTGAAGCTAGAAGGGAGGAAAAATGCCTAGTATACCATGATGCTCAAGAATTCCGTTTCGACGGCACTTATGGAGGATTTGCAGCCATGCAATTGAAGGAGTTCCTTGATTTATGCAAGATGCACCTGGAATACTATGTCAGGAGGATTCCTCGCCACGGACGTGAAGAATGGAGGGCTCAATTTACTTTTCTTTCTAGAGATGAGGTGGTGACCCGACACTTTGCATCCACATGGACAAGCACCAGGGAGCAAGCTATTGATGATGTCTCTTGGGATGCACTTACTAGATTATGCCACATCTATCGGGAGCAGGTTGGAGATACTAGTTTTGCACTACATCCACAACACATGAAGGGAACAAGGGAAGTCTTAATGTCGCAATATGGAGCTCAAATTAGTTCTCGTGCCATTGACAGATCTCAGGCATTATTGGTGAATTTGGGAAACCGCTATGCTAATGCTATGGAGGAGATCCGCTACCTTTGTAAGAAGTTGTTTATCATGAAGAAGCAAGAGGAAGTTCGTGCCACTATGGAGGTCAATGGTGTAGCTACCTCTCCAGTGCCTACATGGACGGCCAACTCAACCTGGCGTGCGCCCATGTATGCCTCACCTTTGCCGCCTCATGGCCAGGACAGCCACGGCTCACACAATTAAGTCTAGGTCTTCTTTCTAGAAGTTAGAAAAGTGTTTATTTGTTTTAGTTATATTTAGTGTGGTGTGCTAAATTTTCTTGGTGTGTGCTTGTGCTTCTGTGCTTGGTGCGAGTTGTGGGACACTTAGCGTTGTGTCCACATCCGCACATAGTAGAGAGTTGTGGGTATCTTGTCGACATCCTCTAATAGGGTTATTAGTATTAATAAAGGAGTTGTTTAGTTACACATACCTTGATGCATAAAGTTGGGGCGTTTCATTTCAAATTCTAAATTCATCCGTCTCTACTATTCTTTCACCAACAGATGTCGACGATTCGCAACCAAAGGAATGCCAATGGTAAGGTGGAGAACAATGAAGCACTCCAGAACAACTAGGGGCCTGCACATGGAGCTATCAACCTTGAGCAGCTGTTGGCTATGCAGCAGCTGTTGGCTATGCAGAACTAGCTCATGCAGACCATGATATAGACCATGGGATAGCTGCAAGTTGGCAACAACAATCAACCCCACATGCCGCCACCACCACCACCCCCACCACCACACAACCGTTTGGGAGATTTCATGAGGACCAGACCGCCTACCTTTGCTCAGGCCACAGACCCTATGGAAGCTGATGATTGGTTGAAATCTGTTGAGAAGAAACTTGCTATTGTCTAGTACACTGATAGAGAAAAGGTTCTTTTTGCCTCACACCAGTTGATTGGAGTTGCTGCAGACTGGTGGGAATCTCTATGCAATGCCCATGAAAATCAAGAGAGAATCACCTGGTTGAATACGAGGAGAAGTTGCGCTCTCACTATGTGCCAGAGGGAGTTATGATACAGAGAAGACAAAAATTTGAAAACCTCAAGCAAGGAAGGATGAGTGTGGGTGAGTATCTCAATATTTCACTCAACTGTCTTGATATGCTCCAGAAGACATTAGTACTGACAGCAGGAAGCAGTACCTATTCATGAGGGGTCTCAACAATGAAATTCAAGTTCAGTTGCTCAATGATGACTATGCAAATTTTCAGAAGCTGGTTGACAAGGCTATTGTGGTTGAGAACAAGATTCATTAGATGGAACTAGACCACAAGAAGAAAATGCCATATCAGGGACAGCCGCAAGGAAGCAATGTCTGTCCTCGCTATGCACTGCCTACTGCAACATATTACAACCCGTTTGTTGCTGCATACCGCCCTGCTAAACCACAGCGACCGCAATAGCCAATGCAGCATCGCCCGCCCATGCAAGAACCTCGCTTACCTATGCCACTACAGGAATCGGGCAAAGAAATGTCAGCTCTATAGCCGTCGGTAAGGTACTGTAACCGATGACTATAGTCTAAAGCCGTCAGCCTACCGATGGTCATAGCCGTCGACTCTTATTCGACATTCTTAAGGGCTTATAGCCGTCGGTCCAGATGACTTTAGGCTCTTAAAGCCGTTGAGCACCAGATCCCGACATTTTTAGTTTGAAAACCAACTAAGACCGTCAGTCTGGCGACACCGACGGTCATAATGCCATAAAGGCATCGGCCTGCGGGTCCCAACATCTTTATTGGACTTAAAAGCGTCGGCCCCCCGAGCGTACTGACTGCCATAAGGTGGACACATGTGCGCCCGAGGGCCATATAGCCATCGGTCTGGGCGCAAAACCGATGGCCATATGGTAGTTATGACCGTCGACTTGGCCCACATTGACGGCCTTACTGGTTTTTTTTTAAACTGCAACTGCTTTTGGTGCCTCCCTAGGTGGGGAGCCCCCCGGCCATACATGCCACAATCCAGCATATTCCAGGCATTCAACAAGTCCAACAATATATACAACATTCAAGACAAGTCCAACACAGCAGCAAATAAAATGACAATGCAAACACATTGCATACAAGCCATAGTCATAAGCAAAACAAAATATAGCAACGAGTTCACATGGTCATACAACAACTAACTTCGATATAACAACGAGTTCACATCCAAATTACTCCAAAGACCATTGTGAAGATTAATCCGCTTCCATGTCATTGTCCGAACCTCCACCGCTTGCACCTTAGACATTCAAATTGAGGAAATCATCACAACCATGAGGCGTTACATGACCGGAACCCTATCATAAACAAATAAAAGTTAACTTTGCATTAATAGTTACAATTCATATGTCTCAATCTTTCTAAAATTGATAAATGCTGAACTCACATGTGTAATTGACTTAAAGGTATTACCAACTATGTAATTGAATAAGTCGAAGTATTGTTCAACTTAAGCTATGCTTGGATTAGAGCTAATGATTTAGTAATCGTACCGCTGCGGCGCCCGGAGGTGTTGATGGTTGACTATGCCTAGAAGCGAAGGGCAACGATGGGAGAACACCTGGATAAGGATGCAATCCAAGGGCCAACATTGACATGAATCCCTGAGATTGTGGAGGACAGGCTTGACCACTCTAGGAATCCTAAGACAAATATGATTAGTATTTCGTACTATAAGTCAAGTTAATAAGAAATGTGGCTATACGTGTGAAGAAGAGTCAACTTGTTGTCTGGGCTGCATCGGACAAGGCATACCGAACTGCGATCCAAAGCCACTTTTTGGGAAGAACTGCATAAAGTAAAAATATTCAGTTACTGACTTTAACACAAATATTATAATGAGTATACAACCTTAAGTAAAATAGTAGTGTACCTGCGACATCATCTCGAACTGAGACTGTTGTGGCATATTGAACTGAATTCTAGTGTTGCCTTGACCCAAGAACTACATGAAGAAAATTATTCATGAGATCTTAAGTAGAAATAGTTTGTAAACAAATAAACTATTCAATTGTTAAGATTACAACTTACCTGCGCCATATACAAATATTGCATCTGCTGCTGCATCTGAATTTGCTGTTGTTGTTGCATCTGGAGTTGTTGCTGTTCCACTTTCTCCTCATACTGTCTTAATTTTTCTTTCAATTCCTCATTGTCTGCAACACGGGATTGACTCGAACTAGAAGTAGAACACTGTCGTCCCACATAAGTGTCATGCTCCACATAACTGTCGCCGAATCCAAGCCTACAAAAAAACACAAATGTGATCAATTAATGGTAATTAACCTTTAAACAATCATTATCTTTACATGTACCTCCCATGGGTACGCCCCCGCCAGCTTCGTACGTCGCACCCACATCCAACGATGCTCTGAGATAATCTACATCATCTCCATGCTTTTCATTGAAACACTCTACATATTTTGTCTGCAAGAATAAATTAAGTTCATGAGTGGATGTAATAAAAGATAGATTTAGTTCATCGATAGAGAGCACTCAACACCACTTACGACTTTTTGTGTTGCTACCTCGTCACACAACTACTCCGGGCATGCCAGATCTGAGCCTCTGTGCCCCCTGAGGTAAACCTCGATAAAAGAAGGAGCGACGCCGGTTTCAGCTTCGTGCAACATCAAAATAGAACATTAGTTCAATCAATACAATTATTTGAAGCAATTTATAAGTGATTGTAATAGTTCATACCATTCGTTGTGCCATCCGCACATGTTTGTCTGCCCCATAACATTGTAGTCCAGGCTTGCTCTTCCGGTTGCTTCGGTTTCTCTTCGAAATATTTTTGAACTCCTTCGACACCCAGTATTTGCATAGCCATACCAAAGCTGCCATATCTACACAGATCCAATCCACACTACTCTCCATGTATTCATGCTTCTGCAGATAAATTGCAGCTGCTCGCTTGTTTCTCATGGGCTGACACAACCTTGTCTTGTAATACATGGTCATAGCCTTGATCCATGCATCAGAGAAGGAGTCATTCGTGAGCTTTCTCACTAATATCTTGAAAACAGACCTCGCGTATGCTGGAACCACACCTTCCTCCAATTTAAATATACTCTAAATAAAACAAATAATTAGTATCAACCAAAGTAAGATGCAAAATAATTTAAACAATGAAAACGAACGTACCCAAAAAATCTCCCAAACTTTGTCCTGACAGTTACCCGCAGTGCCATATGATTTCAGGGTATAGTGATCCCAATTATGCACGTCAATTAGTTGACCGCCCGCAAGAACCATCCTCGAGAAGCAAAACCAGATATCATTTCCCAACTCTGTGTTAGCACAGCGTCAATGCCCCCTGCCATCCCAACCAATCTCGATCCATCACCTAGTACCCTTTGTCCTTATAACCACTCGTGTATCAGGGAGTTTTGCTTGGAGTACATAAAAGGTGCCTCAGCAATCTATACAAATAACATTCATTAGTTGACAAGAAAACCAAATGTATAAGATAGCCTATCAAATAATTCAAAAATAAATACATGTATGGACATCGATCACTCTACCCCTATGCTACCTCTTGTAACTCTGTCAATCTTGCCAACCTCGCGTCTCTTTCTAGATCATCTTCCTCGAAGCCGCCCTCTTCACCCTCAGTACCACCCTGTCCACCCTCAGAAGACGATGCAAAGGCCTGTGCCTGAGCCTCCTCTGCTCCTGAGCCTCCTCCATTGTGCCTACTCCTAAGCCTTCTCCCTGCTCCTGAGCCTCCTCTGAGTACACCTGGTTCCAAACATCTTAGACTTGTGCGGGACTCGAACCTGGTGCTAGCTGGCTCGATGCCTGCTCTGTCACACACCCCATGAGTTGTATCTGTCTATCTGCGCTCACGGTCGTGCCCTGCAAATGCAAATAAATATATATAAAATAGTAAATAGTTGATTATGATATTGAAGTGTTTATAAAAAACAAAATACTTGAAAAAAGGATGTATGAACCGATCCACTACTGTGGTGAGATGTGGAGGAAGAAGTATCATCACTTTGCTTCTTCCCTTTTTTGAAATGCTTCCACATCTGCACAAATAATGATTAGTAGATTATAAAACAATAAACAATAAATGATAAAGACTATAAGATGTACAAAATAAAAATTAAAATCTCAAAGAATGCGTACAATAAGAACTAAAAATCATAAGCATCAGAATCTTCTAAAAATCATCAGCATCAGAATCTGCTTCTATCACACGTGCATGAAGATTTTCATGTCTCTCTTCTACCATCTTTTCTTCAAACTCTTCTCCTTCAATAATTCTATTTTGCTTTTCAATAATCCTTTGAGATTGCTAAAAACATTTTCTCGAAGGGCCGGCTTGTTCTTCAAACATTAACTCTAGAGTAGTACTACAATTTCTGCAAGTCCTGTCCCAGAAGATATCCTAATATCTTGTACTTCCTCGACTTCATCTTAATAAACACCACCATCATTGTCTTCCTGATTATCTATGTACTCATCATAACGACGAGGGTGCAGTTCACAGTTAACATTATAGACAACCCACCGATGTTTGGATGACGATAACTTAAATAGTACACTTGTTCCACTTGATGCGCAAGTACAACATTGTAGTTAGGGGCTGTATAGCGTGAGTTGTGGTTTACCTCTACCATTCTAAAATCATCCACTCGCGTGCTCGATGTTGGATCAAACCAGTGACAGTCAGAAAACACCAGCTTTAGTTCTTTCATACTGCCAAATGTGTACTCAAATATTTTTTGAAGAACACCATAGTATTCCTTTACTTCTTCACTACCCTCTGCAGCTGTTATACACACTCCACTATTTGATGTGGCTTCAAATGGGCAATTTGCATATAAACTCGCCTTTCGAAAACGGTATCCACTGATATCGTATCGGCTAAATTCTCTAGGTTTCAATTGACCATTCGCGATCTGTCGCAAATCATCGGAGATGTTGACATTCTTCATAGACTACATGTACAACAATATACAAAATTAGCATCTTATAATAAATATATGAACTATGATTGAAGAATAAAGGATATCAAAGAAGTTAGCATCTTACATGTTCACGGAACCAGCTCACGAAGTTTTTGCCACCTTTTATGCCATGCTGACGTAGATTATGCAATTGACTTTACGTAGGCCTTCTAAAAGATGTCCAATACAAATTGTCAAACATATCAAAAAAATGGTAACACATATTCCATGTTAAAAAAAATGTAAAGCATGTTGTAGTTCATCTCTTGCTCCGAAATATAATGAGAATTGGCAACTCCAACACCTTTACCCTTCCAATGAAAAATTTTAAGCTCAGTCATAGCTGCTCTTCTGCATCATGATATCGTGTCCTAGATGCATTCACATTATTGGCACGTGCGAAATATTTGCTAAATAAGTTTGTAATTTCTTTAGCTAAAAATGCCTCCGCAATACACCCGTCAACTCTTGCCTTGTTGCACACTGTAGATCTATGTTTTTCAGTTCTCTTTCTTGACTATACATCCACCGGAACTGTGCAGGTCCTGCTACTAATGCTTCATAAGGCAAATGCACTAGCAAATGTTGCATAACATTCATAAATCCATGTGGAAATACATTTTCCATCTTACATACAAGCACAATGATTTCTTTCTCCCACTATCGCATTATCTTCTTCGACACTTCCATTGCACATATCTGCCTATAAAAATAGCTAAGTTCAGCAAATATCTTCCACAAGTCCGGTTTGAAGTATTCATGAATCATTACTGGTAAAAGTCTTTCCATCATAATATTGTAATCATGACTCTTCAGCCCATTCAGTTTACCAGTGCTGAGATCAACACATCATTAATGTTAGCTGGATAGCGGTCTCTAAACTTCGATGTTTTCAACCAAGCATTTGCTTTCTTTCTTTTAGCTTGACACAGTAAGGAGCTCGTGGCCTAATTTCATTTCCACTTGCATTCATTCTAATCTCAAACCCAGTGCGATCACAAAGATCAGCTAAATCTTTTCTCGCATTCAAATTATCTTTGGTTTGACCAGTAAAATCAAAACACATGCTTATGATGCTTTCGGCGACATTACGCTCCTAGTGCATCAAATCAATGTTGTGAGGTATAAGTAGCGCCTTTACATATGGTAGCTCCCAAAGAAAAGAAATATGACTCTAGTTGTATTCTGTACCATACCCTTCGAAACCATCTTCTTCAGACTGTTTTAACTTTGCATGCCATGCCATTTTTTGTTCGCTTGTCAATCGACGAGGTTGTCCTTTTGTAACTCTTATGCCTTTCCAAAATGATTGGGTATCCCTCCTGAAAGGATTATTTGAAGGAAGAATCGTCGATGACAACAAAAAAAACTGACCTTTTCCCATACTTCAGTCTTATGACGTCAGTGTCACTCATACATATGGGAGAACACAATTGTCCTTGGACACACCAACCATCCCAAATGTCATATGCCAACAACTCATGAATTGACCATAGATACGCGGTACGTAAGTCAAATTCACATTTCTTAAGATTGTCATATGCCTTTACACCTTGCCACGGCTCTTTCAAATCTTCAATTAATAGTTGCATAAACACATTGATTTTTCTTGCCTGGATGTTTAGGACTAGGAATCACCGCAACAAGGAATATGTATCCATCTTTCATGCACCTGCTGGGAGGGAGATTGTAGGGAATGATAAAAATAGGCCAACAAGAGTATGGGCTATTAGTGGTGCTGAATGGAATGAAACAATTTGTTGACAATCCAAGACAAACATTTCTCGGATTGCAAACTCTGGATCAAAATGGTGTAAAGCTTGTCAAGCCGTGACATCCGAAGGATGCACCATAATATATTTGTCTTCATTCTCACGTATTCCTTCAGAATGCCATCTCATGTGCTCCGTTGTTTCTTGACACAGAAACAATCATTTAAGCCTTGACGTAATCGGCATGTACCGAAGTTGTTTGATCGGTACTTTTGTAGTTATTCGTTCTCCATCATCACTCATGACGTCCACATATCTAGATTTATTACAATGCATACAATGAGTATCGTTCATGTGTTCCTTCCAAAACAACATGCAATTATTCTCGCAAGCATGAATCTTCTCATAACTCATGCCTAGACCATCCAAAATTTTCTTAGATTGATATAGATCTGGCGGCATCTGATGGCCTGACGGAAGGAGATCAATAATCAAGTTAACGATACCATTGTAGAAAATGTTCGCAAAATTGTACTTGGACTTCATCGCCATAAGTCATGTGACCGCCTGCAAAACAGTCACATTGGTGCCCTCATACACTTTTCGATTAGCAGCGGCAAGAAGCTCGTAAAACTCCTTCAAATCCTTCGATTGTGACTGGTCTTTGTACTCTTTACCAATGTATGCTATCATCCCATCCATCCAATCTTCATCTTCCTTACCGTCCGACTAATCATCATGTCTATCCCCCCATGCTCGCGCCACACCAAATAGTCGGGCATAAATCCGTGCTAGCAAAGATGCAACTCCACTTCAGAATTATCTAGATGTCAACAATTTCGACACTTGATACATGGACACTTCGCAACACGAGCATCACTATCAAATGCATGGCTCAGGAAAGCATTTGCGATATGACCCCATTCCTTAGTGTGCGCACCAGTTGAACTCCATTCATCATATATCGCCTTATGGTTGTCACCAATTTTAAAACTACATTGAATAAATATATGTTAATGAACATATATACTTACTTCACACTTTGTTTAATGTCACGACCCTACATCTATTATCCAGGACAGGTACTAAAATTTCAACAGCATAATGCCGCCTATTTAACACTACACCTTCCTATCTGGTGCACTTCTTCAAGTAAAAAGGGGGGTGGCTATACGGTTATAGCCATCATACGTATGTTGCGAGTCATACCCCGACCTAGCCTTCGCCGCCAGGAGATACGAACGCTCGCCACTGAAGACGTCTAGACGGACCTCACCAACGGTGCTGCATCGCCACGCTATCTCGGCGGGCTTAACCAGCAGCACAGCGTCACGTACTGGCTCACCCAGGACCTCCTGTCCCCTTCCTTCATGCCCTGCCGTGCTGTCAAGTACCATGATGCCCACTTGGTCTTTGCCTCCCTTGTCACGAGCTAGACAGCAGTGTGCTGCGAGCCGACGAGAGCAACTAGTGCAGGATTACGACATGCGACCGGCGTAGTGTGCGGGCTGTTCGGCGCGAGTAGGACGGCATCTTGCGGCGACGGCCGCCAGCCCTAACAGGACCCTGATCTGTCGATCGATTGCGACTACTACCGAGTGCGGCTGGCACAGGAGGGGCTGAGTGACAGAGGTCTGACTCGTCGCTACAGGAGACGATGTCCAGCCGAGGTACTGTGCTAGTCGGAGGAGGTGGCGGATTGTTGACGGCTGTTATATACCAATTTCATCTGTCAATTTACCTCGATTATGTGAAGGATTTGTCATTTCTTGAACACATCACCTTTCTATCTAACCCAATTCCACTTGGACTTGGATAAATATGTGTATGCAGCACTTTATGCAGAAAATGTAGAGGGACCAGTCCTATAAAATATCATCCCAGCCAATCAGGCGATGACACGTGGCATCCCATGGATCAAATAGCCCACAAACAGAAGTATCTGAGGAGATCTAACGGTGTATCACCCATATACATCAATGGAACCCACCTGGAAGCCGCCTCGAGAAAGCACACGAGAAACGGTGCAATGACCAGGTCGATCGAACCAGGGGGTTGGCCGACCTGGTCTTTGCACCAAACTCGGTCAGCCTCCACGTGTTGGCTCCTCCCAGCTCCTTAGAGTCAATGGTGACTGATTCGCGAGCTTTTGGTGGCGGGAACCGACCTCAACACTAGTATAAATAGGACCCCCTACCCCTCACTTCAACACACACCACTTGGGAATCATTCTATTGTATACACTATCTTCCGTAGTCCATAGAGGAGTTAGGATGTAGAGAGGAGAGCCTCTAGTCCCATGTCCAAATTGGGAAAGGAGTAGAAGGAGTCTCTCTTCCTAATTCCACATTGGGAAAGGTATGTCTTATGTATTCCTTCTTGTATTTGTGACTTTGTGCTCAATAAAGATATTATCTTTAGTCTTCTTTTATACGTATACTTGGACAAAGCGTTTCTTGTTTGATTGTGGAGTCCATGTATGTGGAAGGTATAGTATTTATGATTTCACTCTCATGATCACATCTTATGGTCATAAACACTATAGACCCCCACTATAGTTTATGTAGTTATGATATGATTATGTTAAAATGAATGACTTATGCTATGCTTCAACATTGGTTCAACGATATTTAGGTTAGTCATTGCCTTAGGATGGCTTGTGCCATCGCTCCTAAGGTATTTTCTTAGTATGCTAGCATGGTGCTAGGGTATTTAAGTAGCGTTGGATGTCTCGTAGACCCACAGATTGAAGAGGTAGGCGGTAGGTGGTGACAGCCCTATCTGTCCTTTGTAATCCTCCACGTTCGGCTATGCCACAGGCTCTTGGCAGGAGTCGCCCTAGTATTGCTAGGGGTAAGCTCATGCCCGATGTGTTGAATAGCATTGCATAGGAATTCTTCATTGACATGACCATTAGTATCTACCTTAGGCTATGTATATGTATTAGAAGCATTGTAGGAGCAACTCTCTAACTCTCAATCTAATCTCCTTCTAGGACCCATTTTACCCTTTAGAATAATTGCCTAGGTGTGTGTCACACTACCCCTATTATCAACTTACCACTGTTCAGATAATGGATTCGTATCCCATAGCTTGACCATAAGAGTAGTATATGCTTTACTCCATTGCCTTCCTTTGGGATAAATACGATACCCTTGGGAATACTCATGGGTGAAATGCTACAACAGTATCTTTTGTGCGCTTGCGGATCTCATCACTCTACCGGAGATGATCTGTGGTGTTAAGAAATACCAATAAGCATTTCTGGCGCCGTTGCCGTGGATGATTTGTTAGTGTATCTTTGGAGCCGTCAACAAGCATTTTTGGCGACGCTGCTGGGGAAGGCAAAGAAAGTGAAGGATAGCTATCACCTGTGATTAAGCTATAGGTACTAATAATTATTAGACAGGATTACCCTTGCTTGTTTTCTCCTTTGTGTGAAAACAGGGTAGTGATGGCCAACCCATTGTATGGGATAGCCAACGAGGACGCAAGTTCTAAACTGCAAGATCATTCAAGGCGTACCTGAACAAATGTCTGCTAGGCAACACCATTGCCTTTTTGCTAGGCAACACCATTGCCTTTTTGCGGGAGAATTTCAGCTTTCAGTAGGAGCCAAAGTCTTCCATACCAAGCTTTGGGAAGGCTCCAAGAGTTCTTCTTGGTTTGCCTCCACCACGGGGTGGACAGTTGGCTCTTTATCCAACACTCATGTCATGGGTTGGCTCCACCAATCCATGACCATATTCATGCTGGAGCTGAAGGAGTCCTGTTCTCATTCATCATGGATGAGAAGAAGGTCTCCACTCAAGGGGTGCATTGAAGAATGCTTAAGTTCCCATAGCTTTTCATGCACACCACTTCACAAGGTGGATATGCTAGTTATGGAACTACACCTCCCATTGAAGTATCATGAATACCAAGTCAATGGAGATTTGTTTGGATAATCCAAGTCGTGGATATTCACATGATTTGTGAAAATCCATATCATCATGGGACGCGTGGAAATTATTTCCCTAAGACCCATGAGGACATTTTTCAAACAACAACTCCAATGGCAACCATTCACAAGGAGGTCAAGGGTGGAATTAACATCACCCTTGTACTCAAGGAGCCTATGTCTTTCCAAGGGGTTTAAGTTCAACTAGCCTACCTTGATGTATCTTGGCCAAGCAGAAATTAAGATAACATTCACATGAAGATCTTGGCCAAGGACAAGAACTTAAGGATCATTCAAAGTCCAATATATTCCACATCACTTGTTGAGATTCCCACACTTCGACCAAACCCATTCAACCTAGTGCAAGTGACATTGTGGATGAAGCGTTTCTTGTTTGATTGTGGAGTCCACATGTCATCATGCCCAAGGAAGCATTTGACCCATGATCAAGGTATGGGTTGATGGAATAGCAATATGGTCAGAGTGGCACCCCTAAGAAGGACAAAGCCTCACCATGCTCATGAAGGAATACATTCAAGAGGGAAACCCGTCTCTACAACAACATGTCTATATCAATACAACAGGGAGAGGTTAGGGCCACCATGTGACCCGCATGTCGAAATGACAGCCAAATGAGTTTGGCATGTCAAAACAAAAGAAATCGTCCACATCTTCAACCCCGGGATTGGACAACAAATCATCACGCTAAACAGAACGGGGGTAAGTCCTACTAATCGGACTTCAAAAATTCGGTGAGTCCTTGCCAATAGGTTAATTGGTAGTTATCTCATATTTGTTTTCCAAATTGCATCAACTCTTGCATTTGCATGTTTGAAATTCCACACTTGCATGTTGGAAAGTAAAATTTCCAACCATCATAAAACTAAAAATCTGAATTAGGGGAGAAATTAAATTGGATATGAACTACATGCATGACCACTTGAAATTATCTTCCTAGTTCAAACTAAAAAGATTTGCTTTGACCCTCATTGCATTTACATGTTATTTCAAGCTGGGCAAGACAATTTGAAAATTGGGTTCAATTTTCTTTTGGCTAACGTAACCCGTTTTCGAGTTGTTTTGTGTGTTCTTGATTAAAGTGCAGCTAGGTCAAAATTGTGAAGGGGTGGTATGGCAAGAAAGTGGAAGGTCTCATCAAGCTCAAGTCACCATTGGGAGGGTTTGAGAACACTTCTCTCCTTCAAACTCATTTTGAGTTTGAGGAAGAGAAATCTTCAAGATGATGACCCAATGGAGGAGCCAAAACCAAATCCATTACCAAATCCAATCCCAACTTGGCATTTAACATCAACCATCAAGCCTACGCTAAAAGTCATGGTTGTGAGTTTCTCACACAAAGACCTTCGTCACCAACTGCTCTTCAAATGAGGTATGAGTTTAGAATTTTTCATTGTATGGTTTGCCATAGAATTTAATGTATTTGCTTGCATTTGTGAGGAAGGTTGGCACTTCCTCATCACTCAATTCTCAAGCATCCTCACAAGAGTAAGCGTGGGTATTGACATTTGGATCTCCAAAAGGAAATCCCACCTTACTTGGAAAAATCTAAAACAAGTACCTAGAATCCTTTAAGCATTGTTTTGTAGACTTAGTCATTTTTGTCAAGGTTTGGAAAAAAAAACTTTTGGGCATGACTTAATTGGTGAATTGGCATATAGGAACGTGGGCATAGTGGCAACCATAATTTTTAATTGAGCTTCATATATAGATGGTGTCACTAGATTTCAAACTCCTAGGAATAAGTGATATCGTTGCTCTGAAATTGAATTGCATTTTTAGGAGGAGTCACTAAATTTCAAATTCCTAGTGAGGTTTAGGAGGATAAAATTTAGAATCTTGTTTGTCATGGTCCAAATGATAAAAAAGTGCTCTTGAAAGCTAAGATGGTTAGAAACTTTAAAAGTTGTAGGGGTCCATATAGTGTATTTATATCACATGCATTGCTATGAGTAGGAGCTTTAGAAAATATGCAACATGAATTATCCATAAAACTCAACTCTTATCAATGAATAACACACTGATCATAGATACACTTGACATTGGATCCAATGCATCTTTGTTTTTTTTCTTCCCCGTATGTACAAAAGAAAGTTCGGTTACCTAACCCGAACGTTCATTTGTACAAGTATCGGGAGCTAACCATCCCTCTCTATTCAAGAGAGGAAGTTTGCAGGAGTAATATTACTATGCAGGCATTCAAGAAGCTGATTGTTGGGATCACTAGAGGATCCCATTTCAACATCTCTTGGCCAAGGAGTAAATGAGGATGGTTGCTACCTATCAGAAATTATGCCCGAAGGTCAATCATAAGTATACGAGGCTAGAGATTTGAAATAGGAACCCTCCATGAGCAACCAATGGGCTGCCACCAATGGGTGAGAGCATTATGCTCTCAACTATTCTAAGCACTCATTCAAGCTCAAGGGATTTGCCACCATCATTGAGTGCAAGTTGTTCCTATGTGGCTAGAAGCCAAGGAATGACAAATCACACCCAACACATGGAGACCCTGATGTGCGGACGATCAACATCAAAAACAATCTATTCAACCACACTCATGGTGTCCATGGGAGGCAACACAAGAATCAGCACTCAACCCTCCATTGTCAAAGCCATGCTGCAACAAGGATAGGCCAACTCATGGCCTACCTACGTTGTTAGGGTTTCAACCCCTATCACGGACCTTGATCAAGAATAAGCTTGGGGGAGGACCCCCACCTGAGGTAACTTGTATCACACCCACTACATTTTTATTTCAAATCATCCATTGCATATTTATTTTCCATCCATCCATCATCCACCATGCATTTAAATATATATATATATATAAATAGATTAGATTTTCTTTCATCAAATAAAGATGTGTGGTAAGGATGATTTAAAATTCACATAGATGAAATGATGATTAGTTGCTCTGTTTTATTTTCCTAAGTCTCCAGTTTACAACTTGCTACTCTCCGAATATTGCTTTCATTGGTTTGAAATACTTTTACCTTAATTTGGAATTTGTGGGTAGCAAAATCTTAATCTAATTCTAGGTTGTTGCAAGACTAGAATTGGTAATAGGGCTGCTAGTCCTAGTTTGAAAGTAAAACATAGATTTCCGGAGAAATTCTAAAAAGATTTAAGTTTCCCTCAATTGATTGCAAATACCTACCAAAGCCATATGTTGTTCATACATAGACAAAACCTTATGCATATGCTACTTGCTTTCACATTGAGCCTAGTCAAACTAGTATAGACCTATGTGAGAAATCATTCAACTTTTTTGAATTCAAGACTTCACTTGCACATGTCATACTTCTACACTAGAAGTAAGAAAAACGTCCATCATATCCACCATACCACAATAAAAAGAGAAACACCATGTTATTCATGTTTAGCACTCTCTTCAAAATTCATTGCAAAGACAGGGAGTAGAAGACATGGCTACAAAAAGAAAATGAAAAGAAAATAGCATGCTTACATCACAAGCATAAGAAAAAAAAAAAGAGAGAAAAGAAAAGTGCCATGTTTCATCCCTGCAAAAGAACGAGAGATTATACCAAAAAGGAGTTATCTCAAGTATCCACATCCACTTCCACTCCATCACACATGCACTAGTCTTGAATCAAAAAGTTTTGATTTGAATTCTCCTAAGGCTTACTCTTTTGACTTAGTAACATATGTGATGCAAATATGCCTACTTACTTTCCTTACCAAGCTCCACATACAAGCCATATTCAATGAGTAGGAATAGTAGAGGCACAATGCTTTGGTGAGGAAATATTTCCACTATTCACAAAGGAGTGATTGAGAGAATCAAATTAAGGTACTTAATATCTAAATTGAATTCTCCGGGATTTAAGTGGAACTTGATTTCTAGGCTATGTTTGCTCCATTTACTATTCTACCTTTCAACTACTCATGAATATGAAAAAGCATAAGCCCCATGATAACTTAGGAAAGGTAGGGTATCATAGCCAATTTCTGCAATACTAGGTAGAGTATCTTATTGTGCATTAGATACTTTTAAAAATAAGATATTGTAGAAACTCCTGATCATCAACCTAAAGTCTTGACTTTGCTCGGGACGAGCAAAGGATAAGCTTGGGGGAGTTTGTTGACGGCTGTTATATACCAATTTCATCCGTCAATTTAACTCAATTATGTGAAGGATTTGTCATTTCTTGCACACATCACCTTTCTGTCTAACCCAATTCCACTTGGACTTGGAGAAATATGTGTATTCAGCACTTTATGCAGGAAATGAGGAAATGTAGAGGGACCAATCCTATAAAATATCATCCCAGCCAATCAGGCGACGACACGTGGCATCCCATGGATCAACTGGCCCACAAACAGAAGTATCCGAGGAGATCCAATGGTGTATCACCCATATACATCAATGGGACCCACCTGGCAGCCACCTGGAGAAAGCACACGAGAAACAGTGCAATGACCAAGTCGGCCGAACCAGGGGGTTGGGTCGGCCGACCTGGTCTTTGCACCAAAGTCGGTCAGCCTCCACGTGTTGGCTCCTCCCGGCTCCCTGGAGTCAATGGTGACTGATTCGCACGTATTTGGTGGCGGGAATCGACCTAACCACTAGTATAAATAGGACCCCCTACCCCTCGCTTCAACCCACACAACTTGGGCATCATTCTATTGTATACACTATCTTCCATAGTCCTTAGAGGAGTTAGGATGTAGAGAGAGAGCCTCTAGTCCTAAGTCCAAATTGGGAAAGGAGTAGAAGGAGTCTCTCTTCCCAATTCCACATTGGGAAAGGTATGGCTTATGTATTCCTTCTTGTATTTGTGACATTGTGCTCAATACAGATATTATCTTTAGTCTTCTTTTATACGTATACTTGGACAAAGCATTTCTTGTTTGATTGTGGAGTCCATGTATGTGAAAGGTATAGTCTTTATGATTTCACTCTCATGATCACATCTTATGGTCATAAACACTATAGACACCCACTATAGTCTATGTAGTTATGATATGATTATGTCAATATGAATGACTTATGCTATGCTTCAACATTGGTTCAACGATGTTTAGGTTAGTCATTGCCTTAGGATGGCTTGTGCCATGGCTCTTGAGGTATTTTCTTAGTATGCTAGCATGGTGCTAGGGTATTTAAGTAGCGTTGGATGTCTCGTAGACCCACGAATTGAAGAGTTTACTAGTCTTGTATGACCACCCTTGTCGCTTGAACATAATGTAGAGAGTCAGGAAGGGTATTTTACACTTTTACATCGCTATACTTAAATTGGGTTTGGGAAACAATCATATTACTTAATTATGAACTATTAAACACTTTAATGATGACTATTGGTATTATTGACCCTTTAGCAACATGGTGCCTAGGTATCTAAGCAAGCAGGTTATGTGGAATGGGTTGGGCTGTTTTTGGTGGTTTTGCTTGCTTTAGATCTAAGGACAGGTTCATGGAGCAACCATCTAGGATTTGTAGTGCCACCACAGGGCCAAGTATGGGCGCGGCTATGCTGACTAATCAGTGTTTTGATGGTACTATTTGGACCATTAAGAATGCTGAGAGAAGGGGTAGTCAGATGGGTTTGTAGAGATTGGTGGGACTACCCTGAGATCCGAAAGGCTCAGGAGGAGGCCCTAGTTGGATGTGCTCAGTTGGAGACATCACTACCGGTGAAACCTCAGTGAGGTCTAAAGATGCTAGTAATCACTGTGTAAAGGCTATTCTGTGATCTCATAGCCACACACCTAAAGAAGTGTGAGACGGCATAATTGAGATTCCATAGTAATCGAAAGGTGATGAAATCACGAACTTTTGGGTAAAGTGGTACAACCTTTGCCGAGTGTATTTAAAATTATCATGATAGTTGTGCTCCCGGTTATGAGCAACATGGACCCTCACATGATTAGAGTTTGGACTTTTGTAACTCCCTCATTTTCATGCATCATGTATTACATAAGTTCATATACATGTTTAACATTAAGTCATATAAAAATGAGCAAGTTTAAAATGAATTTAAAGAAAAACCGCACTCAAAAGTTCTAAGAAGTGCGGACTAGTCCGTTTTTTGGTGTGGACTAGTACGATTTCTCTCTGGCCTCCATCGGACATGTCCGTTTTTATTGCAGACTAGTCCGGTTTCGTCTTTGTACAATTTTTGACTTGTCTGGTCTCGTGCGGACTAGTCCGGTATTCCAATTTCTTGGAATTTCGTCAAGTACCTAGACTTGTCCTGATTTGTCTGACATCTAGCGGACTTGTCCGTTTTCCTCTCTAACTAAGTTCGGACTTGTCCGATATCTCTATGACTAACTTCAGACTAGTCCAACCTATTGTGGACTTGTCCAGTGATCGTGATTCTAAGTTGATCTATTGTTCCACGATGTGTTTTGGTTTTGCCTTAAGTGGGCCTAAAGACGTCGTGTCTAACCCCTTTGAGAGCCCATAAGGGACCCCACACCGGCCTCCACCCACCCCAAACTTGCGTCCCATGTTTAGGTTGGATGTCTCGTAGACCCACGAATTGAAGAGTTTACTAGTCTTGTATGACCACCCTTGTCGCTTGAACATAATGTAGAGAGTCGGGAAGGGCATTTTACACTTTTACATCGCTATACTTAAATTGGGTTTGGGAAACAATCATATTACTTAATTATGAACTATTAAACACTTTAATGATGAGAATTGGTATTATTGACCCTTTAGCAACATGGTGCCTAGGTATCTAAGCAAGTCGGTTATGTGGAATGGGTTGGGCTGTTTTTGGTGGTTTTGCTTGCTTTAGATCTAAGGACCGGTTCATGGAGCAACCATCTAGGATTTGTAGTGCCACCACAGGGCCAAGTATGGGCGCGGCTATGCTGACTAATCAGTGTTTTGATGGTACTATTTGGACCATTAAGAATGCTGAGAGAAGGGGTAGTCAGATGGGTTTGTAGAGATTGGTGGGACTACCCTGGGATCCGAAAGGCTCAGGAGGAGGCCCTAGTTGGATGTGCTCAGTTGGAGACATCACTACTGGTGAAACCTCAGTGAGGTCTAAAGATGCTAGTAATCACTGTGTAAAGGCTATTCTGTGATCTCTTAGCCACACACCTAAAGAAGTGTGAGACGGCATAATTGAGATTCCATAGTAATCGAAAGGTGATGAAATCACGAACTTTTGGGTAAAGTGGTACAACCTTTGCAGAGTGTATTTAAAATTATCATGATAGTTGTGCTCCCGGTTATGAGCAACATGGCCCTCACATGATTAGAGTTTGGACTTTTGTAACTCCCTCATTTTCATGCATCATGTATTACATAAGTTCATATACATGTTTAACATTAAGTCATATAAAAATGAGCAAGTTTAAAATGAATTTAAAGAAAAACGCACTCAAAAGTTCTAAGAAGTGCGGACTAGTCCGTTTTTTGGTGTGGACTAGTACGATTTCTCTCTGGCCTCCATCGGACATGTCCGTTTTTATTGCAGACTAGTCCGGTTTCGTCTTTGTACAATTTTTGACTTGTCTGGTCTCGTGCGGACTAGTCCGGTATTCCAATTTCTTGGAATTTCGTCGAGTACCTAGACTTGTCCTGATTTGTCTGACATCTAGCGGACTTGTCCGTTTTCCTCTCTAACTAAGTTCGGACTTGTCCGATATCTCTATGACTAACTTCAGACTAGTCCAACCTATTGTGGACTTGTCCAGTGATCGTGATTCTAAGTTGATCTTTTGTTCCACGACGTGTTTTTGGGTTTTGCCTTAAGTGGGCCTAAAGACGTCGTGTCTAACCCCTTTGAGAGCCCATAAGGGACCCCACACCGGCCTCCACCCACCCCAAACTCAAAATCCATCAAACCTAACCCTCCACCCCTATATAAACAACCCAACACCCTATTTTCACATCTTTTTGCCACCTTTGATTCACACCCAAACCCTAGCTCGTGGGTAGCCGCCACCAAGGAGAGAGAAGGAGATCCCGAGCAAGAAGAAGAAGAGGAAACGAAAGCGGATCAAGTGATCAAGATCTCCATCAAGTTTTTGTTCTTCATCAACAAGTCACCTTCAACCTCTACATCAACCCTAGATCATCAAGATCCAACTGTTGCCTCCAAAACCCTTGATTATTTGGAGTTATAAACACTTGGTATACCTTCTACTTCCCTTTTCCCATGTGAATTCAACCCTGTTTCTCCAAATTCATGTCGATCTAGAAAACTCTAGTTTGCTGTAGTCGGTGTTTGGATCCGGCAGATCTCCCGACACTACTTTTGGTAGATCAAGGAGTTGTAGTTTGGTAATGGGCGCGCATAGATTCAAGAAGGTGAAAGACAAGTGTACACAAAGATTTACGTGGTTTCTGCCAGAGCGTAATACCCTACTCCACGGGGTGTGTTGGTGTTTGTCGGTGGTTTGGATCCGGCAGATCTCCCGACACTACTAAAGTGTTAGAAGAGTTTGTGGTTCGGTGTGGGCGCGCGGAGATTCAAGAAGGTGAATTGGAAATGACACAGGAGACACAAAGGTTTACGTGGTTCGGGCCGCCTGAGCGTAATACCCTACTCCACGGGTGTGTTGGTGTTGTATTAGCTGTATGAGCTTGTGTCGAGCGTCTATGGCGCGTGTGTCTAGCCCCTCTGAACGTGTCGTCGGCCTGTCCTTTTATAGTACAAGGGCAGGCCGTTACAAGTTAGCCTGGCCCGACATGTGTCCCCGGTGGTTACTAGTATTGATATTCATTCAACAAGTTTAATTGCCCTTAATGACCGGGTAATGGGCTTTGACAGCACTGTTACTGGTAATTAAGGTCATCCGACCGCGTGTCATTAATATGGTATTAATGACACTTAATCGGGTCTTGAAGTCCTTGATTCCCCTTTGAAGATCTGGAGACATTGTGGAGTCTTCCAGAGGTTAGAGGCTGAAGATTCGACGGTTGGACACATGGCAGCTCCGGAGCATACTGTGGGAAACAGGTAGCTCCGGAGCTACCTGACACGTGTCAGGTCTGGAGCTTCTCTCAGTATGGGGTTAAGTCTGGAGGTGCCATTTCGGTACATGGCCCGGAGCTTCCCCCTTGTGGGCGGTAGCTCCGGTTTGATAGTACACGTGGCGACCCTGGGATTAACCATGTTGGAGAAGCGGGTCCGGTTATATCTGACATGTGGGCCTCCGAAGGTCTTCAAATCAAGTAGATGACTTTCCATTGAGATCTTTGTAACCTCAAGGGGTGTACGGTTTCCAGGGTACCGATAGTGGCCCCCTGGACCCACCTCCGGGGAAGACCGCTGGGGTGAAGTCATTCTGCCGGAGGTGGGTCCATCCTCGCGACTTTTGAACTGAGTCTTCAAAGGTCTTCGGATGTGCCGTTGGCGAGGGTTTGGAGTTAAATCCTCGCTGTGTGGCATATCCCACGTGCGGCAGATGAGATCTTTGGCGTGCAGATCTCACACAATTGAAGGTCGCCGGTTCTCGATACGAAAACCGTATCGGTTCCGTGCGCCTTGTCAGGCCGCCGCCTTTGGGCTTCCCGCCTAATGATGACAACAATTCGCCTGGGTAAGAACCTCGACTTGATCGTCGGGGTGGTCCCGGGCCGCCTTGTCATCGGCTGGGTGGAATTTTTGAATGGTATCTTCAACTTTCTTGCGGTTTCCATCCAAGCATTGCGAGGTCTTACTTAAGAAGGAAAGTGCGCACCGTCTGGAGTTCTTTATGCCTCCCATCTGATCTTGCGCTCAAACTCCCAACTTGTGCTTTGCTTTTCTTCTCTTGCCTAGCCGTGTCGCGATGGAGTTGGGTCTCCGCGAGAGCCGTTTGAAGACCGATGGCGACCTGAAGAAGGTCCGGACCCTCATGAGGTTGTCTTCGGACTTCTTCAACCGCTCGGTCGGCGCCGGAGGAGAGCTCCCGTTTCAGAAGGAGCACGCCGGCGAAATGGTGTACTTCTCCTCGTACGCCATGGTGGGGTTGATCCCACCTTTTTCTTCCTTTTTCTTGATGCTGCTAGACTTCTATGGTTTGCAGTTGTACCACCTTGGCCCTCACTCCATTCTCCTTGTGTCTATCTTCGTCCACTTCTGTGAGATGTGGGTGGGCATCCCCCCTGCATTGAACTCTTCCGGGCCTTCTTCACCGTCCACACCACCGGTAGGAGCAATGAGTACCTTGGCTTCCACTACTTCGTGAAGCGCAAGAAGTGCCCATTCGAGTACATCCGGTCGTTTCCCTCTGGGAAGTGGGATGACTGGAAGAAGGACTGGATAGTCATCCGGGTGGAGGAGCACGAGAGGCTGGAGCTGCCCGAAGGCCTCCCCAACATTGACACGACGATCTGGAGTGAAGCTCCGGTGCTGGCGGATGCCTTCAACGCTGTTCTGACCAGGATCTGCCAGTGCGTGGAGGGGGGATTAACCCCTCAAGCGGTGTTTTGTAACTTCCTGGTCAACAGGTGGGCACTACTGAAGAAGAGAGAGAAACTCACTTGGGCCCTCAACAGCGTGATGGACGACGACCGGGTCAAGACCGGGCTAAAGTCCAACATGGTGGAGACAACCCTGGAGTTCCACCTCAAGAAGTTCCAGCACGGCATCAACGTCAAGGGTGACGACTTGACTCCGCCATCGGCTTTTCTTCCTCTGAACGTGGAAGTTGAGTTCAGTAGGGAGCTCCGGCGGAAGATGCCCGTGCTTGACGACCTTGGTGTCGTTGAGAGAATATCAACCACCAGGGTGGTGATCCCTGGAGTGTCCGAAGGTGGCCCTGCCCCGAAGCCGAGGGTCAAGGTCGTCGGCAAGGGAAAGGAGCCGGCGGATAAACCCTTGAGCCGGAAGAAGAAGTCGCAGCATGCCGACGGAAGGTCCGTCAGGCCTGCCACCTCTGCATCGGCTCCTTCTCCCCGGAGGGGGAGGTCTTCTTCGACCGCGGCGACTGTACCCGCAGTGGGATCCTCCCAGGGAGTGAGCTCTGGGCATGCGACTCCAGCACCGGGGCCGGTTGAGGCCTCCAGGTCCGGAAGTTCTTCCCGATCGAGGGGAGCCTCGACCAGGGAAACACCCGTGGCTGCTACGAGTTCTGGGGGGGCTTCCGGAGCTTCCATGCCAGCTATGACCAGCCCAGAATGCCCGGGAAAGAGGTTCCGCACAAGCTGGTGCGAAAGCCTCCCAAGGTAATTTTTAATCTTTACCTTGGACAGTTGTTTTGTTGTAGTAATTTCTTTTTTAAGTTTCTTTGTCCATCATCTGCAGCGTTCCCAAGAAGAGGAGTGAGGCTCCACCCTCAGCCACAACAACTGAAGCTGTGAGGGCAGAAGCTTCTGCTCCTGTCCCGGTGCCACCCCAAGTGGTGGCTGAAGCTGCGACAGCTTCGGCGCCAGCTGTCGTGGTCATGGACCTCAACTCATCCCCAGAGACTCCCGTGGTAGCGCCGGACCGCGGGAGAGAAGATGCGCCAGCGGCACCTGTCCTGGAGGCTGAAGCTCCAGGACCTGGTGCTGAGAATTCCGAACTGGTGGCGGCCAGAAGATCTTTGGAAGAATTGAAAGGCTTGAGGACTGCGGACTCACTACAAATTTGGGAGTTCCTGGGCAAGGCCAACGACGCGCTGACACCAATGGGCTTCAGTCCCGTGCGCCCGGATGACCCAGAGCCGGAGCCGGACCTAGCGCTGCAGGCATTGAGCTCGGCAGGTAGCAAGCTCTCCAAGGTGGGCGATGTCATCGCGGACCAATTGGAGGTTGAGGGGCAATCCCTAGCGAAGAACGTCGCAGAGTACGTGCTGACGTGCTACACCAGCTGGAACTCCCAATTTCCTCTGGACCCGGTGCTTGAAGGTCCCGTCGAAGGAGAAGGGGAAGCTGCCCGAGCCAACGTGTCGGAGGTCGCCCAGAAAGTCGCTCAATTCTTCCATAGGGTCTAGGACCATCTCCGTAGTTCCCACTTGTATCCTCTCTTCTTCTTCCTCAATTTTGTAATCCCTTGTCTCCAGATGAATGAAATCCCCAAATTTTTGTGAATTTCACTTTTTGTCTTCAACACTTTTGTCTTCACTTGGCCCCCTGGTAGATGTACACGATTTGATTGTGAACATGTACCAAGAGGATATTATGTTTTGTTGAAGACTCATTTTCTTCGATCTTGTAGAGCGTAGGTCTGAAGTCTTTGATGGTGAAGGCCCCCTGAGGTCAAACCGACTACCGTCGGAGCTTAGTAGCTCCGGTAATAGTCCCTATCAACGCATAGAGCATCGATAGTTAGTCCTCTGGGGTGTCAGAGCTTAGCAGCTCCGGCACTGACCTTTTCCAACACGTAACTTGTCGACAGTAGACTCCACTTGTGGGGTCTTCTCACCATCTTGTACGTCGATGGCTGACCCCACCACTAGCTTTACCGGGGCTTGGTTGCTCTGGTGATGCTTGTTAACATCGATTACAAGCCATCTAGAGGAGTCGGAGCTTTGTTAGCTCCGGCTTTTCTCCATCAATGTAGATTTTATTTTTCCTGCACACTTAAGCCAAGAAAAATAGTAAAATTCATTTCTTGTCTATAACTTCGTTGCGGCTTACGATTCTCAAGAAGATTTTAAGTCAAACGCGATTCTAAATACAACCGAATGCGTTGTCTTTTCTTCCAGATCCAACTGTACATGGACCCGCCTTACTTCGGCCTGCCGGGGTGTAGGTAGAGTGGCGTACTTAGGGTGCTTGACCAGGCTAAGTCGATAGCGCACTCCAGCCCTAGATTGGCTTGGCGGCTTTCAGGCGAGTTGGCCATGAACAATATTTGAATCCAAAAGAATCGACAATACAAATCGTATCGTATATGAACCGGTCGAACTAAAATTTCTTAAGAATTGCACGTCTTTGTTATAGACAAGAAAGAGAAAAATAAAAAATAAAAATGTTGAGCCTATACAAAATGAATGCACGTGGAGTCTGTTTCACCTGAAGATGTCTTTCATTATAGATTCGGGGTACAAGGGAAACGAGTACACTCTTAGGGTACGGAACCAAGCTAAGCGTGTTTAATTTCTTGTTTGTCCCAGGGTAGCTAGCCACACTTTTAGTTCTGAGACTGTGACAAGTGTTGCATGAACTTTGTGGACCTTCCGGGGAAGGTCCGGCTGTTCTCCCGGAGGAACTACCCGACTTTGTACAATGACTCTATAACATACACCTCAAGTTACTCAAGACTCACCTCCATGGTATTAAGTGTAGAACTTACGGAGGTGCTCGATGTTCCAAGGATTTGGGAGAGGTGTCCCATCCTCGGTAGCCAAGCGAACGCTTTCAGGACGAGATACTTTAATCACTCGGAAGGGTCCCTCCAAGCCGGGCGAGAGTTTGTTTAACCCTTCTCTAGATTGTATTCTCCGTAGCACCAAATCACCTTCCTCGAGCTGTCGGTTGTGTACATGCCGCTGATGATAATGCCGTAGGGCTTGGCGATATCGGGCATTCCGAACAGCTGCTTGGCACCTTCCCTCCTCAAGGAGGTCTAGGTCTTCAAGCCGGAGCTGATCCTGCGCGGCTTCGTCGAAGGTCTGGACCCGGAGTGAACCCAAGGTGATTTCCGGAGGAAGGATTGCTTCAGCTCTGTACACCAGAAAGAAGGGTGTCTCTCCAGTTGACCAGTTCGGAGATGTCATGTTGGCCCATAAAGTGGGCGGAAGTTCTTCAATCCAGTTAGCTCCATGTTTTTTTAAGCGCTCATATGTGCGCGTCTTGAGTCCTTTAAGGATTTCAGCATTTGCTCTCGCGGCTCGGCCATTGCTTGCTTGTTGAGCTACGGAGGCGTAGAAAACTTGTATGCCAAGGTCTTCGCAATATCCTTGGAATGCAGAGCTTGTGAATTGGGTCCCATTATCAGTGATGATATTGTTTGGGACTCCATATCTGCATACAATGGACTGCAAAAAGTTGGTAGCAGATTGCTTGTTGATTGTCACAACTGGAGTTGCTTCCGGCCACTTGGTGAACTTATCAATGGCGACGTACAGGAACTTGTAACCTCCGACGGCTCTTGAGAAAGGTCCCAAGATGTCCATCCCCCACACGGCGAAGGGCCATGTAGGAGGTATCATTTGTAGGGGCTGAGCTGGTGTGTGAATTTGCTTTGCATGGAATTGACATGCTTCACATTTCTCACCAACTCAGTTGCATCCTGGAATGCTGTAGGCCAGTAGAAACCATGACGAAAGGCTTTACCAACCAGCGTGCGGGAAGACGCGTGGTTCCCACACTCGCCTCCATGGATTTCTGCGAGGAGTTCGCAGCCTTCTTCCCTTGTGATGCACCGCATTAGGATGCCATTGGCACCACGCCGGTAGAGATCCCCTTCTACCAGCGTGTATCTTTTAGCCAATTTGACTACCCAGTCAGCGGATACATCATCGTCAGAAAGGATGTTGTCTTTCAAGTAGCTCCGGATCTCCGAGATCCATGCATCGGAACTAGCTTGAGCTTTTGAGTCTTGCGTGCTGGGTTGCTCGGAGCTCCCGGCAGCACCTATGACCCTTGATGGCTGCCATGGTAACAAGGCCATCGGGACCGTCAGCTTCGGGATGCTGATCTCGCCACCTTCGCTCAGTTCGGCTGGCTGAGCTGTTGGTTTTGACAACCTCCGGACAAAAATTCCGTCTGGAGCTGGAGCTCCGGTTGATGCTTTCGTCGAGAGTTCGTCAGCTTTAGCATTATGGGCACGCTGAACATGGTAGAGATCTAAGACTTCGAAATCCTTTTGAAGCCTCTGGACTTCAAGGAGGTAAGCAGCTAGCTGGAGATTATTGCAGGAACATTCACCCCTCACTTGCTTAATGATGAGCTGCAAATCTCCCTTGACCAGCAGTTGCTTGACACCATATGACAGTGCCACCTTTAGTCCATAGATGAGCGCTTCGTACTCGGCCATGTTGTTGGTCGCCTTGAAGTCAAGGTGTACCATGTATTTCACCTTCTCCCCGGTCGGTGCAAGGAGAAGGATTCAGCTCCGGCCCCCTGCTTCTTCATGGAGCCGTCGAAGTAGAGGGTCCAGTGAGGCTCGGTGAAGGCTGGAGCTTGATGCTCTGTCTTCTGCTCACTGGGGCCCCCAGGGTTTGATGGAGAGGGAGTCCATTCCGCCACAAAATCTGCCAATGCTTGACTCTTGACTGCTTGCCTTGAAATGAATTCAAGATCAAATTCAGCCAATTCCGCTGCCCACTTTGCAATATTCCCAGTTGAATCGGGATTATGCAAGATTGCTCGAAGTGGGTAAGAGGTCACCACTGAGACTTTGTGAGCTTGGAAGTAATGGCGAAGCTTCCTGGAGGCAATAAGAACTACATGGAGCAGCTTATGCACCTCTAGGTATCGAGTCTTGGCATCATGTAGTACTTCACTAATGAAGTACTTTGGGCGCTGAATGGTCCGGACCCTCCTGGAGGGGTCTGGAGCTTCCTCTTCACTGACCCGGATCCTCTCGGAGGAATCCGGATTTTCTTCGGGGACCTCCGGGTCCTGGCTGGAGGAAACTGGAGCTTCTTCAGAAGTGACCTGGACCCTCCCGGAGGGGTCTGGGTCTTCTGGAGTGGTTTCTTGTGGATTTGAATCTGGGAGCTGGGACCCAGACTCGCTTTTAGGAACCTCCGGACCCTCCCGAAGGGGTCTGGATTCCTGAGTAAGGGGTAGCTCTGGTCTCTCCGCAACCAGAACCATACTGACGACTTCGTCAGTAGCTGAAATATAAAGCAACAAAGGCTCACCAGGGTTCAGAGCTACCAGAGTTGGTAGGGTGGTGAGGAACTGTTTTAGCTCCTGGAACGCCTTTTCTGCTTCTTCAGACCATTGGAATGGTCCGGACTTCCTCAATAACTTGAAGAAGGGGAGTGTCCGTTCTGCCAGTCTTGAAATGAACCGGCTGAGGGCTGCTAGACATCCAGTTAACTTTTGCACGTCTTTGATGCGGGTTGGTGGCCGCATGTCTTCAATGGCCTTAATCTTCACTGGATTAGCTTCTATGCCCTGGTGACTTACCAGGAAACCGAGAAGTTTTCCGGAGCTAACCCCGAAGACACACTCAAATATGGAAAGATTTGAGTTGTTTATGATAGGATTTCGTGTGGGTCACGAATTTGAGTTATTTTAGGAATGTGGGATACGTTCCTAAGGTGTTTAGAAGTCTTAAGATTGCTTCTATCTGCGTATAGAAGAGTCCTAAGCAGTTATAGAATGTTTCGATTCGTGATCTGAGTAGGATTAGAGTCCTAGTTGAGATTGGGTTGGCCTAAGGGCTGGTTGTATAAGAAAGGGAGGCCAGAGCTCGTGGTGCACGACTTTGGGGCTGTTCCTCTTGTGTTCTATTGAATAAAATTCGTAGTTTGAAGAAACTTTTGTGCCTTGTTCGTCCGACTTGTTCGAGACAAGTTTTACTCGTCGAGTTTCTGAACTGCACTACCTTTCGTCGGTGGTTTTATCATAACTCGAGTTTTACAGATCCAATTGATGTGATTCTTTTTGGGTTGTCTTCACAACATGATTATGTATCATCTATCAAAATTTCACGGTCATTGGATCTGTGGTTTCTGATCTACACGAGTTTCTTTGCAGCATCTTAGAATTGTTTTTCTCGTTTAGGACAGATTGACATTTGTTCGATCTTTCGATCATAACTTGAGTATCTCTCGACGGATTTGAGTGATTCTTCTTGTGTTTTCTTCGTGACTTGATTCTCTCGGATATATATCACTTTTGTCATGGTGAAACACGTTTAGATTAGTTTCACACATGATTTCTCTAATAGATCGTTTTTCTGCCGAAGGGCTTGGGACTTAATTGTTTCCGCAGCGTAAGATTTTTAAATCTACCATTTACCCCCCCCCCCCCCCCTCCGGTAGATTTTCACGTGCTATTCATCCTACACACATGAGCATATTTCCACTCTCAATTGCGTTATAAATTCAGAATTTAGTTCTAAACCTTCTTCAATTTGCTAATCCTGGTGTTATAAATTCCTGCAATCCAAACGGCAATTCCTTTGCTTTTCATTCCTACAGTTTTATCGTTTTTCCCATTCCTGTGTTTTCTCTGTTCCTTCATTTTTTTTCTCATTCCTATGTGTTTCATTCCTGCATTTCAAACAGAGCCTCACAGGTTTAAGAAGGAACCAGAACCAGCCCAACCACAAGGACATCCACTGGACCCACTGGATGCCATCAATAGCGGCGGAGACGACCATGATGCTGTAAGATTTCGGTTCTATGGGTGAACCAGGCTCCTCAAACTCAAGGATCACCTGGGTTACGTGTTCATTATATAGGGGGGCAGAATCGTCAGGTACAAACTCGGTTACCATAAGATAAACACATCCTCCTATGTACAACCGAAAGATCTTAACTAAACAACTTTATCTCTAGCTACCGGACGTGTTTATTCTCTAACCCACGCACACACTCGTGTTACATTGACTTGGGACTCTTGCTAACTTATCTGGACACTGCAGCTTGCATGGAGGTTGTGATCTCTTCAACATATCTGTTATCACATGTGATATATGAACATCCCATGTTTGGATTGTACCTGAACCCAACATGTTTCTGTACTGGCAATGGTTTTGTAAATCCATCTGCAACTTGATCTTTTGTGGATAAGAACTTGACTTGAAGTGATTTATTTGCCACATTTTCTCGGACAAAGTGGTAATCTATCTTGATATGTTCAGTTCTTGTATGAAATATGGAATTGGCCATCATAAATGTTGCTCCTAAATTATCACACCACAATGCTGGTATTGTTGTATGTTGGATCTTCATTTCTCTTAAAATAGTTCAAACCCAAATTAATTCCGCGATGGCGTTTGCCAAGGAATTATATTCTGCTTCTGTGCTGGAACGAGAAATTGTAGCTTGCTTTCCAACACTCCAGGATATCAAGTTAGCACCTAAGAAAATAGTAAATCCCTCCGTCGATCTTCTATCATCCAAACATCCTGCCCAGTTAGCATCAGGATATACTTTATTTGAAGAGAGCTATTCTTGACAAACCTAATTCCATGGCTTATAGTTCCTTGAACATATCTCAATATTCTCTTCACCATGGACATATGAACTGTAGTAGGAGAGTGAAGATATTGAGAGACTTTGTCTACTGAAAAAGCAAGATCTGGTCTTGTCAATGTCAAGTATTGCAAGGCTCCTACAATGCTTCGATATTTGTGGATTCTTCATAATTAAGTGTCATCCTGTATAGGCTGAATATTTTTCCACACTAGAAAGAGGTGTTGTGGCTGATTGGCATGTTACCATGCCAGCCCTTTTAATAATCTCCTTTGCATATTTCTGCTGATTTAATAATATACCTTCTTTGATCTTGCACACTTCTATTCCAAGAAAATAATGAAGATGTCCAAGATCTTTGAGAGTGAAATTCACTTTTAGATCAGCTAACATGGCGTCCACTACTGTTTGAGAAGAACTAGCCACAATAATGTCATCAACATAGAATAATAAATAAATCATGATTTTATTCTTGCAATAGATAAATAGAGAAGTATCTCCTTTTGAAGGCTCAAGACCAAGCTGAATCAATTTATTTATGAGTTTAGAATACCAGGCCCTTGGCACTTGTTTTAATCCATAGATAGCCTTGTCCAACTTACAGACATAATCAGGATACTTTGGATTTTCATAGCCTGGAGGTTGTGCCATATAGACTTGTTCTTCAAAATCACCATGAAGAAAAGCATTTTGTACGTCTAGCTGCCTTAGACACCAATTATTTGACATTGCAATTGATAGAACAATTCTTATAGTAGCAACTTTGACAACAAGGCTAAAAGTATCTTCATAGTCTATGCCATACCTTTGTTTGAACCCTTTTGCTACTAATATTGCCTTGTACCTGTCAATAGAGCCATTTGCATGTCTCTTAATTTTGTACATCCACTTTGAGTCAATCATATTGCTTGCTCCTTGCCTTGGTACAAGGTACCACGTTTCATTCTTCTTAAGAGCTCAAAACTCATTGTCCATCTCCTTTTTCCAATTTTCATCTTCTAATGCTTCTTGAAGTGTACTGGGTTCCCCTATAGATGTGAGCAAACAAACAAAATCTTCACCAAAATTTTTAATCTTAAAAATATTGTTTTGTGACCTAGTCCGTGGTGCTTGCTTTGATAGCACAGACTTGTTGCTTGAAGTTTCTAGACGTGAAACATGTGTAACTGTAGCATATCTGAATCTTGTTCTGAAGGGCGTGCACCAGACTCCTGCTCAAAATCTTGATGACCAGTTGATCCTGGCATAGAAGAATTAATACGCACACACCTTGAGGAAAGTCCAGGAGATTTTGTGCCACTTTGTCTGAGAGACTGTCCGCGCGCGCCAGGCTCCTAGCCCGAGAAACCATGTGGCGCGCTAACTTGCGCTTGTGCACTGGGGACCAGTCCCGAGGAAGGACCAGGTTTGACATGCACAGTCTCCTCTGGATCCGAGGAGGGAACACGTGGGCCCCCGTCGCCTGCTCCGCCTGGTGGAGCAAATCGTTCCGTGCCCCGCACTGTTGGGTGTTAACTGCTGCTGCTACCTTCTGTTATCAGGATCAACATGGGATCCTGCACCTGGATCTTCTGCATTGCCCTAATCTACTGCAATTTCAACTTCGTTTTCTTCCTGCACAGTACTAGAAACACTTCCAGACAATTGATCAGATAGATTTACTTGCTCATCTTGATCAGGAAAATTATTTTGTGATAAATCTATTTGATTCCCTGCAGATGGCAACAAAGCTGGTGGAAGGAGAAAAATTTTGGATCTAAGGTGAGCCCCTGCATTTGGATGAAGACTCTTGAAAGAAAACACACACTACTACAAAATGCTTCATCGCAGGCGGTTCTAAACATATTATCGCATACGGTTTTAAAAACCGCCTGTAACGAAGAGCCTGTAAAAATGATCCATTAACACAGGCGGTGGCATAATCCGCCTGTGAAACTACATTTTCACAGGCGGTTTTTAATAAAAAACCGCCTGTGAAAATGCATTTTCACAGGCGGTCGGTAATAAAAAACCGCCTGTGAAAATAGATTTTCACAGGCGGTTTTTAATTAAAAACAGCCTGTAAAAATCTATTTTCACAGGCGGTTTTTAATTAAAAACCGCCTGTGAAAATGGCTAGTGAAACAAAAAAAAATTCACATGTGCCGCCGGGAGTCAGAAGAGGCCGCGCCGCCTGGAGGCCGCCGCATTGCCGGGAGCCGGAAGAGCGCTGCCAAGTGTCGAAGGAGGGCACCGCCGAGAGCCGGAGGAGCCGTGCCACCCGAAGCCCGACGAGGCCATGCCGCTTGGAGCCGGAAGAGCCGCGCCGTCGAGAGCCCGAGGTAGACCGCACCACCGGGTGCCCGAGGTAGACCGCGCCGGATCTGTGCCCGCGCTCACGCCGGCAGGGCGCGTGCTCGCCGGGAGGCGCGCCAGAGCCGCGCCGCCTGGAGCCCGAGGTAGACTGTGCCAGATCCGCGTCCGTGCTCGCGTCAACAGGCCTCGCGCTCGTCGGGAGGCCGCGCTGGAGCCGTCGAGGCCCGGAGCAACCGAAGTCGCGCCTTGAGAGAGGCCGCCGGCAGCCGCGCCGCCGGGAGCCCGAGGTAGACTGTGCCAGATCCGCGCCCGTGCTCGCGTCGGCAGGGCTTGCACTCGTCGGGGGGCCACGCCGGAGCCGCCGAGGTATGGAGCAACCGAAGTTGCGCCTTGAGAGAGGCCGCCGGCAGCCGCGCCTTGGGAGATGCCGCCGGAGGCCGTACCTTGGGAGGCTGACGGAGGATCACGGACTGAACCGTGGCTGCTGCTGTTATAGACACATCTATCGTGCGGCTTCTATACTGAGTCGTTGGATCGATAAGCAGCGGACAGTGGAGATACGAAGCCCAAGAGTGATCCGTGGGATGAAGCAGCGGACCAATGAGGAGCCATCATTATCACAGGCGGTTTTTATGTTACAGACCGCCTGTGAAAATCATTATATTTTCATAGGTGGTTGTTTGTTACGGACCGCCTGTGATAATGACTATTATCACAGGCGGTTTTTGTTACGGACCGCCTGTGAAAATTAATACATTTTCACATGCGGTTGTTTGTTACGGACCACCTGTGATATCCTATTATCACAGGCGGTTATTAACTCATCTGACATCACAGACGGCACTTTTAATGGACCGTCTGTAGAAAAAATATAGAAGCGCCTGTAAAAATGTTTTTTGTAGTAGTGACAGTTTCGTCAAAAATGACATCCCGTGAAATATACACTCCCTCAGATGATACATCTAAACACTTGTAGCCCTTGTGTAGAGAACTGTACCCATGAAAGGTGCACTGTTTTGATCAGAAGTCTAGTTCATGTTGATTGTAAGGGCGAAGGTGTGGCCAACATGCGCATCCGAAGATTCTTAATTGAGAGTAATCTGGTACTGTGCCAAGAAGTTTCTCAAGTTGTGTTTGAAATCCAATAACTTTTGAGGGGGTTATGTTAATCAAGTAGGTGGCTGTGGCAAAAGGATTCATTACAGAACTTTAAAGGCATAAATGCATGCGCAAGCAAGGTGAGTCCTACATCCACTATATGACGATGCTTGCGTTCCGCAGCACCATTTTGTTGATGTGTGTGGGGACAAGACACCATGTGGATGATCCCTATTTTTTAAAGAATGAGTCAAGCTTTTGATACTCTCCATCCCAATCTGTTTGCATTGCTTTTTTTTCTGCTAAATCTCCTTTCTACCATAGCTCGAAAATCATATAATTTTTGAAACACTTCGGATTTGTGTTTCAAAAAATATATCCATGCGAATTTACAAAAATCATCAATAAAACTCACATAGAAGTTATTTCTTCCAATGGAAGTTGGAGCAGGACCTCACACACATGAAAAGATTAACTCTAATGGAGCTTTTGAGACACTAAAAGACTTAGGAAAAGGCAACTGGTGAATTTTGCCTTGTTGACACGCATCACAAACTTGACTCAAACTAGATTTTAAAGAACAAAGGAGACTATTGTTCCTCACTACTTTATTGACTATAGCCATAGATGGATGACAAAGCCTGTCATGCAATTTATTTAGAGACGGCTTTGTAGTGAGAAAAGCACACTTGGTGGAGGAGCTCTCTAGGAATGGCCAAGGATAAAGGCCACCTTCACATCTGCCTCATAGAAGGACCTTCTTTGTAGCCAGATCCTTCACCAAAAAATAGTGAGGGTGATATTCAAGAATGACTCAATTATCGGATGTAAGTTTATGAACAGAAACAAGGTTCTTGGTAGCAGAAGGAACATGCAAAATTTTGTGAAGGTGGAGGTCACGAGTAGGGGTTTTTAAAGTAGATCTACCAACAGAAATAACTTTCATACCTGATCCCATTAGTTATGCGAACCTTTTCTTGGCCTCCATATTTTTCTTTCACTGCAAGCTTGTCTAACTCGCCAGTTATGTGATCTGTAGCTCCAATGTCAGTGTACCAGTACGCGTCCACTCCATACGATGTAGTTGCTTAGTTGACAGATTCTTCTTCTAGCTTGAAGTCATGATCAAATCTTTTGTAGCATCTCACAACTGTGTGTCCAAACTTGTCACATAGTTGGCATTGCAGCTTGGAGTCAGCCGCACCCCTGTCTCTTCCTGAGGTGTTGTTGTTGCTGCTGTTGTGGCCACCCCCTCTTCCTCTGCCTTGTCCTCCTCCTCTTCCAAGTGAAGTATAGTTTGCACTATACTGATATTGTCCTTGATGCTCCAAGCGAGCTTCTGTAGCTAGAAGCTGCGGAAACAAATCTGAAAGAGAAATTGAATCTGTTCTAGTACTCACCTTCTCGATGAGAGAGTTGTAGTCCGCATCTAGGCTCACCAGAATGTAGGCCACGGCATCATCATCTTCAAGTTTCTTGTCGGCAGCTGTCATCTCATCTGTGTACTCCTTCATCCTGGTAAAGTACACTGCTTCCGTCATATCACATTTTCTCGTGCTTGACAGTTTTGCACATAGATGCATCACACGTGCACGAGATTGAGATGCAAAACTCTGTTTTATGGCTCTCCATACTTGTGATATATTCCAACAGACGCACTGCTTTCCCATCCAATAGGCTAGATTCGTGTAGAGATTGATGTTATTTAAGTTGTTGCTAAGTACACAGGAACGTGCATGATGCGTGCAATAATTGTTTTTATATGCATGGACTATGGTTGATGGTGCTGATGCGATATCCTGCACCAGCTTCATTTTTTTCAAGTGGCTTAAAATCTGTCATATCTTTTGCTACTTTTTCCTATGGCAGACAATTGATGTCCATATAAATGTATTTATATGTGTATGACATACGTTCTTTGATCTTCTTTTGTATCCTTGAGCAAGTTATAAAACACTGAGAATAGAGCATGTTGGTCGAACGTGCCAAAGAACATACTACTAAGTTATAGTAGACTACTCTCAGTCCGACAGCTAAACATAGAAACAAGTCGTTCTTTTTAGGTAATTTGGTCAAGTTCGGGAACAAACTAAAATGTAGACAGTTACAGATAGATAGCCTAGAGCTAAATATAAAAGGGGTAATTGTGCCTCCAAACCCATTTTGAAGTCCAATTGTATATTTGACCTTGATTTTTCGGATTTGCGTGGTTGACCTTAATTTTTTAAATTGAAATCGTCGTTTGATCCTGTTTTAACCAGCCGTTAATTTTGGCAAATTTAGATTACTAAAAGAAATAAGAAATTTATATGCATAGTAAAAGAAAAAATAAATGACCAAAATACACCTGATTATGGGGGCAACAGTATGGTTTTTTGCAATAGGTTTGCCACTATCAACCGACAACAAAGTTAACAAATGCAAAAACTTGTTAACATCATCCGACTTAAAATATATAGTAATTTTATTTTTCATGGTGTATTATAATTATTCAGAAGGAGTTGGTGCCACTATCCAATCCATTTTAGCCGTCGCATCCCCTACCGTCTCTATCGGTGTAGCCGCCGCTGCCTCGCCATCTCCTCAGCCTATACATCTCCAAGTTGTTTCACCACCTCGGTTGACCTGCTCCGACAAAGCCATGGCACAAGCCCTCGCCATTAAGGATTTCATGGAGGACCATTGCATCACTATCGTCAGCGATAAGGCCACCTAGGAAGATGGAGATAGAGCTGGAGGATGAGGCCGGCCCATCTGACTGCACAGGGGTCCTTTTTTTTCTCTGCTCAAGAGGCCTAAGGCCCAAGCTGAACAATTACTACTACAAAAATTATTTTCACAGGCGCTTCCTAAATTTTACAAGCAGTCTGTAAAAAATCCATCTGTGATCTAAAATATATTGAAATCCACCTCTAATAATAACATATCACAAGCGATCCGTAACTGTAACACCCTCACTTTCATGCATAATGCATTGCATACATCCTCATACATGTTTAACATGAAGCGACCTTAAAAAGAACAAGATTAAAATGAATTTAGGTCTACCCAGGAATTTAAGTCTGTCAGGGTACGGATGACCTCCAACCCAGACTAGTCTGGTAACCCTCTCTGTTTCAGAAAGTCGGAGTTTTTTAGGACTACAGACCTGTCTGGCATCATGCACAAAGTAGTCCGGATTGAGCTTCTGATGTTTGTCCAGACTTGTCCGATGCCAAATGGAATAGTCCGATCTTGTCCAATTTTCAATCCGGAAACCTTTTATTTTGCAACCCCGGACTTGTTTGGCCATACATACCAAACTTATCCGAAAACCTTTCTGTTGCCAAATGGACTTGTCCGACCACACTTACCATACTTGTCCGAAATAGTTTCTGTTCCACAACGGACTTGTCTGGTCCCAGCTGCGGACTAATTCGGCATGCTAAATTCCACTCGGATTACATTATTCTTCTACGGTTGGTTATTTGGTAATTGCCTAAATTGGGCTAGAGAACTTCATGCCTGGCCTCGGAGGAGCCCAAGTGGACCCCACCTCGGCCCCCACACGTCCCCCACCAAAATCCACTTGGAATACACCCCAAAACCCTACCTCTCCACCCCTATATAAGCAACCCAATACCCTCACCTCTCCAACCGAGAAAAACCCTCGCTGTCATTCCTTGATCATGTGTCGCCGTCAAGAAGGGGCCCAGGAGCAAGGAGGAGGAGAAGAGGGAGAAGGCTCAATCAAGATCGATCTTCATCATCTTTTTGACAATTGACGTTCTTCATCATCAAACCTTCATCAACTCATCTTCATAAAGCCCTAGACGTCAAGATTCAAGTGTTGCATCCAATCTTCGACCCTTGGATCTCTAGACATGTGGTACACTCTCTACATTCAAGTTTCCTTGTGAAATTAACCCCAAATTCTCGCTAATCAGAAAAACCTAATTTGCAATTCTGATCAGGGCGGACCAGTCCGGCCATGATACCAGACTTGTCTGGCCTCTGAATCTGTTAAATGTTGAATTGAATCCAAATTGACTCAAATCAATTCCAAACTTGTTCAAACTTGTTAGAAACCATTGTAACTATTTAGTAAACATTAAGAGCAACTCATTAATAAGTTTTACCTCACATTTGCATTAATCATGCATATCATGGAATATTGAGTACTATATGAGCATTTATTGATTCTAATGTTTGTTTTGCATGTTTGTCGTGCGGAACAGAAGGTCTCGCTGTAGAGAGTGCTTTCGAGGACTTGTAGAATCAGAACTTTAAAGCCTTCAATCCAAACAAAACTCAATATCAAGGAAAGTGTCCTTGATCATTTTGATCCAGGTTTTTAAATGTTTTGTTTGCAAAATTGCATGCTTGTGTCAATTGATGGGAAAACCCAATTGTAGGAGTTTACTAGTCTCGTATGACCACCCTTGTCGCTTGAACATAATGTATAGAGTCGGGAAGGGTATTTTACACTTTTACATCGCTATACTTAAATTGGGTTTGGGAAACAATCATATTACATAATTATGAAGTATTGAGCACTTTAGTGATGCGAATTGGTATTAATGACCCTATAGCAACATGGTTCCTAGGGATCTAAGCAAGTCGGTTATGTGGAATGGGTTGGACTGTTTTTGGTAGTTTTGCTTGCTTTAGATCTAAGGACCGGTTCGTGGAGCGACCATCAAGATTTACAGTGCCACCACGTGGCCAAGTATGGGTGCGGCTTAGTTGACTAATTAGTGTTTTGTCGGTACTATTTGGACCATTAGGAATGCTCGAGGGAGGGGTAGTCGGATGGGTTTGTAGAGATTGGTGGGACTACCCTGGGATCCGAAAGGCTCAAGAGAGGGCCCATGGTTGGATGTGCTTAGTTGGAGAAATCACCACCGGTGAAACCTCAGTGGGGTCTAAATATGCTAGTAATCATTTGTAAAGACTATTCTATGATCTCTTGGCCACACACCTAAGGAAGTGTGTGACGGCATAATTGAGATTCCATATTCATCGAAAGGTGATGAAATCACAAACTTGTGGGTAAAGTGGTACAACCTTTGCAAAGTGTGTTTAAAACTATCATGATAGTTGTGCTCCCGGTTATGAGCAAATTGGACCCTCACATGATTAGAGTTTGGACTTTTAACCTAGTTTAATTGCTGGAATGGGATTGGGAATCGGTATTGTTTTGTTAATTGGCTTTAATATATGGAATTGATGAAAATGAGACATATGAGAAGTTATGAATTGATTATGGGTTTTCTATGCTGGTATTGGTTACTTAATTTGAATTTAATGTTATTTGGGTTATTTTGGGAAGGACCTTACTTAATGATGATATAATTGCATTTTCAGCTGTTTTGAATGTACTTTTATGCAATTAATTATTGTTTATTATCATTCCTTGTTTAAGCTACATGTCATACTTTCCCACACTTGCTGAGTACGACATGTGCTCATCCTTTCTATCCCTCCAACAAATTCAGACGCAGGCAACAATGTGGAGTACCAGGAGGTTTTTGAAGAGTTCTAGGCGCGCGTGTTGCTGTCAAGCTTGCCTATGGAGTTTGGAGTCTTAGGGTTTAGTGTTTTTTGCTGCAATTGTTTTGAGCTTTTATTCAACACTATTTGGTTTGTAATAAGGTACTATTATTAGTATTATTATTTGAGACATGATTATAATATGTTTATCGTTTGTGAATCACTTGTGTATGTGTGTTAAACATCTTGGACACACATATGCATTACGCTTGCTTCTTTTTCGGAACCGGGTATCACAAATTGGTATCGGAGTTGTGTTTGACCGTAGGACGCAAGACTAGGTACAATGGACACCACAAAGCACTTAGGACTTCTTTCCTATTCAAAATTTGCTTGTTTTGCACTATTTTGCCTTCCACTAGCTATATAATGTGGAAAATTTTGTGCTTTTGGTGCTGCTGCAATTTTTGCCACTTTTCCATCTTTTTGAGAAAATACACGTCTTCTCATCTTAATTTATGGCTGCTGCAATTTCAGAACTGATATTTATGTTTTCCTTTATTTTTCTCATGTTTTCTTGTAGATGGCTCACACCAAAACGGTAGCCCGTAAGAGAGCTCGTTTGCCACCCCTTGGAAGAAAGCTTAGGCCTCGCAAGGAGCAGCAGATGGAACCAGCCCAAGAGGAGGAAGAAGTGAATTCCCCCACAAAGGAAGTTGAGCATGAACACTCCAACACGACAGAGGAAGATCCATTGATGGTGGAAATATATGATAGTCAGGAGAATGGAGATGGAGCCCAAGAAGAGGAGGAACCGTAGGAAGAGGATGAATCCGATGTACAAGACGTGGCACCTGAAGCACAAAAGAATGCATCGCAGCCTAGTGAAGCTAGAAGGGAGGAAAAATGCCTAGTATACCATGATGCTCAAGAATTCCGTTCCGACGACACTTATGGAGGATTTGCAGCCATGCAATTGAAGGAGTTCCTTGATTTATGCAAGATGCACCTGGAATACTATGTCAGGAGGATTCCTCGCCACAGACGTGAAGAATGGAGGGCTCAATTTACTTTTCTTTCTAGAGATGAGGTGGTGACCCGACACTTTGCATCCACATGGACAAGCACCAGGGAGCAAGCTATTGATGATGTCTCTTGGGATGCACTTACTAGATTATGCCACATCTATCGGGAGCAGGTTGGAGATACTAGTTTTGCACTACATCCACAACACAAGAAGGGAACAAGGGTAGTCTTAATGTCGCAATATGGAGCTCAAATTAGTTCTCGTGCCATTGATAGATCTCAGGCATTATTGGTGAATTTGGGAAACCGCTATGCTAATGCTATGGAGGAGATCCGCTACCTTTGTAAGAAGTTGTTTATCATGAAGAAGCAAGAGGAAGTTCGTGCCACTATGGAGGTCAATGGTGTAGCTACCTCTCTAGCGCCTACATGGACGGCCAACTCACCCTGCCGTGCGCCCATGTATGCCTCACCTTTGCCGCCTCACGGCCAGGACAGCCACGGCTCACACAATTAAGTCTAGGTCTTCTGTCTAGAAGTTAGAAAAGTGTTTATTTGTTTTAGTTATATTTAGTGTGGTGTGCTAAATTTTCTTGGTGTGTGCTTGTGCTTCTGTGCTTGGTGCGAGTTGTGGGACACTTAGCGTTGTGTCCACATCCGCACATAGTAGAGAGTTGCGGGTATCTTGTCGACATCCTCTAATAGGGTTATTAGTATTAATAAAGGAGTTGTTTAGTTACACATACCTTGATGCATAAAGTTGGGGCGTTTCATTTCAAATTCTAAATTCATCCGTCTCTACTATTCTTTCACCAACAGATGTCGACGATTCGCAACCAAAGGAATGCCAATGGTAAGGTGGAGAACAATGAAGCACTCCAGAACAACTAGGGACCTGCACATGGAGCTATCAACCTTGAGCAGCTGTTGGCTATGCAGCAGCTTTTGGCTATGCAGAACCAGCTCATGCAGAACATGATATAGACCATGGGATAGCTGCAAGTTGGCAACAACAATCAACCCCACATGCCGCCACCACCACCACCCCCACCACCACACAACCGTTTGGGAGATTTCATGAGGACCAGACCGCCTACCTTTGCTCAGGCCACAGACCCTATGGAAGCTGATGATTGGTTGAAATCTGTTGAGAAGAAACTTGCTATTGTCTAGTACACTGATAGAGAAAAGGTTCTTTTTGCCTCACACCAGTTGATTGGAGCTGCTGCAGACTGGTGGGAATCTCTATGCAATGCCCATGAAAATCAAGAGAGAATCACCTGGTTGAATACAAGGAGAAGTTCCGCTCTCACTATGTGCCAGAGGGAGTTATGATACAGAGAAGACAAAAATTTGAAAACCTCAAGCAAGGAAGGATGAGTGTGGGTGAGTATCTCAATATTTCACTCAACTATCTTGATATGCTCCAGAAGACATTAGTACTGATAGCAGGAAGCAGTACCTATTCATGAGGGGTCTCAACAATGAAATTCAAGTTCAGTTGCTCAATGATGACTATGCAAATTTTCAGAAGCTGGTTGACAAGGCTATTGTGGTTGAGAACAAGATTCATTAGATGGAACTAGACCACAAGAGGAAAATTCCATATCAGGGACAGCCGCAAGGAAGCAATGTCTGTCCTCGCTATGCACTGCCTACTGCAACATATTACAACCCGTTTGTTGCTGCATACCGCCCTGCTAAACCACAGTGACCGCAATAGCCAATGCAGCATCGCCCGCCCATGCAAGAACCTCGCTTACCTATGCCACTACAGGAATCGGGCAAAGAAATGTCAGCTCTATAGCCGTCGGTAAGGTACTGTAATCGACGACTATAGTCTAAAGCCGTCAGCCTACCGATGGTCATAGCTGTCGACTCTTATTCGACATTCTTAAGGGCTTATAGCCGTCGGTCTAGATGACTTTAGGCTCTTAAAGCCGTTGAGCACCAGATCCCGACATTTTTAGTTTGAAAACCAACTAAGACCGTGAGTCTGGCGACACCGACGGTCATAATGCCATAAAGGCATCGGCCTGCGGGTCCCAACATCTTTATTGGACTTAAAAGCGTCGGCCCCCCGAGCGTACTGACTGCCATAAGGTGGACACATGTGCGCCCGAGGGCCATATAGCCATCGGTCTGGGCGCAAAACCGATGGCCATATGGTAGTTATGACCGTCGACTTGGCCCACATTGACGGCCTTACTGGCTTTTTTTTAAACCGCAACTGCTTTCGGTGCTTCCCTAGGTGGGGAGCCCCCCGGCCATACATGCCACAATCCAGCATATTCCAGGCATTCAACAAGTCCAACAATATATACAACATTCAAGACAAGTCCAACAGAGCAGCAAATAAAATGACAATGCAAACACATTGCATACAAGCCATAGTCATAAGCAAAACAAAATATAGCAATGAGTTCACATAGTCATACAACAACTAACTTCGATATAACAACGAGTTCACATCCAAATTACTCCAAAGACCATTGTGAAGATTAATCCGCTTCCATGTCATTGTCCGAACCTCCATCGCTTGCACCTTAGACATTCAAATTGAGGAAATCATCACAACCATGAGGCGTTACATGACCGGAACCCTATCATAAACAAATAAAAGTTAACTTTGCATTAATAGTTACAATTCATATGTCTCAATCTTTCTAAAATTGATAAATGCTGAACTCACATGTGTAATTGACTTAAAGGTATTACCAACTATGTAATTGAATAAGTCGAAGTATTGTTCAACTTAAGCTATGCTTGGATTAGAGCTAATGATTTAGTAATCGTACCGCTGCGGCGCCCGGAGGTGTTGATGGTTGACTATGCCTAGAAGCAAAGGGCAACGATGGGAGAACACCTGGATAAGGATGCAATCCAAGGGCCAACATTGACATGAATCCCTGAGATTGTGGAGGACAGGCTTGACCACTCTAGGAATCCTAAGACAAATATGATTAGTATTTCGTACTATAAGTCAAGTTAATAAGAAATGCGGCTATACGTGTGAAGAAGAGTCAACTTGTTGTCTGGGCTGCATCGGACAAGGCATACCGAACTGCGATCCAAAGCCACTTTTTGGGAAGAACTGCATAAAGTAAAAATATTCAGTTACTGACTTTAACACAAATATTATAATGAGTATACAACCTTAAGTAAAATAGTAGTGTACCTGCGACATCATCTCGAACTGAGACTGTTGTGGCATATTGAACTGAATTCTAGTGTTGCCTTGACCCAAGAACTACATGAAGAAAATTATTCATGAGATCTTAAGTAGAAATAGTTTGTAAACGAATAAACTATTCAATTGTTAAGATTACAACTTACCTGCGCCATATACAAATATTGCATCTACTGCTGCATCTGAATTTGCTGTTGTTGTTGCATCTGGAGTTGTTGCTGTTCCACTTTCTCCTCATACTGTCTTAATTTTTCTTTCAATTCCTCATTGTCTGCAACACGGGATTGACTCGAACTAGAAGTAGAAGACTGTCGTCCCACATAAGTGTCATGCTCCACATAACTGTCGCCGAATCCAAGCCTACAAAAAAACACAAATGTGATCAATTAATGGTAATTAACCTTTAAACAATCATTATCTTTACATGTACCTCCCATGGGTACGCCCCCGCCAGCTTCGTACGTCGCACCCACATCCAACGACGCTCTGAGATAATCTACATCATCTCCATGCTTTTCATTGAAACACTCTACATATTTTGTCTGCAAGAATAAATTAAGTTCATGAGTGGATGTAATAAAAGATAGATTTAGTTCATCGATAGAGAGCACTCAACACCACTTACGACTTTTTGTGTTGCTGCCTCATCACACAACTACTCCGGGCATGCCAGATCTGAGCCTCTGTGCCCCCTGAGGTAAACCTCGATAAAAGAAGGAGCGACGCCGGTTTCAGCTTCGTGCAACATCAAAATAGAACATTAGTTCAATCAATACAATTATTTGAAGCAATTTACAAGTGATTGTAATAGTTCATACCATTCGTTGTGCCATCCGCACATGTTTGTCTGCCCCATAACATTGTAGTCCAGGCTTGCTCTTCCGGTTGCTTCGGTTTCTCTTCGAAATATTTTTTAACTCCTTCGACACCCAGTATTTGCATAGCCATACCAAAGCTGCCATATCTACACAGATCCAATCCACACTACTCTCCATGTATTCATGCTTCTGCAGATAAATTGCAGCTGCTCGCTTGTTTCTCATGGGCTGACACAACCTTGTCTTGTAATACATGGTCATAGCCTTGATCCATGCATCAGAGAAGGAGTCATTCGTGAGCTTTCTCACTAATGTCTTGAAAACAGACCTCGCGTATGCTGGAACCACACCTTCCTCCAATTTAAATATACTCTAAATAAAACAAATAATTAGTATCAACCAAAGTAAGATGCAACATAATTTAAACAATGAAAACGAACGTACCCAAAAAATCTCCCAAACTTTGTCCTGACAGTTACCCGCAGTGCCATATGATTTCAGGGTATAGTGATCCCAATTATGCACGTCAATTAGTTGACCGCCCGCAAAAACCATCCCCGAGAAGCAAAACCAAATATCATTTCCCAACTCCGTGTTAGCACAGCGTCAATGCCCCGTGCCATCCCAACCAATCTCGATCCATCACCTAGTACCCTTTGTCCTTATAACCACTCGTGTATCAGGGAGTTTTGCTTGGAGTACATAAAAGGTGCCTCAGCAATCTATACAAATAACATTCATTAGTTGACAAGAAAACCAAATGTATAAGATAGCCTATCAAATAATTCAAAAATAAATACATGTATGGACATCGATCACTCTACCCCTATGCTACCTCTTGTAACTCTGTCAATCTTGCCAACCTCGCGTCTCTTTCTAGATCATCTTCCTCGAAGCCGCCCTCTTCACCCTCAGTACCACCCTGTCCACCCTCAGAAGACGATGCAAAGGCCTGTGCCTGAGCCTCCTCTGCTCCTGAGCCTCCTCCATTGTGCCTACTCCTAAGCCTTCTCCCTGCTCCTGATCCTCCTCTGAGTACACCTGGTTCCAAACATCTTAGACTTGTGCGGGACTCGAACCTGGTGCTAGCTGGCTCGATGCCTGCTCTGTCACACACCCCATGAGTTGTATCTGTCTATCTGCGCTCACGGTCGTGCCCTGCAAATGCAAATAAATATATATAAAATAGTAAATAGTTGATTATGATATTGAAGTGTTTATAAAAAAACAAAATACTTGAAAAAAGGATGTATGAACCGATCCACTACTGTGGTGAGATGTGGAGGAAGAAGTATCATCACTTTGCTTCTTCCCTTTTTTGAAATGCTTCCACATCTGCACAAATAATGATTAGTAGATTATAAAACAATAAACAATAAATGATAAAGACTATACGATGTACAAAATAAAAATAAAAATCTCAAAGAATGCGTACAATAAGAACTAAAAATCATAAGCATCAGAATCTGCTAAAAATCATCAGCATCAGAATCTGCTTCTATCACACGTGCATGAAGATTTTCATGTCTCTCTTCTACCATCTTTTCTTCAAACTCTTCTCCTTCAATAATTCTATTTTGCTTTTCAATAATCCTTTGAGATTGCTAAAAACATTTTCTCGAAGGGCCGACTTGTTCTTCAAACATTAACTCTAGAGTAGTACTACAATTTCTGCAAGTCCTATCCTAGAAGATATCCTAATATCTTGTACTTCCTTGACTTCATCTTAATAAACACCACCATCATTGTCTTCCTGATGATCTATGTACTCATCATAACGACGAGGGTGCAGTTCACAGTTAACATTATAGACAACCCACCGATGTTTGGATGACGATAACTTAAATAGTACACTTGTTCCACTTGATGCGCAAGTACAACATTGTAGTTAGGGGCTGTATAGCGTGAGTTGTGGTTGACCTCTACCATTCTAAAATCATCCACTCGCGTGCCCGATGTTGGATCAAACCAGTGACAGTCAGAAAACACCAGCTTTAGTTCTTTCATACTGCCAAATGTGTACTCAAATATTTTTTGAAGAACACCATAGTATTCCTTTACTTCTTCACTACCCTCTGCAGCTGTTATACACACTCCACTATTTGATGTGGCTTCAAATGGGCAATTTGCATATAAACTCACCGTTCGAAAACGGTATCCACTGATATCGTATCGGCTAAATTCTCTAGGTTTCAATTGACCATTCGCGATCTGTCGCAAATCATCGGAGATGTTGACATTCTTCATAGACTACATGTACAACAATATACAAAATTAGCATCTTATAATAAATATATGAACTATTATTGAAGAATAAAGGATATCAAAGAAGTTAGCATCTTACATGTTCACGGAACCAGCTCACGAAGTTTTTGCCACCTTTTATGCCATGCTGACGTAGATTATGCAATTGACTTTACGTCGGCCTTCTAAAAGATGTCCAATACAAATTGTCAAACATATCAAAAAAATGGTAACACATAATCCATGTTAAAAAAAATGTAAAGCATGGTGTAGTTCATCTCTTGCTCCGAAATATAATGAGAATTGGCAACTCCAACACCTTTACCCTTCCAATGAAAAATTCTAAGCTCAGTCATAGCTGCTCTTCTGCATCATGATATCGTGTCCTAGATGCATTCACATTATTGGCACGTGCGAAATATTTGCTAAATAAGTTTGTAATTTCTTTAGCTAAAAATGCCTCCGCAATACACCCGTCAACTCTTGCCTTGTTGCACACTGTAGATCTATGTTTTTTCAGTTCTCTTTCTTGACTATACATCCACCGGAACTGTGCAGGTCCTGCTACTAATGCTTCATAAGGCAAATGCACTAGCAAATGTTGCATAACATTCATAAATCCATGTGGAAATACATTTTCCATCTTACATACAAGCACAATGATTTCTTTCTCCCACTATCGCATTATCTTCTTCGACACTTCCTTTGCACATATCTGCCTATAAAAATAGCTAAGTTCAGCAAATATCTTCCACAAGTCCGGTTTGAAGTATTCATGAATCATTACTGGTAAAAGTCTTTCCATCATAATATTGTAATCATGACTCTTCAGCCCATTCAGTTTACCAGTGCTGAGATCAACACATCATTAATGTTAGCTGGATAGCGGTCTCGAAACTTCAATGTTTTCAACCAAGCATTTGCTTTCTTTCTTTTAGCTTGACACGGTAAGGAGCTCGTGGCCTAATTTCATTTCCACTTGCATTCATTCTAATCTCAAACCCAGTGCGATCACAAAGATCAGCTAATCTTTTCTCGCATTCAAATTATCTTTGGTTTGACCAGTAAAATCAAAACACATGCTTATGATGCTTTCGGCGACATTACGCTCCTGGTGCATCAAATCAATGTTGTGCGGTAGAAGTAGCGCCTTTACATATGGTAGCTCCCAAAGAAAAGAAATATGACTCTAGTTGTATTCTGTACCATACCCTTCGAAACCATCTTCTTCAGACTGTTTTAACTTTGCATGCCATGCCATTTTTTGTTCGCTTGTCAATCGATGAGGTTGTCCTTTTGTAACTCTTATGCCTTTCCAAAATGATTGGGTATCCCTCCTGAAAGGATTATTTGAAGGAAGAATCGTCGATGACAACAAAAAAAACTGACCTTTTCCCATACTTCAGTCTTATGACGTCAGTGTCACTCATACATATGGGAGAACACAATTGTCCGTGGACACACCAACCATCCCAAATGTCATATGCCAACAACTCATGAATTGACCATAGATACGCGGTACGTAAGTCAAATTCACATTTCTTAAGATTGTCATATGCCTTTACACCTTGCCACGGCTCTTTCAAATCTTCAATTAATAGTTGCATAAACACATTGATTTTTCTTGCCTGGATGTTTAGGACTAGGAATGACCGCCACAAGGAATATGTATCCATCTTTCATGCACCTGCTGGGAGGGAGATTGTAGGGAATGATAAAAATAGGCCAACAAGAGTATGGGCTATTAGTGGTGCTGAATGGAATGAAACAATCTGTTGACAATCCAAGACAAACATTTCTCGGATCTCTTGCAAACTCTGGATCAAAATGGTGTAAAGCTTGTCAAGCCGTGACATCCGAAGGATGCACCATAATATCTTTGTCTTCATTCTCACGTATTCCTTCAGAATGCCATCTCATGTGCTCCGTTGTTTCTTGACACAGAAACAATCATTTAAGCCTTGACATAATCAGCATGTACCGAAGTTGTTTGATCGGTACTTTTGTAGTTATTCGTTCTCCATCATCACTCATGACGTCCACATATCTAGATTTATTACAATGCATACAATGAGTATCGTTCATGTGTTCCTTCCAAAACAACATGCAATTATTCTCGCCAGCATGAATCTTCTCATAACTCATGCCTAGACCATCCAAAATTTTCTTAGATTGATATAGATCCGGCGGCATCTGATGGCCTGACGGAAGGAGATCAATAATCAAGTTAACGATACCATTGTAGAAAATGTTCGCAAAATTGTACTTGGACTTCATCGCCATAAGTCATGTGACCGCCTGCAAAACAGTCACATTGGTGCCCTCATACACTTTTCGATTAGCAGCGGCAAGAAGCTCGTAAAACTCCTTCAACTCCTTCGATTGTGACTGGTCTTTGTACTCTTTACCAATGTATGCTATCATCCCATCCATCCAATCTTCATCTTCATTACCGTCCGACTAATCATCATGTCTATCCCCCCATGCTCGCGCCACACCAAATAGTCGGGCATAAATCCGTGCTAGCAAAGATGCAACTCCACTTCAGAATTATCTAGATGTCAACAATTTCGACACTTGATACATGGACACTTCGCAACACGAGCATCACTATCAAATGCATGGCTCAGGAAAGCATTTGCGATATGACCCCATTCCTTAGTGTGCGCACCAGTTGAACTCCATTCATCATATATCGCCTTATGGTTGTCACCGATTTTAAAACTACATTTAATAAATATATGTTAATGAACATATATACTTACTTCACACTTTGTTTAATGTCACGACCCTACATCTATTATCCAGGACAGGTACTAAAATTTCAACAGCATAATGCCGCCTATTTAACACTACACCTTCCTATCTGGTGCACTTCTTCAAGTAAAAAGGGAGGTGGCTATACGGTTATAGCCATCATACGTATGTTGCGAGTCATACCCCGACCCAGCCTTCGCCGCCAGGAGATACGAACGCTCGCCACTGAAGACGTCTAGACGGACCTCACCAACGGCGCTGCATCGCCGCGCTATCCCGGCGGGCTTAACCAGCAGCACAGCATCACGTACTGGCTCACCCAGGACCTCCTGTCCCCTTCCTTCACGCCCTGCCGTGCTGACAAGTACCATGATGCCCACTTGGTCTTTGCCTCCCTTGTCACGAGCTAGACAGCAGTGTGCTGCGAGCCGACGAGTGCAACTAGTGCAGGATTACGACATGCGACCGGCGTAGTGTGTGGGCGGTTCGGCGCGAGTAGGACGGCATCTTGCGGCGACGGCCGCCAGCCCTAACAGGACCCTGATCTGTCGATCGATTGCGACTACTACCGAGTGCGGCTGGCACGGGAGGGGCTGAGTGACAGAGTTCTGACTCGTCGCTACAGGAGACGATGTCCAGCCGAGGTACTGTGCTAGTCGGAGGAGGTGGCGGATTGTTGATGGCTGTTATATACCAATTTCATCTGTCAATTTAACTCGATTATGTGAAGTATTTGTCATTTCTTGAACACATCACCTTTCTATCTAACCCAATTCCACTTGGACTTGGAGAAATATGTGTATGCAGCACTTTATGCAGGAAATGTAGAGGGACCAGTCCTATAAAATATCATCCCAGCCAATCAGGCGATGACACGTGGCATCCCATGGATCAAATAGCCCACAAACAGAAGTATCTGAGGAGATCTAACGGTGTATCACCCATATACATCAATGGAACCCACCTGGCAGCCGCCTCGAGAAAGCACACGAGAAACGGTGCAATGACCAGGTCGATCGAACCAGGGGGTTGGCCGACCTGGTCTTTGCACCAAACTCGGTCAGCCTCCACGTGTTGGCTCCTCCCAGCTCCCTAGAGTCAATGGTGACTGATTCGCGCGCTTTTGGTGGCGGGAACCGACCTCAACACTAGTATAAATAGGACCCCCTACCCCTCACTTCAACACACACCACTTGGGAATCATTCTATTGTATACACTATCTTCCGTAGTCCATAGAGGAGTTAGGATGTAGAGAGGAGAGCCTCTAGTCCCAAGTCCAAATTGGGAAAGGAGTAGAAGGAGTCTCTCTTCCTAATTCCACATTGGGAAAGGTATGTCTTATGTATTCCTTCTTGTATTTGTGACTTTGTGCTCAATAAAGATATTATCTTTAGTCTTCTTTTATACGTATACTTGGACAAAGCGTTTCTTGTTTGATTGTGGAGTCCATGTATGTGGAAGGTATAGTCTTTATGATTTCACTCTCATGATCACATCTTATGGTCATAAACACTATAGACCCCCACTATAGTTTATGTAGTTATGATATGATTATGTTAAAATGAATGACTTATGCTATGCTTCAACATTGGTTCAACGATATTTAGGTTAGTCATTGCCTTAGGATGGCTTGTGCCATCGCTCCTAAGGTATTTTCTTAGTATGCTAGCATGGTGCTAGGGTATTTAAGTAGCGTTGGATGTCTCGTAGACCCACAGATTGAAGAGGTAGGCGGTAGGTGGTGACAGTCCTATCTGTCCTTTGTAATCCTCCACGTTCGGCTATGCCACAGGCTCTTGGCAGGAGTCGCCCTAGTATTGCTAGGGGTAAGCTCATGCCCGATGTGTTGAATAGCATTGCATAGGAATTCATCATTGACATGACCATTAGTATCTACCTTAGGCTATGTATATGTATTAGAAGCATTGTAGGAGCAACTCTCTAACTCTCAATCTAATCTCCTTCTAGGACCCATTTTACCCTTTAGAATAATTGCCTAGGTGTGTGTCACACTACCCCTATTATCAACTTACCACTGTTCGGATAATGGATTCGTATCCCATAGCTTGACCATAAGAGTAGTATATGCTTTACTCCATTGCCTTCCTTTGGGATAAATACGATACCCTTGGGAATACTCATGGGTGAAATGCTACAACGGTATCTTTTGTGCGCTTGCGGATCTCATCACTCTACCGGAGATGATATGTGGTGTTAAGAAATACCAATAAGCATTTCTGGCGCCGTTGCCGTGGATGATTTGTTAGTGTATCTTTGGAGCCGTCAACAAGCATTTTTGGCGACGTTGCTGGGGAAGGCAAAGAAAGTGAAGGATAGCTATCACCTGTGATTAAGCTATAGGTACTAATAATTATTAGACAGGATTACCCTTGCTTGTTTTCTCCTTTGTGTGAAAACAGGGTAGTGATGGCCAACCCATTGTATGGGATAGCCAACGAGGACGCAAGTTCTAAACTGCAAGATCATTCAAGGCGTACCTGAACAAATGTCTGCTAGGCAACACCATTGCCTTTTTGCTAGGCAACACCATTGCCTTTTTGCGAGAGAATTTCAGCTTTCAGTAGGAGCCAAAGTCATCCATACCAAGCTTGGGGAAGGCTCCAAGAGTTCTTCTTGGTTTGCCTCCACCACGGGGTGGACAGTTGGCTCTTTATCCAACACTCATGTCATGGGTTGGCTCCACCAATCCATGACCATATTCATGCTGGAGCTGAATGAGTCCTGTTCTCATTCATCATGGATGAGAAGAAGGTCTCCACTCAAGGGGTGCATTGAAGAATGCTTAAGTTCCCATAGCTTTTCATGCACACCACTTCACAAGGTGGATATGCTAGTTATGGAACTACACCTCCCATTGAAGTATCATGAATACCAAGTCAATGGAGATTTGTTTGGATAATCCAAGTCGTGGATATTCACATGATTTGTGAAAATCCATATCATCATGGGACGCGTGGAAATTATTTCCCTAAGACCCATGAGGAAATTTTTCAAACAACAACTCCAATGGCAACCATTCACAAGGAGGTCAAGGGTGGAATTAACATCACCCTTGTACTCAAGGAGCCTATGTCTTTCCAAGGGGTTTAAGTTCAACTAGCCTACCTTGATGTATCTTGGCCAAGCAGAAATTAAGATAACATTCACATGAAGATCTTGGCCAAGGACAAGAACTTAAGGATCATTCAAAGTCCAATATATTCCACATCACTTGTTGAGATTCCCACACTTCGACCAAACCCATTCAACCTAGTGCAAGTGACATTGTGGATGAAGCGTTTCTTGTTTGATTGTGGAGTCCACATGTCATCATGCCCAAGGAAGCATTTGACCCATGATCAAGGTATGGGTTGATGGAATAGCAATATGGTCAGAGTGGCACCCCTAAGAAGGACAAAGCCTCACCATGCTCATGAAGGAATACATTCAAGAGGGAAACCCGTCTCTACAACAACATGTCTATATCAATACAACGGGGAGAGGTTAGGGCCACCATGTGACCCGCATGTCGAAATGACAGCCAAATGAGTTTGGCATGTCAAAACAAAAGAAATCGTCCACATCTTCAACCCCGGGATTGGACAACAAATCATCACGCTAAACAGAACGGGGGTAAGTCCTACTAATCGGACTTCAAAAATTCGGTGAGTCCTTGCCAATAGGTTAATTGGTAGTTATCTCATATTTGTTTTCCAAATTGCATCAACTCTTGCATTTGCATGTTTGAAATTCCACACTTGCATGTTGGAAAGTAAAATTTCCAACCATCCTAAAACTAAAAATCTGAATTAGGGGAGAAATTAAATTAGATATGAACTACGTGCATGACCACTTGAAATTATCTTCCTAGTTCAAACTAAAAAGATTTGCTTTGACCCTCATTGCATTTACATGTTATTTCAAGCTGGGCAAGACAATTTGAAAATTGGGTTCAATTTTCTTTTGGCTAACGTAACCCGTTTTCGAGTTGTTTTGTGTGTTCTTGATTAAAGTGCAGCTAGGTCAAAATTGTGAAGGGGTGGTATGGCAAGAAAGTGGAAGGTCTCATCAAGCTCAAGTCACCATTGGGAGGGTTTGAGAACACTTCTCTCCTTCAAACTCATTTTGAGTTTGAGGAAGAGAAATCTTCAAGATGATGACCCAATGGAGGAGCCAAAACCAAATCCATTACCAAATCCAATCCCAACTTGGCATTTAACATCAACCATCAAGCCTACGCCAAAAGTCATGGTTGTGAGTTTGTCACACAAAGACCTTCGTCACCAACTGCTCTTCAAATGAGGTATGAGTTTAGAATTTTTCATTGTATGGTTTGCCATAGAATTGAATGTATTTGCTTGCATTTGTGAGGAAGGTTGGCACTTCCTCATCACTCAATTCTCAAGCATCCTCACAAGAGTAAGCGTGGGTATTGACATTTGGATCTCCAAAAGGAAATCTCACCTTACTTGGAAAAATCTAAAACAAGTACCTAGAATCCTTTAAGCATTGTTTTGTAGACTTAGTCATTTTTGTCAAGGTTTGGAAAAAAAAACTTTTGGGCATGACTTAATTGGTGAATTGGCATATAGGAACGTGGGCATAGTGACAACAATAATTTTTAATCGAGCTTCATATATAGATGGTGTCACTAGATTTCAAACTCCTAGGAATAAGTGATATCGTTGCTCTGAAATTGAATTGCATTTTTAGGAGGAGTCACTAAATTTCAAATTCCTAGTGAGGTTTAGGAGGATAAAATTTAGAATCTTGTTTGTCATGGTCCAAATGATAAAAAAGTGCTCTTGAAAGCTAAGATGGTTAGAAACTTTAAAAGTTGTAGGGGTCCATATAGTGTATTTATATCACATGCATTGCTATGAGTAGGAGCTTTAGAAAATATGCAACATGAATTATCCATAAAACTCAACTCTTATCAATGAATAACACACTGATCATAGATACACTTGACATTGGATCCAATGCATCTTTGATTTTTTCTTCCCCGTATGTACAAAAGAAAGTTCGGTTACCTAACCCGAACGTTCATTTGTACAAGTATCGGGAGCTAACCATCCCTCTCTATTCAAGAGAGGAAGTTTGTAGGAGTAATATTACTATGCAGGCATTCAAGAAGCTGATTGTTGGGATCACTAGAGGATCCCATTTCAACATCTCTTGGCCAAGGAGTAAATGAGGATGGTTGCTACCTATCAGAAATTATGCCCGAAGGTCAATCATAAGTATACGAGGCTAGAGATTTGAAATAGGAACCCTCCATGAGCAACCAATGGGCTGCCACCAATGGGTGAGAGCATTATGCTCTCAACTATTCTAAGCACTCATTCAAGCTCAAGGGATTTGCCACCATCATTGAGTGCAAGTTGTTCCTATGTGGCTAGAAGCCAAGGAATTACAAATCACACCCAACACATGGAGACCCTGATGTGCGGACGATCAACATCAAAAACAATCTATTCAACCACACTCATGGTGTCCATGGGAGGCAACACAACAATCAGCACTCAACCCTCCATTGTCAAAGCCATGCTGCAACAAGGATAGGCCAACTCATGGCCTACCTCCATTGTTAGGGTTTCAACCCCTATCACGGACCTTGATCAAGAATAAGCTTGGGGGAGGACCCCCACCTGAGGTAACTTGTATCACACCCACTACATTTTTATTTCAAATCATCCATTGCATATTTATTTTCCATCCATCCATCATCCACCTTGCATTTAAATATATATATATATATATAGATTAGATTTTCTTTCATCAAATAAAGATGTGTGGTAAGGATGATTTAAAATTCACATAGATGAAATGATGATTAGTTGCTCTGTTTTATTTTCCTAAGTCTCCAGTTTACAACTTGCTACTCTCCGAATATTGCTTTCATTGGTTTGAAATACTTTTACCTTAATTTGGAATTTGTGGGTAGCAAAAGCTTAATCTAATTCTAGGTTGTTGCAAGACTAGAATTGGTAATAGGGCTGCTAGTCCTAGTTTGAAAGTAAAACATAGATTTCCGGAGAAATTCTAAAAAGATTTAAGTTTCCCTCAATTGATTGCAAATACCTACCAAAGCCATATGTTGTTCATACATAGACAAAACCTTATGCATATGCTACTTGCTTTCACATTGAGCCTAGTCAAACTAGTATAGACCTATGTGAGAAATCATTCAACTTTTTTGAATTCAAGACTTCACTTGCACATGCCATACTTCTACACTAGAAGTAAGAAAAACGTCCATCATATCCACCATACCACAATAAAAAGAGAAACACCATGTTATTCATGTTTAGCACTCTCTTCAAAATTCATTGCAAAGAAAGGGAGTAGAAGACATGGCTACAAAAAGAAAATGAAAAGAAAAAGAGCATGCTTACATCATAAGCATGAGAAAAAAAAAGAGAGAAAAGAAAAGTAGCCATGTTTCATCCCTGCAAAAGAAAGAGAGATTATACCAAAAAGGAGTTATCTCAAGTATCCACATCCACTTCCACTCCATCACACATGCACTAGTCTTGAATCAAAAAGTTTTGATTTGAATTCTCCTAAGGCTTACTCTTTTGACTTAGCAACATATGTGATGCAAATATGCCTACTTACTTTCCTTACCAAGCTCCACATACAAGCCATATTCAATGAGTAGGAATAGTAGAGGCACAATGCTTTGGTGAGGAAATATTTCCACTATTCACAAAGGAGTGATTGAGAGAATCAAATTGAGGTACTTAATATCTAAATTGAATTCTCCGGAATTTAAGTGGAACTTGATTTCTAGGCTATGTTTGCTCCATTTGCTATTCTACCTTTCAACTACTCATGAATATGAAAAAGCATAAGCCCCATGATAACTTAGGAAAGGTAGGGTATCATAGCCAATTTCTGCAATACTAGGTAGAGTATCTTATTGTGCATTAGATACTTTTAAAAATAAGATATTGTAGAAACTCCTGATCATCAACCTAAAGTCTTGACTTTGCTCGGGACGAGCAAAGGATAAGCTTGGGGGAGTTTGTTGACGGCTGTTATATACCAATTTCATCCGTCAATTTAACTCAATTATGTGAAGGATTTTTCATTTCTTGCACACATCACCTTTCTGTCTAACCCAATTCCACTTGGACTTGGAGAAATATGTGTATTCAGCACTTTATGCAGGAAATGAGGAAATGTAGAGGGACCAATCCTATAAAATATCATCCCAGCCAATCAGGCGACGACATGTGGCATCCCATGGATCAACTGGCCCACAAACAGAAGTATCCGAGGAGATCCAATGGTGTATCACCCATATACATCAATGGGACCCACCTCGCAGCCACCTGGAGAAAGCACACGAGAAACAGTGCAATGACCAAGTCGGCCGAACCAGGGGGTTGGGTCGGCCGACCTGGTCTTTGCACCAAAGTCGGTCAGCCTCCACGTGTTGGCTCCTCCCAGCTCCCTGGAGTCAATGGTGACTGATTCGCACGTATTTGGTGGCGGGAATGGACCTAACCACTAGTATAAATAGGACCCCCTACCCCTCGCTTCAACCCACACAACTTGGGCATCATTCTATTGTATACACTATCTTCCATAGTCCTTAGAGGAGTTAGGATGTAGAGAGAGAGCCTCTAGTCCTAAGTCCAAATTGGGAAAGGAGTAGAAGGAGTCTCTCTTCCCAATTCCACATTGGGAAAGGTATGGCTTATGTATTCCTTCTTGTATTTGTGACATTGTGCTCAATACAGATATAATCTTTAGTCTTCTTTTATACGTATACTTGGACAAAGCATTTCTTGTTTGATTGTGGAGTCCATGTATGTGAAAGGTATAGTCTTTATGATTTCACTCTCATGATCACATCTTATGGTCATAAACACTATAGACACCCACTATAGTCTATGTAGTTATGATATGATTATGTCAATATGAATGACTTATGCTATGCTTCAACATTGGTTCAACGATGTTTAGGTTAGTCATTGCCTTAGGATGGCTTGTGCCATGGCTCCTAAGGTATTTTCTTAGTATGCTAGCATGGTGATAGGGTATTTAAGTAGCGTTGGATGTCTCGTAGACCCACGAATTGAAGAGTTTACTAGTCTTGTATGACCACCCTTGTCGCTTGAACATAATGTAGAGAGTCGGGAAGGGTATTTTACACTTTTACATCGCTATACTTAAATTGGGTTTGGGAAACAATCATATTACTTAATTATGAACTATTAAACACTTTAATGATGAGAATTGGTATTATTGACCCTTTAGCAACATGGTGCCTAGGTATCTAAGCAAGCCGGTTATGTGGAATGGGTTGGGCTGTTTTTGGTGGTTTTGCTTGCTTTAGATCTAAGGACCGGTTCATGGAGCAACCATCTAGGATTTGTAGTGCCACCACAGGGCCAAGTATGGGCGCGGCTATGCTGACTAATCAGTGTTTTGATGGTACTATTTGGACCATTAAGAATGCTGAGAGAAGGGGTAGTCAGATGGGTTTGTAGAGATTGGTGGGACTACCCTGGGATCCGAAAGGCTCAGGAGGAGGCCCTAGTTGGATGTGCTCAGTTGGAGACATCACTACCGGTGAAACCTCAGTGAGGTCTAAAGATGCTAGTAATCACTGTGTAAAGGCTATTCTGTGATCTCTTAGCCAGACACCTAAAGAAGTGTGAGACGGCATAATTGAGATTCCATAGTAATCGAAAGGTGATGAAATCACGAACTTTTGGGTAAAGTGGTACAACCTTTGCAGAGTGTATTTAAAATTATCATGATAGTTGTGCTCCCGGTTATGAGCAACATGGACCCTCACATGATTAGAGTTTGGACTTTTGTAACTCCCTCATTTTCATGCATCATGTATTACATAAGTTCATATACATGTTTAACATTAATTCATATAAAAATGAGCAAGTTTAAAATGAATTTAAAGAAAAAACCGCACTCAAAAGTTCTAAGAAGTGCGGACTAGTCCGTTTTTTGGTGTGGACTAGTACGATTTCTCTCTGGCCTCCGTCGGACATGTCCGTTTTTATTGCAGACTAGTCCGGTTTCATCTTTGTACAATTTTTGACTTGTCTGGTCTCGTGCGGACTAGTCTGGTATTCCAATTTCTTGGAATTTCGTCAATTACCTAGACTTGTCCTGATTTGTCTGACAACTAGCGGACTTGTCCGTTTTCCTCTCTAACTAAGTTCGGACTTGTCCGATATCTCTATGACTAACTTCAGACTAGTCCAACCTATTGTGGACTTGTCCAGTGATCGTGATTCTAAGTTGATCTTTTGTTCCACGACGTGTTTTTGGGTTTTGCCTTAAGTGGGCCTAAAGACGTCGTGTCTAACCCCTTTGAGAGCCCATAAGGGACCCCACACCGGCCTCCACCCACCCCAAACTTGCGTCCCATGTTTAGGTTGGATGTCTCGTAGACCCACGAATTGAAGAGTTTACTAGTCTTGTATGACCACCCTTGTCGCTTGAACATAATGTAGAGAGTCGGGAAGGGTATTTTACACTTTTACATCGCTATACTTAAATTGGGTTTGGGAAACAATCATATTACTTAATTATGAACTATTAAACACTTTAATGATGAGAATTGGTATTATTGACCCTTTAGCAACATGGTGCCTAGGTATCTAAGCAAGCCGGTTATGTGGAATGGGTTGGGCTGTTTTTGGTGGTTTTGCTTGCTTTAGATCTAAGGACCGGTTCATGGAGCAACCATCTAGGATTTGTAGTGCCACCACAGGGCCAAGTATGGGCGCGGCTATGCTGACTAATCAGTGTTTTGATGGTACTATTTGGACCATTAAGAATGCTGAGAGAAGGGGTAGTCAGATGTGTTTGTAGAGATTGGTGGGACTACCTTGGGATCCGAAAGGCTCAGGAGGAGGCCCTAGTTGGATGTGCTCAGTTGGAGACATCACTACCGGTGAAACCTCAGTGAGGTCTAAAGATGCTAGTAATCACTGTGTAAAGGCTATTCTGTGATCTCTTAGCCACACACCTAAAGAAGTGTGAGACGGCATAATTGAGATTCCATAGTAATCGAAAGGTGATGAAATCACGAACTTTTGGGTAAAGTAGTACAACCTTTGCAGAGTGTATTTAAAATTATCATGATAGTTGTGCTCCCGGTTATGAGCAACATGGACCCTCACATGATTAGAGTTTCGACTTTTGTAACTCCCTCATTTTCATGCATCATGTATTACATAAGTTCATATACATGTTTAACATTAAGTCATATAAAAATGAGCAAGTGTAAAATGAATTTAAAGAAAAAACACACTCAAAAGTTCTAAGAAGTGCGGACTAGTCCGTTTTTTGGTGTGGACTAGTACGATTTCTCTCTGGCCTCCATCGGACATGTTCGTTTTTATTGCAGACTAGTCCGGTTTCGTCTTTGTACAATTTTTGACATGTCTGGTCTCGTGCGGACTAGTCCGGTATTCCCATTTCTTGGAATTTCGTCAAGTACCTAGACTTGTCCTGATTTGTCTGACATCTATCGGACTTGTCCGTTTTCCTCTCTAACTAAGTTCGGACTTGTCCGATATCTCTATGACTAACTTCAGACTAGTCCAACCTATTGTGGACTTGTCAAGTGATTGTGATTCTAAGTTGATCTTTTGTTCCACGACGTGTTTTTGGGTTTTGCCTTAAGTGGGCCTAAAGACGTCGTGTCTAACCCCTTTGAGAGCCCATAAGGGACCCCACACCGGCCTCCACCCACCCCAAACTCGAAATCCATCAAACCTAACCCTCCACCCCTATATAAACAACCCAACACCCTATTTTCACATCTTTTTGCCACCTTTGATTCACACCCAAACCCTAGCTCGTGGGTAGCCGCCACCAAGGAGAGAGAAGGAGATCCTGAGCAAGAAGAAGAAGAGGAAACGAAAGCGGATCAAGTGATCAAGATCTCCATCAAGTTTTTGTTCTTCATCAACAAGTCACCTTCAACCTCTTCATCAACCCTAGATCGTCAAGATCCAACTGTTGCCTCCAAAACCCTTGATTATTTGGAGTTATAAACACTTGGTATACCTTCTACTTCCTTTTTCCCATGTGAATTCAACCCTGTTTCTCCAAATTCATGTCGATCTAGAAAACTCTAGTTTGCTGTAGTCGGTGTTTGGATCCGGCAGAGCTCCCGACACTACTTTTGGTAGATCAAGGAGTTGTAGTTTGGTAATGGGCGCGCATAGATTCAAGAAGGTGAAAGACAAGTGTACACAAAGATTTACGTGGTTTCTGCCAGAGCGTAATACCCTACTCCACTGGGTGTGTTGGTGTTTGTCGGTGGTTTGGATCCGGCAGATCTCCCGACACTACTAAAGTGTTAGAAGAGTTTGTGGTTCGGTGTGGGCGCGCGGAGATTCAAGAAGGTGAATTGGAAATGACACAGGAGACACAGAGGTTTACGTGGTTCGGGCCGCCTGAGCGTAATACCCTACTCCACGGGTGTGTTGGTGTTGTATTAGCTGTATGAGCTTGTGTCGAGCGTCTATGGCGCGTGTATCTAGCCCCTCTGAACGTGTCGTCGGCCTGTCCTTTTATAGTACAAGGGCAGGCCGTTACAAGTTAGCCTGGCCCGACATGTGTCCCCGGTGGTTACTAGTATTGATATTCATTCAACAAGTTTAATTGCCCTTAATGACCGGGTAATGGGCTTTGACAGCACTGTTACTGGTAATTAAGGTCATCCGACCGTGTGTCATTAATATGGTATTAATGACACTTAATCGGGTCTTGAAGTCCTTGATTCCCCTTTGAAGATCTGGAGACATTGTGGAGTCTTCCGGAGGTTAGAGGCTGAAGATCCGACGGTTGGACACATGGCAGCTCCGGAGCATACTGTGGGAAACAGGTAGCTCCGGAGCTACCTGACACGTGTCAGGTCTGGAGCTTCTCTCAGTATGGGGTTAAGTCTGGAGGTGCCATTTCGGTACATGGCCCGGAGCTTCCCCCTTGTGGGCGGTAGCTCCGGTTTGATAGTACACGTGGCGACCCTGGGATTAACCATGTTGGAGAAGCGGGTCCGGTTATATCTGACATGTGGGCCTCCGAAGGTCTTCAAATCAAGTAGATGACTTTCCATTGAGATCTTTGTAACCTCAAGGGGTGTACGGTTTCCAGGGTACCGACAGTGTCCCCCTGGACACACCTCCGGGGAAGACCACTGGGGTGAAGTCATTCCGCCGGAGGTGGGTCCATCCTCATGACTTTTTAACTGAGTCTTCAAAGGTCTTCGGATGTGCCGTTGGCGAGGGTTTGGAGTTAAATCCTCGCTGTGTGGCATATCCCGCGTGCGGCAGATGAGATCTTTGGCTTGCAGATCTCACACAATTGAAGGTCGCCGGTTCTCGATACGAAAACCGTATCGGTTCCGTGCGCCTTGTCAGGCCGCCGCCTTTGGGCTTCCCGCCTAATGATGACAACAATTCGCCTGGGTAAGAACCTCGACTTGATCGTCGGGGTGGTCCCGGGCCGCCTTGTCATCGGCTGGGTGGAATTTTTGAATGGTATCTTCAACTTCCTTGCGGTTTCCATCCAAGCATTGCGAGGTCTTACTTAAGAAGGAAAGTGCGCACCGTCTGGAGTTCTTTATGCCTCCCATCTGATCTTGCGCTCAAACTCCCAACTTGTGCTTCGCTTTTCTTCTCTTGCCTAGCCGTGCCGCGATGGAGTTGGGTCTCCGCGAGAGCTGTTTGAAGACCGATGGCGACCTGAAGAAGGTCCGGACCCTCATGAGGTGGTCTTCGGACTTCTTCAACCGCTCGGTCGGCGCCGTAGGAGAGCTCCCGTTTGAGAAGGAGCACGCCGGCGAAATGGTGTACTTCTCCTCGTACGCCATGGTGGGGTTGATCCCACCTTTTTCTTCCTTTTTCTTGATGCTGCTAGACTTCTATGGTTTGCAGTTGTACCACCTTGGCCCTCACTCCATTCTCCTTGTGTCTATCTTCGTCCACTTCTGTGAGATGTGGGTGGGCATCCCCCCTACATTGAACTCTTCCGGGCCTTCTTCACCGTCCACACCACCGGTAGGAGCAATGAGTACCTTGGCTTCCACTACTTCGTGAAGCGCAAGAAGTGCCCATTCGAGTACATCCGGTCGTTTCCCTCTGGGAAGTGGGATGACTGGAAGAAGGACTGGATAGTCATCCGGGTGGAGGAGCACGAGAGGCTGGAGCTGCCCGAAGGCCTCCCCAACATTGACACGACGATCTGGAGTGAAGCTCCGGTGCTGGCGGACGCCTTCAACGCTGTTCTGACCAGGATCCGCCAGTGCGTGGAGGGGGGATTAACCCCTCAAGCGGTGTTTTGTAACTTCCTGGTCAACAGGTGGGCACTGCTGAAGAAGAGAGAGAAACTCGCTTGGGCCCTCAACAGCGTGATGGACGACGACCGGGTCAAGACCGGGCTAAAGTCCAACATGGTGGGGACAACCCTGGAGTTCCACCTCAAGAAGTTCCAGCACGGCATCGACGTCGAGGGTGACGACTTGACTCCGCTATCGGCTTTTCTTCCTCTGAACGTGGAAGTTGAGTTCAGTAGAGAGCTCCGGCGGAAGATGCCCGTGCTTGACGACCTTGGTGTCGTCGAGAGAATATCAACCACCAGGGTGGTGATCCCTGGAGTGTCCGAAGGTGGCCCTGCCCCAAAGCCGAGGGTCAAGGTCGTCGGCAAGGGCAAGGAGCCGGCGGATAAACCCTTGAGCCGGAAGAGGAAGTCGCAGCATGCCGACTGAAGGTCCGTCAGGCCTGCCACCTCTGCATCGGCTCCTTCTCCCCGGAGGGGGAGGTCTTCTTCGACCGCGGCGACTGTACCCGCAGTGGGATCCTCCCGGGGAGTGAGCTCCGGGCATGTGACTCCAGCACCGGGGCCGGTTGAGGCCTCCAGGTCCGAAAGTTCTTCCCGATCGAGGGGAGCCTCGACCAGGGAAACGCCCGTGGCTGCTACGAGTTCTGGGGGGGGGGGCTTCCGGAGCTTCCATGCCAGCTATGACCAGCCCAGAATGCCCGGGAAAGAGGTTCCGCACAAGCTGGTGCGGAAGCCTCCCAAGGTAATTTTTAATCTTTACCTTGGACAGTTGTTTTGTTGTAGTAATTTCTTTTTTAAGTTTCTTTGTCCATCATCTGCAGCGTTCCCAAGAAGAGGAGTGAGGCTCCACCCTCAGCCACAACAACTGAAGCTGTGAGGGCAGAAGCTTCTGCTCATGTCCCGGTGCCACCCCAAGTAGTGGCTGAAGCTGCGACAGCTCCGGCGCCAGCTGTCGTGGTCATGGACCTCGACTCATCCCCAAAGACTCCCGTGGTAGCGCCGGACCGCGGGAGAGAAGATGCGCCAGCGGCACCTGTCCTGGAGGCTGAAGCTCCAGGACCTGGTGCTGAGAATTCCGAACTGGTGGCGGCCAGAAGATCTTTGGAAGAATTGAAAGGCTTGAGGACTGCGGACTCACTACAAATTTGGGAGTTCCTGGGCAAGGCCAACGACGCGCTGACACCAATGGGCTTCAGTCCCGTGCGCCCGGATGACCCAGAGCCGGAGCCGGACCTAGCGTTGCAGGCATTGAGCTCGGCAGGTAGCAAGCTCTCCAAGGTGGGCGATGTCATCGCGGACCAATTGGAGGTTGAGGGGCAATCCCTAGCGAAGAACGTCGCAGAGTACGTGCTGACGTGCTACACCAGCTGGAACTCCCAATTTCCTCTGGACCCGGTGCTTGAAGGTCCCGTCGAAGGAGAAGGGGAAGCTGCCCGAGCCAACGTGTCGGAGGTCGCCCAGAAAGTCGCTCAATTCTTCCATAGGGTCTAGGACCATCTCCGTAGTTCCCATTTGTATCCTCTCTTCTTCTTCCTCAATTTTGTAGTCCCTTGTCTCCAGATGAATGAAATCCCCAAATTTTTGTGAATTTCACTTTTTGTCTTCAACACTTTTGTCTTCACTTGGCCCCCTGGTAGATGTACACGATTTGATTGTGAACATGTACCAAGAGGATATTATGTTTTGTTGAAGACTCATTTTCTTCGAACTTGTAGAGCGTAGGTTTGAAGTCTTTGATGGTGAAGGCCCCCTGAGGTCAAACCGACTACCGTCGGAGCTTAGTAGCACCGGTAATAGTCCCTATCAACGCATAGAGCATCGACAGTTAGTCCTCCGGGGTGTCAGAGCTTAGCAGCTCCGGCACTGACCTTTTCCAACACGTAACTTGTCGACAGTAGACTCCACTTGTGGGGTCTTCTCACCATCTTGTACGTCGATGGCTGACCCCCCCTAGCTTTACCGGGGCTTGGTTGCTCCGGTGATGCTTGTTAACATCGATTACAAGCCATCTAGAGGAGTCAGAGCTTTGTTAGCTCCGGCTTTTCTCCATCAATGTAGATTTTATTTTTCCTGCACACTTAAGCCAAGAAAAATAGTAAAATTCATTTCTTGTCTATAACTTTGTCGCGGCTTACGATTCAAACGCGATTCTAAATACAACCGAATGCGTTGTCTTTTCTTCCAGATCCAACTGTACATGGACCCGCCTTACTTCGGCCTGTCGGGGTGTAGGTAGAGTGGCGTACTTAGGGTGCTTGACCAGGCTAAGTCGATAGCGCACTCCAGCCCTAGATTGGCTTGGCAGCTTTCAGGCGAGTTGGCCATGAACAATATTTGAATTCAAAAGAATCGACAATACAAATCGTATCGTATATGAACCGGTCGAACTAAAATTTCTTAAGAATTGCACGTCTTTGTTATAGACAAGAAAGAGAGAAATAAAAAATAAAAATGTTGAGCCTATACAAAATGAATGCACGTGGAGTCTGTTTCACCTGAAGATGTCTTTCATTATAGATCCGGGGTACAAGGGAAACGAGTACACTCTTAGGGTACGGAACCAAGCTAAGCGTGTTTAATTTCTTGTTTGTCCCAGGGTAGCTAGCCACACTTTTAGTTCTGAGACTGTGACAAGTGTTGCATGAACTTTGTGGACCTTCCGGGGAAGGTCCGGCTGTTCTCCCAGAGGAACTACTTGACTTTGTACAATGACTCTATAACATACACCTCAAGTTACGCAAGACTCACCTCCATGGTATTAAGTGTAGAACTTACGGAGGTGCTCGATGTTCCAAGGATTTGGGAGAGGTGTCCCATCCTCGGTAGCCAAGCGAACGCTTTCAGGACGGGATACTTTAATCACTCAGAAGGGTCCCTCCCAGCCGGGCGAGAGTTTGTTTAACCCTTCTCTAGATTGTATTCTCCGTAGCACCAGATCGCCTTCCTCGAGCTGTCGGTTGTGTACATGCCGCTGATGATAACGCCGTAGGGCTTGGCGATATCAGGCATTCCGAACAGCTGCTTGGCACCTTCCCTCCTCAAGGAGGTCTAGGTCTTCACGCCGGAGCTGATCCTGCGCGGCTTCGTCGAAGGTCTGGACCCGGAGTGAACCCAAGGTGATTTCCGGAGGAAGGATTGCTTCAGCTCTGTACACCAGAAAGAAGGGTGTCTCTCCAGTTGACCAGTTCGGAGATGTCCTGTTGGCCCATAAAGTGGGCGGAAGCTCTTCAATCCAGTTAGCTCCATGTTTTTTTAAGCGCTCATATGTGCGCGTCTTGAGTCCTTTAAGGATTTCAGCATTTGCTCTCACCGGCTTGGCCATTGCTTGCTGGGTGAGCTACGGAGGCGTAGAAAACTTGTATGCCGAGGTCTTCGCAATATCCTTGGAATGCAGAGCTTGTGAATTGGGTCCCATTATCAGTGATGATATTGTTTGGGACTCCATATCTGCATACAATGGACTGCAAAAAGTTGATAGCAGATTGCTTGTTGATTGTCACAACTGGAGTTGCTTCCGGCCACTTGGTGAACTTATCAATGGCGACGTACAGGAACTTGTAACCTCCGACGGCTCTTGAGAAAGGTCCCAAGATGTCCATCCCCCACACGGCGAAGGGCCATGTAGGAGGTATCATTTGTAGGGGCTGAGCTAGTGTGTGAATTTGCTTTGCATGGAATTGGCATGCTTCACATTTCTTCACCAACTCAGTTGCATCTTGGAATGCTGTAGGCCAGTAGAAACCATGCCGAAAGGATTTACCAACCAGCGTGCGGGAAGACGCGTGGTTCCCACACTCGCCTCCATGGATTTCTGCGAGCAGTTCGCAGCCTTCTTCCCTTGTGATGCACCGCATTAGGATGCCATTGGCACCACGCCGGTAGAGATCCCCTTCTACCAGCGTGTATCTTTTAGCCAATTTGACTACCCAGTCAGCGGATACATCATCGTCAGAAAGGATGTTGTCTTTCAAGTAGCTCCGGATCTCCGAGATCCATGCATCGGAACTAGCTTGAGCTTTTGAGTCTTGCGTGCTGGGTTGCTTGGAGCTCCCGACAGCACCTATGACCCTTGATGGCTGCCATGGTAACAAGGCCATCGGGACCGTCAGCTTCGGGATGCTGATCTCGCCCCCTTCGCTCAGTTCGGCTGGCTGAGCTGTTGGTTTTGACAACCTCCGGACAAAAATTCCGTCAGGAGCCGGAGCTCCGGTTGATGCTTTCGTTGAGAGTTCGTCAGCTTCAGCATTATGGGCACGCTGAACATGGTAGAGATCTAAGACTTCGAAATCCTTCTGAAGCCTTTGGACTTCAAGGAGGTAAGCAGCTAGCTGGAGATTATTGCAGGAACATTCACCCCTCACTTGCTTAATGATGAGCTGCGAATCTCCCTTGACCAGCAGTTGCTTGACACCATATGACAGTGCCACCTTTAGTCCGTAGATGAGCGCTTGGTACTCTGCCATGTTGTTGGTCGCCTTGAAGTCAAGGTGTACCATGTATTTCACCTTCTCCCCGGTCGGTGCAAGGAGAAGGATTCAGCTCCGGCCCCCTGCTTCTGCATGGAGCCGTCGAAGTAGAGGGTCCAGTGAGGCTCGGTGAAGGCTGGAGCTTGATGCTCCGTCTTCTGCTCACTGGGGCCCCCAGGGTTTGATGGAGAGGGAGTCCATTCCGCCACAAAATCTGCCAATGCTTGACTCTTGACTGCTTGCCTTGAAATGAATTCAAGATTAAATTCAGCCAATTCCGCTGCCCACTTTGCAATATTCCCAGTTGAATCGGGATTATGCAAGATTGCTCGAAGTGGGTAAGAGGTCACCACTGAGACTTTGTGAGCTTGGAAGTAATGGCGAAGCTTCCTGGAGGCAATAAGAACTACATGGAGCAGCTTATGCACCTCTAGGTATCGAGTCTTGGCATCATGTAGTACTTTACTAATGAAGTACATTGGGGGCGCTGAATGGTCTGGACCCTCCTGGAGGGGTCTGGAGCTTCCTCTTCACTGACCCGGATCCTCTCGGAGGAATCCGGATTTTCTTCGGGGACCTCCGGGTCCTGGCTGGAGGAACCCGGAGCTTCTTCAGAAGTGACCTGGACCCTCCCGGAGGGGTCTGGGTCTTCTGGAGTGGTTTCTTGTGGATTTGAATCTGGGAGCTGGGACCCAGACTCGCTTTTAGGAACCTCCGGACCCTCCCGAAGGGGTCTGGATTCCTGAGTAAGGGGTAGCTCTGGTCTCTCCACAACCAGAACCATACTGACGACTTCGTCAGTAGCTGAAATATAAAGCAACAAAGGCTCACCAGGGTTCGGAGCTACCAGAGTTGGTAGGGTGGTGAGGAACTGTTTTAGCTCCTGGAACGCCTTTTCTGCTTCTTCAGACCATTGGACTGGTCCGGACTTCCTTAATAACTTGAAGAAGGGGAGTGCCCGTTCTGCCAGTCTTGAAATGAACCGGCTGAGGGCTGCTAGACATCCAGTTAACTTTTGCACGTCTTTGATGCGGGTTGGTGGCCGCATGTCTTCAATGGCCTTAATCTTCGCCGGATTAGCTTCTATGCCCTGGTGACTTACCAGGAAACCGAGAAGTTTTCCGGAGCTAACCCCGAAGACACACTTGTCTGGGTTTTTGCTTTGGGCGGGTGGCCCGTAGCTTGTCGAAGACAGCCTGTAAGGTGTCAAGGAGTGACTCCTTGTTCCTAACCTTGACCACGATGTCATCGACGTACACTTCCACTATGTCTCTAATGAGGTCTTTAAAGGTTTTGTACATAGCTCGTACAAAAGTTGAAGCTGCATTCTTGAGACCAAATGGCATGGTTGTATAACAGTACAATACATCTACTGTGATGAAAGAGGTATGCTCTTCATCCTCCCTAGACATTCTGATTTGATGATACCCAGAATATGCGTCTAGGAAACACAGTAATTCGCACCCAGAGGTGGAATCCACTATCTGATCTATTCTAGGTAGTGGGAATGGATCTTTTTGACATACCTTATTTAGTGTTGTGTAGTCGATACACATCCGAAGCTTCCTGCTGGCCTTGGGCACAACAACTGGGTTTGCCAGCCATTTTGGGTGGAAGACTTCTCGGATGAATCCAGCTTCGAGCAACTTCTTCACTTCTTGTCGAATGAAGTTCTGTCGCTCTACAGATTGCTTCCGAGGCTTCTGATGCACAGGCCGGGCGTCTGGATAGATCTTCATATTGTGCTCAATCACTTCCCTGGGGATCCCAGGCATTTGTGACGGTTGCCAGGAAAACACGTCGACATTAGCCCGGAGGAAAGCGATGAGCGCGAGTTCCTATTTGTCGTTCAATCCTCCCGATATACGAGTGGTTTGAACGGCATCAGGAATGATTTGGACGACTTTGACTGGAATGTCAGTGTCGCCGCTTGGCTGCACACGAGGTGCAGATGTCGAGCCTCGTTGACGAATGCTCGGGGGTTTTGGAGCTTGCTCCTGCCTGGAGTCCTCCTCTTGTGCCGTGGTGAGTGCATGGAGTTCTTCCAGGGCAGTTACTCCGGCAGTACGATCTCCGCGAATCCGGAGAACGCCTACTGGTGTTGGCATCTTCAACACCAGATAACCATAATGAGCAGCTGCCATGAATTTGTACATGGCAGGCCTACCCAAGATGGCATTGAAGGGTAAGTTGATCTGAGCGACGTCGAAGACCAACTTCTCGGTGCGGTACTTCTCCCGTGTCCCAAAGGTAACGGGGAGAGTAATAGCTCCGAGTGGGGTAATGGCCCCCGGACCTACTCCGGAGAAAGGTCGAGAGGGGTGGAGATCCGAAGGTCGGAGTTGAAGCTTAGTAAAAGCTTCGAAGCTTATGAGGTTAAGCCGCGACCTCCATCTACCATGACATGGTGGAGCTGGATGTTGTTGATGATAGGAGATACCATCAAAGGTAATTGACCTGCTCCAACCATGCTCCGAGGGCAATCCGAAGCATCAAAAGTGATGGCTGTGTCCATCCACTTCCGATGAGGTTCCGGCCTGACTGTAGGAGCTACAGCAGCCATATCCCGACGCATAGTCTTGAGGACGCGGCGGGAGGTGATGTCCCATGATCCACCAAAAATGGTGTTCATGGTCTTCCGACGCTCGTTCTCAGAAATGTCAGAATCATCGTCGATGGAGGTGTAAACGGCCTTCCGGACCTTTTTGGGATCCTGAAAACCTAACTCCTCTTCAGCTGGAGCTTCGTCGACTTTTTGCTTTCCTTCCCTCTGTCGGAAAGGAGATTCTTCCCGGCGCTTGTTGTAGCGCTCAGCAAGGTTTTGGACCTCCCGGTAGTCTTCCAAACTGTGGCTGCCCGTTTTGTGAATTGGACACCACACCTTGGGCTTTCTACCGTCTTCAGAAGACGGTCGAGGTCGCTTTTCGGGGCGTGGCCCCCGGCCACCTGGAGCTGCAACAGCTGCAACATTGGATGTACCGGCCGACGGCTTCTTCTTGCCGTTGGTCTTTTTCTTCTTCTTGCCGTTCCCGGAGGTAGCGGCTTCTTCTTTGGAGGATTTCTTGTGACCCTCCGGGGTTGGTTTGGAGTGCATCTCACGGCCCTCCGCAGCTCTGGCACATTTGTCAGCCAAGCTGAAGAGTTCTGTGACGCTGGTGATCTCCTTGATCGCCAGTTTCTCCAGCATCTTCTTGTCTCGTACACCCTGTCTGAGTGCCACAATGACAGAGGCGCTAGAGATAGAAGGGATAGTGTTTCGTACCTGAGAGAACCTTTGGATGAATGATCGCAGGGATTCTCCCCCTTTTTGCACGACTGCAAAAAGGTCCAGTTCAGTGCCTGGTCGGGTGTATGAACTCCCGAAGTTGGCGGTGAACTACCAGCACAGCTCCTCCCAACTGTTGATAGAGTTGGGTGGAAGGCTCATAAACCAGGACCTGGCGGTCACAGTTAAGGCCACTGGAAAATAATTGGCCATCACGGCCTTGTTTCCTCCAGCTGCCAAGATTGCAGTGGAGTAGATCTGAAGAAATTCGGCGAGATTGACAGTCCCGTCGAATTTTTCCGGCAGGTGAGGCCGGAACTTCTGTGGCCACCTGACCATACACAGATGTATGGCCAGAGCTGAACATCCTCCTCCTACTCCTTCAGGAGCAGAAAGGTCCTGAGCTTCCCGTCTTTCACGAGCACACTCAATATGGACTCGGCCGTCTTGTTGGCGGTATCGGCGATCAAGCTCTGCCCGGAGGTCATGAGTTGAGAGCCTGGATATCGTGTGAGTGCGTGGTGCCCCGGAGGGCAATGACGTCACTTGTTGTGATGCAGCACGTCTCCTGCTATTGGACACGTGCGGACCATGTCTACCAGACAAAGTCCGCCGCTGCGACGGGGCTCGTCCTGAAGGAGGAGGACCCTGGTTGCTGAGGCGTTCGGCTGCTGCTGCAACCAAATGTTCCGCATCGGCCCTCCACTGTTCTAGTGCATCCCGGGATGCATCCGTAGGTGGTGGGCGTTGGAGAAGAGCACACGCTGCATGGAGCGCGTGTTCCAGGTTGTCATGATTTGCCGACGCAGTGATTGACGCCAGCGCACCATCGAGTTGCCCAGCTTGATTTGCTGGTGGAGGCGGTGGTGGTGGCAGTGTGACTCCTGCTGGTGCTGAGGCTCCTGCTGGTGGCTGCATATTGGAGGGATTGCCCCCAACATCCTGAGCAGCAGGTTGACCGTTGGATGATCCAGCAGCAGAGTTCACCATTCTCAAAATCTCAGGCGCCCCTACCTGGTGCGCCAACTGTCGGTGGTTTGGATCCGGCAGATCTCCCGATAGTACTAAAGTGTTAGAAGAGTGTGTGGTTCGGTGTGGGCACGCGGAGATTCAAGAAAGTGAATTGGAAATGACACAGGAGACACAGAGGTTTATGTGGTTCGGGCCGCCTGAGCGTAATACCCTACTCCACGGGTGTGTTGGTGTTGTATTAGCTATATGAGCTTGTGTCGAGCGTCTATGGCGCGTGTGTCTAGCCCATCTGAACGTGTCGTCGGCCTGCCCTTTTATAGTACAAGAGCAGGCCGTTACAAGTTAGCCTGGCCCAACGTGTGGCCCCAGCGGTTACTAGTATTGATATTCATTCAACAAGTTTAATTGCCCTTAATGAACGGGTAATGGGCTTTGACAGCACCGTTACTGGTAATTAAGGTCATCCGACCGTGTGTCATTAATAGGGTATTAATGACACTTAATCGGGTCTTGAAGTCCTTGATTCCCCTTTGAAGATCTGGAGACGTTGTGGAGTCTTCCGGAGGTTAGAGGCTGAAGATCCGACGGTTGGACACGTGGCAGCTCTGGAGCATACCGTGGGAAACAGGTAGCTCTGGAGCTACGTGACATGTGTCAGGTCCGGAGCTTCTCTCGGTCTGGGGTTAAGTCCGGAGGTGCCATTTCGGTACATGGCCCGGAGCTTCCCCCTTGTGGGCGGTAGCTCCGGTTTGATAGTACACGTGGCGACCCTGGGATTAACCATGTTGGAGAAGCGGGTCCGGTTATATCTGACATGTGGGCCTCCAAAGGTCTTCAAATCAAGTAGATGACTTTCCTTTGAGATCTTTGTAACCTCAAGGGGTGTACGGTTTCCAGGGTACCGACAGTGTTGTATTAAGTGTGTGAGTCTAGAAGAAGCTCTAGAAGAAGAAGCTCGTCTAGATCAGGGAGTTATGTCGTGGTCTGGAACCACGTAAATCTTTGTGTACACTTGTCTTTCACCTTCTTGAATCTCTGCGCGCCCATTACCGAACTACAACTCCTTGATCTACCAGAAGTAGTGTCGGGAGATCTGCCGGATCCAAACATCAATAGTTGGCGCACCAGGTTGGAGGAGCCCGAGATTTCGAGTATGGTGAACTCAGCTGCTGGATCATCCAACAGCAACCCTGCTGTTCAACCCGCTGGAGGCAATCTCTCCAACATGCGGCAACCAGCAGGTGCCGTGGCTCCAGCAGCAGTCATGCCTCCACCGCCACCGCCTGCACCAGCACATCAAGCTGAGCAGCGTGACGGTGCATCGGCGTTGGTCACTTCATCTGCGAATAACAGCAACCCTGAACATGCACTTCATGCAGCGCATGCTCTCCTCCAACGTCCACCACCTCCAGGTGCATCCCAGGGTGCGATGGAGCAGTGAAGGGCCGATGTGGAACATCTGGTTGCAGCAGCACCCGAACACATCAGCAACCAAGGTCCTTCTCCTTCGGGGCGGGCCCCATTGCAGCGCTGGACTGTGTCTGGCAGACTTGGTCCGCATGCTTCCCAAAATAGGAGGCGTGCTGCGTCACAGCAAGTTACGTTGCTACCTTCTAGGGCGCGATGTACCCATACGGTAACCAGGCTTTCAACTCATGACCTCTGGGCAGAGCATGATCGCTGTTACCGTCAACAGGACGGCCGTGTCCATATCGAGTGTGCTCGCGAAAGGCGAGAGGCTCAAGACAGTCCTGCTCCTGAGGGAGTAGGAGAGGCTGTTCTGCACTTGCCATGCATCTACGCATGGTCAGATGGCCACAAAAGTTCCGGCCTCACCTGCCGAAGAAATTTGACGGGACTGTTAATCCCGCCGAGTTTCTCCAAATTTACACCACCGCAATCCTTGCGGCCGGAGGTAACGAGGCCATAATGGCCGACTACTTCCCAATGGCTTTGACTCAGACCGCCAGGTTCTGGTTCATGATCCTTCCTCACAACTCTATCAATAGTTGGGAGGAATTGTGCCAATAGTTCACCGCCAGTTTCGGGTGTTCATACACCCGACCAGGCACTGAACATGACCTTTTTGCAGTTGTGCAGAACGGGAGAGAATCCCTGTGCTCATCCATCTAGAGGTTCTCCCAGGTACGAAACACCATTCCTTCTATCTCTAGCGCTTTTGTTATCATGGCATTTAGACAGGGCGTACGAGATAAGAAGATGCTGGAGAAGCTGGCGGTCAAGGAGATCACCAGCGTCACGGAGCTCTTCAGCTTGGCAGACAAATGTGCCAGAGCTGCGGAGGGCCGTGAAATGCACTCCAAACCACATCCGGGGGATGGAAAAAAATCCTCCAAAGGCGAAGCCACTACCTCCGGGTGTGGCAAAAAGAAGAAAAAGTCCAATGGCAAGAAGAAGCCGTCGGCCGACACATCTACCGCTGCAGCTGCAGTAGCTCCGGGTGGCTGGGGGCCACGCCCCAAGAAACGACCTCGACCGTCCTCTGAAGACGATGGCAACTCCAAAGTGTGGTTTCCTATCCACAAGTCGAATAGCCACAACTTGGAGGACTGTCGGGAGGTACAAAACCTTTTCGAGCGCTACCACAAGCGCCGGGAAGAAGTTCCTTTCCGTCAGAGGGAAGGAAAACAGAAAGTCGATGAAGCTCCGGCTGAAGAGGAGTTGGGCTTCCAGGACCCTAAAAAGGTCCTGAAGGCTGTTTACACCTCAGTCGACGACAACTCTGACGTCTCCAACAATGAGCGTCGGAAAACCATGAACACCATCTTTGGTGGTTCGTGGGACATAACCTCCCGCCGTGTCTACAAGACCATGCGGCAGTACATGGCCTCAGTAGCTCCTACAGCCAGGGCGGAGCCTCATCGAAAGTGGATGGACACCACCATCGCTTTTGATGCTTCATAATGCCCTCAGAACATGATCGGAGCTGGTCAGCTACCTTTGATGGTATCACCTACCATCAATAACATTCAACTCCACCATGTAATGGTGGATGGAGGTTCGGGGCTGAATCTCATAAGCTTTGAAGCTTTTGTCAAGCTTCAGCTCCGACCCTCGGACCTTCGCCCCTCCCGACCTTTCTCCAGAGTAGGTCCGAGGGCCATAACACCACTCGGTGCCATTACTCTCCTTGTGACCTTCGGGACTCGGGAGAATTATCGCACTGAGAAGTTGATCTTTGACGTCGCTGAGATCAACTTGCCTTTCAACGCCATTTTGGGCAGGCCCACCTTGTACAAATTCATGGCTACTGCTCATTATGGCTACCTGGTGTTGATGATGCCAACACCAGCTGGCGTTCTCCGGATCCGCGGAGACCGTACTGCCAGAGTGACTTCTCAGGAAGAACTTCATGCGCTTGCTACAGCGCAGGAGGAAGAATCCAGGCAGGAACAAGCTTCGAAACCCACAAGCATCCGTCAATGAGGCTCAACCTCTGCACCTCGCGTGCAACCAAGTGGCGACACCGACATCCCCATCAAAGTCGTCCAAATCGGTTCCGATGCTGCTCAAACCACCCGTATATCAGGAGGTCTTAATGACAAATAGGAACTCGCGCTCATCACTTTCCTCTGGGCTAATGTCGACGTGTTTGCCTGGCAACCGTCACAAATGCCTGGGATCCCTAGGGAAGTGATTGAGCATAATCTGAAGATCTATCTTGACGCTCGGCCCGTACATCAGAAGCCTCGGAAACAATCCGTACAGCAATAGAACTTCATACGACAAGAAGTAAAGAAGTTGCTCAAAGCTGGATTCATCCGAGAAGTCTTCCACCCAAAATGGCTAGCAAACCCAGTTGTTGTACCCTAGGCCGGCGGGAAGCTTCGGATGTGTATCGACTACACAACACTGAATAAGGCATGCCCAAAAGATCTATTCCCACTACCTAGAATAGATCAGATAGTGGATTCCACCTCCAGGTGTGAATTACTATGTTTCCTAGACGCATATTCTGGGTACCATCAAATCAGAATGTCTAGGGAAGATGAAGAAATACTTATTTTATCACAGTAGATGGATTGTACTGTTATACTGCCATGCCATTCGGTCTCAAGAATGCGGCTTCCACATTTGTACGATCTATGTACAAAACCTTTGGAGAGCTCATCAGAGACATAGTTGAAGTGTATTTTGATGACATCGTCGTCAAGATCAAGGACAAGGAGTCACTCCTTGACACCTTGCAAGCTGTCTTCGACAAGCTGCGGGTCACCCGCATGAAGCTGAACCCAAACAAGTGCGTCTTCAGGGTTAGCTCCGGAAAGCTTCTCGGTTTCCTGGTAAACCACAGTGGCATAGAGGCAAATCTGGGGAAGATTAAAGCCATAGAGGAGATGCGGCCACCAGCCCGCATCAAAGATGTCCAGAAACTGACTGGATGTCTAGCCGCGCTCTGCCGGTTCATCTCAAGACTGGCGGAACGGGCGCTACCCTTCTTCAAGCTATTGAGGAAGTCCGGACCATTTCGGTGGTCTGACGAAGCAGAAAAGGTGTTCTAGGAGCTAAAGCATCTCCTCACCACTCTACCAACCTAGGTAGCTCTGAACCCCGGTGAGCCCTTACTACTTTACATTTCAGCTACCGACAAGGTTGTCAGCATGGTCCTGGTTGCGGAGAGACCAGAACCACCCCAAGCTCTGGAATCCAGACCCCTCCGTGAGGGTCCGGAGGTTCCTGAAGGTGAGTTTGGGTCCCAGCCCCCACACTTGGATCTATAGAGAGTTATTCCAGAAGATCTGGACCCATCCGGGATGGTCCGGGTCGCTCCAGTAGAAGCTTCGGGTTGCTCTAGCAAGGACCCGGAGGTTCCTGAAGCAGGTCCGGACCCCTATGGGAGGGTCCGGGGCGATGTGGAGGAACCTCTGGGCCACTCCGGGAGGGTCTGGACAGTTCAACGCCCAGTGTACTTCATCAGCGAAGTACTACATGATGCAAAGATTCGATACTTAGAGGTGCACAAGCTGCTCTACGCAGTTCTCATCGCCTCCAGGAAGCTTTGCTATTACTTCCAAGCTCACAAGATCTCAGTGGTGACCTCTTACCTACTGCGTGCGATCTTGCATAACCCCAACTCTACTGGGAACATTGCAAAGTGGGCAGCGGAATTGGCCAAATTCGATCTTAAATTCGTCCCAACACAAACGATCAAGAGTCAATCATTGGCAGATTTCTTGGCGGAATGGACCCCCTCTCCATCAAACCCTGGGGGCCCTAGTGAGCAGAAGCCGGAACACAAGGTTCCGGTCTTCACCGAACCTCACTGGACCCTCTACTTCGACGGCTCCATGCAAAAGCAGGGGGCCGGAGCTGGAGTCCTTCTCCTCGCTCCAACCGGGGAGAAGGTAAAATACATGGTCCACCTTGACTTCAAGGCGACCAACAACATGGCGGAGTATGAAGCACTCATTTATGGACTCAAGGTGGCACTATCATACGGTGTCAAGCAGCTGTTGGTCAAGGGAGATTCGCAGCTCATCATTAAACAGGTGAAGGGTGAATGCTCCAGTAACAATCCCAACTAGCTTCTTATCTCCTTGAAGTCTAGAGGCTTCAGAAGGACTTCGAAGTCGTGGATTTCCACCATGTCCAGCGTGTCCATAACGCTGAAGCTGACGAACTCTCGACAAAAGCGTCAACCGGAGCTCCGGCTCCTGACAGAACCTTTGTCCGGAGGTTGTCAAAACCCACAGCTCAGTGTGCTGAACTGAGTGAAGGGGGCGAGACCAGCATCCCGAAGCTAGCGGTCCCAATGGCCCTGTTACCATGGCAGCCATCAAGGGTCGTAGGTGCTCCCGGAAGCTCCGAGCAACCCAGCACGCAAGACTCAAATGCTCATGCAAGCTCCGATGCATGGATCTCAGAGATCCGGAGCTACTTGAAAGAAAATATCCTTCCTGATGATGATGTATCCGCTGACTGGATAGTCAGATTGGCTAAAAGATACACACTAGTAGAAGGGGATCTCTATCAGCACGGTGCCAACGGTGTCCTAATGCGATGCATCACAAGGGAAGAAGGTTGTGAGCTCCTCGCAGAAATCCATGGAGGCAAGTGTGGGAACCACGCGTCTTCCCGCACGCTGGTCGGTAAAGCCTTCCGGCATGGCTTTTACTGGCCTACAGCGCTCCAGGATGCAACTGATTTGGTGAAGAAATGCAAAGCATGTCAGTTCCATGCAAAGCAAATTCACACATCGGCTCAGCCTCTACAAATGATACCTCCTACATGGCCTTTCGCTGTGTGGGGCATGGACATATTGGGACCTTTCCCAAGAGCCGTTGGAGGTTACAAGTTCCTGTATGTTGCCATTGACAAGTTCACCAAATGGTCGGAAGCAACTATGGTTGTGACAATAAACAAGCAATCAGCTATCAACTTCTTGCAGTCCATAGTATGCAGATTTGGAGTCCCGAACAAAATCATAACAGATAATGGGACCCAATTCACAAGCTCTACTTTCCAGGGATACTGCAAAGACCTCGGCATCCAAGTCAGCTACGCTTCCGTAGCTCACCCGGCAAGGAATGGCCAAGACGAGAGAGCAAATGCAGAAATCCTGAAAGGACTCAAGACGCGCACATATGAGCGCCTGAAAAAACATGGAGCCAACTAGATTGAAGAACTTCCGCCCACTCTATGGGCCAACAGGACAACTCCAAACCGGTCAATTGGAGAGACACCCTTCTTCCTAGTGTACGGAGCTGAAGTAGTCCTTCCTCCGGAAATCACCTTGGGGTCGCTCCAGGTCTGGAACTGCGACGAAGCCACTCAGGACCAGCTCTGGTGTGAAGACCTTGACCTCCTTGAAGAGGGAAGGTGCCGAGCAGCTGTTCGGAATGCCCGATACCACCAAGCTCTTCGGCGCTATCACTAATGGCATGTTCACAGCTGACAGCTTGAGGAAGGCGATCTAGTGCTACGGAGAATACAATCCAGAGAAGGGTTAAACAAACTCTACCCCAGCTGGGAGGGACCCTTCCGAGTGATCAAAGTATCCCGTCCTGGATGCGTTCGCTTGGCAACTGAGGATGGGACACCTCTCCCAAATCCTTTGAACATTGAGCACCTCCGTAAGTTCTACGCTTAATATCACGGAGGTGTGTCTGTAATTACATGTGATGTATGTTATAGAGTCATTGTACAGAGTCGGGTAGCTCCTCCGAGATGCCAGCCGAACCTACCCAGTTAGGTCCGCAACGTCCATGCAACACTTGTCATAGTCTCAAAACTAAAGGTGTAGTTAGCTACCTTGGGTCAAATGAGAAACGAAACACACTTAGCCTGGTTTGTACTCTAAGAGTGTACTTGTTTCCCATGTACCCCGGACCTATAATGAAAGACATCATTATGTGAAAACAGACTCCACATGCATTTACTTGGTACTGGCTCAATATTTTTTATTTTTCTCCTCCTTGTCTATAACAAAGTTGTGCAGTTCTTAAGAAACTTTAGCTCGACCAGTTCATGTACAATTCAAGTTGCATTGTCTATCCTTCTGGGTTCAAACATTGTTGATGGTCTACTCGTCTGAATGCCGCCAAGCCAATCTAGGGATAGAGTGTGCTATTGACATAGCCTGGTCATGCACCCTAAGTACGCCACTCTACCTACACCCCGGCAGGCCGAAGTAAGGCAAGTCCAGAAATGATCGGACTCGAAGGGAACAAGACGACGCTCTTGATTGTATTTGGAATTGTGTTCAATCTAAATTTTTCTCGGTAATAGTAAGCCGCAATGAAGTTATAGACAGGAAACAGATTTTACTGTTTTTCTTGACTTCAGTGTGCAGGAAAAATAAATATTTCATGATGATGGTGAATGAAGCCGGTGCTACCAAAGCTCCGACATTCCCCAGGCGGCTCGTGGTAAGTGTTTCAAACATTGACATCGAGCATCGCTGGAGCTACTCAGCTCCAGTAAAGCTAGGGGGCATGCTGTCAATGTGAAGATGGTGGAAAGACTCTAAATAAGAGCTTACTATTGACACAACATGTGTTGACGGAGGTCACTGCCGGAGCTACCAAGCTCCGACACCCCAGAGGGCTAATTGTTGATGCTTTACGCATTGATGGAGACTACTGTCGGAGCTACTGAGCTCCGACGATGGTCAATGCCGGAGCCACTAAGCTTTGACAACCTCAGGGGGCCTACACTATCGAAGACTTCGGACCTACATTCTACAAGTTCGAAGCACGCAAGTCTTCAACAACTGTTACATCCTCTTGGTACATGTTCACAATCAAATTGTGTACATCTACCAGTGGGCCAAGTGAGACAAAGGTGTTGAAGACAAAAAATGAAATTCGAATTCACAAAAATTTGGATTTCATACATCTGGAGACAAGAGGTTACAAAATTGGAGAAGAAGAAGAGAGAATACAAGCGGGAGCTACAGAGAGATGGTCCTAGACCCTAAGGAAGAACTGGGTGACCTTCTGGGCCACCTCCAACACGCTGGCTCGGGCGGCTTCACCCTTTCCTTCGATGGGGCCTTCAAGCACCGGGTCCAGAGGGAATTGAGGGTCCCGGCTGGTGTAGCACGTCAGCACAAACTCTACGACGTTCTCCACGAGGGACTGACCCTCTATTTCCAGCTGGTCCGCGATGACATCGCCCATCTTGGAGAGCTTGTTGCCTGCTGAACTCAGCGCCTCCAATGCCTGGTCCAGCTTAGTCTCCGGATCATCCGGACGCACGAGATTGAAGCCCATTGGCATCAGCGCGTCGTTGGCCTTGCCCAGGAAGTCCCAAACTTGTTGGGACTCCGCAACCCTTGCACCACGCATCTCCGCCAAGGATCTTTTGGCCGCCGCAAGCTCTGAGCTCTCCGAGCAAGACGCTCCACCTCTTTGGCATTATGCTAAATCGTCTCAGCAACCTGCCTTTCGAGTTTGTTGAGATCTTCCTCCCGGAGGTGGATCTCATTCCGACAGTTGACCAGATCTTTCTCCGGCCCTGCACTTTCTTCTCCCGGGCGGCGATGGCATTCTCCTGCTTGTAGAGATCTTGCCCTCGCTCCCAGGCCTTCTTCTCCTCCTCCTAGCAACACTCCTCCAATTTCTTGGTGCGTTCTTCGAGGTTGTTGTCAGCCAGAGCTCTCTTTTGGACAAGCTCTTCCTCCCTCTTCACGAGGTTGTCCTGCAGCTCCAGGAATTTCTGCTCTTCATCTTCGAGTCGTCTTTCCCGCACTTCAAGAGCCTCCCGGCGCTGGACAAGACTATTGTGGATGGTGGCGAGCCTTTCTTGGTGATCATCTGCTGCGCTATTTGCAGCCTTGGCCTTCTCATAGATTGCCTGAGATTGGTTGTCGAGGGTACGCATCATGCTTTCCCTCTCATCCAACAACTTACCCCAGTACTCCAGGCGGACTTTCTCCCTTTGCACCCACTCCTTGTCGTCAGTCAGCCTCGACTGCGATAGCTTGGTCTCGAAATGGAGTCGGTTGCGCCACCTCATACGGGTTTGGTGCTCCTCCTCGAGGGCCTTGCTGTCGTGGTAGAAGGCCAGCTGGACTTGGTGAACACTGGAGCAGGCGTTGTCGATAGACAACGATAGGGGGATCGGGTCCGGACCTGCTGGGGTCCTCTCCGCTGGCTCCAGCGGATCTTCAGCAACAAAAATTGGGTCCCACTCTATGAGAGCGGTCCCCTGAGCTTCAACGGCACTAGAGCCGTCCTCTGGGATAGCCTCAGCCGCCACTGAGGAAGTACTGCAGCCGAAGTTCCAACCTCCAAAATTGGCTCCGAAGGCCCAGCCGCCAGGTCATCAACAACTGGCCCCTCCGGTGGGGGGCCAGCATCTTCATGATGGCACTCTGGCTCAGTAGCGGGCACCTCCGGGATCACCGCTTCCGGAGCGGGTGTTGAAGGTTTGGTCGGAGCAGAAGCTACTTCTGGCTCCGGCGCAGGCGCCTCCTCCGCCTCTGGCTCAGGTGCTGGCACTTCGACCATCATGGGCTCGAGCGCTGGCGCTTCGACCACCAAAGGCTCAAGCGCCAACACCTCCGCAGCAACTGGCTCGGACGCCGGAACCTCTTCAACGGCCGGCTCCACAGCCGGAACTTCTGCAGCAACCGGCTCTACCGCCGGAGCTTCCTCGACAACCGGCTCAAGTGCCGGAGCTTCATCAACACCCAGCTCCAATGTCGGGACCACATCAACCACCAGTCTGACTGCCAGGGCTTCAACAACATCCGGCTCTAGGACCGGAATCGCAGCTCCCTCCGACTCTGCGGCCAGAGCGTCCAACATCTCAGCATCCAAGCCCCGAGCTTCAACCTCCGGGGCTGGCGCTGCTGGTACGTCTTCATTCCCGTAGTCCAGCGCTACCATGGGAGCTTCTGGGGATGAGTCGAGGTCCAAAACCACGATAGCCAGCGTCGAGGCTGCCGCAGCCTCAGCCACCTCTTGGGGCAGCGCTGGGATCGGAGCCGGAGCTTCAGCCTACACAGCCTCAACCGCTGCTGTAGGGACCGAAGCTTCAGCCCTTTTCTTAGGCACGCTGTGGATGAAGGACGAAGAAACTCAAAATTCAGTTATAACAACAAAACAACTGATTGAGGTAAAAAAATCAAAAATTACCTCGGAAGGCTTCCATACCAGTTAGCACGGAACCTCTTCTCCGGACGCTCCGGACTGACCCCAACCGCCACTGGCGTGGTAGTCCCGGAGGGTCCCCTGGAGCTTGATGCTGCTGTCGACGTTGCTCTGGTCGAGGCCCCCCTTGACCAGGAAGGACCTCCGGACCCGGAGCCCTCAGCTGGCCCTAGTACCGGAGTCACCTGGTCGAAGATAGCACCCGGAGAAGAAGCCGCTACTGGAGTAGATGCCGCCATCATAGACCTCCCCCTCCAGGGAGAAGGAGACGTCGCGGAAGAAGTATGACTGGCGGAGCTTCTATCGGCATGCTTCCTCTAATGGTTCGAGGGCTCGGCCAATTCCTTGCCCTTGCCAACGACTTCGGTTCTTGGCTTAGGAGCGGGAATGGAGCCGCCTTCAGGAGCTTCGGAGATCGCCAACCCGGTGGTCGAATGCCTCTCAACGACACCAAGGTCCTCAAGCACCGGCATCGTCCGCCAGAGCTCCCTGCTGAACTCTGCCTCCATGTTCAGAGGGAGGAAAGCTGCCGGCGGAGCCAAGTCGTCACCCTCGACGTCGACGCTGTGCTGTAACTTCTTGAGGTGGAACTCCAAAGTTGCACCCTCCATGTTGGACTTCAAACCGGTCTCGATCCGGTCGTCGTCCAGAATATTGTTGAGGGCCCAAGCCAACTTCTCCCTCCTCTTCAGTAGAGCCCACCTATTGGTCAGGAAGTTGCAAAACACCGCCTAAGGAGTCACTCCTCCTTCCACGCACAGGCGGATCCTGGTCAAAGCAGGGTTGAAGGCTTCCGATAACACCAGAGCTTCACTCCAAACTGCAGTGTCGATGTTGGGGAGGCCTTCCGGCAGCTCCAGCATCTCGTGCTCCTCCACCCTGATGACAATCCAATCCTTCTTCCAGTCGTCCCACTTCCCAGAAGGAAACAACCGCAAGTACTTGTACGGGCACTTCTTGCGCTTCACAAAATAGTAGAAGCCAAGGTACTCGTCACTCCTTCCCGTAGTTTGGACAGTGAAGAAGGTTCGGAAGAGCTCAATGCAGGGGGGAATGCCCACCCACATCTCGCAGAAGTGGACAACGATTGACACCAGCAGAATGGAGTGGGGGCCAAGGTGGTATAGCTGCAGACCATAGAAGTCTAGCAGCATCAAGAAGAAAGAGGAGAAAGGTGGGATCAGTCCCACCATGGCGTACGCGGAGAAGTACACCATGTCGGCGGCGTGTTCCTTCTCGAACGGAAGCTTGCCGGCGCGGACCAAGTGGTTGAAGAAGTCAGGTGACCATCCCATGAGGGACCGGACCTTTTTCAAATCGTCATTGGTCTTCAGTCGGCTTTGGCGGAGACCCAACTCCATCGCGGCACAGCGAGGCAAGAGAGGAAAGGAAAGCAAAAGTTTGGAAGGATTGAGCGCAAGATCGAATGAAAGGTTTAAAGAACCCCAAACGGTGTGTGCTTTCCTTCTTAAGTAAGCCCCTACAACGCTTGGATGGAAATCGCAGAGGAGCCGACGATACCAGTCAAAAATTTCACCCCGCTAATGACAAGAGGGCCCAAGGCCACCCCGACAATCAAGTCGAGGTTCTTACCCCAGGCAACGGTTGTCATCATGAAAGGCGGGAAACCCAAAGGCAGCGGCCTGACAAGGTGTGCGGAACCAATACGATTTTCGTATCAGGAACCGGCGACCTTCAATTGTGTGAGATCTACACGCTCAGATCTCACCTGCTGCCTCCTAGATACGCCACGCGGCGGAAGTTTAACTGCAAACTATTGCCAACGGCACGACCAAAGATCCTTTAAGACACAACACAGAAACCGAAGAATGGACACACCTCCGGCGAAATGACTTCATCCAAAAGGTCTCTCCCGGAGGTGAGCCCAGGGGGCCACTGTCGGTACCCTCCATACCGGGTACCCCTTGGGATTGCAAAAATCACAAGGAAACTCCATCTATCAGATTTGAAGACCTCTGAAGGCCCCACATGTCAGGCGTAACCGGACCTGCTTCCCTAACATGGTTAGTCCTAGGGCCGCCACGTGTATCATAAGACTGGAGCTATCACCCACACATGGGAAGCTCTAGTCAGAATACCAGTATGGCACCCCCGGACCTAACCCCAGATAGATGGAAGCTCTAGTACTGACACGTGTCCAGTAGCACCGGACCTACTCGTCCACGACGGTAAGCTCCGGTGCTGCCATGTGGCGACCGCCGGACCTTCAACTTCAACAATCAGGCTGGTGGACCCCCCAACAACTCCGGACCTTCAAGGAGGAATCAAAGACTTCAAGACCCGATTAAGTGTCATTAATACCATATTAATGACACAGGATCGGATGGCCCTTAATACTGATAACGGCACTGTTAAGGCCCGTTACCAGGCTATTAATGATAATTACCCTCATTAGTTGTGTATCAAGCATGTGTAACCGCCGGGGCCACCTGTCAGGCCAGGCTAACGGTGTAACGACCAGTCCTTGTACTATAAAAGGACTGGTCGACGATACACAAGGGATGGGGCCAGACCACGACGGAACTCCCTGAGCTAGATGAGCTTCTTCTTCTGGAGCTTCTTCTAGACTTACACGCTTAATACAACACCAACACACTCCGTGGAGTAGGGTATTACGCTCCAGCGGCCCAAACCACGTAAATCTTTGTGTACACTTGTCTTTCACCTTCTTGAATCTCTGCGCGCCCATTACCGAACTACAACTCCTTGATCTACCAAAAGTAGTGTCGGGAGATTTGCTGAATCCAAACACCGACAGCTGTTCCTGCGAAGGGCGGACTAGTCCGGTCCCAAGGGAACTAGTGTGATTTTGTTGTCTATTTTCTGTTGAATTAATTCTAAATTGATTCGAATCAACACCAAATTTGTGTAGACTTGTTAATAACCATCGTAAATGATCAGTGAACATTATTAACAACTCATTAAATAGATTTTCTTCGCATTTGCATTAATCATGCATATCATGTCATATCAAGTAATATTATTGCACTTATTGATTGGGATTCTTGTCTTGTATGCTTATTGCGCGGTTTAGATGGATTTGTGCTCGAGAGTGCTGTGGAGGACCTCCAGTACCAGAACTTTGATGACTTTGAGCGTAACCAAGCCGAACAGCAAGGCAGGTGTCCTTGAACATATTGATCCTGTTTTACAATAAATGTTTTGTTTGCAAAACTGCATTGCTTGTGTCAAATTGATGGGAAACCCAAGATAGGAGTTTACTAGATTTGTTTAACCACCCTTGTCACCTGGAATACATGGTAGAGAGTTGGGAAGGGCTTTTTACCTTTTTGCTTCACTTAGTTAATTTGGATGGGGAGACAACTATAACATTTAATTACGACTTAATGAAATTATAGTTAAATATGAACTGGTTAATATGATATGGTAATGGGTGATCTAAGCAAGCCTGGTATGTGGATTGGTTGGAAGACATGGTGGTTGCTTGCTTTAGGTCTAAGGACCGATTCATGCGAGAATATGCCAGGACAACAGTGCCACCACAAGGCCAAGTATGGGTGCGACATAGTTGATTAATTAGGGTATTACTAGTACTGCACCGATCATTGGCGCACCGGGGAAGAGGAGTCGGATTAGGTTTGGATTGGCGGGACTCCCTGGGATCCGAATGGCACAATAGGGGCCCTTGGTTGAAGATGTGCTCAGTTGGAGGCATCGCCACCGGTAAAACATCAGTGGGTCCTTACATGCTAGTAGTCCCTTTGTAAAGGATATTTTGTGATCTCTTGGCCCCACAGCAAAGGAAGTATAATTGGCATAAGGGAGATTTCTTTAGTCGCCGAGGAGTGATGGAATCACAAACACGTGGGTAAAGTGGTACAAACTCTACAAGGTATTAAAACTATCATGATAGTTGTGCTTCTGATTAAGACCACCTGGATGACCTACACGATTAGAGGGGTTTTTGTATTGGGATGGTTTTGTATTGGTTATGGGATGGTATTATGGTTGATGGCAATGGATATGGTTAATGGTAATGAGAAATCTGGAATATGGATGATGGTAATGAAATATGGACTGGTATTATGGTAACTACATGGTTTATGATTAGTTTACTTCGCATACATATTATACATTGATTTTCAAATATTTTAATGTACTTTTCAGCACTTATCCTTTATTATATTCATCATTTGTATAAGCTACATGTCATACTTTCCACACTTGCTGAGTACGACATGTACTCACTCTTCCAATTCCCCCACCAATAGTTGCAGGTTAGGATTGGGAGTATAATATTGATAATGTGGAGTTCTAGGCCGTGTCTGCCGTCAGCTAGCCTGTGGTGTTGATTAGAGCTGTGCCATATACCATATTGCTTAGCTACTTAGTCGCTTTATTTAGTTTATTTCCGCTGCATTAGTTCAAACATGTCATTAATATTTGTTAGAGCTTGTATTCGAGGATATTTTGAATTTTGTAATAAAATTGGTTAATTAATCTTGTCCTGTGGTAATTTTTTGTATATCCTTTTGTGAATGCACTTGTGTATGTGTGTCGAACGTCCTGGGGGCACATATGCGATCACTTGGTTCATTTTCGGAATCGGATGTCACAAATTGGTATCAGAGCCACAGGTTGACCATAGGACGCAGCCTAGATAGAATGTTCACTTTAGAGCACATAGAAGCACTCAGGAATCAATGTGTTTTTGCTTGGTGTGTTGTTTGCTATGTATTGTTGTTTGTGTGCCTAGTAGAGGATTTTGGGATGCTTTAGCATTGCCATGTCCATATAGGATAGTATAGTTAGTTGCTTAGTTTCATATCCCTTGATCCATATAGTTGGGGACGTTTTCTAAATTCTTCTCCCTTGCTTTTCTTCAGATGGTGAGGACTCGCAACCAGAGCGATGGCAATGATGAGGAGGAGAACAATGGATCACCTCAGAACAACAATGGACAAGGACCTGCCCAAGAAGCTATCAACCTTGAGCAGCTTTTAGCTACGCAAAACCAGCTCATGCAGACCAGGATACAGACTATGGAATAGCTGCAGTCTGGTAACAACAACAATCAGCCTCACATGCCTCCATTGCCACCCCCACCTCCTCTTAACCGATTGGGGGAGTTCATGTGGACCAGGCCACCAACCTTTGCTCAACCCGCTGACCCTATGGATGCTCATGATTGGCTCAAGTCCGTGGAGAAGAAACTTGCAATAGTCCAATGCAGTGACCGGGAGAAGGTGCTATTCGCATCTCATCAACTTGATGGAGAAGTTGTCGATTGGTGGGACTCTTTGTGCAATGCCCATGAGAACCATGAGAGGATTACTTTGGCAGAATTCAAGGATAGCTTATGTTCTCATTATGTGTCGGAAGGTGTTATGATCATGAAGATGCAAGAGTTTGAAAACTTGAGGCAAGGAAGATCGAGTGTGGGTGAATATCTCAATAAGTTCACTCAACTTTCAAGGTAAGCCCCCGAGGATGTATGTCGGGACAGCCAGAAGCAATACTTGTTCATGAGAGGCTTGAACAATGAAATCAAAGTACAATTGTTGAATGGCGATTATGCCAACTTCCAAGAAGCTAGTGGACAAAGCAATTGTTGTGGAGAACAAAGTCCGTGAGATGGAACAAGACAACAAGAGGAAGGCGCCATATCAAGGACAGCAACAAGGAAGCAATGTGGGCCCTCACTTTGCACCACCCAATGCACCTTATTACAACCCTTCTGCTCCTGTACAGCGCCCTGGTTATGCACCGCGCCCAGCTTAGTTTGTGAAGCCACGCCCTTTCATGCAAGCATCTAGGCCTCCAATGCCTTTTGCACCTCATGCCAACCTTCCTAGTGCAAATGTTCATAATCAAGTCTGTCCAAATTCTTGTGCAGTTAGGAAGTGCTATACATGTGGTGAAGCAAGACACTTTGCGATTCAATGTCCTAAGTCAAGCCTTGGTCAAGGAAGCAATGCTCAAAGATAAAACCCATGATCGAATGGAGGAGCGCCAAAAGGCAACCGTAGACAGCAGAATTTTGCTCATGGCAATGTGAACCATGTCTCTATGGAGGAAGCTCAACAAGCGGATGACGTGGTGATTGGTATGTTTCTGAATGTGGCCTAGAGGGGGGGTGAATAGGCCTTTTTGAATTTTAGTCAGAACCTGCAACACTTAACAAACAGATCAAACCTCGAGATATCGGACTAGTCCGGTATAGTGCGGACTAGTTCAAAGCGTGCAGACTAAATTGATCAAGTTCAATCAATGATTTCAATACAAGCGCAGTATGCAACGGAATGTAGTATGTAACTTGCAAGTATTGAGTCAATAAAGTTAAGTGTAATGCAAATTAACTTTGATTTGAATATTTTAATGTAAGATGGACAAAATCAATCAAACCCTAGAATATGATATGAGAAACTTAAGAATAAGTTTGACACACAATTTTTATCCCGTGGTTCAGTTCCCACAGAGGCAACCTACGTCCACGTTGAGGAGCCCACAAAAGGACTGGGTCTTCACTGACCCTAACCTCGTCGAATCAACACAAAGGCCAATTCTTCTTCCTCTATCACAAAGGGGCAAATCACCAAGTTTAAGGGGCCTTCTCACAAGTTGAGGGCTCCCCAAGATTACAATTCAAACACCACCAAGAACACACTCGTAAGATCGACAATAAAACAACAGGAGTGTGTTAGAGATCAAACCCAAGAGCTCAAACATGTGGAATCGTCTCTCTCCTTTAATCCAAAGTGAATCCTCAAGAGATTGATCTTTCTTGCATTGGATTGCGTAAAGAGATGTGTTTTCTAGGCTCTTGGAGGGTGTGACGGCGCAGGGGGTCGAGTGTGATGATAGTTGGGCCATGCACATCTATTTATATTAGGGTTTTCAAAAGTTACCGTTAGGGTTTCGAGGGTCCGGACTAGTCTGTGGTGGTGTCCGTACTAGTCTGGTGTGCGGTGTGCAGGAAACCCTAAGTGTACAGCAATATCGGAGTTGTCCGGCTAGGAGCCGACTTGCCCGATTTTAGTCAGAAAGGTTATCGGACTTGTCCGTGGTGATATTGGACTAGTCCGGTGTGGTGATGTCCTTAGTGAATATAGGACAAGTCCGCACTTGGAGGACTTGTCCGATTTTAGTCAGAGGCATTATCGGACTAGTCTGGACATTTTTGGATTAGTCCGGTGGGGACAAGTCTGCACTGGCTGGACTTGTCTGAACCTATGCACAGAGGATATCCTACTAGTTTGGTGTATATTGGACTAGTCCGTTTTTCCTGTGAAATCTGAAGTGTGTGAGGATTTTTATGCTTGAGCTCTTGGGATGTGTTACACCAACACACTCCCTGCACAATGATGTATTCTATTCAGCTCTTGAGCTCTTTTCCAAATATATCCTCATTCTCCTTTCTTTTTGGCGCTTTCTTCATTCTTTCATTAAAACCTGTGCTCATCTCAATAATGTGGTTAGGATCTCATTTGTTTGTCATAAATCAACCAAAACCCACAAGGGATGCCTAGATGCACTTTCAATCTCCCCCCTTTTTGGTGATTGATGACAACCAATTGAGATTTCACAAGGTATGATAAAAAATTGAGATTTTCATAAAGTGTGCACATATGAGATTGAAACTCATTTAGCAATGACAACATAATACATATGTGCACTCTTTATAGTGGGATGCAAAACTAAGTGAGTGAGAGAAGTAATCATGATGACAGTTACATAATGGACATCAATATATCAACAACAAGCATATATGTCAATTTCAGAGCAAAATCATAGATTTCATAAATATGAGCATAAGCAGTTCATAGCATTGCATCACAAGACTAAAAATACCAAAAGAGCATAACATGAAGTCTTACAACCCAAAAGAGATAAAATATGCATAAATGAAGCTCTCATCTCTCAACATATAGCTAAGACCTAGTAGCTCCCCCTCAATCTCTCCCCCTTTGGCATCAAGACACCAAAAAGAAGGAGAGGAGGGATCTAAGAACTTCAGTCCTCACTGTCGGTCCTCTCATCATCTTCGTCTTCATTCTCGGTTTGAGGATGAGGAGGAGGAGCGAAACCACTCGAATCCACAATGCCAAAATAAGCAAGCTTGGAGGGAGTCAAAGGGCCGAGCTCGGTGAAGTCCGATGCTGAATATTAAGAAATGACTAGAGATCCAATGGGTTCGATCTCCAGCTTCTGGCAAATGTGCTTGACATTCTCTTTGACAAACCGCATATCAGCCTTCCTCGCCTTGTTTAGCTTATGAGTGTTTACTTCTGCCTTCTTGCATGAGGCAAAGATCGCTACCAATTACTTTAGGATTCCACTAGGAGACCCTTTTTGGGGAGGGACCCTAGTGGCGGGATCAGCCCTTGCATCACCTCTAGCTCTCCTCGAAGCTTCTTCACTGGATGCAGGAGAAGGGGTAGTTTGGATTGTGGCTTGAGGAGGCTTTTGGGGCCTCAGAGGGGTGTGCTTCACGTCCTTCACAAACTCGATCCTTGTGACCTTCTCAATCATGAACATCAAGTAAGGTGCGTAGCCACAGGACCTGTTAGGAGTGCAGGAGATGTTCACCATGTCATTCCATATGTAGTCAAAGACATCAACTTCCTATCTTTGCTTATCACTTTCATCAGTTTCCTGAGATAGGCTTGGACACTTCCTGCATCCCCATCCTTTGGGGCAATAGTCTTCCTCAGAACCCTGTCGAGGACCACAAAGAATGGCTTCATATTCTTGGTGGAAGGAGGGTTGAAAGTAGAGTGCGTGTCATAGAGGAACTTCATTTTGTCCTTCTCAAGGACCCCAATGTTGTGAATGATCAAGTTGTCGTTGCTTGAGCTATCAAGATGTAGCAGCCTTGCAAATTCGTCATAGGTAATGGTGTACTTGGATCCATGAGTCATCCAAGTCACCCTTTCTTCCTCATCACTGGCAAAGAAACAAGTAGCATAAAATTGGGCAATGACTTCATCGTTCTAGTTGTTTCGGACAGCAAAGAGATCCTTCAAGCCATGCCTCTCAACAGCTTGAACTACTTCATCAAAGGCTAAGCAGCTCCTCTTGTCAAAGTGCGCCCAATCAATCCATTGGTTGCGCACCACTTGGGTCTTCATAGTGAGGTAGACTGAACAGTAGAAATCTGCATGAAAGTTGCTCCGAAACCTAGCATCGGCAGCTTTCATGGAACGGTTGTAGCAATCAATGAATCTGATCTTGGAAGTAGTGCCGCTTCCCTTTCCATTGAACTTCTCCTCAGAGGGATCTTTGTTTCCCTACCTCGAAGCATGCAACTTTAGTGGGCTGATCGGGCCCATGGCAATCCTTTTGCTCTTGCCCTTAGCTTGGCGAACAGCCACCAAGCTAGGGCCACCACCTGCAGAAGCCTTGGAGGCAGGCTTCTTGGTGAGCACCTTGCGTCGAGCCTGAGGTAGAGAGGGTGCCGGCTCGGATGGGCGCTCTTGGCACTTATTTCCTTTGCTGTCGAGGACCAAAGCAAGGCATCTTGGTCCATCTCGGACTCGAAATCGGTGATCTCGTCGTTGGAGCTTGACATTGTCCTAAGAATGGATTACACAAGGTATGGATGAGAATTGATGGCAAGGAAGTGCATTGAGGAATGAGTAATTAGGGTTGAGTTCAAAAAAATTTGGACTAGTCCGGCGTACAGGTACAGACTAATCCGGGTAACCGGAATTGTCCGTACATGGACCAGACTAGTTCGGTGTTCATCACCCTAAACCCTAACTAGACGGCCAATGGTGTTGCTCAATGCAATAATGGCTCAAAAGCAATGTAATACATCATGGAAGCATGTATTTTGTGAAAGGAACTAAGCTATTTGGCGAACAACGAAGGAAATCACGATTTCTAGGGTTGGGAAGGAAAATTTACTAAAATTGATCGATTCTTGGAGATGGAGGAGTTGAAGGTGCGGACAAGTCCGTGGTCTTCAATCCCTATGCAATGGGGGTCGATATCCACCAAAACACGAAGAGATTTGATGGAGGTCGAAGGAGAGAGAGCGTGAGGCAAGTTGTATGGATCAAGAAGGTTAGGGTTTGGCGGTGGCTATGGTTATGGAGTCGAAAAATCGGACTTGTTTGAAAATAATCGGACTAGTTCGAAATCTTCCAGAGTATAAATTGGACTAGTTTGTGGTCTGTCGGACTAGTCCGAACGACCGGACACTCTGCGGACTAGTTTGCAGGGGCGGACTAGCCGGGTAACCACGGACAAGTCCGTGGTCACCAGAACAAAAATGCTTAGCCCATTCGTATATATTCGAAGGTACTTATTAAGAAAATAGGGGGCAAAGCAAATCAAATAATCTTGATGAATATGATCAGTAAGCATACAACAATCAAGCAATGACCATAATTCATCAAGATCAAGTATTTGAACAAGTTTTTGGAGAAAATTTGAGAATGATGATTTTCGCAACTCAAACAATATATTTTCAAGAGTTCATACAGGTATGCAAGTTTTCAAGCCACATTCCGAGCATCAAGAATATTTAGTTCATTTCGGAGCTCGCAAAAACGTTTTTCATCAAGTGGCTTGGTAAATATATCGGCTAGTTGTTTTTCGGTGTCGACATGTGAAATAGCTATGTCTCCTTTCATTGAATAGTCTCTCAAAAAAATGATCTCGGATGTCTATGTGTTCGGTTCTAGAGTGTTCAACTGGATTATGAGCAATTTTGATGGCACTCTCATTATCACAAAGCAGTGAAATACGGCTCATATTGTAACTGTAATCCCTTAGAGTTTGTCGCATCCGAAGGAGTTGTGCACAACAACTCCCTACTGCAACATACTCCGCTTCGGCCTTGGATAAGGCAATGGAATTTTGTTTCTTGGAGGACCAAGAAATTAGGGATCTACCTAGGAATTGGCAGGTACCGGAGGTACTTTTTCTATCTACTTTGCATTTGGCATAATCTGCATTGGAGTATCCAATGAGAATGAACATGGAACCTTTGGGGTACCGAAGTCCTAGGTTGGGTGTATGCACCAAATATCTCAAGATCCTTTTAACGGCTATCAAGTGACACTCCTTAGGATTAGCTTGAAATCTCACACACAAACATACACTCAAGATAATATCAAGCCTAGATGCACATAGGTAGAGTAAGGATCCAATCATGGAGCGATATACCTTTTGATTCACACTTGGTCCATCTTCATTGAGATCCAAGGTCCATTAGTTGCCATGGGGGTCTTCATTAACACCCAAGAAGTACTTCAGCTCTCCCATCATAGACATCTCAAACCTATCAGTCATAATCTTACTAAATTCTTCACAAAAGGATTTGTTAGTTGAACCAAAGATAATGTCATCAACATAGATTTGACAGATAAAGAGGTCATTGTCGAAGTGTTTTGTAAATAATTTATAATCTGCTTTTCCAATCTTAAAACCATTTTCAATTAAGAAATCTCTAAGACACTCATACCAAGCTCTAGGAGCTTGTTTGAGGCCGTAGAGAGCCTTAGGCAGTTTAAAGACGTGGTCGGGGAACTCTTTGTCTTCAAATCCGGGAGGTTGCTCCACGTACACCTCCTCCTTGATTGGCCGTTGAGGAAGGCGCTTTTCACATCCATTTGGTAGAGCTTGAAATCTGGTGAGTAGCATATGCAAGCAATATTCTAATTGATTCAAGTCTAGCTACGGGAGCAAAGGATTCATCGAAATCCAAACCTTTGACTTATGAATACCCTTTGGCCACAAGTCATGCCTTGTTCCTTGTCACCATCCCGTGTTCGTCTTGTTTGTTGCGGAAGACCCATTTGGTAGTGACGACGTTCGCGTTAGGTCTTTCGACGAGTTCCCACACCTCGTTCCATTTGAAGTTATTCAATTCTTCTTGCATCGCCACCACCCAGTCCGGATCTTTCAATGCATCCTCAATCCTGTGTGGTTCCAAAAAGGACAGAAAGGAGTAATGCTCACAAAAGTTAGCTATGCGAGATCTAATTGTCACTCCCTTTTGGATGTCACTGATTATGTTCGTTTGGGTGATCCCTTTGGACGCATTGGTGTACTCTAGGGTGTGGCATTTGCGATCTTGTGTCTTCATGATCTTCTTCTTCTTCTCCCTCTGGATAGTTGCCCTCATTGACATGATTATCGCCTTCATCTTCTTGAGGTTGATCTTGTGTGGAAGCTCCCCCTTGATCATTGGCCTCCACTTGTGGTTCATCTTCCTCATGCGAATGTAGAGGTGGCTCTTGTGGTCGAACATCGCCCAACGCCATTCTTCTCAATGCTTGACACAGAGCTTCTTCTCTATCTAGCACACATGGATCAACTTGATCCTTTTGAGATCCGTTAGTTTCATCGAACACTACGTCATGTGCTACTTCAACAAGTCCGGATACTTTGTTGAAGACACGATAGGCATACGTGTTCGAATCATAACCAAGCAAGAAACCTCCATCGAACTTTGAAGCGAACTTTGAAGTCCTAGACTTCTTGTTCAAAATATAGCATTTAGAACCGAAGACTCGAAAATAAGAAATATTTGGCCTGTTACCCGTGAGTAGCTCATATGATGTCTTCTTGAGTAGTCGATGAAGGTAAATTTGATTTATGGCATGGCAAGCGGTGTTAACCGCTTCTGCCCAAAATCGATCTGAGGTATTGTATTCATCGAGCATTGCTCTCACCATCTCTATGAGGGTTTGGTTCTTCCTTTCGGCAACTCCGTTTTGTTGAGGGGAATAAGGTGCTGAAAACTCATGCTTTATCCCTTTTTCGTCTCGGTACTCCTCAACTTGATTGTCCTTGAACTCCGTGTCATTGTCGCTTTGTATGTTCTTGACCTTCAATGAGAACTCATTTTGGGCACGCTTGAGAAACTTCTTGAGGGTTCCTTGAGTTTCTATCTTATCATGCAAAAAGAAAACCCAAGTGAAGCACGAGAAGTCATCAACAATTACTAAGCCATATTTGTTACTGCCAATGCTTATGTACGCAATTGGACTGAAAACGTCCATGTCAAGTAGCTCGAGTGGTCTTGTTGTAGTCATGACGTTCTTCGCGAGATGAGGTGCTCCAACTTGCTTCCCGGCTTGGCACGCGCTACAAGACTGTCTTTCTCAAAAACAACATCCATCAAACCTCGGATGTGATCGCCCTTGAGGAGTTTTTGAAGATTCCTCATACCAACATGCGCTAGCCATCTATGCCATAGCCAACCCATGTTGGTCTTTGCAATCAAGCATGTGTTAAGTTCGGCTTTATCTTTGTTGGAGTCAACAAGGTAAAGCTTTCCCTTTAACACACCCTTGAAAGCAATGGAACCGTCGCCCCTTCTAGAGACGGTCACACCCTCATTAGTGAACAGGCAGTTATAACCTTTGTCACGTAGTTGAGATATGGATAGTAGGTTATAATCTAAGGAATCGACATGTAACACATGAGAAAGAGTATGTTGAGACGATATAGCAATTTTACCAGTACCGAGCACCTTTCCTTGACTATTGTCTCCAAAACAGATGCCCTCGCTTGGATCCTCATATTCTTCATACTCAATGAACATTCTTCTTTCTCTGGTCATATGGTTGGTGCAACCACTGTCTAGCACCCATTTCGATCCACCGAAGGAATAGGCCTACAAAAACAAATCATGCCTTGGTTTTAGGTACCCAAGCTTGCTTGGGTCCTTTGAGGTTAGTTACAAGAGATTTGGGCACCCACACATGATACATGGTGTTCCCATGGCGTGGCCCAACATAATGAGCATAAACTTTACCAAAATTACTTCTCATTAGAACACAGGATGCATCAAAAGTCCTGAATAATAGTTGTTGTCATTTATGAACAGAACTAGTCCGGGAAACCGGACTTGTCCGGAGGATCGGACTTGTCCGAGTAAGGACCGGACTAGTCCGGTTGTTGTATGTGTTGACTATCTTGGACTTGTTAGCATTACTGGTCTTTCTAGCTTGAGAGGAGTTTCGCCTCACAAAGGCAATGCTCTCCTTGTTTTTTTACAGCTTCTAGCATATTGCTTTTCACCATAAGAATAGCCAATGCCATATTTGACATTAGGAGGTCTTGTGACCAATATGCACTACGTGCATATTTGGTCTTCTCCTTGTCAAATATGCCACTTTGGGAGGGATGCTTGTCCTTGGTAGAGGTTGACTTTTCCTTCAAGCTAGTGTCAATTTTAGCACATGAACAAGTAATAGTAGCTTCAGTTTTAAGTGGTTGAGAAGGTGAGCTTGAAGAGGATGAGGGGTCACTTTGTTTGAGTGACTCAACTTGTACCTCAAGTATTTTGTTAACCTTGGATAGGTTAGCAAGTTCGTCCTTGATGGTGGTGTTTGAGTCGCTTAACTTCAAGAAAGATTCCTTGCTTGAGGCTAACTCAAGTTCCTGTGACTTGCCTCGCTCCTTTTCAAGTTCGAGAAGTTTTTCAAGTTCAAGATATTCCTCCTTTTGGGAGATAATCATATCTTCTTGACGGTTGATTAACTTCTCCTTCACAACAAGCTGATCAAGTAGAAATTTTATTTTTGTTGCTGTTTTCTTATCTAAGCCAACGAGCATGTCTTCATTATCACTAGCAACTTCACTATCACTAGAATATGAATGCAAGGAAGAGGATTTGTTTGTTACCTTTTGTTTACCTTCCTTTGCCATGAAGCAAGTGTCGTTGTCCTTCCATGCGCTGAGATTTGGGAAGAGGGTTGACTTCTTAGTTGTCTTCTCGATGGCTATGCTAGCCATGTCTTCTTCCTCTTCGGATGATGACTCATCATTTGAGTCCCATTCCTTTCCTAGATGCGCTTGTCCAGCTTGCTTCTTTTTCTTGAAGAATTTCTTGGGATGAAGCTTTGTTTCCTTGGTCTTCTTCTTATTTTCTTCATATGGGCAATCAACTATAAAGTGGTCATATTCACTACAATTATAGCACGCCCGCCTCATCTTTGGTCTTGGCTTCTCTTTGTATTTTCCTTCACTGGATTTTCCCCCCTTGTCTTTTCATCATCATTTTCTTGAATCTCTTCATAAAGAGGATCATTTCCTCTTCGTCGATGTCGTTGCTCTCGTCATCGTTGTCCTCTTCTTGTTGAGCTTCTTGAGCTTCTTTAGACAAGGGCTTGCAAGGGGACTTCAAAGCGACCCCTTTCTTCTTTGCTGAGGTGAGGTCGGCAGTTTCCTTCACATGCTTTGCCTTCTTTTCCATCATCTCGAAATTGATGATTTTCCCAAGAAGCTCATCCGGGGTCATTTTCTTGTACCCGGGGCTTTCTCTGATCATCGACCACAAGGTGACGTTGTGAGGCATGAAAGCTCTAAGGATGAGCTTCACCACCTCGTGATCGTTCCACTTCTTTCTTTCGTATGCTCGAACTTTGTTGATGAGCGTCTTTAAATGGTTGTACATGTCTTGTGGCGACTCATCTTCTTCTATTGTGAATCTTCTCAATTCGCCTTCGATCATTTCGATCTTCTTTTCTCGCACATGACGATTGCCTTCATGTGCAGTTTGCAATCTGTCCCATATTTCCTTTGCAATCTCGAGTCCATCCACCTTGGTGAACTCGTCCCGACTTAGTGATGAGGTGATGACTGTTGCAGCTTGGGCATTTCAATGGATTGCTTGCTCTTGGCTAGGCGTGAGCTCCTCATCATCGTCAGGGATATCTATTCCTGTAACCACAATGTGCCACAAGCTGGGATTGAGTGAGATCAAGTGCATTTTCATGTTTTGCCTCCACATTGAGTAGTCACTACCATCAAAGTGTGGGGCTTTTCCAAGGGGGATAGATAGGTAGTGATTATTGTTAGAATTTAAACGATCATAATTAAAAGGATATTGGGAGTAGTCTGTGTGACTACTCCCCTTCTTCTTCTTCTTCTCGTCCTCATCCTTCACTTTCCCTTTTGAGAGGGCTTTCTTTCTTAGAAGCGCCTTGAGTTGAAGCGGCTCCTCATCGTCATCCTCGAAGTCTTGAATGGCGTCGAGGAGCTTCTCCAACTTTTGAGCTTTTTTGTCTTCAACCTTCTCTTGGTTGAGACTCTTATGCACATCCTTCATGTCTGACATGTTTTCTTCGAGCGATTAGTCTCTTGCGAAGAATCCCGTTCTGATACCAATTGAATGTGGCCTAGAGGGGGGTGAATAGGCCTTATTGAATTTTAGTCAGAACCTGCAACACTTAACAAACATATCAAACCCCGAGATATCAGACTAGTCCAGTACAGTGCGGACTAGTCCGGTGCGTGCGGACTAAATTGATCAAGTTCGATCAATGATTTCAATACAAGCGCAATATGCAGCAGAATGTAGTATGTAACTTGTAAGTATTGAGTCAATAAAGTTAAGTGTAGTGCAAATAAACTTTGATTTGAACATTTTAATGTAAGATGGACAAAATCAATCAAACCCTAAAATATGATATGAGAAACTTAAGAATAAGTTTGACACACGATATTTATCCCGTGGTTCAATTCCCACAGAGGAAACCTACGTCCACGTTGAGGAGCCCACGAAATGATTGGGTCTTTACTGACCCTAACCTCGTCGAATCGCCACAAAGGCCAATTCTTCTTCCACTATCACAAAGGGGCAAATCACCAACTTAAAGGGGCCTTCTCACAAGTTGAGGGCTCCCCAAGATTATCATTCAAACACCACCAAGAACACAATCGTAAGATCGACAATAAAACAATAGGAGTGTGTTAGAGATCAAACCCAAGAGCTCAAACGTGTGGAATCGTGTCTCTCCTTTGATCCAAAGTGAATTCTCAAGGGATTGATCTTTCTTGCGTTGGATTGCATAGAGAGATGTGTTTTCTGGGCTCTTAGAGGGTGTGACGATGCAGGGGGTCAAGTGTGATGATAGTTGGGCCATGCACATCTATTTATATTAGGGTTTTGAAAAGTTACCGTTAGGGTTTCGAGGGTCCGAACTAGTCTGTGGTGGAGTCCGGACTAGTCCGTTGTGCGGCGTGCAGGAAATCCTAAGTGTCCAGGAATATCGGTCTTGTCCGGCTAGGAGCAGAATTGTCCGATTTTAGTCAGAAAGGTTTTTGGACTTGTCCGTGGTGATATCGGACTAGTCCGGTGTGGTGATGTCCTTAGTGAATATAGGACAAGTCTGCACTTGGAGGACTTGTCCGATTTTAGTCAGAGGCATTATCGGACTAGTCCAAACATTTTCGGACTAGTTCAGTGTGGACAAGTCCGCACTGGCTGGACTTGTCCAAACCTATCTAGAGAGGATATCGGACTAGTCAGGTGTATATCGGACTAGTCCATTTTTCCTGTGAAATGTAAAGTGTGTGAGGATTTTTATGCTCGAGCTCTTGGGATGTGTTACACCAACACACTCCCTACACAATGGTGTATTCTATTCAGCTCTTGAGCTCTTTTCCGAATGTATCCTCATTCTCCTTTCTTTTTGGCGCTTTCTTCATTCTTTCATTAAAACATGCGCTCATCACAATAATGTGGTTAGGATCTCATTTGTTTGTCATAAATCAACCGAAACCCATAAGGGATGCCTAGATGCACATTCAGTTCCTCGCAAACTCCAACCGGCGACAATGTTATTTGATTCTGGAGCATCACATTCATTCATTGCATCGAAATATGTTGCCAAGTATAGTTTGCCTATGTCTCATATAAAGTATACTTTGTTGGTTAAAGCTCTTGGAGGAGAGATGAGGACAAATATAGTATGTCCAAAAGTAAGCCTTAGAATAAGGGGGGTAGACTTCTTTGCCAACCTCATTGTTTTGGATTCTCAAAGATTGGACATTATACTTGGTATGGTGTAGGATCGGAGAGCACGTGAAAAGCTACCAGAGGGGGGGGTGAATGGTAGATTAAAAAATCTTACGCAGCGGAAACGATAAAACCCTAATCCCTTCGGTAGAAAAACGATCTGTTAAAGAAATCGTGTATAAGACTAATCTAAACGTGTTTCACCGTGACAAAAGTGATAGTTATCAGAGAGAATCAAGTCACGAAGACAACACAAAAAGAATTACTCAGATCCGTCGAGAAAAACTCAAGTTATGATCGAAAGATCAGACTATGGTCAATCTGACCTACCCGAGAAAAACAGTTTCTGTAATGCTGCAAAGAAACTCGTGTAGCTCAGAAACTACAAATCCAATGACCGTGAAATTTTGACAGATGATAGACAATCAAGTTGTGAAGACAACCCAAAAAGAATCACGTCAATTGAATCTGTAAAACTCGAGTTATGATAAAAACACCGACGAAAGGTAGTGCTGTCCAGAAACTCGATGAGTAAAACTTGTCTGGAACAAGTCGGACGAACAAGGCACAAAAGTTCCTTCAAACTATGAATTTTATTCAATAGAACACAAGAGGAACAGCCCCAAAGTCGTCTTCCACGAGCTTTGGCCTTCCCTTGCTTATATAACCAGCCCTTAGGCCATCTCAATCTTAACTAGGACTCCAATCCTAATCCGATCACAATCGGAACCTTCCATAACTGCTTAGGACTCTTCTATACGCAGATAGAAGCAATCTTAAGACTTCAAAACACCTTAGGAACATATCCCACATTCCTAAACAACTCAATTTCGTGATACACACGAAATCCTATCATAACCAACTCGATACTTCCCATACCGAGCCATAACCGACTCTGCCGCAGCCAAAGTCTTCAACCGATACGATCCGATCCTTCCGATCAGATCTTCCTTCCATAATCCGTCTCTAGAAGCATATTGCCACGTCATGCACCGCATGCATACGTGCGAACACCTTCCTTCGACCTTCATATGCACTGCCCTTGATTCAATCATCCTGCGCGACCTCCTGACCCGCTCAACCACAGTTCCTCCCGAACTTGGTTGTTGGAACCTCATCTCCTCCTGAGACTAGTCCAATGGATCCCGTCACCAGCCATGACTTGAACTCAAGCAACACCTGCACATGAATAAACAAGCAATCCATACGAGCACAAGTCCTCGACTTGACTCAAGTTAGTTTCAAACACAACACCTTACGTGAGAACCTCACATAAGCATGTTGCAAAACCACAGTAGAAACGACATCAACCGTATCATCCAAAACGCACCAAAAACTTAGCAAATGAAAACTAAGCAATCTTTCCAATCAAGTAAAGCAAGTACGAGACATTGCAAATGCAAAGCAGAAGCACTGCGGTCAAGTTCCGGACCTTGCCAGAGCAACCCGGAGCTTGAGCCGGAGCTAAGCAGAAACACTGCGGTCAAGTTCCGGACCTTGCCAGAGCAACCCGAAGCTTGATCCGGAGCTAACAAAAGCTAGTAGAACCTAGCGCCGGAGCTTACCAAAACTAGTAGATCCTGGATCCGGAGCTTATCAAAACTAGTAGATCCTGGATCCGGAGCTTATCAAAACTAGTAGATCCTGGATCCGGAGCTTATCAAAACTAGTCGGAACTAGTCAACCCAAAACCGGAGCTAGAACAAAGTAAGTCGGAGCTTAGCAAAAGCATGCCGGAGCTATCAAATATATGCCGAAGCTATCAAGGACATGCCGGAGCTAACAAAGACACACCGGAGCTAAAGATAAAGCTCACCGGAGCTAACCAAAGCTAGTCGGACCTTACCAAGAAGTCGGACCTAGCATCTAACGTAGCCGGAGCTACCCAAAACAAGTCGGGCCTACCGTTGGAACTTGCTGTAGCTCGGAGCTAGAGTCGGACCTTGATAAAAAAGGTGTTTTTTGTGATATTTAAAACTTTTATCATCAAAGCCAAATGTATTCACTACACGCCAATGTATTCAGCACACATAGGTCTTACAATCTCCCCCTTGATGAATGCATTGGCAACACCATTTGAAATTCCGAACATTGGCTTATTCAAATAAAAGTTTTGAAAACAATTTCTCCCCTTTTGTTTAAATAAATAAAAAAAATAAAATGAGAAAAAAAAATCCCATATTATCTCTCCCCCTTTATTAACTTTCCTTATGCACATATTCTCTTCATGCTTATCTCTTCCTTTTTGAATGTGTGATTAATCTCTCCCCCTTTGACAATGTATTCAGCAAGGTAAAAGAGAAATTTTAATTGTTATGAGATATAAACAAATTATCTCTCCTTCTTTAGTTGTTATGAGCATATTATAACATATACATATAAACAAAGCTCACCCAAGTCATACTATCAAGTAACTTACACTATCACATCAATGAGATACATAATGTAGTGTAAGCCATGCTAGAAAGCAAGTGTGATTTTCAATTTTAGCAGGTCATGATCTCACAAACTCAACTATTTCAAAACCTGAAAGCATGACATTTGTTGCTGCATTTTATTATTTTTCAAAGCATAAATTTAGATAATATGATATTTGCAAGAGATTATATGCGCATCTGCCTTATTCTAACCAACCAAGCCAAGCCTATGTCATTTGACAATCAGAAGCTTAAGGACATGGTTTTAGTCATACACAACTTCTTTCAAGTTCATATCTAAGTGCAAAGACAAGCCATCTCAAAAGAAGAAGTGCGATGCATGCATATTCTCTTGATCTTTTCTCAATTTATATTTGTTCATAAAAACTCAACATGTGAGTTGATTACTTGATAAATTCTTAATGATTAAAAGCATCTGTGAGCATGCAACAAGTTCAAAACAGCAAGAAAGTTCGACCATGACCAGATTTAATGTAAGTAATTATTCCAATTACTAGACATTGCAGAAACTACAAAAAGTATAACATGAGTAATGTAGTAAGAACTTTCAGCATGTAAAAGGAATCACAAAGTCATATATGTATGAAATAATATGCTCATATTATTTTAATTTCAAATTCACACATAGACTTCCTAAGTTTCAAAAACTCCCCCTCAATTTAAGCCATGAGGATGCATAACCCCAATTTCACTACGAATGTAACAAAAACGAGTGAAATCCAAAGGTTTTGTAAAAATGTCAGCATATTGTTGTTCGGTATCTACATGGTGAAGCACAATGTTTCCTTTTTCAACATTATCACGGAGAAAGTGATACCTAATGTCAATGTGCTTAGTTCTAGAATGTTGCACGGGGTTTTTAGCAATGCAAATAGCACTAGTGTTATCAGAGAACAGTGGAACACTATCTAGATCAACCCCATAGTCCTTAAGTGTTTGAACAATCCAAAGAATTTGTGAACAAGCACTAGCAGCAGCTACATACTCAGATTCGGCTGTGGATTGTGCAACTGAACTTTGTTTTCTAGAGGACCAAGCAACAAGATAATTACCAAGAAAATGACAAGCACCGGAAGTACTTTTCCTATCAATCCTACAACCCCCAAAATCAGCATCCGAAAAAGCTTTCAAAGAAACGATTGAGGAAGAAGGAAGAAAAATGCCAAATTCTTGAGTTCCATGTAAGTACCTGAGAATCCTTTTGACGGCTTGACGATGTGAAACACGTGGGGAAGCTTGAAACCGTGCACAAAGACATACGCTGAATTGTATCTCCGGTCTTGATGCTGTAAGGTATAAAAGTGATCCGATCATACTTCTATAATCTTTTTGATCCACGGATTCACCATCTTCATCAAGTTCAAGTGTTGTTGCTGTTCCCATTGGTGTCAAAAGAGGCTTGCTTTTGTTCATGTTGAAGCGCCTTAGGAGATCTTTGGTATACTTTGTTTGATGCACAAAGGTACCCTCCTTGGTTTGCTTGATTTGCAGCCCCAAAAAGTAAGTGAGTTCACCCATCATACTCATTTCAAATTCGGAACTCATCATTGCTGAAAACTTGGACACAAGATCATGAGAAACACAACCAAAGTTAATATCATCCACATACACTTGAACGAATAATGAGTCATTTCCATGTTTAAGCACAAAAAGAGTTTTATCAACCTTGCCCATTGTAAACCCCTTTTCAAGTAAGAATGTTTTTAACCTATCATACCATGCTCTAGGGGCTTGTTTGAGACCATATAAGGCTTTGGACAGTTTGTAAACATGATTAGGAAAATCTGGATTTTCAAAACCTGGTGGTTGTTTGACATAAACCTCCTCATCTATGTAGCCATTAAGAAAAGCACTTTTAACATCCATTTGATATAGCTTAAAACCTTAAGATGCTGCGAAAGCTAACAAAATTCTTATGGCTTCTAATCTAGCGACAGGAGCAAAAGTTTCATCAAAATCTAGACCTTCAACTTGAGTGAAACCTTGAGCAACCAACCTAGCCTTATTCCTAATCACAACCCCATCCTCACTTTGTTTATTTTTATATACCCATTTAGTTCCAATTAAAGTGTGGCCTTGAGGTGGAGGTACAAGTTTCCAAACATTATTTCTTTCGAAATTTTCTAACTCTTCTTGCATGGCAATAATCCAAGATTCATTAGTGAGTGCGTGTGATATATCTTTGGGTTCAAAAGAAGCAACAAAAGCAGAATGAGCATGAGAGTTTCGATCGCAAAACCTGGACCGTGTGACTCGTTCATGCAAGCTTCCAATCATCTGTTGTGGGGGATGATCTTTGTAAAAACGTAGGGGAACAAATGTCTCACAAGCTTCTTTTTCATTAGGTTCATTGTAGATTGATGAGCTTGTGATTTGTGGACGATCAGGACCAGCAGAGGTGACAGCCAGAGCTTGTTCAATGTCCGGAGCTGGACACGTGTCAACTTCGGAACTACCAGGCAGTATCACCGGCTCTTCTTCATCTTTGAAAATACCCTCCCCCTGAGAATATGAATCTGGTCCTGCAATACCGGAGCTAGTACCTGGGCTAGCTTCATCAAAAGACACTTCACAAGTCTCCACAATTTTGTTAGTGTCAAGTAAAAGCACACGGTAGCCTCTAGTATGAGATGGATAACCAAGAAACATGCCATCATTGGATCTAGGTTCAAATTTATCAAGATTACCATGTTTCATAACAAAGCATTTGCAACCAAAGACCCGAAAGTGTGTAACACTAGGCCTATGTCCAAACCGGAGCTCATATGGTGTTTTACCTAGCTTAGCACGCAAGAAAACACGATTTGAGACATAACAAGCGGTTGCTAATGCATCAGCCCAAAATTTCCTAGGAGTTTGATATTCATCAAGCATAGTCCTAGACATCTCAACTAGGGTTCTGTTCTTTCTTTCTACAACACCGTTTTGTTGAGGTACATATGGTGAAGAAAATTTATGATCTATTCTATTTTCAGCACAAAAGTGATCAAAGAATTGATTTTTAAATTCAGTTCCATGATCACTTCTAATTGCTTTTAATGATCCTGGGTGATCAATTGATAATCTAAGAAATAAAGTTCTAAAGTGACTAAAGACTTCATTTTTAGACGCCATAAAATACACCCAAGAATATCTAGAATAATCATCAACAATAACAAGAGCATACCATTTACCTCCGAAGGATTGAACACGTGAAGGTCCTACGGTGTCAAGATGCAAAAGTTGACATGGTTCAGTTGTCATGATCATTGTGAGAGGAGTATGTGAACCTGCAACCATCTTAGCATGTCTACAAGAAGAGCACACAATTTCTTTGTCCCCTTTAAGCTTAGGCAGCCCACGTATGCGATCAAGAGCACTAACACGCGTTAGGTGATCAAAGCCTACGTGACCAAGTCTACGATGCCAAAAATATAAGTCCTTTGAATCATTAGCAACTAGACACCTATGCTTAGAAGAAGACATATCAAAATCAGCTTTAAAAACTCTTCCAAACCGAGACATGTTAAAAATAAGCTCACTATTTGAATCTACAACTTTGCAGCAGTTTTTATTGAAAGTAATTTCTAGATTTTCATCTAGCAATTGTGAAACAGAAAGCAAGTTATATTTCAAATTTTTGACAAGTGCCACATCCTTCAAAGTGTAGTGATCATTTACTCTAACCGAGCCCTTAGCAATTATAGGAGTTGAAGTATTATCGGCAAAAGTAACATTCTCTACACGTGACACAAAGGTGAGGGAGGAGAACCAATCTTTGTTACCGGTCATGTGGCGTGAGCAACCTGAATCCACAATCCAAATATTCTCCTTCCTCAAGCGTGTAACCTACATAGAAGCACAATACGCCGATGACTCAATACTGGGGTTAGTCAAAAGGCATTTAGGAATCCAGTACTGAGTCACGCGACATGCACCAGGAAAAACACGCGAATGCTGAGATAAAACAGCAGGTTTATGAGTCAAGGATTGAGGTTTTCTGTTCTTAACAGTTGATTTAGAAGTTCTTACTTGTTTAGAGTGAAAACCAGTAGCTCCGGATATAAAGGCAGAAGGTCCGGGGGCAAAAACTGAAGCTCCGGAGGGAACAACAGAAGATCCGGTAACTCTCGGAGCTATCATAACTACCGGAGCTGCCTTTGTAGATTTCTTACCAGAAGGTCCGGAAGCTACCTTTTCAAATTTCTGACTCACTAAAGCAGGTTGTGTTTTTCTAATTGCATGAAAGTTATAAGATCTAGCAATTTTTCTTTCCTTTTTCTGTTGTTTACCTAGTCTATAACAAAAATCTATGACATGACCATCTCTACCACAGAAGGTACAATGAAATTTAACTTTGTGTTCATGTCTAGATGAGCAAGCAATATTTTTATTTGAAACCGAATGAGGCAACACTCCTGCAGATTTGAAAACCACTTCTTTTTGTTTAGGAACTGTTTGAATCAAACCACTTCCTAATGACCTTACAATTTTAGGTGGATGTGCCTTAGCATGAACATGAGAATCAAAACCTAAACCAGTTTTATCTTTGCTAGACTTGGAAGAATTCAGCAGCAAGTTTAGATTCTTATCCCCATTACAAAACCGACCTAGTGTCCTATTCATGTCATCAAGTTTCTTGGACAAGTCTAGGCAGTTTTCACATGAAGTTTTTCCTTTTAGTTTGCAATTGGAACAAAATTTAACTTCATGAGAACGTAAAGCATTGTTCAACATAGAAATTTTATTCATAGCATCTTGCAGTTTCTTATCAAGATTTTCACATGCAGAACAATGCAAGTCAATTGTAGAACAGCTAGCATCTTTCAAGTTTTTATCATTAAGTGCAGCAAGCTCTTTGTTCTTTTTAATTTCTTCATCAAGTTTATCTAGAGTCGAGGAGTGTGCACTTCTTAATGTGGACAATTGTTCATAGATTAAGTCACATGAGGGACATGCATCATCACTAGGAATCAAAGTTTTTAAACGGTTAATTTCAGATTCTAGTGATTCAATTTTAGCAGCACTATCCCTAAGCTTTTTGTCCTTTTTCTTGACAATAATAGTTGCACGAGAAATAGCATCACACATTTCATTGCAGGTAGAACATACCTCATCATCGTCACTGTTGTGTTCTGCTTCCTCCTGACTTGATCTTGATCTTGTTTTGCCCGCCATGAAGCATAAGTTGGCCAGATCATCATTATCTTCATCACTTTCAAAGTCTACATCACTTGTACTGAGCTCTTGAAGCGCGGTGATGAAGCTGTTGATCATCTTGCGTCCTATGGTACCTTTCTTCTTCTTGTTGGAATTTCCAGAGGAGGTCCGGATCTTGCTTTGTTTTTCTTCCCGGGTGGTCGGACCTGAAAGGTTAGGGCATTCTGTACGAAAGTGTCCTGTTTTACCACATTCAAAACAGCGTTGAGGTACGGAGCTTCCTCTCCTTCTAGTTCTCACATTTTGCAATGCTTTTGAGAATCTAGTAGAGATGAGTGCCAACTCCTCTTCTGGAATTTCTTCGATCTGCTCCAGGGTTAGTGAGGACAACAAAGCAAGAGTATTGCAGGATGATGATTGGCCGGAGCTAGACATATCACGTTGTGAGACAAATGCAATAGACTTGTTTGGGTTCTTACGTGCTAGGATGTCAATTTCATGAGTTTTTAGTTTAGAATAAAGTACATCTAATGTAAGAGAACTCATGACAGTTGATTCACGAATAGATGTTACTTTCATCTCCCAAATTGTCATGTCTAATGCACTAAGAAGTTGTCTAGCATTCTCAGCATCAGAAAAATTTACATTGACACTACGTAAGTTGCTGAGAATTTTATTGAAACGAGCAAAGAGGTCATCGATCGACTCACCTGGTTGCATCTCAAAACGCATATATTCTTTCTTGAACATATCTTGTTTTACCTCCTTGATTGTGTTGGAGCCTTCATGATAATCACAGAGAGCTCTCCAAACGTCGTATGCTGATCGGAGGTGCGCGACACGATCAAAGTCGCTTTGAGTGAGTCCTTGGATGATCAAGTTTTGGGCTTTGTTGTTGTTGTCGACGTCCCGGAGGTTCGTGGCCGTGACTTGATCATTGGGTGGCACTTCATAAGGCTTATACACCTTCTCCCATATTGCAAAGCCTTGTGCCTGGATAAAAGCCTCCATGCGTGCCTTCCAAACCTGAAAATCAATACCAGCAAACACACAAGGTTTGACGGAGTACTTCTCCATGATGATTAGTCAGAAACACGTGCAAATCACAAAGATTAGAGCACCGTGGCTCTGATACCAATTGTAGGATCGGAGAGCACGTGAAAAGCTACCAGAGGGGGGGTGAATGGTAGATTAAAAAATCTTACGCAGCGGAAACGATAAAACCCTAATCCCTTCGGTAGAAAAACGATCTGTTAAAGAAATCGTGTATAAGACTAATCTAAACGTGTTTCACCGTGACAAAAGTGATAGTTATCAGAGAGAATCAAGTCACGAAGACAACACAAAAAGAATTACTCAGATCCGTCGAGAAAAACTCAAGTTATGATCGAAAGATCAGACTATGGTCAATCTGACCTACCCGAGAAAAACAGTTTCTGTAATGCTGCAAAGAAACTCGTGTAGCTCAGAAACTACAAATCCAATGACCGTGAAATTTTGACAGATGATAGACAATCAAGTTGTGAAGACAACCCAAAAAGAATCACGTCAATTGAATCTGTGAAACTCGAGTTATGATAAAAACACCGACGAAAGGTAGTGCTGTCCAGAAACTCGACGAGTAAAACTTGTCTGGAACAAGTCGGACGAACAAGGCACAAAAGTTCCTTCAAACTATGAATTTTATTCAATAAAACACAAGAGGAACAGCCCCAAAGTCGTCTTCCACGAGCTTTGGCCTTCCCTTGCTTATATAACCAGCCCTTAGGCCATCTCAATCTTAACTAGGACTCCAATCCTAATCCGATCACAATCGGAACCTTCCATAACTGCTTAGGACTCTTCTATACGTAGATAGAAGCAATCTTAAGACTTCCAAACACCTTAGGAACATATCCCACATTCCTAAACAACTCAATTTCGTGATACACACGAAATCCTATCATAACCAACTCGATACTTCCCATACCGAGCCATAACCGACTCTGCCGCAGCCAAAGTCTTCAACCGATACGATCCGATCCTTCCGATCAGATCTTCCTTCCATAATCCGTCTCTAGAAGCATATTGCCACGTCATGCACCGCATGCATACGTGCGAACACCTTCCTTCGACCTTCATATGCACTGCCCTTGATTCAATCATCCTGCGCGACCTCCTGACCCGCTCAACCACAGTTCCTCCCGAACTTGGTTGTTGGAACCTCATCTCCTCCTGAGACTAGTCCAATGGATCCCGTCACCAGCCATGACTTGAACTCAAGCAACACCTGCACATGAATAAACAAACAATCCATACGAGCACAAGTCCTCGACTTGACTCAAGTTAGTTTCAAACACAACACCTTACGTGAGAACCTCACATAAGCATGTTGCAAAACCACAGTAGAAACGACATCAACCGTATCATCCAAAACGCACCAAAAACTTAGCAAATGAAAACTAAGCAATCTTTCCAATCAAGTAAAGCAAGTACGAGACATTGCAAATGCAAAGCAGAAGCACTGCGGTCAAGTTCCGGACCTTGCCAGAGCAACCCGGAGCTTGAGCTGGAGCTAAGCAGAAACACTGCGGTCAAGTTCCGAACCTTGCCAGAGCAACCCGGAGCTTGATCCGGAGCTAACAAAAGCTAGTAGAACCTAGCGCCGGAGCTTACCAAAACTAGTAGATCCTGGATCCGGAGCTTATCAAAACTAGTAGATCCTGGATCCGGAGCTTATCAAAACTAGTAGATCCTGGATCCGGAGCTTATCAAAACTAGTCGGAACTAGTCAACCCAAAACCGGAGCTAGAACAAAGTAAGTCGGAGCTTAGCAAAAGCATGCCGGAGCTATCAAATATATGCCGAAGCTATCAAGGACATGCCGGAGCTAACAAAGACACACCGGAGCTAAAGATAAAGCTCACCGGAGCTAACCAAAGCTAGTCGGACCTTACCAAGAAGTCGGACCTAGCATCTAACGTAGCCGGAGCTACCCAAAACAAGTCGGACCTACCGTTGGACCTTGCTGTAGCTTGGAGCTAGAGTCGGACCTTGATAAAAAGGTGTTTTTTGTGATATTTAAAACTTTTATCATCAAAGCCAAATGTATTCACTACACGCCAATGTATTCAGCACACATAGGTCTTACATATGGACTGGTTGAGAAAGCACAATGGATTCATTGAGTGTGCAACAAAGACGGTGAAGTTGACCAATGAGGAAGGGATCACCATAGAGTTTGAAGTATCTCAACATGCGCCAAAGCAATTGGAGCTGAACCACATGGATGGTGCTGCGATTGAGGAGATTCTAGTGCTATGTGAATTCTTGGACATGTTTCCAGATGAGTTGTCAGGTATGCCACCTTATCATGACATTGAGTTTGTCATTGAATTAATACATGTAATTGCACCTATAGCTAAGAGGACATATAGGATGCCTCCTAAGGAGTTAGCAGAGCTCAAGAAGCAAATTCAAGAGTAACTAGAGAAGGTTTTTATCCGCCCAAGCTTCTCACCTTGGGGAGCGCCCGTTCTTTTCGTGGATAAGAAGGATGGATCCCAATGGATGTGTGTGGATTACCGAGCTCTCAACGAGGTGACAATCAAGAACAAGTACACCTTGCCCCGTATAGAAGATTTGTTCAAGCAGATGAAGGGTGCTTGTGTCTTCTCTAAGATTTATTTGAGGTCAGGATAATTTCAAATGAAGATTTGACCATCGAACATGCCCAAGACTGCTTTTTGGACATGGTATGGATCTTATGAGTATAGAGTTATGTCCTTTGGATTCACAAATGCACCTATGTACTTTATGTACCTCATGAATAAGGTCTTCATGGAGTACTTGGATAAGTTTGTAGTGGTGTTCATTGATGACATTATGATCTACTCTAGAAGCGAGGAGGAGCATGAGGAACACTTGAGGCTCACGTTGAAGAATTTGAGGGAGCATCAATTTTATGCCAAATTCAGCAAGTGCCAGTTTTGGTTAAAGGAAGTGTCATTTTTATTACATATCATCTCCGAAGGAGGAGTATAGGTTGACCCCGAAAAGGTGAGGGACGTGTTGAAGTGGGAACCGCCCCAGAATGTGAAGGAAATCTGGAGTTTTCTTAGAATGGTTGGATATTACCGTCGATTCATCAAGGACGTTTCCAAGATAGCCAAGCCAATGACGGAACTGTTAATGATGGGGAAAGCATTCAGATATACTCAAGCTTGTCAGGACAGTTTTGAGGAGCTTAAGAAGAGGTTGACAACAGCACCTGTCTTGATATTGTCGGATGTGAGCAAAAGTTTTGATATATATTGCGATGCATCAAGACGATGACTGGGATGTGTACTCATGCAAGAAGGTCAAGTGGTAGCCTATGCATCGAGGCAATTGAAGAAACATGAGCATAATTATCCAACGCATAATTTAGAACTTGCAGCCGTGGTACAAGCATTGAAGATTTGGAGACATTACGTCCTTGATCATAGGTGTGAGATTTATACGGATCATAAGAGTCTCCAGTATATATTCACACAAACGGACCTGAATTTGAAGCAACGAAGATGGTTGGAGCTCATCAAGGATCAACTATCATCCAGGAAAGGCGATTGTAGTGTCCTACGCTTTGAGTCGGAAAGGAGTAAGTCATCAGCTCACGGTTTGAGAGCTGCCATCCGAGCTATGCAAGGAGTTTGAACGGTTGACTCTTGGATTTGTGAATGAGATGGGGATAATGGAATTAAATCCGACCTTGGAGTAGGAGATTTGAGAGAATCAAACAAAGGATGAGGAAATCCACGAGATCAAGGAAAGAACCCAAGAGGGAAGAGAATTCGGGTTTGATGAGGATGACTATGGTACATTATGGCTTGGAAAAAGGACCGTCATGCCTAATATGGAGCATATTCGGGAAACAACATTAAAAGAGGCACATGACTCGCCGTACTCAATTCATCCCGGTTGTACAAAGATGTACAAGGACTTAAAGACATGTTATTGGTTTGCTAGCATTAAAAAGAACATAGCTGAATATGTCGCCTTATGTGATGTATGCCAACGAGTCAAGGTGGAGCATCAAAGGCTAGTTGGATTATTGCAGCCATTAAAGGCTTCAGAGTGTAAATGGGAAGAGATTGGTATGGACTTTATAGTTGGATTGCCACGTACCCAGTCCGGTTATGACTCAATATGGCTAATCGTGGATAGGTTAACCAAGTCAGCTCATTTTGTTCCTGTCAAGACCACCTATACCACCGCGAAGCTGGCAGAGCTATATATGGATCACATTGTGTGTTGACATGAAGTCCTGAAGAAAATAGTCTTAGATAGAGGTTCTCAATTTACCTACAGGTTTTGGCAGAAATTGCATGAAGCATTGAGAACAAGGTTGAAGTTTAGCTCAGCATATCACCCTCAAACGGATGGACAAACTGAGAGGACCAATTAGATTTTGGAGGACATGTTAAGAGCTTGTGCTTCGAAGCAAGTGAAAAGTTGGGACAAGAGCTTGCCGTATCCGGAATTCTCATATAAAAATAGTTACCAAGCAAGCTTGAAAATGCCACCCTATGAAGCACTTTATGGAAGGGAGTATAGAACACATTTGTTCTGCACTGAGACAGGAGAAAATCAAGTGTTTGGACCTGACATATTGCAAGAAGCTGAGAAACAAGTCCAGATTATTCGTGAAAACTTGAGGGTTGCTCAATCAAGGCAAAAAGGCTATGCGGACAATAGGAGAAGGAAACTAGCCTTTGAAGTGGGAGATTTTGTTTACCTCAAGGTGTCACAAATGAGAAGTCATAAGAGGTTTAATATCAGAGACAAGCTAGCACCTCGATAGATTGGGCCATTCAAGGTTTTAGACAAAAGAGGAGAAGTATAATATAAGTTGGAGATGCCAACTGACTTATCAGATGTTCATGATGTGTTTCATATTTCACAGCTCAAGAAGTGCTTGAGGGTACCGGAAGAACAAGTGACAATGGAAGAATTGGAATTAGAGGCAGATTTGACTTATGTCGAGCAACCGGTCAAGATCTTGGAAACCAAAGAGAGGGTCACAAGAAACAAGATTATTAGATGGTGTAAAGTTCAATGGAAGAATCACACAGAATCAGAGGCAACTTGGGAGCTGGAAGATGATCTCAGGAAGGAATTTCCCTACCTCTTCTATTCCACGTCGAATCAGCGCAAGATTCGTTTTAAGGTAGTAGGTTTGTAACACCCTCATTTTCATGCATCATGCATTGCATAAGTTCATATACATGTTTAACATTAAGTCATATAAAAATGAGAAAGTTTAAAATGAATTTAAAGGAAAACCGCACTCAAAAGTTCTGAGAGGTGCGGACTAGTTCGTTTTTGGTGTGACTGGTCTGATTTTTCTCTGGCCTCCATCGGACATGTCCGTTTTTGATTCGGACTAGTCTGGTTTCGTCTCTGTACAATTTTTGTACTTTTCCGGTCCCGTGCAGACTAATCCAGTATTTCAATTCCTTGGAATTTTGCCAAGTCCCTAGACTTGTCCGGATTTGTCCGACATCTAGCAGACTTGTCTGTTTTCCTCTCTGACTATGTTCGGACTTGTTCGATATCTCTCTGACTAACTTTGGACTAGTTCGGACTATTGCGGACTTGTCCGGTGATCGCGATTCCGAGTTGATCTTTTGTTCCACGACACGTTTTTGGGTTCTACCTTAAGTGGGCCTAAGGACGTTGGGTCTAACCCCTTTGGGAGCCCATGAGGGACCCCAGTCCAGCATGCACCCACCCCAAACTCAAAATCCATCAAACCCTAACCCTCCACACCTATATAAACAACCCAACACCCTATTTTCACATCTTTTTGCCACCTTTGAATCACACCAAAACCCTAGCTCGTGGCTAGCCGCCACCAAGTAGGGAGAAGGAGATCCTGAGCAAGAAGAAGAGGAGGAGGAAACGAAACAAGATCAAGTGATCAAGATCTCCATCAAGTTTTCGTTCTTCATCAACAAGTCACCTTCAAGCTCTTCATCAACCCTAGATCGTCAAGATCCAAGTGTTGCCTCCAAAACCCTTGATTCATTGGAGTTTGAAACACCTGGTATAGCTTCTACATCCTTTTCCCACGTGAAGTAAACCCCGTTTCTCCAAATTCACGTCGATTTAGAAAACCCTAGTTCGTTGTTCCTGCGAAGGGCGGACTAGTCCAGTCCCAAGCGGACTAGTCGGATTTTGCTTTCTATTTTCTGCTGAATTAATTCTAAATTGATTCGAATCAACTCCAAACCTGTGTAGACTTGTTAATAACCATTGTAAATGATTAGTGAACAATATTAACAACTCACTAACTAGTTTTTCTTTGCATTTGCATTAATCATGCATATCATGCCTTATCGAGTAATATATGTGCACTTATTGATTGTGATTCTTGTCTTGTATGTTTATTCGTGGTTTAGACAGATTTGCGCTCAAGAGTGCTGCGGAGGACCTCCAGTACCAGAACTTTGAAGACTTTTACCCTAACCAAGCCCAAGAGCAAGGCAAGTGTCCTTGAACATATTGATCTTGTTTTACAATAAATGTTTTGTTTGCAAAACTGCATTGCTTGTGTCAAAATGATGGGAAACCCAGAATAGGAGTTTACTAGCTGTGTTTAACCACCCTTGTCACCTGGAATACATGGTAGAGAGTCGGGAAGGGCATTTTACCTTTTTGCTTTACTGAATTAATTGGGATGGGAAGACAACTATATCATTTAATTATGCATTAATGAAATTATGGTTAAATATGAACTGGTTAATATGATATGGTAATGGGTGATCTAAGAAAGCCTGGTATGTGGATTGGTTGGAAGACAAGGTGGTTGCTTGCTTTAGATCTAAAAACCGGTTCATGTGAGAATATGCCAGGACAACAGTGCCACCACGAGGCCAAGTATGGGTGCGGCATAGCTGATTAATTAGGGTATTACTAGTACTGCGTGGATCATTTGGCGCATCGGGGAAGGGGAGTTGGATTGGGTTTGGATTGAGGCGGGACTTCTTGGGATCTGAATGGCACAAGAGGGGGCCCTTGGTTGAAGATGTGCTCAGTTGGAGACATCGCCACCGGTGAAACCTCAGTGGGTCCGTACATGCTAGCAGTCCCTTTGTAAAGGCTATTTTGTGATCTCTTGGCCACACACCAAAGAAAGTGTAATTGGCATAAGGGAGATTTCTTTATTCGCCAACGGGTGATGAAATCACAAACAAGTGGGTAAAGTGGTACAAACTCTATAGAGTATTAAAACTATCATGATAGTCGGTTAAGAGCACTTGGATGACCTACATGATTAGAGGGGTTTTGGTATTAGGATGGTTTGGTATTGGTTATGGGATGGTATTATGGTTTATGGAAATGGATATGATTAATGGTAATGAGAAATCTGGAATATGGATGATCGTAATGAAATATGGATTGGTATTAAGGTAAGTACATGGCTTATGATGGGTTTACTTCGCATACGTATAATACATTGATTTTCAAATGTTTTAATGTACTTTTCAGCACTTAGCCTTTATTATAATCGTCATTTGTATCAGCTACATGTTATACTCTCCACATTTGCTAAGTACGACATGTACTCACTCTTGCAATTCCCCTACCAACAGTTGCAGGTAAGGATTGGGAGTATAACGTTGATAATCTGGAGTTCTAGGCCGTGTCTGCCATCAGCTTGCCTGTGGTGTTGATTGGAGCTGTGCCATGTACCCTGTTGCTTAGCTGCTTAGTCGCTTTATTTAGTTTATTTCCACTCCATTAGTTCAAACTTGTCATTAATACTCGTTAGAGCTTCAATTCGAGGATATTCTAAATTCTGTAATAAAAGTGGTTAATTAATCTGGTCATGTTGTAATTTTTGTATATCCTTTTGTGAATGCGCTGGTGTATGTGTGTTGAACGTCCTGGGCACACATATGCGTTCACTTGGTTCATTTTTGGAACCGGGTGTCATAACTTTTAACCTGGTTTAATGGCTGGAATGGGATTGGGAATCGATATTGTTTTATTAATTGGCATTGGTATATGGAATTGATGAAAATGAGACATATGAGCAGTTATGAATTGATTATGGATTATTTATGCTGCTATTGGTTACTTAAGTTGAAATTAATGTTATTTGAGTTATTTTGGGAAAGACTTCACTTAATGGTGATATAATTGCATTTTCAACTGTTTTGAATGTACTTTTATGCAATTAGCCATTGTTTATTATCATTCTATGTTTAAGCCACATGTCATAGTTTCTCACACTTGTTGAGTATGACATGCGCTCACCCTTGCTATTCCCCCAACAAATTCAGACGCAGGCGACAATATGGAGTACCAGGTGGTTTTTGAGGAGTTCTAGGCGTGCATGTTGCCGTCAAGCTTGCCAGTGGAGTTTGGAGTCTTAGGGTTTAGTGTTTTTCACTGCAGATGTTTAGAGCTTGTATTCAAGACTATTTGATTTGTAATAAGGTACTATTATTTGTATTATTATTTGAGACATGGTTATAATTTGTTTATCGTTTGTGAATCACTTGTGTATGTGTGTTAAACATCCTGGGCACACATATGCATTACGTTTGGTTCATTTTCAGAACCGGGGTGTCACAGTAACTAAAATCTGCCTGTGAAAAAAGATGGATTATATCAGTCGGTTGGTTCTACAAACCGCCTAGGATAATGATGGCTTCTGATTGGTCTGATGCTTCATCACACGGATCGCTCTTAAACTTCATATCTCCGTTGTAGGTTGCTTACCAATACAACGACCCACACCTCACATCATGCGGATCCCACATTCTCCATCTTTATTAATAGAAGCCTAGGACCGTCACCACATCTTCTTTCTCCCCAATCTTAACAATGCACATAGACGCAGATCCCCAATCTCTTGTGATAATACCTCGCCGCCCGCGCTTTCCTTCGAGATCAACATGTCCAACTTTGACCCGCGCGTGCACCACGACTCCCTGGACTCACTCCGCCTGCTCGCCGTTAACAACACGAACTTCACCACCAACCGCGTGTGCGGTGTCCCCACCACAGCCTTCTCCGCGCTCATGATGTCCTCGGGCCTCGTGTGCAACCACGGCATCGTCACCTGGGTCACCTTCCACTCTACCTACGACTTAACATATCTCATCAAGTTGCGCATGGGAGGGAAGCTGTCCAGCTCCATGCCCAACTTTCTGCGCTACGTTCACATCTTCTTCATGTACCGTGTCTACAATGTCAAGCACATGACGACTCACTGCGCCGACCTCGACGGCGGCCTTGACAGTGTAGCGACCACGCTCAAGGACTATTGAGGTGTGGAGTCATTGTTTCTTGTGCTAAGAGATGTGTTAGACAGATTGATTTGTAACCTGCATATTTATGTTTCACTGCATTCTGGTGTATTGATTGTTTCTCTATTGAAGTAAAATAAAATCTTATTTAGACCATTTCAGCTGTATCATCATGTTCAGTTCCTCATTTTCTCCTTTCTACGAAGGTATAAGTGTGAATATAACCTATTTTCACGGATGGTTTTTAACATTAAATTGTCTGTGAAATTGTATTTTTACAGACGGTTTTTAATTATAAACCACCTGTGAAAATGCATTTTCACGTGCGGTTGGCAGTAAAGAACCGCCTACGAAAATGCATTTCCTCAGATGGTTTCTGTTGCTGCCTGCGATAATCGGCTATTCTCACAAACTCTTCGTTTAAAGCGGTTTTAAAAACTGCGTGTGATAATATGTTTGCGTTGGGAAATCGGCGGTACACTACACTAGCAATTCTACCGCATCACACAAGAAACATGCGAGTACAGAGGTCATAGATTGTTACCACTAGACGCGCAACGCAGTGGGACGTAGACGCGCATCGGTGTAGGGGAAGTAAACGATCTCGTTCGTCTCCTCCTCGTGCTCGTCACAGTAGCAGGTATACGATCACGTTCATTGTAGCCGATCAGCGCAGCAGTAGCAAGAGCGCCTCCACGGAGTCCACATGTACAGGGAGGAATGTCGTGCGCTGGTGTGCTAGCACCGCGTGCGCGGCAAGGGTCTCGGCGCGAGGCCTGCGAGGGGTGGCGGCTAGGGCTGTCATGGTGGGGTAATTAGCCCCTAACCTACCCCTCGTATTTATAGGAGTACTAATGAGCTTTTAGGTCGCAGGTCCATTAGTACCCTAACTGCTTATGGATCAAATATCCAAGCCCTTAACCTGAATTGTTACAATTGCCTCTTGGGCATATCACCAACAATCCCCCACTTGCACTAGAGACAATCATATAGCCAAGCTTTTTGATATTCCAACCCCTTAAGTGTGTGACCCGTTAGGTTCATGTGCATTCGGTTGTGAATGGAAACCCTTTCCAACCACAAGTCAGTAGAGGTACCTAGCAGGACATACTGACTCCCGAATGTACATAAAGATCATATCGGCTGAACCTAGATACATTTAACATGCTAAACCCTTTGCCTCATGATACCAGTCAAGCCAAGGCGTGATGTGTGCCATCCTTGTGATACCTCGACCATTTACTCGATCAAATAGTAGATTCATTTCATGACTAACTTTTAGTCATTATGATTAACTTTTAATCACCTTAGCATGGCCATACACTTTCAAATCCAACTGTCTCGAGGGGCCCAGATATATCTCTCCTATTATTAAGGAGGGGCAAATCCCATCTTGATTCGCGCACATCCCATTCTATATTTCATTATGTATTCGAAGACTACTTTTATGACTACCCAGTTATGGAGTAGCGTTTGGTGGCCTCTAAGTACACAACTACACACAGTGAGAAACAATGGCGATATCAGGCCTAAGGATCTAACAGGTGTATCACACAAGACAACCTAATGGCACATATGGAAATAACAACCCCAGCAGTGTCTCGGAGTGTGTCAATCCAACACCATGTTCACTAACATGTGTTCACATTATTAATTTGATATCTCTCTATCTATGATCCGTGAAATGTGATCATCAATTAATATATGTGCTAGTCTGTGTGACATCATTATCTCATATAATGATATAGACTAGGGATCATTTAGAGTAACATTATTATCAACAAAGAGTTTCACGAACAAGTCACATAGTTTATGATCAATGTAAATAATGATTACTCACATAACAATTTATTTAACAGTACATAAATATAGCTATGACACAAGTATATCACTACACACTATGATCACTGATTTAAGTATCTAATACCCATAGATCTCGTGTGCGCCTCATGCTTTGATTGTGGAAGAGGCTTTGTCAATGGATCTGCAACATTCAAATCGGTGTGCACCTTGCATATCTTCACGTCACCTCGGTCGATGATCTCTCGAAAGAGGTGACAGCATCGTAGTATGTGTTTGGATCTTTTGTGTGATCTAGGCTCATTTGCTTGTGCGATGGCTCCAGTATTGTCACAATAGAGATCCACAGGACTGGACGCACTAGGAACAACACCCAACTAAGAAAAAAAATTTCTGATCCAAAAAACTTCCTTTGCAGCTTCAGAAGCTGCAACATACACCGCCTCCATCATTGAATCTGCTACTGTATCTTGCTTGGAACTTTTCCAGCTCAGTGCCTCTCCATTGAGGCAGAATACAGAACTAGATTGCGATCTAAAATCATCCTTATCAGTTTGGAAACTGGCATCGGTGTAACCTTTTACAACTAGCTCTTCTTCACCTTCAAATACTAAGAATGCATCCTTAGTTCTTCTCAAGTACATAAGGATGTTTTTGACAACGGTCCAATGAGCATCACCATAATCTGATTGATACCTGCTCGTAATGCTTAGAGCGTAGGATACATCTGGGCGTGTACATATCATGGCATACATGATGGATCCAATAGCGGAAGCATAAGGAATCGCTCTCGTCCTCTTTTGCTCATCAGGTGTCGAAGGACACTAACTCTTGCTTAGAGTAATGCCATGTGACATTGGCATGAAACCTTTCTTGGAATCTTGCATATTGAACTGGTTCAATATCTTGACAATATATGTATCTTGGCTTAATCCAATTAGCCTTTTAGATCTATCTCTATAGATCTTTATGCCCAAAATGTACGCTGCCTCTCTTAAATCTTTCATTGAGAAACATTTTCTTAATGAGGATTTAACATCATCAAGCATTGAAATATCATTTCTTATCAATAATATGTCATCTACATATAGGACCAGAAATACATGTGCGCTCCCACTAAACTTCTTGTAAATACAAGGTTCTTCTATGTTCTTGATGAAACCAAACCCTTTGACAACTTCATCAAAACGTAGATTCCAACTCTGAGATGCTTGCTTCAGTCCATAGATGGACTTTTGAATCTTGCATATTTTACAAGCATTTTTAGGATCGACAAGACCCTTAGGTTGTGTCATGTACACATCCTCAGTCAGACTTCCATTAAGAAAAGTCGTTTTGACATCCATCTGCCAAATTTCATAATCAAAATATGCAGCAATTGCTAGGAGAATCCGAACAGACTTTAGCATTGTGACGAGTGACAAAGTTTCATCATAATCAACACCTTGAATTTGTTTGAAACCTTTCGCCACCAACTGCGCTTTATAGATATGAACACTTCCATCCATGTCAGTCTTTCTCTTGAAAATCTATTTACAATCGATAGGTCTCACACCTTTGATTGGATCAACCAAGTTCCAAACATGATTTTCATGCATGGATTCAATTTCGGATTCTATGGCTCCAAGCCACGTCTTAGAGTCGAGTCCCTTAATTGCTTCAGTATAGGTCGTGGGCTCATTATTGTCCAACAATACAATGTCATGTTGCCCCGTCGTTAGAAGCATTAACTTTTCAGTCGAATGGCGTACCCTCGTAGACCTTCGTGGGGCTAGTGTTTCATCAACTGGTTGCACAACATATTGTACATCATGTATAGGATCAGTGGGTGTCGAAAAATTTTCAGGTATTTCTTGAATTTCTTCAAGATGCACCTTGGTCCCACTAACTCTATCTGAGAGAAATTCACTAAGAAGACACCATTGCGAGCGGTAAACACTTTACCCTCTGTTTTATTATAAAAATAGTATCCTTTGGTTTCCCTAGGATATTCCACAAAGAAGCATTTGTTTGATTTGGGAGTGAGTTTGTCTGACTTCAAATGTTTGACATAAGCATCACACCCCCTAACTTTGAGGAAAGACAATCTGGAACGTTTTTCGGTCCACGTCTCATATGTTGTCTTCTCAACAGACTTAGTTAGAACTCTATTTAGTGTAAACGTGGCAGTTTCAAGAGCATAACCCCAAAAGGATAATGGAAGATCTACATGACTCGTCATCGACCTAACCATGTCTAACAAGGTTCAGTTTCTCCACTCAGACACCCCATTCCATTGAGGCGTTCCAGGTGGAGTCAATTGTGGAACAATTCCACACTGTTTTAAATGATCATAAAATTCATGGCTCAAATAGTCACCCCCACAATCATACCATAGAAGTTTAATTGTCTTGTCCAATTGATTTTGTACTTCATTTTGAAATTGTTTGAACTTTTCAAAGGATTCACACTTGTGCCTCATTTGGTAGACATAACCATATCTACTAAAGTCATCGGTAAATGTGATGAAGTACTGAAAACCACCTCTGACAATTGAACTCATTGGTCCACATACATCTATATGTATAAGTCCCAACAAGTCAATCGCCTTCTCACTTTGACCAGTGAAGCATGCTTTGGTCATCTTCTCAAGAAAACAATATTCGCATGTGTCAAGTGAATGAGCTTAGTAAACCATCTTTATAGAGTTTTTCAATGTGTTTCTCATTTATATGACCTAAGCGACAATGCCAAATAAAAGTGGGATTTAGATCATTTCGTCGAGCCCTTTTGGTATTAATGTTACAGACAGTTTTATCCTCAAGATCAAGAACATAGAATACATTCACCAATGGACATTGAGCATAGAAAATATTATTGTAAAAAATAGAACTACATTTGTTCTTTATTACAATCTCATAACCATTAATTTCTTCTAAACACGAAGAAGAGATGATATTATTGCTCAAAGTAGGAATGCAATAATAATTATTCAATTCCAACACTAATCCTGAGGGTAATGACAAGTGGTAGGTTCCAATAGCTATAACCACAACCTTTGCTCCATTGCCGACACAAACATCCAACTCACCTTTTGCAAATCTTCTAGTCTCACTTAGACCCTGCAACGATTTGCAAGTGTGAATCATCAATCCAGTATCAAATACCCATGATTCACTAGAAGATAATGCAATATTAACTTCTATAAGATTTATACCTGAAGCAGAAGTCTCACTTCCCTTCTTCTTCATATCCTCCAAGTACTTCTTGCAGTTCCTAGACCAATGCCTCTTAGCATGACAGTGAAAGCATTCATCGTCAGGTGAAGGGACATATTTTCCCTTTGGCTTAGACTTTGAGCTTGAAGGATCATCGGAAACCTTTCCCTTGCCTTTGCCTTTAGGATGTGTGACGCGCTTCCTATTTTTATTCTCCTTTTGTGCCATCATCACATGAGCGGCGTTTTTCTTAATGCTTTCTTCGGCTGTTTTAAGCATCCCATGCAATTCAACCAAACTTTTCTACGTGCCCTTCATTTGAAAATTCAATATAAATGGCTCGTAGCTCGGTGGGAGCAATTGGAGAACAACATCAATAGCCAGATCATTCTTGAGTTCAAAACCAAGTTTGCTCAAGGTCTCAATGTAACCAATCATATTGATTACATGAGGGTTGACCGGGCTACCCTTCGCCAGCTTGCATGAGAACAAGGACTTTGAGATGTTGTATCTCTCAGCCCTAGCTTGATTCTCAAACATTCCATGCAGTCCCTCAATCATAGAATAAGCATTTGTATGCTCAGATTGTTTTTGCATATCAAGGGACATAGTGGTGAGCATGAGGTAGCTTACATTAAGCGCATCATCGCAGTGCTTCGCATAAGCTCTACGTGCCGCATTAGTTGCATCAGCTGGGAGGTCATCAGAGCATGGCTGCAGAAGAACGTACTCAGTTTCCTCTTGCCTAAGAACGATTCACAGGTTGCGGTACCAATCGATAAAGTTAGCTCCATTGAGTTTTTCCTTTTCAAGCACAGATCGCAAATTGGAACCAGAATTGTTACTAGCAGACATGACCTACAATAGAAAATAAATATGCAAGGTTTAGCACTATGTTATGTACCAATCTTCTATTAATAATTTAATAAAAGATATCACCACTATATGATCATTGTCTTCCCTCTAACGACATATAGTGGTTCCAGATCCATATTCACTAATTCCTAGTGAGATTTGGCTTCACTGCTAGGAAATTAATGATATAGGTAAACAACAATTATTAATCATATCCCTATATGACTCTTGTTTGTTGGGTGACATCCAATGCCCTGGCTCCCAACTCTATTCCATAAAGCACAAAACTGTTTTGATAGCTTTGTTGAGTAAACCAACACTATGCATGCGAATGTCCAACATTCACCCTATGCATTATGATAGATGATGGTATTTTGCTTTGGCAAACCTACCACACAACGATCAAAATAACATAGGTGCATCTATTGGTAAATGGCATCAAATACTCAACTTTTGCAAGGGAAGCTATTCTATCATGACAAAACATTCACCATATGATAAGCATGAAAAGAATAGTAATAAATAAACATCACAGGCATATGATCATATCACATTGTGAATAGTATGGCCTTTAGAATAATAATGGTCTTCATCGCCATGGTTCCATCATGATCTGAGCTGCCATGCCTCCCTTCTTGTGGTGATCTCCATCTCCACCATGCTTGAAGACATCTCCATGATCATAAAAGAAGCTAATACAACTAATAGCTACCAAATAAATTACATGAGAGATCAAGCATCACAGGTCGACACGCAGGTCATTATACAATTATGTGACAACCTCAACCCGGTTGTGCTAAATTTGAAACACGTAGACCAAACGGAATTACATAGATCACATCTATGAAATCACTTTGATTTGGAACTTGTAGTCGTGGTACAAGCATTAAAGATTTGGAGACATTATGTCCTTGAGCATAGGTGTGAGATTTATACGGATCATAAGAGTCTCAAGTATATATTCACACAAACGGGCCTGAATTTGAAGCAACTAAGATGGTTGGAGCTCATCAAGGATTATGATGTGGGGATCAACTATCATCCAGGAAAGGCTAATGTAGTGTCAGATGCTTTGATTCGGAAAGGAGTAAGTCATCAGCTCACGGTTCGGGAGCTGCCATCCGAGCTATGCAAGGAGTTTGAACTTTTGACTCTTTGATTTGTGAATGAGATGGGGATAATGGAATTAAATCTGACCTTGGAGCAGGAGATTCGAGAGGGTCAAACAAAGGATGAGGAAATCCAAGAGATCAAGGAAAAAACACAAGAGGGAAGAGAATTCAGGTTTGATGAGGATGACTATGGTACATTATGGCTTGGAAAAAGGATCTTTGTGCCTAATATGAAGCATATTCAGGAAACAATATTAAAAGAGGCACATGACTCACCGTACTCAATTCATCCCGGTTGTAAAAATATGTACAAGGATTTAAAGACATGTTATTGGTGGGCTAACATGAAAAAGAACATAGCTGAATATGTCGCCTTGTGTGATGTATGCCAACGAGTCAAGGCGGAGCATCAAAGGTCAGTTGGATTATTGAAGCCATTAAAGGTTCCCGAGTGGAAATGGGAAGAGATTGGTATGGACTTTATAGTTGGATTGTGACGTACCCAGTCCGGTTATGACTCAATATGGGTAATCGTGGATAGGTTAACCAAGTTTGCTCATTTTGTTGCTGTCAAGACCACCTATACCACCGCAAATCTGGCAGAGCTATATATGGAGCACATTGTGTGTCGACATGGAGTCCCAAAGAAAAAAGTCTCGGATAGAGGTTCTCAATTTGCCTACAGGTTTTGGCAGAAATTGCATGAAGCATGGAGATCAAGGTTGAAGTTTAGCTCATCATATCACCCTCAAACGGATGGACAAACTGAGACGAACAATCAGATTTTGGGGGACATGTTAAGAGCTTGTGCTTTGGAGCATGGGAAAAGTTGGGACAAGAGCTTTTCGTATGCGGAATTCTCATATAACAATAGTTACCAAGCAAGCTTGAAAATGTCACCCTATGAAGCACTTTATGGAAGGGAGTGAAGAACACCTTTGTTTTGGACTGAGACGGGATAAAATCAAGTGTTTGGACCTGACATGTTGCAAGAAGCTGAGAAAAAAGTCCAGATTATTCGTGAAAACCTGAGGGTTGCTCAATCAAGGCAAAAAGGCTATGCGGACAATAGGAGAAGGAAACTAGCCTTTAAGTGGGAGATTTTTTTACCTCAAGGTGTCAGCAATGAGAGGTCATAAGAGGTTTAATATCAGAGGCAAGCTAGCACCTCGATAGATTGGACCATTCAAGGTTTTGGACAAAAGAGGAGAAGTAGCATATAAGTTGGAGATGCCAACTAACTTATCAGATGTTCATGATGTGTTTCATGTTTCACAGCTCAAGAAGTGCTTGAGGGTACCGGAAAAACAAGTGCCAATGGAAGAATTGGAATCAGAGTCTGATTTGACTTATGCCGAGCAACTAGTCAAGATCTTGGAAACCAAAGAGAGGGTCACAAAAAATAAAATTATTAGATGGTGTAAAGTTCATGGAAGCATCACACAGAATTAGAGGCAACTTCGGAGCTGGAAGATGATCTCAAGAAGGAATTTCCCTTTCTCTTCTCTTCCGTGTCGAATCTCGAGGGCGAGATTCGTTTTAAGGGAGTTGGTTTGTATCACCCTCATTTTCATGCATCATGCATTGCATAAGTTCATATACATGTTTAACATTAAGTCATATAAAAATGAGAAAGTTTAAAATGAATTTAAAGGAAAACCACACTCAAAAGTTCTAAGAAGTGCGGACTAGTCCGTTTTTGGTGTGAATGGTCTGATTTCTCTCTGGCTCCCATTGGACATGTCCGTTTTTGCTGCGGACTAGTCCGGTTTCGTCTCTGTACAATTTTGGGACTTGTCTGGTCCTGTGCAGACTAATCCGGTATTCCAATTCCTTGGAATTTCGCACAGTCCCTAGACTTGTCCGGATTCATCCGACATCTAGCGGACTTGTCTGTTTTCCTCTCTAACTAAGTTCAGACTTGTTCGATATCTCTCTGACTAACTTCGGACTAGTCCAGACTATTGCGGACTTGTCCGGTGATCGTGATTCCATGTTGATCTTTTGTTCCATGACATGTTTTTGGGTTTTGCCTTAAGTGGGCCTAAGGATGTTGTGTCTAACCCCTTTGGGAGCCCATGAGGGACCCCACACCGACCTCCACCCACCCCAAACTCAAAATCCATCAAACCCTAACCCTCCACCCCTATATAAAAAACCCAACACCCTATTTTCACATCTTTTTGCCACCTTCGAATCACACCCAACCCCTAGCTCGTGGGTAGCCGCCACCAAGGAGGGAGAAGGAGATCCCAAGCAAGAAGAAGAAGAGGAGGAAACAAAAGAGGATCATGTGATCAAGATCTCCATCAAGTTTTCGTTCTTCATCAACAAGTCACCTTCAAGCTCTTCATCGACCCTAGATCATCAAGATACAAGTGTTGCCTCCAAAACCCTTGATTCATTGGAGTTCTAAACACCTGGTATACCTTCTAATTCCTTTTTCCCACGTGAATTCAACCCGGTTTCTCCAAATTCACGTCGATCTAGAAAATCCTAAATCGTTGCTCTTGCGAAGGGCAGACTAGTCCAATTTTGCTTTCTGTTTTCTGCTAAATTAATTCTAAATTGATTCGAATCAATTCCAAACCTGTGTAGACTTGTTAATAATAACTGTAAATGATTAGTGAACATTATTAACAACTCACTAACTAGTTTTGCTTTGCATCTGCATTAAGCATGCATATCATGCCATATCGAGTAATATATGTGCACTTATTGATTGTGATTCTTGTCTTGTATGTTTATTGCGCGGTTTAGACGAATTTGCGCTCGAGAGTGCTGCAGAGGACCTCCAGTACCAGAACTTTGAAGACTTTGACCCTAACCAAGCTCAAGAGCAGGGCAAGTTTCCTTGAACATATTGATCTTGTTTTACAATAAATGTTTTGTTTGCAAAATTGCATTGCTTGTGTCAAATTGATGGGAAAACCATAATAGGAGTTTACTAGTTTTGTTTAACCACCCTTATCACCTGGAATACATGGTAGAGACTCGGGAAGGGCTTTTTACCTTTTTGCTTTATGGAATTAATTGGGATGGGAAGACAACTATATCATTTAATTATGAATTAATGAAATTATGGTTAAATATGAACTGGTTAATATGATACGGTAATGGGTGATCTAAGCAAGCCTGGTATGTGGATTGGTTGGAAGACATGGTGGTTGCTTGCTTTAGATCTAAGGACCGATTAATGCGAGAATATGCCAGGACAACAATGTCACCACGAGGCCAAGTATGGGTGCGGCATAGCTGATTAATTAGGGTATTACTAGTATTGCGTATCATTTGGCACACTGGGGAAGGGGAGTCGGATTGGGTTTTGGTTGAGGCGGGACTCCCTGGGGTCCCAATGGCACAAAAGGGGGCCCTTGGTTGAAGATGTGCTCAGTTGGAGGCATCACCACTGTGAAACCTCAGTGGGTCCGTACATGCTAGTAGTCCCTTTGTAAAGGCTATTTTGTGATCTCTTGGCCACACACCAAAGGAAGTGTAATTGGCATAAGGGAGATTTCTTTAGTCACCGACGAGTGATAACATGTGGGTAAAGTGGTACAAACTCTGCAGAGTATTGAAACTATCATGATAGCTCTGCTCCCGGTTAAGAGCACTTGGATGACCTACATGATTAGAGGGGTTTTGGTATTGGGATGGTTTGGTATTGGTTATGGGATGGTATTATGGTTTATGGCAATGGATATGGTTAATGGTAATGAGATATCTGGAATATGGATGATGGTAATGAAATATGAACTGGTACTGTGGTAACTACATGGTTTATGATGAGTTTACTTAGCATACATATAATACATTGATTTTCAAATGTTTTAATGTACTTTTCAGCACTTAGCCTTTATTATATTCGTAATTTGTATCAGCTACATGTCATACTTTCCACACTTGTTGAGTACGACATGTACTCACTCTTGAAATTCCCCCACCAACAGTTACAGGTTAGGATTGGGAGTATAACGTTGATAATGCGGAGTTCTAGGTCGTGTCTGCCGTCAGCTTCCTGTGCTGTTGATTGGAGCTGCGCCATATACCCTATTGCTTAGCTACTTAGTCGCTTTATTTAGTTTATTTCTGCTGCATTAGTTCAAACTTGTCATTAATATTCATTAGAGCTTGTATTCGAGGATATTCTAAATTCTATAATAAAAGTGGTTAATTAATCTTGTCATGTGGTATTTTCTAGATATCCTTTTGGTGAATGCACTCATGTATGTGTGTTGAACGTCCTGGGCACACATATGTGTTTACTTTGTTCATTTTCGAAACCGGGTGTCACAAATTGGTATCAGAGCCATAGGTTGACTGTAGGATGCAGCCTAGATATTATGGACACTTTAGAGCACATAGGAGCTCTCAGGAATCGATGTGTTTTTTTTCGGTGTGTTGTTTGCTATGTATTGCTGTTTGTGTGCTTAGTAGAGGATTTTGGGATGCTTTAGCATTGCCATGTCCATATAGGCAGTATAGTTAGTTGCTTAGTTTCATATCCCTTGATACATATAGTTGGAGACGTGTTCTAAATTCTTCTCCCTTGCTTTTCTTCAGATGGTGAGGACTTGCAACCAGAGGGATGGCAATGATGAGGAGGAGAACAATGGATCACCTTAGAACAACAATGGACAAGGACCTGTCCAAGGAGCTATCAATCTTGAGCAGCTTTTAGCTATGCAAAACCAGCTCATACAGACCATGATACAGACTATGGGACAGCTGCAGGCTGGTAACAACAACAATCAGCCTCACATGCCTCCACCGCCACCCCCACCTCCTCATAACCGATTGGGGGAGTTCATGAGGACTAGGCCACCAACCTTTGCTCAAGCCACTGACCCAATGGACGCTGATGATTGGCTCAAGTCCGTGGAGAAGAAACTTGCAATAGTCCAATGCAGTGACTGGGAGAAGGTGCTATTCGCATTTCATCAACTTGGAGCAGCTGCCGATTGGTGGGACTCTTTGTGCAACGCCCATGAGAACCATGAGAGGATTACTTGGGCCGAATTCTAGGAGAGCTTCTATTCTCATTATGTGCCAGAAGGTGTTATGATCTTGAAGATGCAAGAGTTTGAAAACTTGAGACAAGGAAGATCAAGTGTGAGTGAATATCTCAATAAGTTCACTCAACTTTCAAGGTACACCCATGAGGATGTGAGCTGGGACAGCCAAAAGCAATACTTTTTTGGCTTTGACCAAACAAACAATCAATGAGAAACACATGTCTTAGGACTTTTTGGGCAACCCCTTACCCCTCAAAAATACTAATATGCCAATAACTTGGCTAGGCCTTAAAGCAAATGGAACACCGAGAAAAATAGGAGGAAATCATCCAAATAAAATGTAAGGCCCATGCTTTGTGAGGTAGAGTATGAAGACTTCTATCTCTTTAGAGCATGTTCCTCTAGGCATTAACGCACCTAACATTTTGTTCTTTCCACCTTATATGAGTTGAGATATCGCATTTCAAACAAGTCTCTTTCTCATGAGGTGGGTTCCCCTTTGTGACAATCTACCGTATGCAATGCCAAACATTTTATAATGCAAGTAATTTCAAGTCTATATGGAAGGCATCATGCAAGGCATAAAATAAATCTATCTTGCCAAATTTGAACCTTTCAAAGGCTTCTTCAGGTAGGGACACTCTCCAAACCTTGGGAAAACCCAAAAGAACCTCCATCCCAAGCTAACCCTTGCTCACCCCTATCCTTTGAGAGTTAGGCAAGACCTATATGAAGTGCATTCTTACATGACATTTGTTGCATCTAGCATATTTAACTCACTTCTTAGCCTAGAGAGGGTTTTCTCATCAAGTGTTTTAGTGAAGATATCTGCCAATTGTTCTTCGGACCTAACACCTCGCAATGAGATGTCTCCCTTAGCTTCATGGTCCCTTAAGAAATGATGGCGAATATCAATGTGCTTAGTGCGGGAGTGTTGAACGGGGTTTTTAGCTATCTTAACCGCACTTTCATTGTCACAAAGGAGAGGCACACAACCAAGTTTAATACCAAAGTCCAAAAGGGTTTGCTTCATATAAAGAATTTGGGCACAACATGCACCGGCCGCAATATATTCCGCTTCTGCCGTGGACAAGGCGACGGAATTTTGCTTCTTGCTAGACCAAGATACTAGGGAACGCCCAAGCAAGTGACACCCACCGGAGGTACTCTTGCGATCCACGCGGCATCCAGCAAAGTCCGAATCCGAGTATCCCAAGAGATGGAATTTTGCACCTTTAGGGTACCACAAGCCCATACTAGTGGTATGCTTAAGATACCTAAGTATCCTAAATACTGCCTTCCTATGCAATTCTTTAGGTGCCGCTTGAAAGCGAGCACACAAGCATACACTAAACATGATATCGGGCCTAGGTGCGGTAAGATAAAGCAATGAGCCAATCATAGAACGGTAGTTAGATTGATCAATAGGTTTACCGTCCTTATCTGCGTCGAGATAACAATTAGTTGCCATTGGAGTGCTTCTTGAGCTACAATCTCCCATCTCAAATTTCTTCAAGAGGTCCTTGGTGTACTTCTCTTGATAGACGAAGGTCCCCTCTTGAAGTTCCTTGATTTGAAATCCAAGGAAGAAGTTGAGCTCTCCAATCATTGACATCTCGAATTCCCTAGACATCATTTTGTCAAACTCATGGCTAAGAGCTTTGTTAGTTGAACCAAAAATAATATCATCAACATAAATTTGACAAATGAACAAATCTCCGTTGATGTCTTTGATGAAGAGTGTGGTGTCCACCCTCCCGATCTTGAATCCTTGCATGATAAGGAAATCTCGTAGTCGTTCATACCACGTCCTAGGTGCTTGCTTGAGCCCGTAGAGCGCCTTGTGCAACCTATACACATGATTAGGATTCCTCGGATCTTCAAACCCGGGAGGTTGTTCAACATAAACAAGCTCGTTAATTTAACCGTTAAGAAAGGCACTTTTCACATCCATTTTATAAAGTCTAATATTATGATGTGAAGCAAAAGCAAGGAGTATACGGATGGCTTCTAGCCAGGCGACCGGGGCAAATGTCTCCCCAAAGTCTAGTCCTTCAACTTGCGAGAACCCTTTGGCCACAAGTCTTGCCTTGTTGCGGACCACAACGCCATTCTCGTCTTGTTTGTTGCGGTACACCCACTTTGTTCCGATGACATTCTTGTCCTTGGGTCGCTCCTCCAACACCCAAACTTCATTGCGGATGAAGTTGTTGAGTTCTTCTTGCATGGCTATCACCCAATTTGGGTCTTGAAGTGCTTCCTCAATATGAGTGGGTTCTACACATGAAACAAACGAGTAGTGCTCACAAAATGAAGCAAAATGGCGAGAACATGTACTTCCACCCCTTAACAGACTTCCAATGATTTGGTCCATCAGATGCGCCTTGGAGATGCGTCCATGCCACATAAGTGGTTGTGAAGCACTTGGCGAAGGTGATGCGTGTTGCTCCTCTTGTGGTTGGACTTGATCATGGACTTCTTCTTCTTCTTGATGTTGTTGTGCTTGTGAGTCTTGAGTCGGCAATGGATCATCCTTCTCTTCTTCGTCAACTTGAGGCGCCATGGAGGTGTTGTTGTTGGAACTTGAAGCTCCCCCTTGATCATGGCCCTCCTCAACTTCAGGCTTGATGTCTCCAATGGTCATGTTCTTCATGGCTTCTCGTAGAGGTTCATCATCTATTTCATCATGACCAAAACTCTCCTCTTGGGAGCCATTAGATTCATCAAACTCAACGTCACAACTTTCCTCAACTAACCAGATGTTTGGTTGAATACTTGATATGCTTTTGAGTTTGATGCATAACCAAGAAATATACCAACATCACATCTTCTTTCAAACTTACCGATCCTTTTCATGCTGTAGATGTAGCACTTGCATCCAAAGACTCGAAAGTAGGAGATGTTGGGCTTTCTCCCAATGAGAAGCTCGTACGGGGTCTTTTGAAGTAGTCGATGGAGATAGACTCTATTTGCGGCATGGCATGCCGTGTTGATTGCTTCGGCCCAGAACTTCTCCGACGTGTCGTAGTCATCAAGCATTGCTCATGCAAGAGTGATGAGAGTCTTGTTCTTCCTCTCAACGACACCGTTTTGTTGAGGGGTGTATGTGGCCGAAAACTCATGCTTCACGCCTTCACGGTCACACCACTCCCCAATGTTGTAGTTCTTGAATTCTGTGCCGTTGTCACTCCGGACCTTGATGATGGGAAGTTGAAATTCCCTTTGAGCGCGGTTGGCGAAGGTCTTGAACACTTCCGGAGTTTCACTCTTGTCACCTAGAAATAAAGTCCAAGCATAGCGAGAATAGTCATCAACTATAACAAGACAATAGAGGTTACCGCCAAGGCTTTGATATGTGGACGGTCCGAAGAGGTCCATGTGGAGTAGCTCAAGAGGCTTGGAGGTTGACACCATTGTCTTTATTAGTGGTGTGAAGCAACTTGCTTCCCGGCTTGACAAGCGCTACAAAGCTTGTTCTTCTCAAATGTGACATCCTTCACGCCGGTCACCATCCCAAGCTTGAATGACTTCTTGGGTTTGCTCATCCCAATGTGCGCTATGCTTCGGTGCCATAGCCAACCCAAGCTTGTCTTAGTGAAAAGACAAGTGGTCAAGCTAGCATTCTTTGTTGGAGAAATCTACTAGGTAGAGATGTCAATGCCGAAATCCTTTGAAGACTATGTCTTGGCTTGTTTTACTACTCACAACAACATCATTTTTGCTAAATGTGCATGTTAGTCCAAGATCACATAGTTGTGCAATGGAAAGTAAATTAAAACTAAGTGACTTGACATACAAAACATTGGAAATGGATAAATCATTTGAAATAGCAATTTTACCTAACCCAATTACCTTTCCCTTAGAGTTATCACCAAAGGTGACTTGTTCATGATTGTCGGGGTTTTCTATGGTGGTGAACATACCATCATTACCGTTCATATGTTGGGTGCACCCGCTATCGAGTACCCAATGCTTTCCTCCGGCTTTGTAGTTCACCTACACACATGAATTCAATTTTTAACTTTAGGCACCCAAGCCAACTTAGGTCCTTGTATGTGTGATACAAGTGTATTTGGGACCCAAAGTTGCTTGGGGAGCTTCCCCTTCATGTCCTTCATGTCCTTGCCAATGAACCTAGCCTTCACCTTGCCATCTACTTTACTCAAGAGATAATAACGATCATTGAAAGTAGATTTGTAATTAATAGGCAACTTGGGAGAGGGTCGGTTAGGAAGAGGACACTCCCTTGTGTGGTGACCGGTGACCTCACAATGTTGGCAATAAGAACCAACTTCCTTGATGAAGCTTGTTCTAAGCTCCGGTGAGGGCACCTTTCCTTTGTTAGGCACCGGGAAGGATCCAAGTCCTCTCTTGTTGAAGGCTTTTGCTTGTTGGAAGAGTATTTCCTTGTGTTTGACTTCCCCTTTTGAATGTCTAGCCACACTAGTGCGGAGACTCTCAATTTCTTCCAACAAGTCCTTCGCCCTAGCATTTACTTTCAAAGGCAAAGACTTGTTCAAGGCATTAGTGACATGAGAAGTAATGGATATCCTATCATTAAGAGTTTGCTTCTTCATATTTTTCAACTCTTGATCAAGCACGTCATGAGCAAGGTTAAGTGTTTGATGTTCTTGTACTAACTTGTTGTGCTCTTCCAAGAGTGTTTGGTGTGCTAAATGAAGCTCATGATTATCTAACTTGATTTTAGCCTTTTCTTCCTCAATTTGCTTGACGTGAGATTTGAGCGTGTCATCTCTTTGAGTATGCTTTCATACTTGTCAAGCAAATCGAGGTTGGCACTCTCAAGTCTAGCACGAGTTTCTTCAAGAGTTTTAACCTTACTCTTTTCCCTCTTAATGATAGCATGATATTCATTTATCAAGGAAGCTAAATCATCGGGTGAAAGCTCATCATCACTAGAGTCGTCACATACCTTGGTGTTACCTTTTGCCATGAGGCACATGGGCGACGGATGAAGAGGTGAGTCATCACTGTTGGCAATGGCGAGGCCGGCCAAGCTTTCTTCTTCTGCTTCACTCTCTTGATCACTTGTTTCTTCGTCGGTGACCCATTCATTTGCCTCACACATGAACACCTTTTGTGGGCCATTTCTCTTCTTTGGGAAGAGTCTTGCCTTCTTTCCCTTGTCATGTTTCTTCTTCCCAAATGTTCTTGGTTTGGGTTTGGCCTCTTCTTCATCATCTTCACTCTCTTCAAGCTTGCGATGCTTGCTCTTGTAGTTCTCTCTTCTTTTGTCCGGTTTTGGACAATCATAGGAGATGTGGCCTTGATCACCACAATTGTAGCAAGTCTTGTGATCATCTCTCCTTGGTAGAAACGCTTTCTTCTTGGGACCAAAGGTGTATCCCTTCTTGGTAATCTTGGAGTTCAAGCGTGAGAACTTTCTCATCATCAATGCAAGCTCATCATCATCATCTTCACTTGATACTTGCTCTTCTTCACTTGAGCTAGGCTCAACCACCTTCTTCTTCTTGAGGCTTGTTTTCTTGGTGGAGGACTTTAGAGCAATTGTTTTTGAGGATGATTGCTCCATCATCCCAAGCACACTCATTTCATGAGCGTGAATTTCTCCAATGAGCTTTGAAACTTCAATGTGGTCAAGAGACTCTTTTTGGAGCATGGAGTTGATGATGTTATACTTTGGCTTGGGAAGGAGCATGAGGATCTTGGGGTTGATGAGTACCTTGCCAAGAGAATCAATGTCAAGAGCATTAATTTCTTCAATAAGTGCATTCAAGTGAGAGAACATCTCATTAACATTTTCATGAGGTAGCATCTTAAATTCATCATATTTTGCTTTAAGAATGTGATATTTAAGTTCCTTTACACGAGAAGAACCCTCATGAATTTCTATCAAGCAAGCCCAAATTTCACATGCCTTTTTTTTGCTAGCAATCCTAGAAAAAACATCTTGACTAATGCACTCATAGATTGCATTCCTAGCTTTAGCATCCCATTTAATTTGATCACCAACATAGTTATGTTCTCCAAACCCCGCGTGGGTCGCTTCCCATACTTCGGGAGCAATAGCCTCTAGATAAGCGCGCATGCGTGCTTTCCAATAGGCAAAGTTCTTTCCCTCGAATATAGGAACCGAACCCCCAACCTTGGACATTTTAGCTCTCTAGCGGTGAAGCTAAAATGATCCTATGAGCAAACTTGCTCTGATACCAATTGTAAGGATCGAATCCCAAGACGGGGGGTGAATTGGGCTTCTTTTCAAAAATCTAAACAATAAAACTTAATTCATAAAAGCCCAATTCCCTACGCAAACTATCTATATATTGAGGTAAATAGAAACTTTGCGGAATATAAAATGCATAAACGTAAGGGAGAGGAAGAGGATGCAAACTCCCGAGGAGACACGAGGATTTATCCCGTGGTTCGGCAAGATCGTCAAGATCTTCCTACATCCATGTTGTGGCACCCACCAAAGGGTTTAGCCACATCCAAGTCATTGAGACGAGGGATCTCCACTATTCTTCTCTGTTTGCCATCCTTGGCAAGGTGGAGCTCAAGCATTGTACAACTTCGACCCTCCGGGCTTCCACACACGCCTTGGCAAGCTCCAGAAGTCTCTCACAGTTACAAACACCAAGGGGCACTCCCTTGAGGCTCTCACTATCCTAGAGATTCCACTCACCCAGAATGGAGGCACACAAGCTCTCTCTCTCTAGCTAGCTCTAGCCTATCTCTTGGTGTGTAGGTGGTCGAAAATGATGTAGAAGTGATGGATCTTGGTCTTGAATGCTTGTGGATGTGTTGAGAATGTTTTGTGATCAAGACTTATCGAAATGACCGATTTAGGGGGTATTTATAGCCAGCCTCCACGAAATAGCCGTTGGAAAAGTAGGCTGACAGAACTTTTCTGCGAACATCGGATGATCCGATGTCTCCCCTTTAGTTAACATCAGTCAAGTTTACTTTAGCTGACGTCATTGTGTCAGATATGACCGTTGTTAGACCGATGTTGCACTTGTCTTCTCATCGGATGATCCGGTGCCTCTTCCTCCAGAATTGGCTCAAACATGATACGTACTGGAGTGATTGACCGATGTGTGTATTTCTGTACATCAGATGATTCGGCGCTACACTATGTCCAAGGATATTGCAAACTGTATTGATGGACCGATGTAGCTGAGCCCTTAACATCGGATGATCCGGTGAGTGCTTTGTTCTGAGGTCTTCTTCTTCTGCTGAACCAACTCGACCGATGTGTTGTTCTCAGAAACCATCGGTTGATCCGGTGAGTTGATTTTGTTTGCTTCGAGTTGTTTCTAAGTGATTCTTTTGTGTCTTGCTCGATTGACCTCTTAGACTCTTGTTGAAAATGTACTTCTGATGGTGGTCAAGCATTAAGTGTCATCAATTGTGGTTGAATGACTTTGACATAAGAGCTTTCACTTCTTGTCTTCATATCATTTGATTTGATCTCATACAGCGATTTGTATATGGGTCTCCAATGACATATAGATTTCATTTGATTGAGTGATTATGGAGACCTTGCATTCACAAATTCATTAGTAAAATCCAATGGTTGTCATTAATCACCGAAACCGTACCTCATGGGGGCCTAGATGCTTTCAATGATCTACTCTAGAAGCGAGGAGGAGCATGAGGAACAATTGAGGCTCACGTTGCAAAAATTGAGGGAGCATCAATTTTACGCCAAATTTAGCAAGTGTCAGTTTTCGTTAAAGGAAGTGTCGTTTTTAGGTCATATCATCTCTAGAGGAGGAGTATAGGTTGACCCCGGAAAGGTGAGGGACGTGTTGAAGTAGAAACCGCCTGAGAATGTGAAGGAAATCCGGAGTTTTCTTAGAATGGCTGGATATTACCGTCGACTCATCAAGGACTTTTCTAAGATAGCCAAGCCAATGACGGAACTGTTAATGAAGGGGAAAGCATTCCAATAGACTCAAGCTTGTCAGGACAGTTTTGAGGAGCTTAAGCAGAGGTTGACTACAACACCTATCTTGATATTGCCGGATGTGAGCAAAAGTTTTGATATATATTGCGACGCATCAAGACAAGGACTGGGATGTGTACTAACGCAAGAAGGTCAAGTGGTAGCCAATGCATCGAGGCAATTGAAGAAACATGAGCAGAATTATCCAACGCGTGATTTGGAACTTGCAGCCGTGGTACAAGCATTGAAGATTTGGAGACATTACGTCCTTGATCATAGGTGTGAGATTTATATGGATCATAAGAGTCTCAAGTATATATTCACACAAACGGACCTGAATTTGAAGCAACTAAGATGGTTGGAGCTCATCAAGGATTATGATGTGGGGATCAACTATCATCCAGGAAAGGCTAATGTAGTGTCAGATGCTTTGATTCGGAAAGGAGTAAGTCATCAGCTCACGGTTCGGGAGCTGCCATCCGAGCTATGCAAGGAGTTTGAACTTTTGACTCTTTGATTTGTGAATGAGATGGGGATAATGGAATTAAATCTGACCTTGGAGCAGGAGATTCGAGAGGGTCAAACAAAGGATGAGGAAATCCAAGAGATCAAGGAAAAAACACAAGAGGGAAGAGAATTCAGGTTTGATGAGGATGACTATGGTACATTATGGCTTGGAAAAAGGATCTTTGTGCCTAATATGAAGCATATTCAGGAAACAATATTAAAAGAGGCACATGACTCACCGTACTCAATTCATCCCGGTTGTAAAAATATGTACAAGGATTTAAAGACATGTTATTGGTGGGCTAACATGAAAAAGAACATAGCTGAATATGTCGCCTTGTGTGATGTATGCCAACGAGTCAAGGCGGAGCATCAAAGGCCAGCTAGATTATTGCAACCATTAAAGGTTCCGGAGTGGAAATGGGAAGAGATTGGTATGGACTTTATAGTTGGATTGCCATGTACCAAGTCCGGTTATGACTCAATATGGGTAATCGTGGATAGGTTAACCAAGTCAGCTCATTTTGTTCCTATCAAGACCACCTATACCCTCGCGAAGCTGGCGAAGCTATATATGGAGCACATTGTGTGTCGACATGGAGTCCTGAAGAAAATAGTCTTGGATAGAGGTTCTCAATTTATCTACAGGTTTTGGCAGAAATTGCATGAAGCATCGAGAACAAGGTTCAAGTTTAGCTTAGCATATTACCTTCAAACGGATGGACAAACTGAGAGGACCAATCATATTTTAGAGGACATGTTAAGAGCTTGTGCTTTGAAGCATGTGAAAAGTTGGGACAAGATCTTGCCGTATGTGGAATTCTCATATAACAATAGTTACCAAGCAAGCTTGAAAATGTCACCCTATGAAGCACTTTATGGAAGGGAGTGTAGAACACCTTTGTTCTGGACTGAGACATGAGAAAATCAAGTGATTGGACCTGACACGTTGCAAGAAGCTGAGAAACAAGTCCAGATTATTCGTGAAAACTTGAGGGCTGCTCAATCAAGGCAAAAAGTCTATGCAAACAATAGGAGAAGGAAACTAGTCTTTGAAGTGGGAGATTTTGTTTACCTCAAGGTGTCACAAATGAGAGGTCATACGAGTTTTAATATCAGAGGCAAGCTAGCACCTCGATAGATTAGGTCATTCAAGGTTTTGGACAAAAGAGGAGCAGTAGAATAAGTTGGAGATCCAACTCACTTATCACATGTTCACGATGTGTTTCATGTTTAACGGCTCAAAAAGTGCTTGAGGATCTCAGAAGAACAAGTGTCAATGGAAGAATTGGAATTAGAGGCAGGTTTGACTTATGCCGAGCAACCGGTCAAGATCTTCGAAACCAAAGAGAGGGTCATAAGAAACAATATTATTAGATGGTGTAAAGTTCAATGGAAGCATCACACAGAATCAGAGGCAACTTGGGAGCTGGAAGAAGATCTCAAGAAAGAATTTTCCTATCTCTTCTCTTCCTCGTCGAATCTCGAGGGCGAGATTCGTTTTAAGGGAGTAGGTTTGTAACACCCTCATTTTCATGCATCATGCATTGCATAAGTTCATATACATGTTTAACATTAAGTCATAAAAAATGAGAAAGTTTAAAATGAATTTAAAGTTCGGAGAAGTGCGACTGGTCTGATTTCTCTCTGGCCTCCATCGGACATGTCCATTTTTGTTGCGGACTAGTCCGATTTTGTCTCCGAACAATTTTCGGACTTGTCCGGTCCTGTGTAGACTAATCCGATATTCCAATTCCTTGGAATTTCGCCAAGTCCCTAGACTTGTCTGGATTTGTCTGACATCTAGCGGACTTGTCAATTTTCCTCTCTTACTAAGTTTGGACTTGTTCGATATCTCTCTAACTAACTTCGGAATAGTCCGGACTATTGTGGACTTGTCCAGTGATCGCAATTCCGGGTTGATCTTGTGTACCACAACATGTTTTTGGGTTTTGCCTTAAGTGGGCCTAAGGACGTTATGTCTAACCCCTTGGGGAGCCCATGGGGGACCCCACACCGGCCTCCACCCACCCCAAACTCAAAATCCATCAAACCCTAACCCTCCACCCCTATATAAACAACCCAACACCCTATTTTCACATATTTTTGCCACCTTTGAATCACACCAAAACCCTAGCTCGTGGCTAGCCGCCACCAAGGAGGGAGAAGGAGATCCTGAGCAAGAAGAAGAGGAGGAGGAAACGAAAGAGGATGAAGTGATCAAGATCTCCATCAAGTTTTTGCTCTTCATCAACAAGTCACCTTCAAGCTCTTCATCAACCCTAGATCGTCAAGATCCAAGTGTTGCCTCCAAAACCCTTGATTCATTGGAGTTATAAACACCTAGTATACCTTCTACTTCCTTTTTCCCATGTGAATTCAACCCTGTTTCTCCAAATCCACGTCGACCTAGAAAACCCTAGTTTGTTGTTCCTGCGAAGGGCGGACTAGTCCGGTCCCAAGCGGACTAGTCCGATTTTGCTTTGTGTTTTTTGCTGAATTAATTCTAAATTTATTCGAATCAACTCCAAATCTGTGTAGACATGTTAATAACCATTGTAAATGATTAGTGAACAGTATTAACAACTCACTAACTTGTTTTGCTTTGCATTTGCATTAATCATGCCATATCGAGTAATATATGTGCACTTATTGATTGTGATTCTTATCTTGTATGTTTATTACGCGGTTTAGACGGATTTGCGCTCGAGAGTGCTGCGGAGGACCTCCAGTACCAGAACTATGAAGACTTTGACCCTAACCAAGCCCAAGAGCAAGGCAAGTGTCCTTGAACATATTGATCCTGTTTAACAATAAATGTTTTGTTTGCAAAACTGCATTGCTTGTGTTAAATTGATGGGAAACCCAGAATAAGAGTTTACTAGCTTTGTTTACCCACCCTTGTCACCTGGAATACATGGTAGAGAGTCGGGAAGGACTTTTTACTTTTTTTTGCTTTACTGAATTAATTTGGATGGGGAGACAACTATATCATTTAGTTACGCATTAATGAAATTATGGTTAAATATGAACTGGTTAATATGATATGGTAATGGGTGATCTAAGCAGGCCTGGTATGGGTTATAAGACCTGGTGGTTGTTTGCTTTAGATCTAAGGACCGGTTCATGCGAGAATATGCCAGGACAACAGTGCCACCACGAGGCCAAGTATGGGTGTGGCGTAGCTGATTAATTAGGGTATTACTAGTACTGCGCGGATCATTTGGCGCACTGGGGAAAGGGAGTCGGATTGGGTTTGGATTGAGGCAGGACTCCCTGGGATCTGAAGGGCACAAGAGGGGCTCTTGGTTGAAGATGTGCTCAGTTGGAGACATCGCCACAGGTGAACCCTCAGTGGGTCTCTGCATGCTAGTAGTCCCTTTGTAAAGGCTATTTTTTGATCTCTTGGCCACACACCAAAGGAAGTGTAATTGGCATAAGGGAGATTTCTTTAGTCGACGACGGGTGATGAAATCACAAACACGTGGGTAAAGTGGTACAAACTCTGCAGAGTATTAAAACTATCATGATAGTCGTGCTCTTGATTAAGAGCACCGGGATGACCTACATAACTAGTCTGGTTTCGTCTCTGTACAATTTTTGGACTTTTCCGGTCCCGTGCAGACTAATCCAGTATTTCAATTCCTTGGAATTTTGCCAAGTCCCTAGACTTGTCCGGATTTGTCTGACATCTAGCAGACTTGTCTGTTTTCCTCTCTGACTATGTTCGGACTTGTTCGATATCTCTCTGACTAACTTTGGACTAGTTCGGACTATTGCGGACTTGTCCGGAGATCCTGAGCAAGAAGAAGAGGAGGAGGAAACGAAACAAGATCAAGTGATCAAGATCTCCATCAAGTTTTCGTTCTTCATCAACAAGTCACCTTCAAGCTCTTGATCAACCCTAGATCGTCAAGATCCAAGTGTTGCCTCCAAAACCCTTGATTCATTGGAGTTCGAAACACCTGGTATAGCTTCTACTTCCTTTTCCCACGTGAAGTAAACCCTGTTTCTCCAAATTCACGTTGATTTAGAAAACCCTAGTTCGTTGTTCCTGCGAAGGGCGGACTAGTCCAGTCCCAAGCGGACTAGTCGGATTTTGCTTTATATTTTCTACTGAATTAATTCTAAATTGATTCGAATCAACTCCAAACCTGTGTAGACTTGTTAATAACCATTGTAAATGATTAGTGAACAATATTAACAACTCACTAACTAGTTTTTCTTTGCATTTTCATTAATCATGCATATCATGCCATATCGAGTAATATATGTGCACTTATTGATTGTGATTCTTGTCTTGTATGTTTATTCGCGGTTTAGACAGATTTGCGCTCAAGAGTGCTGCGGAGGACCTCCAGTACCAGAACTTTGAAGACTTTTACCCTAACCAAGCCCAAGAGCAAGGAAAGTGTCCTTGAACATATTGATCTTGTTTTACAATAAATGTTTTGTTTGCAAAACTGCATTGCTTGTGTCAAATTGATGGGAAACCAAGAATAGGAGTTTACTAGCTTTGTTTAACCATCCTTGTCATCTGGAATACATGGTAGAGAGTCGGGAAGGGCATTTTACCTTTTTGCTTTACTGAATTAATTGGGATGGGAAGACAACTATATCATTTAATTATGCATTAATGAAATTATGGTTAAATATGAACTGGTTAATATGATATGGTAATGGGTGATCTAAGAAAGCCTAGTATGTGGATTGGTTGGAAGACAAGGTGGTTGCTTGCTTTAGATCTAAAAACTGGTTCATGTGAGAATATGCCAGGACAACAGTGCCACCACGAGGCCAAGTATGGGTGCGGTGTAGCTGATTAATTAGGGTATTACTAGTACTGCGTGGATCATTTGGCGCATCAGGGAAGGGGGGTCGGATTGGGTTTGGATTGAGGCGGGACTTCCTGGGATCTGAATGGCACAAGAGGGGACCCTTGGTTGAAGATGTGCTCAGTTGGAGACATCGCCACCGGTGAAACCTCAGTGGGTCCGTACATGCTAGCAGTCCCTTTGTAAAGGCTATTTTGTGATCTCTTGGCCACACACCAAAGAAAGTGTAATTGGCATAAGGGAGATTTCTTTATTCGCCAACGGGTGATGAAATCACAAACACGTGGGTAAAGTGGTACAAACTCTATAGAGTATTAAAACTATCATGATAGTCGGTTAAGAGCACTTGGATGACCTACATGATTAGAGGGGTTTTGGTATTAGGATGGTTTGGTATTGGTTATGAGATGGTATTATGGTTTATGGCAATGGATATGGTTAATGGTAATGAGAAATCTGGAATATGGATGATCGTAATGAAATATGGACTGGTATTAAGGTAAGTACATGGCTTATGATGGGTTTACTTCGCATACGTATAATACATTGATTTTCAAATGTTTTAATGTACTTTTCAGCACTTATCCTTTATTATATTCGTCAATTGTATTAGCTACATGTCATACTTTCCACAATTGCTGAGTACAACATGTACTCACTCTTGCAATTCCCCCACCAACAGTTGCAGGTAAGGATTGGGAGTATAACTTTGATAATGCGGTGTCCTAGGTCGTGTCTGCCGTCAGCTTGCCTGTGGTGTTGATTGGAGCTGCGCCATATACCCTATTGCTTAGCTGCTTAGTCGCTTTATTTAGTTTATTTCCGCTCCCTTAGTTCAAACTTGTCATTAATACTCGTTAGAGCTTCTATTTGAGGATATTCTAAATTCTGTAATAAAAGTGGTTAATTAATCTTGTCATGTGGTAATTTTAGTATATCCTTTTGTGAATGCACTCGTGTATGTGTGTTGAACGTCCTGGGCACACATATGCGTTCACTTGGTTCATTTTCGGAACCAGGTGTCACGACTTTTAACCTGGTTTAATGGCTAGAACGGGATTAGGAATCAATATTGTTTTATTAATTGGCATTGTTATATGGAACTGATGAAAATGAGACATATGAGCAGTTATGAATTGATTATGGATTATTTATGCTGCTATTGGTTACTTAAGTTGAATTTAATGCTATTTGGGTTATTTTGGGAAAGAATTCACTTAATGGTGATATAATTGCATTTTCAACTATTTTGAATGTACTTTTATGCAATTAGCCATTGTTTATTATAATTCCTTGTTTAAGCTACATGTCATAGTTTCTCACACATGTTGAAGATGACATGTGCTCACCCTTGCTATTCTCCCATCAAATTCAGACGCAGGCGACAATATGGAGTACCAGGAGGTTTGAGGAGTTCTAGGCATGCATGTTGCAGTCAAGCTTGCCTGTGGAGTTTGGAGTCTTAGGGTTTAGTGTTTTTCGCTGCAGTTGTTTAGAGCTTGTATTCAAGACTATTTGATTTGTAATAAGGTACTATTATTAGTATAATTATTCGAGACATGGTTATAAACTTTTTATCATTTTTGAATCACTTGTGTATGTGTGTTAAACATCCTGGGCACACATATGCATTACGTTTGTTTCATTTTCGGAACCGGGTGTCACAATAACTAAAATCCGCCTAAGAAGAAAGATGGAATATCATAGGCGGTTGGTGGTACAAACCGCCTGTGATAATGGTGGCTTCTGATTATTCTGCTGCTTCATCACACGGATCGCTCTTAAACTTCATATCTCTGCTGTAGGCTGCTTACAAATCCAACGACCCACGCCTCACATCACGCGGATCCCTGTGAGACCTATGTGGGCTGAATACATATGCTTTGACAATTAAAGTTTTGAATGCTGCCATAACATCTTTTTAGCAAGGTCTGACCCTAGCTCCAAGCTTCTGCAAGGTCTGACAATAGGTCCGACTTTCTTTGTCTAGGTCCAACATGGTTTTGGGTTGCTCCGGTGAGCATTGTCTTTAGCTCCGGCATGTCTTTGATAGCTCTGGCATGTCTGTGTTGAGCTCCAATATGTTTTGCTAGGTCCGACTTATGTTGGTTAGCTCCGACATGTTTTTCTAGCTCCGACTTTTGGGTTGACTAGTTCTGACTAGTTTTGGTCAGCTCCGGCGCAAGGTCCGACTAGTTTTGGTTAGCTCCGGTGCTAGGTCCTGCTAGTTTTGGTAAGCTCCGACGCTAGGTTGCACTAGCTTTGGTAAGCTCTGGCTCAAGCTCTGGTTAGCTCTTTCTAGGTTCGGAGCTTGATCGCAATGTTCCTGCTTTTAATGTGAAATGTTTCGAACTTGCTTTATATTGTTGGAAAGTTTGCTTAGTATTCATTTGCTAAGTTTTTGGTTGATATGGATGATATCGTTTTGATATGCTTCGGAACATGCTTATGTGAGGTACTCACGTAAGGTGTTGTGTTCGGAACTGACTTGAGTCAAGTCGCGGACTTGGGCTCGTACGGATTGGTTGTTTGTTCAGATGCAGGTGTTGCTTGAGTTCAAGACATGGCTGGTGACGGGATCCATTGGACTAGTCTCAGGGAGGAGATGAGGTTCCAACAACCAAATTCATGAGGAATTGTGGTTGAGTTGATCGGGAGGTTGTGCAGCATGTTTGAATCAAGAACAATGCATATGAAGGTATCGTGCACGTCATTGGAACATGTTTGCACGTGTGTAAGGACTGCATGGACGTGGCTACATGGTTCCGAGGCGTGATGAAGAGATGTGGACGTAAAGAATTGGTCGGAAAGGTCCAACCGACTAGGTTATGGGCTTAGGCTGCGGATGAGTCGGGTTTGACTCAAATATGGAAATATTTGAGTTTGTTATGATAGGATTTCGTGTGGGTCACGAATTTTAGTTGTTTTAGGAATGTGGGATACGTTCCTAAGGTGTTTGGAAGTCTTCAGATTGCTTCTATCTGCGTATAGAAGAGTCCTAAGCAGTTATGGAAAGTTTCGATTCGTGATCGGAGTAGGATTGGAGTCCTAGTTGAGATTGGGCTGGCGTAAGGGCTGGTTGTATAAGCAAGGGAGCCCAGAGCTCGTGCTGCACGACTTTGGGGCTGTTCCTCTTGTGTTATATCTAATAAAATTCTTAGTTTGAAGGAACTTTTATGCCTTGTTCGTCTGACTTGTTCCAGACAAGTTTTACTCGTCGAGTTTCTCGACAGCACTACCTTTTGTAGGTGGTTTTATTATAACTCGAGTTTTACAGATCAAATAGACGTGATTCTTTTTGGGTTGTCTTCACAACTTGATTATATATCATATTACAAAATTTCACGGTCATTGGATTTTTGGTTTCTGATCTACATGAGTTTCTTTGCAGCATTCCAAAACTCTTTTTCTTGGGTAGGACAGATTGACCTTTGTTCAATCTTTTGATCATAACTTGAGTTTCTCTCGACGAATTTGAGTGATTCTTCTTGTGTTTTCTTCGTGACTTGATTCTCTCGGATATATCACTTTTGTCACAGTGAAACACGTTTATATTAGTCTCACACACAATTTCTTTAACAGATTGTTTTTCTGCCAAAGGGGTTGGGATTTAATTGTTACCGTTGCGTAAGATTTTTTAAATCTACCATTCACCCCCCTCTGGTAGCCTTTCACCTGCTCTTCGATCCTAAAATTGGTATCAGAGCCACGGTGCTCTAATCATTATGATTTGCACGTGTTTTTAACTAATCATCATGGAGAAATACTCCACCAAACCTTGTGTGTTTGCTGGTATTGATTTTTGGGTTTGGAAGGCACGCATGGAGGCTTTCATCTAGGCGCAAGGCTTTGAAATATGGGAGAAGGTGTACAAGCCTTATGATGTGCCGTCAAACGATCAAGTTACGGCTGCGAACCTACGGGACGTCAACAACAACAACAAAGCCCGGAACTTGATTATCCAAGGACTCACTCAAAGCGACTTCGACCGCGTTGCACACCTTTGATCGGCATATGATGTATGGAGAGCGCTTTGTGACTATCACGAAGGATCCAACACGATCAAGGAGGTGAGACAGGATATGTTCAAAAAGGAATATATGCGTTTCGGGATGCAGCCTGGTGAGTCTGTTGATGACCTTTTCACTCGTTTCAATAAAATTCTCAGCAATCTGCGTAGTGTCAATGTTAATTTTTCTGATGCTGAAAATGCTAGGCAACTTCCTAGTGCATTAGACATGTCAATCTGCGAGATGAAAGTTACATCTATTCGTGAATCAACTGCCATGAGTTCTCTTACATTAAATGTGTTTTACTCTAAACTAAAGACTCATGAAATTGACATCTTATCACGTAAGAATCCAAACAAGTCTATTGCTTTTGTTTCACAACGTGACATGCCTAGCTCCGGTCAATCTTCATCTTGTGGTACACTTGCTTTGTTGTCCTCTCTAACACTTGAATAGATTGAGAAGTTTCTAGAGGAGGAGCTAGCACTTCTCTCTACTAGGTTCTCAAAAGCATTGCAAAATGTGAGAACTAGAAGGAGAAGAAGCTTCGGACCTCGACGATGCTTCGAATTGGTAAGACAGAACACTTTCGTACAGATTATCCTAACCTTTCAAGTTCTCTTCCCGAGAAGAAAAACAATCAAGGACGAAGCACTCCTTGACAAATGATAAGAAGAAGAAGAAGGGCTTTTTAGGTCATCAACTGGTGAACAGTTTAATCTCCGCACTTCAAGAACATGGCTCAAGCGACATGGACATTGGAAGTGACGAAGATGAAGATGATTTGGCAAACTTGTGCTTTATGGCGGGCAAGTCAAGATCAAGTATGGAGGAGGCAGAACACAACATCGACAATGAAGAGGTATGTCCTACTTGCGAAGAAATGTGTGATGTTATTTCTCGTACCACTATTATTGTTAAGAAAAAGGACAAAAAGCTTAGGGATAGTGCTGCTAAAATTGAATCACTATAATCTGAAATCAACCGTTTAAAAACTTTGATTCCTAGTGATGATGCATGTCCCTCATGTGATTTAATATATGAACAATTATCCTCATTAAGAAGTGCGCGCACCTCCACACATGATAAACTTGAGTTAGAAATTGAAAAGAACAAAAAGCTTGCTGCACTTAATGATAAGAACTTGAAAGATGCTAGCTGTTCTACAATTGATTTGCATTGTTCTACTTGTGATGATCTTGATAAGAAACTACAAGATGCTATGAATGAAATTTCTATATTGAACAATGTTTTACATTATCACGAAGTTATATTTTGTTCCAATTGCAAATTAAAAGGAAAAACTTCATGTGAAAATTGCCTTCATCTTTCCAATAAACTTGATGACATGCATAGGACATTAGATCGGTTTTGTAATGGGAATAAGAACCTAAACTTGTTGTTGAATTCTTCCAAGTCTTGCAATGATAAAACTGGTTTAGGTTTTGACTCTCATGCTCATGCTAAGGCACATCCACCTAAAATTGTAAAGTCACTAGGAAGTGGTTTGATTCAAACAGTTCCTAAACAAAAAGAAGTGGTTTTCAAATCTGCGGGAGTGTTGTCTCATTCGGTTTCAAATAAAAATATTGCTTGCTCATCTAGACATGAACACAAAGTTAAATTTCATTGTACCTACTGTGGTAGAGATGGTCATGTCATAGATTTTTGTTATAGACTAGCTAAACAACAGAAAAGGGAAAAAATAATTGCTAGATCTCATAACTTTAATACAAAATTTGCTGCACATATTAAACCGAATGCCAGGAACATGCAACCTGCTGTTATGAGTCAAAAACATTCAAAGTTTATCTCCGGACCTTCTAATTTTTCCTCCGGAGCTACTGATATTTGTGCTACACAAGCAACACCTTATAGGTCAGTAGTTAAGAATAAAAAACCTCAAACTTTGACTCATAAACCTGCTGTTTTATCTCAGCTTTCGCGTGTTTTTCCTGCTGCACGTCGTGTGACTCAGTACTGGATACCTAAATGCCTTTTGACTAACCCTAGTATTGAGTCATCGACGTATTGTGCTTCTATTTAGGTTACACGTTTAAGGAAGGGGAATATTTGGATTGTGGATTCAGGTTACTCACGCCACATGACCGGTAATAAAGATTGGTTCTCCTCCCTCTCTTTTGTGTCACGTGTAGAGAATGTTACTTTTGCCGATAATTCTTCAACTCCTATAATTGCTAAGGGTTCGGTTAGAGTAAATGATCACTACACTTTGAAGGATGTGGCACTTGTCAAAAATTTGAAATACAAATTTCTTTCTGTTTATGAAAATCTGGAAATTATTTTAAATAAAAACTGCTACAAAGTGTAGGTTCAAATAGTGAGCTTATTTTTAACATGTCTCAATTTGGAAGAGTTTTTAAAGCTGATTTTGATATGTCTTCCTCTAAGCATAGGTGTCTAGTTGCTAATGATCCAAAGGATTTATATTTTTGGCATCGTAGACTTGGTCACGTAGGCTTTGATCACCTAACGCGTGTTAGTGCTTTTGATCGCATACGTGGGCTGCCTAAGCTTAAAGGGGACAAAGAAATTGTGTGCTCTTCTTTTAGACATGCTAAGATGGTTGCAGGTTCACATACTCCTCTCACAATGATCATGACAACTGAACCGAGTCAACTTTTACACCTTGACACCGTAGGACCTTCACGTGTTCAATCCTTCGGAGGTAAATGGTATGTTCTTGTTATTGTTGATGATTATTCTAGATACTCTTGGGTTTACTTTATGGCGTCTAAGAATGAAGCTTTTAGTCACTTTAGAGCTTTATTTCCTAGATTATCAAGTGACCACCCAGGATCATTCAAAGCAACTAGAAGTGATAACAGAACTGAATTTAAAAATCAATTTTTTGATCATTTTTGTGCTGAAAATGGAATAGATCATCAATTTTATTCACCATATGTACCTCAACAAAACGGTGTTGTAGAAAGAAAGAACAGAACCTTAGTTGAGATGGCTAGGACTATGCTTGATGAATATCAAACTCCTAGGAAATTTTGGGCTGATGCGATTGCACCGCTTGTTATATCTCAAATCGTGTTTTCTTGCGCTCTAAGCTAGGTAAAACACCATATGAGCTCCGGTTTGGACATAGGTCTAGTGTTACGTACTTTTGGGTCTTTGGTTGCAAATGCTTTGTTAAGAAACATAGTAATCTTGATAAATTTGAACCTAGATCCATTGATGGCATGTTTCTTGGGTATCCATCTCATACTAGAGGCTATCGTGTGCTTTTACTTGACACTAACAAAATTGTGGAGACTTGTGATGTGTCTTTTGATGAAGCTAGCCCAGGTACTAGCTCAAACATTGCAGGTCCAGATACATATCTGCAGGAGGAGAGCATTTTTGTTGAAGATGAGGAAGAGGTGGAGCTGCTGCCCGAAAATTCAGCAGCTAATGACATTGTTCGAGCTCCTGGTTTTGATTCACAGTCAGCACCGACGACCATCATTGCTGGTCCAGATCCTCCTCAAGTCACAAGCTCATCGGTTTGTGATGAACATGAAGAAGAAGAAGCTTGTGAAGTGTCCACTCCCCTTCGCGTTCTCAAAATTCATCCTCCACAACAAATTATTGGAAGCTTGCACGAACGAGTTACATGGTCCAGGTTTTGCGATCCAAACTCTCATGCTCATTCTGCTTTTGTTGCTTCTTTTGAACCCAAAGATATATCACACGCACTCACTAATGAATCTTGGATTATTGCCATGCAAGAAGAGTTAGAAAATTTCGAAAGAAATAATGTTTGGAAACATGTACCTCCTCCTCAAGGTCACACTTTAATTGGAACTAAATGGGTGTTTAAAAATAAACAAAGTGAGGATGGGGTTGTGGTTAGGAATAAGGCTAGGTTGGTTGCTCAAGGTTTCACTCAAGTTGAAGGTCTAGATATTGATGAAACATTTTCTCCTGTTGTTAGATTAGAAGCCATAAGAATTTTGTTAGCTTTTGCTGCATCTAAACGTTTTAAACCATATCAAATGGATGTTAAAAGTGCTTTTATTAATGGCTACATAGATGAGGGGGTTTATGTCAAACAACCACTGGGTATTGAAAATTCAGATTTTCCTAATCATGTTTACAAACTGTACAAAGCCTTGTACGGTCTCAAACAAGCCCCTACAGCATGGTATGATAGGTTAAAAATATTCTTACTTGAAAAGGGGTTTACCATGGGCAAGGTTGATAAAACTCTTTTTGTGCTTAAGCATGGCAATGACTCATTATTCGTTCAAGTGTATGTGGATGATATTATCTTTGGTTGTGCATCTCATGATCTTGTGTCCAAGTTTTCAGCTATGATGAGTTTAGAATTCGAGATAAGTATGATGGGAGAACTCACGTACTTTTTGGGGCTGCAAATCAATCAAACCAAGGAGGGTACCTTTGTGCATCAAACGAAGTATACAAAAGACCTCCTAAGGCGCTTCAACATGGACAAAAGCAAGCCTCCTCGGACACCAATGGGAACAACTACAACACTTGAACTTGATGAAGATGGTGAACCCGTGGATCAAAAAGAATATAGAAGCATGATCGGATCACTTTTGTACCTCACGACATCAAGACCGGACATACAATTCAGCGTATGTCTTCGTGCATGGTTTCAAGCTTCCCTACGTGCTTCAAATCGTCAAGCCATCAAAAGGATTCTCAGGTACTTACATGGAACTCGAGAATTTGGTATTTTTCTTCCTTCTTCCTCAACCATTACTTTGAAAGCTTTTTCGGATGCTGATTTTGGGGGTTGTAGGATTGATAGGAAAAGTACTTCCAGTGCTTGTCATTTTCTTGGTAATTCTCTTGTTGTTTGGTCCTCTAGAAAACAAAGCTCAGTTGCACAATCCACGGCTGAATCTAAATATGTAGCTGCTGCTAGTGCTTGCTCACAAATTCTTTGGATTGTTCAAACACTTAAGGACTATGGGGTTGATCTACATAGTGTTCCACTATTTTGTGATAACACTAGTGCCATTTGCATTGCTAAAAACCCCATGCAACATTCTAGAACTAAGCACATCGACATTAGGTATCACTTTCATCGTGATAATGTTGAAAAAAGGAAACATTGTGCTTCACCATGTAGATAACGAACAACAATTGGCCGACATTTTTATAAAACCTTTGGATTTCACTCATTTTTATTACATTTGTAGTGAAATAGGGGTTATGCATCCTCATGGATTAAATTGAGGGTGAGTTTTCAAACTTGAGAAGTCTATGTGTGAATCTGAAATTAAAATAATATGAGCATAGTATTTCATACATATAAGACTTTGTGATTCCTTTTAAATTCTAAAAGTTCTTACTACATTACTCGTGTTATACAGTTTGTAGTTTTTGCCATGTCGAGTAATTGGAATAATTACTTACACTAAATCTGGTCATGGTCAAACATTCTTGCTGTTTTGAACTTGTTGCATGCTCACAAGTGCTTTTAATCATAAAGAATTAATCAAGTAATCAACTTACTTGTTGAGTTTTTTTATGAACAAATATAAGTTGAGAAAAGATCAAGAGAATATGCATGCATCGCACTTCTTCTTTTGAGATGGCTTACCATTGCACTTAGATATGAACTTGGAAGAAGTTGTGTATGACTAAACTATGTCCTTAAGCTCCTGAATGTCAAATGACATAGGCTTGGCTTGGTTGGTTAGAATAAGGCAGATGCGCATATAATCTCTTGCAAATATCATATGATCTAAATTTGTGCCTTGAAATATAATAAAATGCAGCAACAAGTGTCATGCTTTTAGGTATTGAAATAGTTAAGTTTGTGAGATCATGACTTGCTTAAATTGAAAATTACATTTGATCTCTAGCATCCCTTACACTACTTTATGTATCTCATTTTTGTGATAGTGTAAGTTACTTGATAGTATGACTTGGATGAGCTTTGTTTTATAAGTATATGTTATAATATGCTCATAACAATTAAAATTTCTCTTTTGAACCTTGCTAAATACATTGTGAGAGGGGGAGAGATAATATGGTGAATTATGCAAAGGAGGGAAATATGTATAGGGGGAGAAATTGTTTTTAAAACTTTTAATGTGAATAAGCCAATGTTCGGATCTTAAGTGGTGTTGCCAATGCATTCATCAAGGGGGAGATTGTGAGACCTATGTGTGCTGAATGCATTGGCTTTGACAATAAAAATTTTGAATGTTGCCATAACATCTTTTTAGCAAGGTCCGACCCTAGCTCCGAGCTTCTGCAAGGTCCGACAATAGGTCTGACTTTCTTTGTCTAGGTCGGACATGGTTTTGGGTAGCTCCGGTGAGCTTTGTCTTTAGCTCCGGCATGTCTTTGATAGCTCCGACATGTCTGTATTAAGCTCCGATATATTTTGCTAGGTCCGACATATGTTGGTTAGCTCCGACATGTTTTTCTAGCTCCGACTTTTGGGTTGACTAGTTTCGACTAGTTTTGGTCAGCTTCGGCGCAAGGTTCGACTAGTTTTAGTTAGCTCTGGTGCTAGGTCCTGCTAGTTTTGGTAAGCCCCAAAGCTAGGTTGTACTAGCTTTGGTAAGCTCCAGCTCAAGCTCCGGTTAGCTTTTTCTAGGTTCGGAGCTTGATCGCAATGTTCCTGCTTTTAATGTGAAATGTTTTGAACTTGCTTTACATTGTTGGAAAGTTTTCTTAGTATTCATTTGCTAAGTTTTTGGTTGATATGGCTGATATCGTTTTGATATGCTTTGCAACATGCTTATGTGAGGTACTCACGTAAGGTGTTGTGTTCAGAACTGACTTGAGTCAAGTCGCAGACTTGGGCTCATACGGATTGGTTGTTTGTTCATGTGCAGGTGTTGCTTAACTTCAAGACATGGCTGGTGACGGGATCCATTGGACTAGTCTTAGGGAGGAGATGAGGTTCCAACAACCAAATTCAGGAGGAATTGTGGTTGAGTTGATCGGGAGGTTGCGCAGCATGTTTGAATCAAGAACAATGCATATGAAGGTATCGTGGACGTCATTGGAAGATGTTTGCACGTGTGCAAGGAGTGCATGGACGTGGCTACATGGTTACGAGGCGTGATGAATAGATGTGGACGTAAAGAATTGGTCGGAAAGGTTCAACCGACTAGGTTATGGACTCAGACTGCGGCTGAGTCGGGTTTGACTATAATATGGAAATATTTGAGTTGGTTATGATAGAATTTCGTGTGGGTCACGAATTTGAGTTGTTTTAGGAATGTGGTATACGTTCCTAAGATGTTTGGAAGTCTTAAGATTGCTTCTATCTGCGTATAGAAGAGTCCTAAGCAGTTATGGAAAGTTTTGATTCGTGATCGGAGTAGGATTGGAGTCCTAGTTGAGATTGGGTTGGCCTAAGGGCTGGTTATATAAGCAAGGGAGCCCAGAGCTTGTGGTGCACGACTTTAGGGCTATTCCTCTTGTGTTCTATTGAACAATATTCGTAGTTTAAAGAACTTTTGTGTCTTGTTCGTCCGACTTGTTCCAGACAAGTTTTACTCGTCGAGTTTCTGGACAGCACTACCTTTCATCGGTGGTTTTATCATAACTCCAGTTTTACACATCCCATTGACATGATTCTTTTTGGGTTGTCTTCACAACTTTATTATCTATCATCTGTCAAAATTTCACGGTCATTGGATTTGTGTTTTCTGATCTACACGAGTTTTTTTGCAGCGTTCCAGAACTGTTTTTCTCGGGTAGGACAGATTGACCTTTGTTCGATCTTTTGATCATAACTTGAGTTTCTCTCGACGTATTTGAGTGATTCTTCTTGTGTTTTCTTCGTGACTTTATTCTCTCGGATATATATCACTTTTGTCATGGTGAAACACTTTTAGATTAGTCTCACACACGATTTCTTTAGCAGATCGTTTTTCTGCCAAAGGGGTTGGGATTTAATTGTTTCTGCTGCGTAAGATTTTTTAAATCTACCATTCACCCCCCCCCCCTCTGGTAGATTTTCACGTGCTCTTCAATCCTACAATCCCAAATTCTCCATCTTTATTAACAGCAGCCTAGGAGCGTCATCACGTCTTCCTTCTCTCCAATCTTACCGATGCCTATAGCCGCAGATCCCCAATCTCCTGTGATAATACCACGCCGCACGCACTTTCCTTCGAGTTCAACATGTCCAACTTTGACCCGCGCGTGCACCACCACTCCCGGACTCACTTCGCCTGCTCACCGCCAACAACACAGACTTCACTGCCAACCGTGTGCACGGCGTCCCCGCCACAGCCTTCTCCGCGCTCATGATGTCCTCGGGCCTCGTGTGCAACCACAACATCGTCACATGGGTCACCTTCCACTCTACCTCCAACTTCACATATCTCATCAAGATGCTCATGGGAGGGAAGCTGCCTAGCTCCATGCCCGACTTTCTGCGCTACGGCTGTGTCTTCCCCATGGACCACGTCTACGATGTCAAGCAAATGATGACTCACTACGCCGACCTCTACGGCGGCCTTGACAGCATAGCGACCACGCTCAAGGTCTATTGTGGTGTGGAGTCATTGTTTGTTGTGCTAAGAGATGTGTTAGACAGATTGATTTGTAACCTGCATATTTATGTTTCACTGCATTCTGATGTATTGATTGTTTCTCTTTTGAAGTAAAATGAAATCCTATTTGGACCATTTCAGCTGTATCATCATGTCCAGTTCCTCATTTTCTCCTTCCTATGAAGGTATAAGTGTGTATATAACCTATTTTCAGGGACGGTTTTTAACTTTAAACTGTCTGTGAAAATGTATTTTTACAGACGGTTTTTAATTATAAACCGCATGTGAAAATGCATTTTCACATGCGGTTGGCAGTAAAGAACTGCCTGTAAAAATGCATTTTCTCAAATGGTTTCTGTTGCTGCCTGCGATAATCGGCTATTTTCACATACTCTTCATTTAAAGTGGTTTTGAAAACTACGTGTGATAATATGTTTGTGTTAGGAAATCGGCGACACGCTACACTAGCAATTCTACGGCATCACCCAGGAAACATGCGAGTACAGAGGTCATAGATCGTTACCACTAGACGCTCAGTGCAGCGGAAAATAGACGCACGTCAGTGTAGGGGAAGTGGACGATCTCGTTCGTCTCCTCCTCGTGCTCGTCACAGCAGTAGGTATACGATCATGTTCATCGTAGCCAATCAGCGCAGCAGTAGCAGCAGCGTCTCCATGGAGTCCACACATACAGGGAGGAACGTCGTGGACCGGTGTGCTAGCACCGCGTGCGCGGCAAGGGTCTCGGCGTGAGGCTTGCGAGGGGTGGCGGCTAGGGCTGTCACATGGTGAGGTAATTAGCCCCTAACCCTACCCCTCGTATTTATAGGCATACTAATGGGATTTTAGGTCACAGGTCCATTAGTACCCTAATTGTTTATGGATCAAATATCCAACAGGCCCTTAACCTGAATTGTTACGATTGCCTCTTGGGCATATCACCAACAATCCCCCACTTGCACTAGAGACAATCATCTAGCCAAGTTTTTTTATATTCCAACCCCTTAAGTGTTGACCTATTATGTTCATGTGCAGTCGGTTATGAATAGAAACCGTTTCCAACCACAAGTCAGTAGAGGTACCTAGTAGAACATATTGACTCCCGAATGTACATAAAGATCATATCGGCTGAACCTAGATACATTTAACATGCTAATCCCTTTGCCTCATGATAACAGTCAAGCCAAGGCGTGATGTGTGCCATCCTTGTGATAGCTCGACCATTTACTCGACCAAATAGTGGATTCATTCCATGACTAACTTTTAGTCATTATGATTAACTTTTAATCACCTTAGCATGGACATACACTTTCAAATCCAACTGTCTCGAGGGGCCCAAATATATCTCTCCTATATTAAGGAGGGGCAAATCCTATCTTGATCCGCGCACATCCCATTCTATATCTCATTATGTACCCGAAGACTACTTTTATGACTACCCAGTTATGGAGTAGCGTTTGATAGCCTCAAAGTACACAACTACACATAGTGAGAAACAATGGCGATATCAGGTCTAAGGATCTAACACGTGTATCACTCAAGACAACCTGATGGCACATATGGAAATAACAACCCCAGCAGTGTCTTGAAGTGGGTGAATCCAACACCATGTTCACTAACATGGGTTCACATTATTAATTTGATATTTCCATATCTATGATCCGTGAAAGGTGATCATCAATTAATATATGTGCTAGTCTGTGTGACATCATTATCTCATATAATGATATAGACTAGGGATCATTTAGAGTAACATTATTATCAACAAAGAGTTTCACGAACAAGTCACATAGTTGATGATCAATGTAAATAATGATTACTCACATAACAATTTATTTAACAGTACATAAACATAGCTATGACACAAGTCTATCACTACACATTATGATCACTAATTTAAGTATCTAATACCCATAGATCTCGTATGAGCCTCATGCTTTGATTGTGGAAGAGGCTTTGTCAATGGATCTGCAACATTCAAATCTGTGTGCACCTTGCATATCTTCACGTCACCTCGGTCGATGATATCTCGAATGAGGTGACAGCGTCGTAGTATGTGTTTGGATCTTATTTGTGATCTAGGCTCTTTTTCTTGTGCGATGGCTCCAGTATTATCACAATAGAGATCCACGGGACTAGACGCACTAGGAACAAAACCCAACTCAGAAACAAATTTTCTGATTCAAACAACTTCCTTTGCAGCTTCTGAAGCTGCAATATACTCCGCCTCCGTCATTGAATCTGCTATTGTATCTTGCTTGGAACTTTTCCAGCTCACTGCCTCTCCATTGAGGAAGAATGCAGAACTGGATTGCAATCTAAAATCATCCTTATCAGTTTGGAAACTGGCATCGGTGTAACCTTTTACAACGATCTCTTCCTCACCTCCAAATACTAAGAATGCATCCTTAGTTCTTCTCATGCATGGATTCAATTACGGATTCCACAGCTCCAAGCCACGTCTTAGAGTTGAGTCCCTTAATTGCTTCAGTATAGGTCGTGGGCTCATTATTGTCCAACAATACAATGTCATGTTGCTCCGCCGTTAGAAGCGTTAACATTTCAGTCGCATGGCGTACCCTCGTAGACCTTCGTGGGGCTGGTGTTTCATCACCTGTTTGCACAACATCGCAGTGCTTCGTATAAGCTCTACGTGTCGCATTAGTTGCATCAGTTGGGAGGTCATTAGAGTACGGCTACACAAGAACATACTCGTTTTTCTCTTGCCTAAGAACGATTCACGGGTTGCAGTACCAATCGATAAAGTTAGCTCCATTGAGTTTTTCCTTTTTAAGCACAAATCACAAGTTGAAACTAGAATTGTTACTAGCAGACATGATCTACAATAGAAAATAAATATGCAAGGTTTAGAACTATGTTATGTACTAACATTCTATTAGCAGTTTAATAAATGATATCACCACTATATGATCATCGTCTTCCCTCTAATGACATATAGTGGTTCAAGATCCATATTCACTAATTCCTAGTGAGCTTTGGCTTCACTGCTAGGAAATTAGTGATATAGGTAAACAACAATTATTAATCATATCCCTATATGACTCTTGTTTGTTGGATGACATCCAATGCCCTTGCTCCCAACTCTATGCCATAAAGCACAAAACTGTTTTGATAGCTTTCTTGAGTAAACCAACACCATGCATGCGAATGTCCAACATTCAACATATGCATTATGATAGATGATGGTATTTTGCTTTGGCAAACCTACCACACAACGATCAAAATAACATAGGTGCAGCTATTGGTAAATGGCATCAAATACTCAACTTTTGCGAGGGAAGCTATTTTATATCATGACAAAACATTCACCATATGAAAAGCATGAAAATAATAGTAATAAATAAACATCACAGGCATATGATCATATCACATTGTGAATGGTATGGCCTTTAGAATCATAATGGTCTCCACCGCCATGGTTCCGTCATGATCTGAGCTGCCATGCCTCCCTTCTTGTGGTGATCTCCATCTCCACCATGCTTGACGACATCTCCATGATCATAAAAGAAGCTAATACAACTAATAGCTACCAAATAAATTACATGAGAGATCACGCATCACAGGTCGACAGCAGGTCGTTATACAATTATGTGACAACCTCAACCTGGTTGTGCTAAATTTGTAACATGCAGACCAAACAGAATTACATAGATCACATCTTGAAATCACTATGAAAATCTCATCGGACTGATCAAATCATCCCGAATCCGAGCCATTCAGAATGCCTCAATTTTCAATGTGACCGATTATTCATGAGAAGATTGCAACTCATGATCGTGGTCTGTTGGTTTAATCTGTTAGCTATGTACGTGATTAGTCCCGATGGTAATTTCAGCCGGTAGGGACAGGTTGCGCACACAACAGAGAAGGAGCACGAACTGACCTTTTAGTCATATATGATTGCAATCTACTCTAACCAATTCTAAACCCTATAAATTGTGCGGTAAAATTCATCGTATGAACATATCTACAGTAGATCCCATCTACTAACAAGATCTAGACCAAAAACTACTCAAGTCGGCTCTGATACCACTGTTGGGAAATCGGCAGTACGCTACACTAGCAATTCTACTGCATCACCCGGGAAACACGCGAGTACAAAGGTCATAGATCGTTATCACTAGACGCGCAGCGCAGCGGACGTATACGCGCGTCAGTGTAGGGGAAGTAGACGATCTCGTTCGTCTCCTCGTGCTTGTCACAAGAGCAGGTAGACGATCACGTTCGTCGTAACCGATTAGTGCAGTGTAGCAGCAACGCCTCCACGGAGTCTACACGTACAGGGAGGAACACCATGCGCTGGTGTGCTAGCACCGCATGTGCGGCAAGGGTCTCGACGTGAGGCCTGCGAGGGGTGGTGACTAGGGCTGTCACATGGTGGAGTAATTAGCCCCTAACCCTACCCTCATATTTATAGACATACTAACGGGCTTTTAAGTCGCAAGTCCATTAGTATCTTAATTGATTATGAATCAAATATCTAAAGACTCTTAACCTGAATTGTTATGATTGTCTTTTGGGCATATCACCAACAGTTTAGAACCATTTGAGATGAAGTTTATTGTAGTAGTGATTGAACAGAAACCGTCAATGAGAGAGTTGTTGCTTAGCGTGACTTCTGTTCACGTAGTAGAGTTGGTCCGATCCGCTGGTCGGCCGTTGGCCCAGGCTAAACAGCAGCACTGCTGCAGTCGAAAGCCGAAGCCTGGTGTTCTGGCCGTTGGCCCATGCTGAACAGAAGTCCTGCAGCATTCAGGCCGAAGCCTGATGCCCTATACGTTAGCCCACGCTCAACAGCAGCACTGCAGCACTCAAAGGCCCTGTTGCCCAGGCTGCCCTGGCGGGTGTCCCATGCTGAACAGAAACACTGCAGCCGTCGAAGGCCCAAGACTGCTAGTGTGGTTTTGCGGGCTAGATCTTACATTCAGTGTGTGGAGGAGTACTAGACAAATTGGACAGGTCTCGCTTTTTGTGACAAGCTAATTGTCACAAAATAAATATAGATTGACCAAGTAGAATATAGTGTGTCAACTTAAAGAGCAAAGAGGTCTTGGAATACAAAATATTAAGATTCAGAATCAATGCTTACTGAGCAAATAGTTATTCAAACTAATATATAGTAATGGCACATGGCAACAATTGTTGAGAAAAAAGTATTTGAAGAGCAGTACAATAGGGCAAGTGCAAAACATTCTGGAGATTCTCACTTTTGGTCAAGTGTTATGAAAGTGAAAGATAAATTTCTGCAGTTAGGAAAATTTCAATTGGGAAATGGCTTAAATATCAGATTTAGGGAACATAAATGAGTAGGCAGTTTTTTTATTAAAAGGCAAATATGCATTAGCTGATAGTCTATTTATAAATCTTATTTTTTTTGCTGAAAACTATCTTGTCGTGTTCACGATACAAAAGGAGATACATCAAGGAAAAGACAGTTCAAGCAAAGGGCAAAGTGAAAATTGAATTGCTGAGAAAAACATGTTGATGAAATGACAAATATTGTAGTTTAGTACTTCACTCAAGGCAAAGATACATGTCGCTTTTAATTTCTTATTAGATGGTTCATAAATCAAACCTTATTTGCAACATAGATAAAGTAATAAATATATCAATCACCAACAAAAGACTTTATGGACCCCCCCTCCCTACAATATATTTAGGTTGAGGCATGCAATGGTAGCGGAGGTCTTGAGTATCGTACCTTTGAATATATCCTTCCAACATGGTTTGGTGCAAAAGGTGTTATAGATTAGTGGCTATGATTGCTACTGTATCGCTTAGTGATCCAACAGATTCCTTTAATTGGGGCCTTCATCGAAATAGAGATTTTTCAGTGAGCTTGATGTACAACTGCATGATTGCAAATGGAAATGTGAGAAGCAATAAAGTCTTATAGAAATAAATAATTTCATTGAAGATTAGAATTTTCATGTTGTATCTAGGGAGAGTAGTAGTTCTCACTAAGGACAACTTAGCTAAACGTAATTGGCAAGGTGAAAAAAATTATGTTTTTTGCGGTTTACCAGAAACTATACAAAACTTAATTTTTTGTTACCATTATGCTAAATTCCTATGGCGAGCTGCTCAAATTACTTTTGGGATTAATGCACCACCAAATGCTTCTCATATGCTGAATTATTGGATGTCAAATCAATGTGGGGAATAATACAAAACAAATGTTAAGTGCAGGAGCTTCAGCCATGTGTTGGCTATTTGGTTTAGCAGGAATGAAGTTATTTTTGATAAAAGTCCGATGAAAATTATAAGCAGGTATTGTTCAAAGAAACTTACTGGTGGAGGATATGGGCATCACTTGAAAAACATGAATAACATATTGAGAAATTCGGGAAGTGTGCAAGTTACTGAAGTCTTTAGTTATGGAGGTCTTTGCTCATTATGCCTAGAAATTTAGTAATATGTTATCTGCCTAGAGTGGTGTCGAGTCAATTAATGGATGCTTCTCTTTATTTAGTTTTCTCTCTTGGAAGAGGTTACTGTGTTTAAACGGTTATGCCATGGTTTGTAATAATCTGGTTGTAACTTCCATTCGAGGTTAAATGCTGGAAATGTTCCCTTTATCTAAAAAAACACTTGAGATTGACATTTTGTATAATATTCAATATGGACATATAATTGGATATTTCATTTTAAGGAACACCAAAATAATGGCTACTCCAATAATGAATTGATAAAATGAGTAGGTAAATAGGTGTTTGGGTGTCTAGTTTTAGGGTTGGATAGCTTTAGTCTTGATATAGATTTATGATTGTATTTTTCTATAGAGATAGATCATTTTATTATTTTGTGCAGGTCCTCAGATTTTATCCTCGGCTCTGCCACCAACGACGACGACGAAAAGCCTAACAACAAAGGCTCCACAAAGTTGGGAAAGTTAGGAGTTGAAGTAATGGCTCGCTCTCGCTCCTGCTTCGCTGCACAACGCGCCTCCGCCTCCTTCACCACCAACCCTTGCTTGCCGCCATGGCCGCGCTGGTAACGGCGAGCACCGCGGTGGTTTGGCCGTCTCGCTCAACATGGGCGATGATAGACCCTTGCCGGTCAGGGATGACTGGGATCTTCGCCCCGACAAGATATTTCAAGTGGAGGTCCGCCACAAGTTTCATTCCACGGTTCAACATCTGGGTTCCTCGCCCAAGGGCTCCTTCTTCATGATCGCAGCCTTTCGAAGGTACACATTTCGTCTCTCGGAGAGTGCAGTTGGTTGGGCTCTTTATTCGGTGCTGGGTGGATCACCTCTGGATTTCCATGTTCAACAACTACAAGAGTGTTCGTTTCGCTTCTCGGTGGCCAGCAAACAAGTGGGTCTGCTGATCAATGCCAGGAGGAGGCTCACCACAGCGACCTTTGATGTGTACTTCCACCTTTGGCGCACGGGAGGGCCAGACTGGATCTCTGAGTACAGGAAATGGGAGCAGGAACAGAGGGAAAGCTGGACAACGGTTTCAAGGAAGAAGTCAGTAAACAGGAGGGTTTCCTTCGCCTCCCCAATCCGGCAACATTCTCCTGCGAAAAAGGCAACCCCAATGGTAAAAGGGTTGTGGATCAGCAAAGCTTTCTGTGATCTTCACCAAGCTCCAAGAAGTGCCGCCGGACTCTGCTTTTCGGCTAATCGGAAGCTCGTCGGAGCTAACCGTCTGGCCACCGCGAAGGGAGGTATGTGGCACAACAATCAATACAACTTTTTGAATTCTTGGGTGGACAGTGGGAAGTCGGGTCCCGCACCATTCATGCCTCACTGGCCTCCGACGCCATGGAGCGTGAACAATCCGGTGCATGCCCCTGATGCGACCGTGCGGAGCAGTAGCAACCCTAGACTTAGCCCTACTACAAGGGAGGTCGGCGAGTGTTCTCGTCCGAAGGGGGGTAGAGCCCTTCCAGTCTCTATCTTGCAAGGTCCCGAGGGAATTCGGCATGGACAAGATAGCAAGCAGGAGAGGGAATCGAGGCTGCCAAGCGATCATGACGCTCTGGCGTTGGATGTGAAACGCTGTTATAAATGCCTCAGTCCCTTCCATCTGAAACCCCAATGTCGTAATAAGATTCCCTGTAATCTTTGCTTTGGATACGTGCATATCAGAAAAAACTGTTTTTCGGCCTCCAGAAAAACCCGGGTGTGGCACAAGAAAAGCACACCCCTCATTAAGGCCAGTGGCCTCTCTCTGGAACCGTCCTCCGCCATCGTCACCCACAAACTCAACTGCCCCCTCAACTTCTCCCTAGCCGCTCCATCTTCCTGGCTACTCCGCATCTTGCACTCCACCTCCATCTCCATTGCTCTCTCACCGGCCAACTCCCTTGGTCTCATGGCCAACTTCTCGATTGATCCCACCAGGTTCTTGGCCAACCAGCACTTAGACTTCCTAGATTGAGGGCCGGACAGGCTTCCGAGGATGGTGGTTCACCTGCCTGGGCATCATCACCCGGTGCACGAGGAGTTTGCAGTGGCAGTGGACGTCGGGCTCGTTCTGGCGGAAGACCAGTACGACGACTTCAGGCTTAGGATCCGGAACTTCCTCATGCAAGATATGGGTATCACTGTCACTCACTCTTGTCTCACTCCTCTGGGCATAGCTTTGTTTGCGTTTCAGACTAGCCTGTTTCGGGATCTTCTAGTGATGAGAGAGCCAATCATGGTGGATGGGGTCCGTGTGTCTTTCGTCAGGCATGATTTTGGAAGGAACCGTACGCATGAGTTTGGTTGTGTCGGATGGTTCATGATCGTGGGGTATCCGTTAGACTACAGATCAGTGGAAGCAATTGAACTGGTGGTTTCCGGTTTTGGCAAGTTACTCCAATGACACACAAGCCCGAGGGCGCTAGGATTCATTCTTGTTAAGTGTCTTTACACCAATGCTAGGCTGGTCCCCAGAAGCCTAGTCCTGCGTCAAGGTACCAGGGATGGTGTCGGTTACTCTTGGTCCTGTCCGGTTTACATCCTTAACTGGATAAGCCCACATGGCTTTGGAGAAATCCACTGGGGCGTCCCCCCGGAAGATGACTTGCCAGAGGATGGCAACCCACACCCCTTCAAGAACCATAACCAGAGGGGGAGCACCAGCAGGCGAATGACCCTGAGGCAGACGCAGGCTGGGTAGTGCACAATGACCAGCAACAAAACAATGATGGATGGGAACCCTGGGGGCCGCCACCGCCCCCTCCGCACCAGGAGATGGCCATCCCCTCCGACGCTCCTACTCAGGATGACTCCTCCGGTCTTGCTAACACTGCGCAAACCACTGCCAGAGCACCATGGACTAGACCACAACCTTACTCTCTGGCTAACCTTGATGATGTCACACAACAGCCAGACTGGATTCGCCCCTTCGATTCTGTGGGGCTGAGAAGAATGCTCCAGATGGCTTTCCCCAACTCCCCGTTGGCGTGGTGGAACGTGCAGTTCGGTGAGCCCAATGGATGTGGGGGGTTCAGTAAGGTCCTCACCGTGTCCTTCACCAACACTGCTGATCAGCAGAGCACACATCAGAGCATGGACCAGAGCCCAGGCCAATCCTCTGTGGTCATCAAGGACATCACCTCAGAGCCAACTGCGGATACGGACAGGAACAAGTGTAAACAACCAGTGAAGTCTCTGGAGCCAGCAGTGGTCGACCTAATAGGCCCCTCCTACTCCAACAGGACACCGGAAGCTAGCAAAAGGAGGAGCCCGTGGCTGCAACTGATCAGGCAAGGACACTGGTCGACCCCCCCCCCCACCTGCTCAGGAGGACGACTCTAGTGCTGGCACACCTGTTGATACTCCTCTGCTCAATCTTTTCCCAGGTCCAGTCAAATTCCCCAGCCTTGATTCTATTGACTCTATCTGTCCCTACCCTAAGCTCCCCATCGCTTTGCTGCAGGCGACAGCGGTAAAAGACTGCGGCGTTCCCCCTGTGGTGGCGCGCCAGATGATGTCACTCCCAGAGCTGGATGACGATGTCGAACAACAATCTTAATCTGCTGGGAGCGGAGGGCGCAGGGGACACTGGGAGCTACTTGGTTGCTCTTCAAACTGTTTGCTTTTCAGTCTTTTGGGATGTCAATGTTCTGGACATGGGTGTAGTTTTTATGATCAACACTTGTTATTTTGCTACATTTTCGATTAAGCACAGTAACTGTTGTGAGCACCTGCTCATTTGGACCGGTTGGTGGCCTGAATATAAGGCCAAGCTAGTTATTCCCTCCTGGAGTCTTTTGGTTGTGGCCTGTTACATTGTTGCCTGGTCTAATTACCTGATACGTGCTGGCGGTTGGATCAGTTTCTAGTTTCTTCATTCTCTCCTTTGGGGGCTGGGCACCCAGTGGATGTTGTCTTGGGGGTACATTGAGTCGCGTTTTTGCAGGCCCCAGCCTATCTCCTCTGGCCGGGATTACATCCCAGTCTGCCCCTTTGCCTACTATGGTTATCTATGGCGCACAATTTAAACCGTAACTGGAATGTTTTTAACTGGAACATCCGTGGTCTCAATAGTACTGATAAACTGCAGGCAGTCAAAGCCAAAATAGAGGAGGTTCATGAATGTAACATCTTCTGTATTCAAGAGACTATAAAAGAACATATTGACATATCTTTCCTTAAGCGAGTGGCGCCCAGAAGATTCAACAAATTCTCTTTTGCACCATCCAGGGGTGCCTCAAGAGGTATACTAGTGGGCTGGAATGACAATCTGCTTCATGGGGAGTCTCTAGAAATTAGGGACTTTGCCATTTCTATACGGTTCACATCTCGACAGAATGGGGTCGTTTGGCACCTAGTCTTAGTCTATGGACCTTGTCAAGGTCCTCGCTGGCAAGAATTCATTGAGTGGTTATGGAACCTAGATTTGCATCCGCAAGAGTTATGGATGATTCTGGGGGATTTCAACTTCTGTCGTCACGCTAGTGACGGGTAACCGCACCGGAGCGAATGCAAGTGACATGCAGACTTTCAATAGTATCATCCTACACTTGGGACTTATTGAAATCCCTTTACCCGGAAGGAAATACACTTGGAGCAACATGCAATAGTCCCCCCTGCTTGAACAACTAGATTGGTGCTTTACTCCAGCACAGTGGTCTCTATCATTCCCAAACTCTACACTTCGGCCGCTACCCAGGAACACATCAGACCATGTTCCGCTAGTGGCCCAGATCAGCACTACCATACCCAAAGCAAAATGCTTCAGATTTGAGAACTACTGGCTCAGGCATCCCCAAATTTTCCCCATTGTTAAAGACTCATGGGATCAGCCCCTAGCCACAGTTGGAAGTGCCAAGAGAGTATCTGCTAAATTAAAGCGACTGAGATACAAGCTAAACAAGTGGAGCAGAACACTGGGTGGCCTGAATAAACTGATCAAGCGATGCGATGAAGTTATTCTGATCATGGACACAATGGAAGAACAAAGGACACTATTTCCACAAGAAAGCAGCTTCAGAAACATGATCAAACACCAACTTGCTCAACTTATCAAGCAACAAAATGATTACTGGAGACAACGCTACACAGAGCGATGGGCCATGCTTGGAGATGAGCCAACAAAATTCTTCCTGGCTGCGGCAACGGAAAGGTATAGGAGAAACAACATCCCAGTCATTCAGGACGACCAAGGAGTAGAGTTGATGGACCATGGGCACAAAGCTTCCGCTCTCTGGAAGGAATTCAACGAAAGGTTAGGCCAATATGACCCGACTCATCAATGGACACAAATTCAGCAATGGGTTTTGCCCAGGCAACACTTACAAACCTTGTGCAACCCAGTCACCAGAGAGGAAGTTGACGCCACAATCAAGACGATGCCAAGCGATAAAGCTCCAGGTCCAGATGGGTTCAACACAAAATTCTTTCAAGCATGTTGGCACATCATTAAGGAAGATATATATATCTGCTCTGCTCGGATTTCTTCAATAACAACATCAGTATCTAGCCACTGAATAGCTCTTTAATCACTCTCATCCCAAAGATCAACAATCCCTACAGGGTTGCAGACTACATGCCCATATCACTGTTGAACACCACTGCCAAACTGATCACCAAAATACTCTCAGTACGATTGCAGGAAGTCATCACAACCATCATCCACAAAAATCAATATGGCTTCATCAAAAAAAGAACCATCCAGGACTGCATGGCATGGGTCTTTGAATACCTCTACCAATGTAGGAAAACCAACACAGGTATCATAGTACTCAAAACTGGACTTTGAAAAAGCCTTTGACAAGGTGGAACATGACTTCATATTACACATGTTGCGAGTTTTTGGTTTTCTTGATCAGTGGATCAAATGGGTAGCAGACATCCTATCAACTGCCATTTCTTCAGTGCTTCTCAATGGAGTACCAGGCAAGACGTTCCATTGCAGAAGAGGGGTTCGGCAGGGGGACACACTGTCCCCCTTCTTTTTGTATTGGCAGCCAATCTCCTGCAAATCTCAATCAACAAAGCGGTTGAGTTGGGGCTTCTGACATTGCCACTGCACCAAGGAAAAAATGTGGAATTCCCGGTGGTCCAATATGCAGAAGACACTATCCTAGTTCTCAAGGCTAATCAGAGAGAGCTCTTCTTTCTGAAAAACCTTTTGCAATCTTTCGGAGGAGCGACAGGTCTAAAAGTGAATTGGGGAAAATCAAGCCTAATGCCAATCAACATTGATGAAGAGGAAACCACAATCCTTGCAGCCACACTGGGCTGCACCATTGGCTCATTTCCATTCACATACTTGGGATTGCCTATGAGCCTTGACGGACCAAAAGAAGACGCCTTTGAAGGGCTCGTCTCACGAGTACAAAAGACGCTAACCGGAGCAGCAACATGGTTATCAATGGCTGGCCGATGCACACTCATTAACAACATCATATCCGCTATACCTATTTATGCCATGTGCACTATCAAGCTGAGAAATCCAGTTATTCAAGCAATTGACAAAGCCAGGAAGCAATGCTTGTGGAGAGGCTCAGATATCAATGGCAAAGGCCGGCCCCTGGTGGCCTGGCATCAAGTGACAACACCAAAAGAAAATGGGGGCCTAGGTATCAAAAACCTCACTACAATGAATGAAGCCATGCTCATGAAATTCCTCTGGAAAAGCTATAACAAAGCTGACATCCCCTGGGTCCATCTTATACATCAACATTATTGTAACAATGGTAAGCCACCGCATGGCACAAAAGGAAAAGGATCCTTCTGGTGGAGGGACGTAGTGAGACTATCTGACTCATTTCTCAAGAATTTTGAAGTCAAAGCTGGAAAAGGGGACACAATTCGGCTCTGGCAGGATCAGTGGGAAGGTCACTTGCTCAGAAGGGACATGCCTCGCATGCACTCCTTTGCGAAAAAATCCAGCATCTCTATGGCCCAATTCCTCAGCAGGCCAGATCAGCTCAACCATTTCTTCCAACCAATGTTAGATGAAACCTTACTGGAACTGGTCAACTTGGAAGCGCTGCTGGATGAGGTTTCTCACAGGGACCCCTCGTAAGACGTATGGAGTCCGACAGGGGGAGTAAGGATATTCACCTCCAAGAATATCTACAACAACTGCTACAACCACATCAAGCCACCAGCACCCTTTAGTTGGATTTGGGCTTCGAGGGTGGTAAAGAAAGTGAAGATCTTCACGTGGCTTATGTTTCGGGACTGGCTCAACTCACGCAACCTCCTGAAAAGAAAGAACATAGCCATTGATGGGAATGACTACACCTGCGCGCTCTGTATTGACAATGTGGAGAAACTCACTTACCATCTCTTCTTTAGCTGCTCCTTCACCATGGCATGTTGAAACGTCCTTGGGGTTCAGTGGGATCATGACATCCCTTTCTTCGACACTCTGCAGAAGGTCAAGCACAGCTGGAGTTGTCGAGCCTTCATGGAAATCTTCTCTATAGCGGCCTGGGAGATTTGGATTGTTCGTAACAACTTCATTTTTAGAAACTCTCCCCCTACTGTAAATGTCTGGAAAAGATCCTTCATTGCTTCTACTAGGCTTCAAGCTTGTCGCTTTAAGCTTGAGGATAGGGACTGTGTGCTCCTGTGGCTACAGAGCTTGTAAGGGATGTTCGTCTCTCTGTGACACCTAATCAAGTGCTGTTGTGCCTTTGTAACTTAAACTCTATTTCACTTTTTAATATTATGTCATAGCTGCTGGGTTCTCCCTTGCAGTTTTTATTGGTCAAAAAAAAAACAAAGGCTCCACACTGGATACTATAAAGGTGATTTTGGTGGAGAGACTTTTCTTTCTCGCCTTCATTGTTAAGGAGACTTTTCCTTATCAGAGACTACCTTTGTTTAACAGAATCCAGATACAATAAAGCGATACTTTTTCACAAGAGATAACTCTCCCACTAGTCAGGATTAGTATTGATGTTGTGTCGTGTAGATAACTTAAACCCTAACGTAAAAACAATCAGTACAAATTAAAACTAAAAATTAATATAACATACAACAACAAAAACATATTTTAGTCCCAAACAAGTTGGAGTAGTCTGGAAGAAAAAACCCACAAGACTCTACAACAAAAATAAAGGAAGCAAAAAAAATTAAGAATATATGATAACGTAGGGAAATGGACATGGAAAGGTTAATGCATCATGCGTTTCTGTCAGAAATGTTTTCAAATTCGAACATGATCTATTTATAGGTAGAAGAAGCAACCGTTTTGCCCACGCTGAACCGATTAAAAATTAGAGCAAGTACATTCTTCCAGATTCCAGAAACATTTCTACAAATTGACATCATGTGAAAATAATGAGAAGTATTAACAACATTATCGTTCATCACGAGTCTGTGATTGCATAAATGCTTTCAAAGCAGAATCACATCAAAATTTCAGGAAGGTAAGTCTCGCCAAAGCACAAAAGTCTAAAATGATAACTGATACAATAGGGTAGCAATTTAGGTTCCTGGCAAAACTACAAAATGACACGATTTTCTATAAGGACTTGGATGTCAAAGCATCGAACATGGTAGTGTACATTAGACGGCCAATGGATTACATGGGCATATATACTACAGTTTCCACTGCCAACAAATTATAATACTTTGTAAATCTTATTAAACATCAACAGATGCAACTCTACATTGAACAATCAAGTGGGATACAAACGCTGACAGTAGACAGCTTTGAATATTCTTCTTAGACAGTTTTCAAAAAATATTCTTCTTAGAAAAATGATTGCCCAACCTTAGACTGCAATATCATGCTGAATGTGTCGCAGCAAGACAGGGGTCACAATGTCCGGAGAGCTAAGCTGGGGGAGATGGCCTTCGGAGGGCATCACTTCGACAATGGAATCACCGCCAAGGTGCCGGTGAAGGTACTCAGACACGACCACTGGAACTGCAAGGTCCTTGGTGCTCTGAACGATGTGGCATGGGACGCTAACAAGTGGGAGCAGGCTGCGCACATCACTCTGGAAGATTGTCTGGGCAACACTGAGTGCAATGTCTGGACGTATATTGAAGAGTGTCCGGCTGAACTCCTGAACTGCCACTGATTCCATGTCTCCTCCAACACAGAGTGGCGCAAAACCTGAGCACCAGGCCTTGTAGTTTGATCGCATGGCCTCAAAGAGCTCATCAAGCTCTTCTTGCTCAAACCCTCCATAGTAGTCCACATCATTGAGGTACCTATTTGGTTAAAGACAAAATAGAATTGGTGTAAATCAAAACAAAATGAGGCTAATACGTAAACAAAATAGAAACATAAATAAAAAAATAGATACAAAGAACTCAACCTCTGAGTAGAGAGAGTCCTGAAATGTAAAATTTGAAAAGCTTGCAGAATTCAGCATGACAATCCTGATAATCATGGTCTTCAATACAAACCACTAATCAGATGAGTCCACTACATTAGAGTCTTTCATCCAACTTGATGAGGAAGAAACATATAAGGAATATTCATAGGAAGTTGAACTGTGACATAACAAAAGCGATTTAATTCCACTCGAACCAAATTTGTTCAACAAGACAGCGGCACCAAATAATAATCATTTATAGTGGTTACTCTATTGCCCTATGATCTTGATTTCTGAGTCAAATTCATGCTAACTATGATCTGAACTTTACTCCAAGACTTCTACATAATCAGCGCAGAGTAACTTAAGAAAATGTCAAGGACATTGCTACAGTTGGTCATGAGTGAAATCAACTCCTGCATCTCGTTCCAACAACAACGTATGCCAATCATATTGTTTCAGCACAGAAAATTGTAGTTCGGAGTTCAGACCCTATGCTTTGCACATTTATGCTGAGAATTGAACTTTTGGAAACTGTTGTCTTGTTGACTGAACTGTTTGCACACTTATGTTGAGCAAATAAAATCATATTGTTTCAGCATAGAAAATACTTATGCTTGCGCACTTACATTGAGAAAATACTTATGCTGTCCGATTCAAGGCAGACCTAACACGATACACAGGCAACAATGGTCATGGCAGGACCTGACCAGAGCTCAGTTTCCACTCCCCGCCCCGCGCACCAAACCCAGTATCGCAGCCACATTCCCTCCACCCCCGCTCCTCTCCGCGTCTCCGGGAGTGGCGCCGGCGCCGTCCGTGCAGTGGCGGCGGCCGACGGGTCTCTGTCAGGAAGGGGAAGGTCTCGTTATCGTGGAACAAGTGGTCGAGCGAGTTCGTGCCGGAAGGCTGGGGTTCTCCTCGTGGCGCTGCAGCGTCGGCATTATCTGAAATGAGATCGTGCTCAGTGGCACGGCATATGCAGCGGAAGTGCCGCACATGACTACCAACACCAAACGCGTCTACAAGCTCAAGGAGTTTGTGGTGCAGTCATCCAATGTCAACTGCCTCAAGATTGGGAGGAAGACCTCGCGGGTTTCGTCACAAGAGAGTAACATAAGGTCAATTTTCAGCAACTGGGAAGCCCAATTCAATATTGTTTCGTAGGAAAATAAAATTTAACTGGACCCAGCAGAAGTTGTGGCTGAACATTGAAAATGGCCGCGCTCCACCATCAAATGGTCGCTTCGCGGCCAAGGTCTTCAGCGGAGGGCGATCGCGCCACCACCCGGGGCAGCCGCCATTCCGGTCCCCCGTCTCCGGTGATGCCCCTTCAAAGGGCCCCATCCTTCGCAAAGGAGGGGGTGGCGCGGAGCGCGATCGTGCCGCCGCCAGCGTTGGCGGTGGCCGCTCTCTCTAGCCGCCTCTTCTGTCATTCTCCGCTTCGGGTGCGGGTGACAAGGAGGGAGACCGTGCCGCCACCACCCATAGAGATGTTCCCCGGTCACGCCCTTGCTCCGCTAGATCCAATGTCAGCACCCACTAGGTCGTCGTCCTTGCCAGTTGCGGCACAACCGGTGGCGCCCTTGCGGCCCACGTGTCGCCCGTCACTTTCCTACCCACTGGTACCGTCCCCCTCCTCCCTTCACCCTCCCCGCCTCCCCCTCCTCCACCAGATTCAGAGTCGGACCGACCAGATCCTGCGCACCGCACTCCCCGTTGGTCATCACTCCACTTACACCCCCCTCTACCCATTTTCTTGGATTTCCTTCTGCCCGGCCAGCTTTGTCATTGTCTCCCTCCTTATCCTCCCCACCCCTCCTTCCCCTCCCCACTTGGACGCACCTCCGGCATCCATGCTGGTGGAGCCCTCCCCTCCTACGGTCTCTACGTCTCCAATAACAACAACCAAGCCTTTGTCCCAAACAAGTTGGGGTCGGCAAGAAATGAAACCCAGATTTTTTTTAAAAAAAAAAAAAGAAATAGAAAATAGGATGAATAAAAAATAAAAATAAAAAATAAAATAAAATAAGATTCTACATTTTATTTATTTTAGAAATGGAATAATAGGAAAGAAGATAAGGGTAACAAAATTCAAATAAACTAAGATTCTGGCACAAGAATTGCTAATTTCCATGCAATCTTATCATGAGCCAAATCTCTAGGTATGTCCCACTCCTTTAAGTCTCGTTTCACCACTTTCTGTCATGTTAACCTTGGTCGGCCTCTACCCCTCCTAAAATATTTTTTCTACTCTTTATAATTCCACTGTTAACCGGTGCTTCTGGAGGTCTCCGTTGGATATGCCCAAACCACCGTAGGCGATGTTGGACTAGCTTCTCCTCAATCGGTGCCACCCCTACCCTATCACGTATCACATCGTTCCTAATTTTGTCTCTTCTTGTGTGACCGCACATCCACCGTAGCATGCACATTTCCGCAACACTCATTTGTTGGACATATTGCCTTTTAGTTGGCCAACATTCTGCTCCATACAGCATCGTAGGTCTGATCACTGTCCTATAGAATTTTTCTTTCAATTTTTGTGGAACTTTCTTATCACATAAGATTCCAGATGTTGTCGCCACTTCATCCACCCGATCTTGATCCTGTGGCAAACATCTTGGTCAATATTACCATTGCTTTGTAACATTGACCCTAAATATCGAAATGTATCCCTCCTAGGTACTACTTGTCCTTGTAAACTAACATTTCCATCCTCGCACCCGACATCACTAAAGTTGCATCTCATATACTCGGTCTTGATTCTACTAAGTCTGAACCCCTTAAACTCTAAGTTCTACCTCCATAGCTCCAATTTTCTATCGCCACCATCCCTAGTTTCATCTACCAACACTACATCATCATCAAAGAGCATACACCAAGGGATATCCCCTTGTATATCCTTTGACACCTCGTCTATCACTAAGGAAAAGATGTATAGACTTAAGGCTGATCCTTGGTGTAGCCCTGTTGTGATAGGAAAAGTATCGGTCTCACTATCTCTTACGCGCAAACTTGTCACCACATTATCGTACATATCCTTGATAAGGTTAATGTACTTTGTTGGGACTTTGTGTTTCTCTAGAGCCCACCACTTGACCGGCCTTGGTACCTTATCGTATGCCTTCTCCAAGTCAATGAACACCATATGTAGATCTTTCTTTTGCTCCCTATACCTCTTCATAAGCTGACGGAGTAAGAAAATCACCTCTATAGTGGATCTCCCAAGCATAAAACCAAACTGGTTATTAGTGACATTGGTCACTTTCCTCAAACGGTGTTCAATCACTCTCTCCCAGAGCTTCATAGTATGACTCATAAGCTTAATTCCTCGGTAATTAGTACAACTTTGAACATTTTCTTTATTTTTGAATATGGGTACTAAAATACTTTTCAGCCACTCTTCAGACATTTTGTTTGACTGAAAAATGTGGTTTAATAGTTTAGTGAGTCATATTATTGCTACATCCCCCAGACATCTCCATACCTCAATGGGGACATCATCGGAGCCAAGGGCCTTTCCTCCTTTCATCCTTTTTAAGGCCTCTCTAATCTCAGACTCTTGTATCCTCCGCACGAATCGTCTGTTGGTGTCATCGAATGAGTCATCCAACTCAAACTTAATGCTCTCATTCCCGTCATTGAATAGTCCATTAAAGTAGTACCGCCATCTGTTCCTAATCTCTTCTTCCTTCAATAGAATTCGATCTGCCTCATCCTTAATGCATTTGACTTGGTTGAGATCTCTCACCTTCCTCTCGCGAAGCTTCGCCATCTTGTATATATCCTTTTCGCCTTCTTTTGTCCCTAGCCTCGCATATAGCGCATCATAGGTCTGCCCCCTTGCTTTACTCACAACACGCCTTGCATTTTTCTTAGTCTCTTTATACTTCGTCATGTTACTTGTGCTTCTCTCATGATGCCAGCTCTTATAAGACTCCTTCTTCTCCTTAATAGCTTTTTGTACATCTTCATTCCACCACCAAGTGTCTTTATCTACAAGTTTCTTACCTTTTGTCCACACAAGCACCTCCCTAGCAGCCTTCCTAATGTAAGTCGCCATCTTCACCAACATACTATCTGCATCTTCCTCTTCGCTCCAAGGTCCTTCCGTGATCATCCTCCTTTTGAATGATTGTTGCACTTCATCCTTCAACTTTCACCCCTTTGTTCTTGCGGTTTTAACACATTTGTCTTGTGACACACGCACGTGGAAACGAAAGTCGGCTACCACAAGTTTATGTTGTCGAACAACACATTCCCCAGGAATCACCTTACAATCTAAACATGCCCCCCTCTCCCTTCTCCTGGTGAGGATATAGTCGATTTGACTAGAATGTTGAGCACTAGTAAAGGTCACTAAGTGAGATAGCCTCTTCTTAAATAGGGTGTTAGCTACCAATAGGTCATAGGCTACGGCAAAGTCTAGGATATCCTTACCCTCTTGGTATCTATCGCCACACTCAAAACCACTGTATACCCCCTCAAAACCTATGTTAGTTGTACCTACATGGCCCTATGAAGAGCTTCTCGGCTATCAGTACACTACTAATCATATCCTCCAAGTCCTCTCAAAATTGTCTCTTAGTGCTTATGTCGAGCCCAACATGTGGGGCATAAGCACTAATAACATTCAAGATAAGGTCCCCCACAACTACCTTGACTAGGATGATCCTATCCCCTCGTCTACGGGCATCCATCCTTGAGGCTCTTATCTATTAGGATGTCTACGCCATTCCTAGTCCCAGTCGAGCCAGAATACCAAAGCTTGAAACCGGTATTCTCAACCTCTCTCGCCTTTTGACCTGCCCATTTAGTCTCTTGTACACAAACAATATTTACACGCCTCCTAATCGCAACGTCCACTAATTCTCGTAGCTTTCCCATCAAGGATCCTACATCCCAACTACCCACCCAAAACCTAGTTACCTCGGTTAGCTTCCTTACCCTTCGCATCCGTCAAGAAAGATGCAAAGACCCTTGCTCACTTAACACTACAATCGGGCGATGATGTAGCGCGCCACTAAGGTGGTGGCGATCCGGCCCTTGCCCATTTAACAACACATCCGGGTTCCAATATGGCGCGCCACTAAGGCGGTGGCGACCTGGCCCTCGCCCACTTAACACCATACCCAGGTTTCGGTATGGGGCGTCGCTAAGAGGGTTACGCCCCAACGAATTTCTAATGGGTTTTATTTCCATTCAAATGGCTAAGTATAGTTGCTGGCTCGCCAAGCCTATCACAACCCCTCCTCCTTTATCCGGGCTTGGGACCGGCTATGTCATTACAACATAGGCGGAGTTTCGGTCTCTACGTCTCTGTCTTCGACATATCCATCCGCCATCCTGGTAGAGACCTCTCTTGCCCGCCCCTTTCCGCCTCTTCTACCACCCCCTCCAGCTTCTCCTGGATGCGTGTGGGCTGGCTAGCAGCTTCAAGGAAAAGTTCAGGCCTCCTCCGCCAATGACCACCCTGCGCGTCTCCTTTTTGGTTACCTCATCGGTTACCCCTCCCTCTCAATCCATCACTTTTGCTACTTCCCAGGTTGGTAACCCTCATCTCTCACCTCCATCATTGCTAAACAGGGGTATAATCTCAAATCCTAATTTTGGAGGGTAACATCACAGTTGGACATACAACCAGAAGTATAAACACAATAAACCATTATTCTTTCCTACAAGCCAACATCTACAAAGCAAGAAAAAGGATATTCTAGACATAAAACTTTTACTATACGAAGACAAAAAAGTTAACTGACTCCTAGACACAGGAAAGAAGAAAATGGGTATTTAAGGTCAAGGAAAATATTTTTGCAATGGCCAGATATGGATGAATGCATGCCACTCAAATTCTCAGCAGCCAATATTTAGAATCAGAAATGTGATAGCAGTTATTCGGATGCCACCTAAAGTCAAACTTCAAACTGAAAACATGGTCAAACAACAGTTGACTGTACATGATCGATTCATGATGCACCTAAACTTTTTTTTGAAGAAATGATGCACCTAATTTTATCAGCTTTATGAACGCACACTTCAATCCTGTGCAGTACTGTTGTCTTTTTACAAGTGAATTTGTGGGTGAAATTCCAGTTTTTTAGGTTATGCTATCTGCTGCAGAGTAGGTAAACGCAAGTTAGCTAGTTTAATATTATATCTAAAATGAAAAAATCTGTCAGTTTCTGATAAAAGTAGTATTATAAACTAGAGAAGAAATGACAGTGATACTGTCAGATAGCACATATATAACCACAACATGGCATAAGCTGGGCATAACACCTCGCCCGTAGTTATGGCAGTCCTGCTAGTGCCACTAGTTTAATTTTAAAACCAATTGTCCAACACTTAACTCCGCGTCATCACAAAATTAATGTAGTCTGAGTCATGCTAACTGCTATGATAGTTGTAGATTCCAAGCTCAACATCATCATAAAGTACCTTATACCATTTGGACTAAAAATTGGACTAAATCCTAAAGCCACCCAGCTAGGAAGGTGAGCCCAATATGCAATTCAGGGGTGCGAAATAATGTGGTGACAATTGACACCACTCACGTTCATAAAAAAAAGTTCGAAGGATCGCGCGAAATAATGTGGTGACAGTCCTTTTAGAAGAATCTTCAGATGTTATTCTTGTCACATAGTTTCTAAAGTCTATTTTACTACCTTCAAGTATCAGCTTTGTTCAATCAACCCGCTAAATATTTTTTTTGATTCACTTTACCTCAAACTATTTAGATTGGTTCAATTCACCTCTTACTAAAATTTCACTTTTTTTGTTTCTCTTTGTATGGGGCTATGGGCTATATTTGAAGTTAAAGTTTTGTAAGATGGTAGATGATATCATAAACAATAAAAAAATATTTTATAATTTTCATAAACTTTTTTCATGTATTATTTCATCTTCCAACCAATATTCGTTTACATACTTACAAAATATAAAAAATAAAAAATATTTTTCAATGTATATTCTGTTTTAACATATAATCTCACGAAATTTTACTTTCAGAAATGATGTTTACAAAGAGAAAAAAAATTACTAGAGGATGAATTGAACCAATGTATAGTTTGAAGAATAAACTGAACCAAAATTTTCTTTAAAAGGTCAAGTGAACATTGCCGAAACTTAAAATAGTAAATTTGACTTTTTTCCTTTTTAATGCATATGCACATAGTTTGTGTTAACGATAAGCCATGCATATAACAACTAGTATGTAAAAAAGGAATATGTTCTCCAGATCACTAAAAATTTCGAACCAGAACAAGGTACAATCTGGTGCCAGGTCCAAAATGCTTCTTCATAAAGCGACCTCCCTGGTTCTGATGGGGAGGGAATTTTAGCCAATTCACTAAAAAGTGTCACCACTAAATAAGAACCTCCCAGTAGTTGACCATTCAACGCAACCTCATGCACGAACCATTCACAGCTACTTGTCATAAAAACTAGCTAAATAGTGGGAAATTGATGCAACTAAAGGAAGCCAAGCAACCAAGGTGAATTTAGAGCAAGCCAAGCAAACAGGGGGAACCGATTACAAAGCTACCTGGGTGAGGCGGAGAGGAGGACGAGCTTGGAGAAGAGGTCGGGCCTTGAGATGGAGGCGAGCACGCCGATGACGGCGGAAACGGAGTGTCCGACGTAGATGCAGGACTGGACGCCGAGCTCCTGTAGGATGGCGAGGAGGTCGAGCGCGTAGCCCTCGAGCGTGGCGTAGCGCGTGAAGTCGAAGTAGTCCGGGTTGGTGGGCCCGGCGCCCATGGTGTCGAAGAGAACGACGCGGTAGTCGGCGACGAGGTGCGGCACCAGGTGCTTCCACACGGACTGGTCCGTGCCGAAGCCGTGCGCCAGCACGATCACCCCGCGCTTCCCTTCCCCTACCACCCGCAGGTTGTGCGCCTCCTCCACGATCCCCATGGCTTTGGTTGGTTCTCACTGGTTGCTGGAGCGGAGGCGTACGACGGGCAGTGGGGAACAGATGAGTGGTGGGCGTTTTAAGCCGGATGGCCCTGCTGCCGGAGGACCTCTGACTTGGTGAACTTGGCCGACAGGGCTCCGCATGGTCGCTGACGGAAGGGGTCGACGGCCGCTGTTTGGTGGGGGCTGTGAGGGATCGCTGCCAGAGCGCCAGTTGGTTGGTTGGCCGAGGCCGAGCCAGGTCCGGCCAATTGCGCAACTTGTTAAGCGCAGGCTTACATTCTCCCATCCCAAGAGTTTGGAAATTAAATATGTCTCCGCATAGCTGGCGACATCTGAGAATTTAGCATCCAATATTTTTTACGCTAAAGAAAGGTGCTTTGTCATTTTATCATCCAATGTTAGCTTGCTTCTCCGCCTTTCAGATCAAATCCGCAAACCTTTCCCAATGATAGACACTTAGACCTCCTTTGGAATGCTGAAAATTCTGTAAGAACGGTACAGAAATTTTATAGGAACTGGTTTAATTTTACAAGAAAAACATGATACAATTCTCTTCTTTAAATACTTGTCCATTTGTAGTTCATTTTCTCCAAGGAGACCTTAGCCATTTCTTCCATTATTTAGTTGCTCCTGCTCGACATAGCTGTTCATAGCTAGTCTGTTTGCTTCACTAATTTGTTAGCTTAATGCTGGATGCTCACAACTTTGCCGTAATCACTGGAACGGAGACAAAAGAAAAATGAGAGGATGTCATGTCCAAAAACATTTTTCGTTCATATGGTGTCATTTTGAAAAGAGTTGTGAATTGGAAGTTAAATGTGGACTTACATGTCAAATTCTGCAATCCTCTCCGCCTAGGGTGTTAGACCGTGAAAAATGCTTGGTTCATGAGCAACCAACTAGTGAGATTGGTTGCAAGCAATATGCCAAGGACACTCGGGGCCCTCATGATTAAATAGGACCCAGTTGTAATTGCATTTGCATCGTTTGCGGTTAGTCCACGGACAACAATTTCGCTACTTAATGCTTTGGAGGGGAAGATAAGTTGGAAGCGGGCAGGTGCTTACACCGTCGCTTTTGTTGCCCGTGATCGATTTCTGGGGTCATATGAATGTGATTAATGACGGGAGACGTATATGCTGCCTGTGGGGCAATGATGTGTTTTGTCACACAGTGACTTGATCGATACATCTACATCTACAAAACAAACGCATTGTGCGATGCCGCCATTCATGAATGGATGGAGGTGTGTGATTGAAACACTATGGTGACCTCAACATGTTAGAACTAATCTTTAGGCATATATGTAAGACATTAACACTAATCACCATTATGCACCTAGTTAAACATTAACAGAGAAGGATTAGCACGACTTACAGGATGAAGAGGATCCGTTGGTCGCCATTGCAGGGCTTGGAGTTGCTCAGATCTTCCCACCGTGATTGCTCTCTTTTTGATCGGTTTGTGGATCTTGTGATTAGTGGTGGTTTAGCCCTTAATCACCTTTAGCATTTATAGAGCAATACGGTAGGGGACCGAGCCCGAGTTGGTTAGGAGGGCCTCCAATCGTGGCGTTCGTTTCCGTTGAGGATTCCGGAAGATTTTTACCGGGTCCACTTTTCCCTTTTCTCTTTTTCCCTTATCTTTATTCTTTTTCTTTTTTCTCATTATCTTTTCTTGCTTTTATCTCAAATAAACCGAGATCAAACCAACATTCTCCCCTTGATCGTATGGTTCACTTTATTATCCATTCTTAATAAGTATAATGTACAAAGTGAAGCGTTACAATAATTTATTAAAACCATTGAACTTCAACACTTATAATACATCAACATATTTTAAATGAAAACATTATTCTTTACGGGGAGCGGCTCTTCAAAAGGTCCCTACTTTTCGGAATCATAAGGCTTCCAATAATCCCATGCCGGCAACGTGTTTACGAAAGATGCTTGGTGGTAAGCCTGTTGTCATTGGATCCGCAAGCATATCGGTCGTACTGATATGCTCAACTTTAATTGTATGATCCTAGATTCTATCTTTTCACAACATGATACTTTATGTCAATGTGCTTGGCAGCAACACTTGACTTGTTGTTACTAGCTAGCATAGAGAACTGCAGGTTCGTTATCGCAGTATAGCACAAGTGGCTTGTTAATGCTGTCTACCACTTTGAGCCCGGGAATGAAATTCTTTAGCCATTCCTGGATTTGATTGGAATCTGCCAAGCATTCTCGTTACAAAAGCTAAGTCAGAGCGCGTACAAACTTGAGCATACATAATGCTTCCGACAGCTGAAGCATATGGAACCGACTTCATCTGGCCAGACTCAATTTTGTTCTTTGGACATTAAAATTTCCCAAATTTATCTCCCTTAACTATTGGAGCAGGCGTGGGAGAGCACTTATGCATATTGAATTTCTTCAGTACTCTCTCAAAGTATGCCTTTTGTGATAGTCCTAATATGTACTTGGACCTATCTTGGTAAATTTAAATGCCTAGAACGTAAGAGGCTTCACCGAGATCCTTCATATCAAAGTTTGATAACAGAAAACTCTTGATTTCATGTAGCATATCCTTATCGCTACAAGCCAAAAGTATGTCATCCACATATAGGACCAAAATTATGAACTTATTGCCCTTAAATTTGATGTATATGCAGTTGTCCACAACATTTTCTGTAAAACCAAAAGTTTGAATTACTTCATCGAACTTTAGGTACCATTGTCTCGAGGTTTGCTTCAAGCCATAAATGGATTTCTTCAGACGACACGCCATGTGTTCTTTTCCTTCAACGACAAAACCTTCTGGTTGTGCCATATATACATCTTCATTTAAATCACCATTTAAGAATGCAGTTTTAACATCCATTTGGTGCAGCTCTAAATCATAATGAGCTGTCAATGCGATCACGATTCTGAACGAATCTTTGGTTGACACTGGAGAAAAGGTTTCGTTATAATCAATTCCTTCTTGTTGTGTAAACCCTTTAGCCACCAGTCTTACTTTGAACCTTTCAATATTCCCTTTGGAGTCATATTTGGTTTTGTAAACCCATTTGCATACAACTCTTTTAGCTCCTTCGGGAATTTCTACTAAGTCCCAAACATCATTAGTGCCCATTGACTTTAATTCGTCTTCCATAGCCATAAGCCATTTAGACGATTTTTCACTTTTCATAGCTTCTTTATAAGAAGAAGGATCTTCCACTTTACCCATGTCACTTACGTCATCAGTCATGTAGGTGACATAGTCATCTGGGATGGGATTTCTTCTTTCACGTTGCGATCTATGCAACGGAGGGGCTGGTGGAAGATCAATGTCCGGTTCCGGATTCTCGTTCACTTCCACATTTTCATTTGTAGTAATATTTTCATTATTTGCGAAATGAACGAGAGGAGGGTCCGATGTCACGACAACATTTTTAAATGGAAAGATGAACTCTTGGATATTTGAGGATGGTACGTAAACCCGTTTCTCCTCAAGATCAATCTTCCTCACTTCCGTGACATCATCCTCAAAAAATACCGCTTGTCTTGTCTCTATAAATTTCGTCACGTGATTTGGACAATAAAAGCGATATCCCTTTCCCCGTTGAGGGTACCCAATAAAGAAACAGCTGACTGTCTTTGGGTCTAATTTCTTAAGTTGTGGATTGAATAATTTAGCTTCAGCAGGACAACCCCACACACGTAAATAATTCAAGATGGGTTTCTTTCCTGTCCCCGTCTCATAAGGTGTGTTCGGTGATGCTTTAGTTGGAGCAAGATTAAGTATGTGTGCAACTGTCTTTAGCGCCTCCATCCATAGGCTTACTGGTAAACTTGCGTGACTAAGCATGCTTCGCCACCATATCCATGAGTGTGCGATTGTGTCTCTCGGCCACGCCATTTTGCCGAGGTTCACCAGACATTGAGTATTGATCAACAATTCCATTCTCAGCTAGAAACCTCGCAAAAGGTTCTGGAATTTGCCCATAAGGAGCGTGTTTTCCGTAATATTCTCCCCTGTGATCAGACCGTACTACTTTGATCTTTTCGTTATGTTGATTCTCAACTTCGGCTTTAAAAACTTTAAATTTGTTCAAAGCCTCCGATCGATCACGTATGGGATAAATATATCCATAACGGGAAAAGTCATCCGTAAAGGTTATGAACGAATCAAAACCATCTACGGATTTAACGTTAAAAGGCCCGCATATGTCAGTATGAATGAGCTCTAAGACTTTAGTGGCTCTTGTCGCTCCTTCTTTATCGTCTAAACATATTTTCCTTTAATGCAATCAATGCAATAATCAGCGTCTGAAAAGTCAAGTGGAAGAAACGTGTCATTTTTAATTAATCGTTCGATTTCCCCCCTCGAAATGTGGCAAAGGCGATGGTGCCACAATTTCGATGAGGTACTAACGCCTTTCCACTTCTTTTCAGCGCTGCACTTCAAAACATCATGAACATAATCATCATTTACGTGCATAACAGAATCATGTAGAGATAACATATATAACTTTCCTCGTCGGAAGGCGAGGCCAACATTTTCATTACAATGCATCAAACTACATTGTCCATTACCAAATAAACAAGCATAATTGTCATCATCTAAACATGAAACTAAAATGAGATTCTTACTCAAGGAAGGAACATAAGGAACATTATTCAATCTAAGCGAATGTCCTGAATGCAGCTTTAATGTGAGAGACTGATTCTTAAAGGGCATCTTATGAGCTTTTAAGGGGCCAGGACCATTCCACTCTTTCTTCCTCTTAGAAGAATTAACATAATGAGCTTGGTCCTGAACCTGCTTAAGTATCCTTTCTTCCTCCTGGACAACTCTAGGAGTCATCTCAGCAAGAGACCATTTTTCTTTCAATGAGTAGTAGTTGATCTTAAATTGATGAAACTCACTTGGGAGAGATTCCAATATCATAATGATCAGAAGATTCTCACTTAATTCACATTTCAAAGTCTTAAGTTTTGAAGATGCATGCACCTTCCTTAATATGTGGCTCCTCACATTCCCATTCATAGTGTATTTCTTAAGAAGCTTCGCAAAAAGCTCATGAGCATAAATCTTTTCGGAGCCTTGGAATTGCTCCTCCACCGCAGCAATAAATTTTTTAGCGGTGTCTTTCTTTGGAAGGGCACCTGCAATATCCGGAGATATTGAGGTGTTCATAACGAGGAGAGCCACACGATTAGAATTCTCCCATCTTTCCAACTTAAGCTCATAAGTCCTTTTGAGTTCATCATATCTTTCGACCTTGGGAGTGGGTGCTGTAGGCTTATCATCCCATAAGGCATAATCCAGCTGATTAAACCCTAAGGATACTTCAACACAAGTGTTCCAACGAGGGAAGTTACTACCCGTAAGTTGTTCGATATTCTCATATCGAAACGGCGTCATAGTGGCTATCATCATTTATTCATGAGAATTATCAGAAAATTGCATGAAAATAAATTTACGTTGGTAAATAAATAAACATGCAATAAAATACAATTCTATGTTACATCACCGTTGGGCAGAAAAAACATAAAATTGCATAACATAATTGAACATAAGTGCATGACTCAAAATTAAATCAATGTTGGTCAAAATTAATTTTGAAGCCATCATTATCAAATTAAGCATCTATCCTTAATTTTAAATGTAAATCATCATTATTGATGCTTAAAATGATCAAAACATCATAAACATATTAAATCATCTAAAAGAAATTATCCCGTTGGTTCAAATTTAATTTAGACTCATTGACATGTCATACATTATGGGCATAAACATTTTCTATTTAAAGCACTAAATAAAACATAATACAATAATTACTGAATTAAACAGAAAATACAAAAAATAGCAGAAATTGTGATAGACCCATAAAATTCTCACGGTCAGCCCAAACAAAATCGGCCCAGTCCAGCAGCAAAATAAAAAGGAAAAACATTCTCTGCTGGGTTGAGCAAACCTGGGCCGAAGCCCGAAAGAGAATACAGCTCATTTTGCTTCCCCTCCCCTCCCCCACGAGTAGCCCAAAAGCCCATTCGACACCGCTTCATCACAGCCATCCATCAAAATCCGATGGCCAAAAATCACCAATGGGTAAACAAAAACACCAGTGGTCTGTAAACCCTAGGTCATTTTTCATTTCCCCACCCCAGAAAAATTGGATCAGGGCGACGTGTTCCCGACGGAGGCGGCGGCGCGGCCGATGGCGTGGTGCCGGACGGAGGCGGCGACGCACCCCTCCCATCCCCGCGGCGCAGTGCGCACGGTGGCACTACAGCGTGGCCAGCACAGCATCTTTTGGTGTCCTATCTTGTTCGAGCAAACAGCGAGCGCGCTCCAGTTCCATGAGGATGAGCGCCCGGGAGACAGCGCACGTCGCGTGAGGCGTGACGCACGTTGACGCTCAGCAAGCAAGGAGCTCAACCCGAGACTAGAGAGCGTGCAAGGATCGAATGCCCAAGAGGGGGGGTGAATTGGGCTTCTTTTCAAAAATTAAGGCAATAAAACTTAATTACTAAAAGCCCAATTCCCTAAGCAAACAACCTATGCATTCAAGTGAATAGTAACTTTGCGATATACGAAATGCATAAGTGTAAGGGAGAGGAAGAGAATGCAAACTCCCGAGGAGACACGAGGATTTATCCCGTGGTTCGGCAAGATCGTCAAGATCTTCCTACGTCCACGTTGTGGCACCCACCAAAGGGTATAGCCATACCCAAGTCACCGAGACTAGGGATCTTCACTATTCTTCTCCATTTGCCAACCTCGGCAAGGTGGAGCTCAAGCCTTGTTCAACTTGGATCCTCCGGGCTTCCACAATCGTCTTGGCAAGCTCTAGAAGTTTCTCTCAATTACAAACATCGAGGGACACTCCCTTACAGCTCTCACTGCACTAGAGATTCCACTCAGCAAGAATGGAAGCACACAAGTTCTATCTCTAGCTAGTTCTAGCCTATCTCTTGGTGTGTAAGTGGTGTAGATGATCTAGAAGTGGTAGCTCAACGTCTTGAATGCTTGAGAATGTGTAGAGTATGTCTGGTAGAAGACTTGTCGAATAGACTGGTTGAAGGGGTATAAATAGCCAGCCTCCACGAAATAGCCGTTAGAAAAGTAAGCTGATATCACTGTTCTGCGAACACTGGATGATCCGATGCTCCCCCTTCAGTTATCATCGGTCAAATCCAAATTAGCTGATGTCACTATGTCAGATATGACCGTTGTTAGACCGATGTTACACTTGTCTTCTCATCGGATGATCCGGTGGCACTTCCTCTAGAATTGGTTCAGACTTGATGCTTACTGGAGTGATTGACCGATGTGTTTATAGTTGTACGTCGGCGGATCCAGTGTTACACTTGGTCTAGGGATATTGCTTTTTGTACTGATGGATCGATGTAACATGCCCTTCATCATCAGAAGATCCGGTGAGTACTTGGTTCTGAGGTCTTCTTCTTTTGCTAAACCAACTCGACCGATGTGTTGTCTTCTGGAAACATCGGTTGATCGGATGAGTTGATTTTGTTTGCTTCGAGTTGTTCTAAGTGAATCTTTTGGAATTTTCTCAAGCGACCTCTTATACATTGGTTTGAAATATTCTTCTGATGATTTTCAAGCATTGAGTGCTGTCAATATTGGTTGAATGAGAGCTTTTAGTTCTAATCTTCATAACATTGGTTGATCTCACAAAGTGATTGTTTAGGGTCTCCAATTATATCTAGTGATCAGTAGATGATATTCATATTCATATATATTTCATTGTAATGAGTGATATGGGAGACCTTGCATCCACAAATTCATTAGTAAAATCCAATGGTTGTCATTAATCACCGAAACCATACCTCATGGGGGCCTAGATGCTTTCAATCTCCCCCTTTTTGGTGATTGATGACAACACAACAAGTGAAGCATAATAGTAATGAATTTGATAATGCGTTATTCAATGAGTACAAGATATGGCACATTAAACTTGAAGACTCAAAAGATATTAATAACTTGAAAGCTTAATGATCAATAACATATGAGAGAATTAAGAGTCACAAGAATACTCAATAGATAGCAAAGGAGTAGAAAATCTTCAAATTACAAAAGAACTCCAAAAAGATAAACTCCCCCTGCAGCTAGGACTCTCCCTGGGACTCTTCTCCCCCTTTGGCATCAAGACACCAAAAAGGAAGCCGAGTTCCTAAGAACCCTGAGTGCTCGGAGCGATGACGAACTGGTCACCGTCGGGGGTGCTGTCGTCAGAGCTGCTGCCTGCTGCTGCAGTCGAGGCTGGAGTAGAGGTGGAGGGAGCTGTAGGAGCAGCTGTCGGTGCTTGTTGGGACTGGACTGCAGGAAGAGGGGCACTGACAACGGATGCCGGTGTCTGCTGGAAAAGCGTCGTGGCCGGCAGCGGAGAGTGGATGGGGGCACCTGGAGCAAGTAAGGGAGACATGCTGATCGTCGAGATCGGCGTGGTCGGCAGTGGTGCTGCAGCTGGAGCCAGAACAGGAGGACCTGGAGCAAGGCCTGGAAGCTGCGATGGCAGGAAAATCCCGGCCTGCGTGTAGAGGTTGGTGATCAACCCCAGGATGCCCATCATCGCCTGTTGCGTCTGCTGCTGCTGGTCGAGGGAGCGCTGGTGCATCTGATCGATTAGCCCAGTCAGCCTGTCAGTGTCCTCTCGCCTCTCGCGGGCGATCTTTTGCTGCATCTTCTGCTGCTACTGCTGGAGCTCTAAGAGACGCGTGGCCTGCTCAGCTTGGGCCTGCTCAGCTGCAAGCCGGTCCAGGCGCTGCTGCTCAACCATCTGCTGAAGTAAGGAGGTAAGCTTCGATGGCTGAGAGACCTGTGCCTATGAGACGGGAGGTGGAGTAGGAGGTGGCACAGTCGAGCCTCCAGCCTCCATGTCGTGCTGCCTGGGTGAGGGAGGAGGTGGGAAGTACTCCTCAACGCTGTCATCTGTGTCACTCTCGGACCAAATGTGCTGAAGGTCCTCACCCTGAGCCTCTGCCTGAGCCAGTCTCTCGTCTTCCTTCTCAAGGTCTGACCAATCCTCCTCGGATAGACGAGCACGGACCTGACGCTCGACGGGATGGCCAAGGCGGCGGTTTCCAGGAGCTGGAGCACGGTAGTGGCTGAACCGTGTGACACTCTCGTCAGTAAAACTGTCACGCACGGCGGACCCCTCTGGAGCAACCATGTAGAGCAAGTAGCTGATCCAGTGACCAAATACGAGCTGTGTCATCATCCCAACTCCATCAGTGATCACGTCCTCCATCTCACATAGGAGAATGTCCACAATATCGAACTCCATCCCGTTCATGATGTAGAACAGAATAGTCTGCTGCAAGCTGGTGAACCCCTCAAGGTATCCGGACCTTGGCAGAAGTGTGCGGCGCAAGGCGAGGTGCACAGTGCGCGCAGCTGGAGTGAGCAGTGCCGATACCCTCGGCTGGTCTGGAGAGAAGGGCTGAGCAAACAGTGAGCATATCTCCTCCAGTGGTGGTGCCACTCCTCTAGTGAGCGGCCTCCTCGGCGGGTCAGCCTGTCCATACACCCTCTCGTATAGACAAGTGTCATGGAGATCCACTCCTAGCAGCTGTCCCAAAGTCTGTCTCGTCAAGTGATGGTGCTGGCCCATGAACATGAAGTCTATGGATCTGCGGCCCTCAGAGACGTAGAGTGTGGCGTAGAAAACACGGACCCAATCCTCCACATATGCACTCCTCTCATAGGACATCAGCTCTACCAGCCCTCTATATCTCTCAAAGTAGGGTCGTATCTCCGTCTCGGCTGCCAGTGCAAGCTGATCCCAATCCAGGGAGTTGTGTTGAAAGAGCTTATGACCCTGATGTCTGTACGTCTCGTACAGCGACGCCTAAGTCAAGGTCCAAAACTGGCTGTACACAAGTGCCTCTCTGGGCCGCGGGAACCACTCCTCAAGCAAGATGCTCCATCTGAGTCTTCTGAGCTGCTTGGCCTTCAATTTTCTGTAATCCGTCAGCCGGACATCCTCACCAACACGGACGTTGGTGTCCATCTCGTAGACGGCTCTCTGGGCCGCCCTGTCCTCTCGAAGATCGGCAGCTGATGGTATCGATCGTGGTACTGCTGCTGGATGACCCCCACAGGTCCTGGCTGAGCGCCAGCGAACAAGCGGCACTTCGGGCTCTTCTTGTTCCTCTGACTCATCCGGCACGGGAGGCTGCCTCTGACAGGCCTCACGGATCCTCAATGATCCTCCTCGGCCACGCTCTCGCTCCTCGGTGGCGCGGGCGGCCATCAAAGCCTTCTTCTCTTCCTTTGACAGCTTTTGCTTTTTGGCGGCCGGCTCCGCAATGGCCTTGCCCTTTCCCTTCTTGTCACGGGCCATTGCGATGAGACAAGTGAGAGGTTGGGGTCATGGATCGACGATGTCGGGCGCACGGAACGGCGACACAACAATCATTGCGGCCGGGAACCCTAGCGGCGTAGTGGTGGCGACCGTAGAGGGAGGCACCACGGCGGCGCAGAGGGTGGCGGTGCGGTGGTGTGGACGGTGGCAGAGCTTGGGGCGGTGGCGGTGGTGCACGGGAGGCGACGGTGGTGGCGCTAGGGTGGAGCAGAGGCGGCCGCGGCGCTGCTGCAGTGGTGCGGCGGCGGCAGCGCTGAGGCCGGAGGGCGGCGGCGGCGGCCGGAGGCGGTGGTGGCCAGAGGGCGGCGGCGTGAGGCAGGGGAGGCGTCGGGCGCTGGCGCCGGGGTCGAGGAGAGAGAGATGAAGGAGGCGAAGCGGCGTTTAAAAAGTGGGGCCCGAACCCTAGCTCAAAATTTAACACCGGGTGAACCGATGTCAAATAATAGGAGCATCGGTCGAATGGCACAGTAAGGGTATTCCAAAAAGGTACTGTTGACACCGGATGGCCCGACGTTGAACTGATTTGCATCGGTGGAATTCGGCACAGTTCTAGAAATGTGAACATCGGATGGACCGATGTTTCTCAGAATGAACTCGTCGGTTGATTTGTCTTATTGGCTGAACTGACCCTTGGCATTTGAACACCAACTTATCCGATGAGCTTCTGGCCTATGCATCGGATAATCCGATGGCTACAAAATAGCAACATCCCATATATGTCCTTCGACTCAAACAAACAACACGAAGAAACACATGTCTTAGGACTTTTTGGGCAACCCCTTACCCCTCAAGAATACTAATTGCCAATAACTTGGCTAAGCCCTAAAGCAAATAGAACAACAAAGAAAAAAGGAGGAAATTATCCAAATAAAATGTAAGGCCCATGCTTCGTGAGCTAGAGGATGAAGACTTCTATCTCTTTAAAGCATGTTCCTTTAGGCATTAACGCACCCAACATTTTGTTCTTTCCACATCATATGAGTTGAGATATTGCATTTCAAACAAGTCTCTTTCTCATGAGGTGTGTTCCCCTTTGTGACAATCTACCGTATGCAATGCCAAACAATTTATAATGCAAGAAGTTTAAATATGAGTGCAAGTCTATATGGCAGGAATCATGCAAGACATAAAGTAAATCTATCTTGCCAAATTTGAACCTTTCAAAGGCTTCTTCAGTGAGAGTCACTCTCCAAGCCTTGGGGAAACCCAAAAGAACCTCCATCCCAAGCTAACCCTTGCTCACCCCTATCCTTTGAAAGTTAGACAAGACCTATATGTGATGCATTCTTACATGGCAACTTGCATGACGTTCGATGCATCTAGTACATTTAACTCACTCCTTAGCCTAGACAAAGTTTTCTCATCAAGTGGTTTAGTGAAGATATACGCCAATTGTTCTTCGGACCTAACACCTCGCAATGAGATATCTCCCTTAGCTTCATGGTCCCTCAAGAAATGATGGCGAATATCAATGTGCTTAGTGCGGGAGTGTTGAACGGGGTTTTTAGCTATCTTAACCGCACTTTCATTGTCACAAAGGAGAGGCACACAACCAAGTTTAATACCAAAGTCCAAAAGGGTTTGCTTCATATAAAGAATTTTGGCACAACATGCACCGGCCGCAATATATTACGCTTCCGCCGTGGACAAAGCGACCGAATTTTGCTTCTTGCTAGACCAAGATACTAGGGAACGCCCAAGCAAGTGGCACCCACCGGAGGTACTCTTGCGATCCACCCGGCATCTGGCAAAGTCCAAATCCGAGTATCCCAAGAGATGGAATTTTGCACCTTTAGGGTACCACAAGCCCACACTAGGGGTATGCTTAAGATACCTAAGTATCCTAAAGACCGCCTTCCGACGCGATTCTTTAGGTGCCGCTTAAAAGCGAGCACACAAGCATACACTAAACATGATATCGGTCCTAGATGCGGTAAGATAAAGCAATGAACCAATCATAGAACGGTAGTTAGATTGATCAATAGGTTTACCGTCCTTATCTGCGTCGAGATGACAATTTGTTGTCATTGGAGTGCTTCTTGAGCTACAATCTCCCATCTCAAATTTCTTCAACAGGTCCTTGGTATACTTCTCTTGATAGACAAAGGTCCCCTCTTGAAGTTGCTTGATTTGGAATCCAAGGAAGAAGTTGAGCTCTCCAATCATCGACATCTCGAATTCCCTAGACATCATTTTGCCAAACTCATGGCTAAGAGTTTCGTTAGTTGAACCAAAAATAATATCATCAACATAAATTGGACAAATAAATAATTCTCTGTTGATGTCTTTGGTGAAGAGTGTAGTGTCCACCCTCCCGATCTTGAATCCTTGCATGATCAAGAAATCCCGTAGTCGTTCATACCACGCCCTAGGTGCTTGCTTGAGCTCGTAGAGCGCCTTGTGCAACCTAAACACATGATTAGGATTCCTCGCATTGAGCGACCAGAGCAAATGTCTCCCCAAAGTCTAGTCCTTCAACTTGTGAGAACCCCTTGGCCACAAGTCTTGCCTTGTTGCGGACTACCACGCCGTTCTCGTCTTGTTTGTTGTGGTACACCCACTTTGTTCCGATGATGTTCTTGATCTTGGGTCACTCCTCCAACACCCAAACTTCATTGCGGATGAAGTTGTTAAGTTCTTCTTGCATGGCCATCACCCAATTTGGATCTTGGAGTGCTTCCTCAATGTGAGTGGGTTCTACACATGAAACAAACGAGTAGTGCTCACAAAACAAAGCGAAATGGCGAGAACGTGTACTTACTCCCCTTGACGGACTTTTGATAATTTGGTCCATTGGATGCGCCTTGGAGATGCGTCCATGCCTCATAAGTGGTTGTGAAGCACTTGGCGGTGGTGATGCGCGTTGCTCTTCTTGTGGTTGGACTTGATCATGGACTTCTTCTTCTTATTGATGTTGTGTGGCTTGTGAGTCTTGAGTCGGCAATAGATCATCCTTCTCTTCTTGGACATCCTTCTCTTCTCCAAGACTTCTTGGACGTGCCATAGTCATCAAGCACTACTCGTGCAAGAGTGATGAGAGTCTTGTTCTTCCTTTCAACAACACCATTTTGTTGAGGAGTGTATGTAGCCGAAAACTCATGCTTCACGCCTTCACGGTCACACCACTCCCCAATGTTGTAGTTCTTGAATTCGGTGTCGTTGTCACTCCGGACCTTGATGATGGGAAGTTGAAATTCCCTTTGAGCATGATTGCCGAAGGTCTTGAACACTTTCAGAGTTTCACTCTTGTCACCTAGAAACAAAGTCCAAGCATAGCGAGAGTAGTCATCAACTATAACAAGACAATAGAGGTTACCACCAAGACTTTGATATGTGGACGGTTCGAAGAGGTCCATGTGAAGTAGCTCAAGTGGCTTGGAGGTTGACACCATTGTCTTCATTGGGTGGTGTGAAGCAACTTGCTTCCCGGCTTGACAAGCGCTACAAAGCTTGTTCTTCTCAAATCTGACATCCTTCACGCCGGTCACCATCCCAAGCTTGAATGACTTCTTGAGCTTGCTCATCCCAATGTGCGCTATGCGTCGATGCCATAGCCAACCCAAACTCGTCCTAGTGAAAAGACAAGTGGTCAAGCTAGCATCCTTGTTGGAGAAGTCTACTAGGTAGAGATGTCCATGCCGAAATCCTTTGAAGATTAGTTCTTGGCTTGTTTCACTACTCACAACAACATCATTTTTGCTAAAGGTGCACGTTAGTCCAAGATCACATAATTGTGCAATAGAAAGTAAATTAAAACTAAGTGACTTAACGTACAATACATTGGAAATATATAAATCATTTGAAATAGCAATTTTACCTAACCCAATTACCTTCCCCTTAGAGTTATCACCAAAGGTGACTTGTTCATGATTGCCGGGGTTTTCTATGGTGGTGAACATACAATCATTGCCGGTCATATGTTGAGTGCACCCGCTATCGAGTACCCAATGCTTTCCTCCGGCTTTGTAGTTCACCTACACACATGAATTCAAATTTTTGACTTTAGGCACCCAAGCCAACTTAGGTCCTTGTATGTGTGATACAAGTGTTTTTGGGACCCAAAGTTGCTTGGGGAGCTTCCCCTTCATGCCCTTTATGTCTTTGCCAATGAACCTTGCCTTCACTTTGCCATCTACTTTACTCAAGAGATAATAGTGATTATTGAAAGTAGACTTGTAGTTAGTAGGCAATTTTGGAGAAGGTCGGTTGGGAAGAGGACACTCCCTTGTATGGTGACCAGTGATCTCACAATGTTGGCAATAGGAACCAACTTCCTTGATGAAGCTTGTTCTAAGCTCCGGTGAGGGCACCTTTCCTTTGTTAGGCACCGGGAAGGATCCAAGTCCTCTCTTGTTGAAGGCCTTTGCTTGTTGGAAGAGGATTTCCTTGTGCTTGACTTCTCCTTTTGATAGTCTTGCCACACTAGTGCGGAGACTCTCAATTTCTTCCAACAAGTCCTTCTTCCTAGTGTTCTCTTTCAAAGCAAAGACTTGTGCAAGACATTAGTGGCATGAGAATTAATGGATACCTTATATTAAGAGTTTGTTTCTTTACATTTTTCACTTCTTGATCAAGTGCTTCAAAAGCAAGGTTAAGGATTTGATGCTCTTGGATTAACTCATTGTGCTTTCCCAAGAGTGCTTGGTGGGCTAAGTCAAGCTCATGATGATCTTGCTTAGTTTGAGCCTTATCCTCCTCAACTTGCTTGACATGAGATTTGAGCGTGTCATGCTCTTTAAGTATGCTTTCATACTTTTCAAGCAAATCAAGGTTAGTGCTCTCAAGCTTAGCACGAGTTTCTTCAAGAGCCTTAACCTTACTATTTTCCCTCTTAATGATAGTGTGATATTCATTTATTAGTGAAGTTAAATCCTCGGGGGAAAGCTCATCATCGCTAGAATCATCACATACCTTGGTGTTACCTTTAGCCATGAGGCACATGGGTGGTGGATGAAGAGGTGAGTCATCATTGTTGGCAATGGCAAGGCCGGCCAAACTTTCTTCTTCCGCTTCACTCTGTTCATCACTTGATTCTTCGTCGGTGACCCATTCATTTGCCTCACACATGAACACCTTTTATGGACCATTTCTTTTCATTGGGAAGAGTTTTGCCTTCTTGCCCTTGTCATGTTTCTTCTTCCCAAAGGATCTTGGTTTGGGTTTGACCTCTTCTTCATCATCTTCACTATCTTCAAGCTTGCGGTGCTTGCTCTTGTGATTTTCTCTCCTTTTGTCCGGTTTTGGACAATCATAGGAGATGTGGCCTTGATCACCGCAATTGTAGCAAGTCTTGTGGTCATCTCTCTTTGGTAGAAACGCTTTCTTCTTAGGATCAAAGGTGTATCCCTTCTTGGCAATCTTGGAGTTCAAGCGTGAGAACTTTCTCATTATCAATGCAATCTCATCATCGTCATCTTCACTTGATGCTTGCTCTTCTTCACTTGAGCTAGGCCCAACACCCTTCTTTTTCTTGAGACTTGTTTTCTTGGTGGAGGCCTTTAGGGCAATTGTCTTTGAAGATGATTGCTCCATCATCCCAAGTACACTCATCTCATGAGCGTGAATCTCTCCAATGAGTTCCGAACCTTCAATGTGGTCAAGAGATTATTTTTGAAGCATGGAGTTGATGATGTTGTACTTTGGCTTGGGAAGAAGCATAAGAATCTTGCGGTTGATGAGTCCTTTGCCAAGAGAAGCAATGTCAAGAGTATTAATTTCTTCAATAAACACATTCAAGCGAGAGAACATTTCATTGACATTTTCATGAGGTAGCATTTTAAACTCATCATATTTAGCTTTAAGCATGTGATATTTTAGTTCTTTGACACGAGAAGAACCCTCATGAATTTCTATCAAGCAAGCCCAAATTTCACAAGCCTTTTCTTTGCTAGCAATCCTAGCAAACACATCTTGACTAATGCATTCATAAATTGCATTCCTAGCTTTAGCATCCCACTTGATTTGATCACTAACATAATTGAGCTCACCAAATCCCGCGTGGGTCGCTTCCCATACTTCGGGAGCAATAGCCTCTAGATAAGCGCGCATGCGTGCTTTCCAATAGGCAAAGTTCTTGCCCTTGATGATAGGAATCGAACCCCCAATCTTGGCCATTTTAGCTCTCTAGCGGTGAAGCTAGAATGATCCAATGAGCAACCTAGCTCTGATACCAATTGTAAGGATCGAATGCCCAAGAGGGGGGTGAATTGGGCTTCTTCTCAAAAATTAAGTCAATAAAACTTAATTACTAAAAGACCAATTACCTAAGCAAACAACCTATGCATTCAAGTGAATAGTAACTTTGTGATATACGAAATGCATAAGTGTAAGGGAGAGGAAGAGAATGCAAACTCCCGAGGAGACAAGAGGATTTATCCCGTAGTTCGACAAGATCGTCAAGATCTTCCTACGTCCACGTTGTGGCACCCACCAAAGGGTATAGCCACACCCAAGTCACCGAGACTAGGGATCTTCACTATTCTTCTCCGTTTGCCAACCTCGGCAAGGTGGAGCTCAAGCCTTGTACAACTTGGATCCTCCGGGCTTCCACAATCGTCTTGGCAAGCTCCAGAAGTTTCTCTCAATTACAAACACCAAGGGACACTTCCTTACAGCTCTCACTACACTAGAGATTCCACTCACCAAGAATGGAAGCACACAAGTTCTATCTCTAGCTAGTTCTAGCCTATACCTTGGTGTGTAAGTGGTGTAGATGATCTAGAAGTGGTAGCTCAACGTCTTGAATGCTTGAGAATGTGTAGAGTATGTTTGGTAGTCAAGACTTGTCGAATAGACTGGTTGAAGACGTATAAATAGCCAGCCTCCACGAAATAACCGTTGGAAAAGTAGGCTGACATCACTGTTCTGCGAACACCAGATGATACGATGCTCCCCCTTCAGTTATCATCGGTCAAATCCAAATTAGCTGATGTCACTGTGTCAGATATGACCGTTGTTAGACCGATGTTACACTTGTCTTCTAATCGGATGATCCGGTGGCACTTCCTCCAGAATTGGTTCAGACTTGGTGCTTACTGGAGTGATTGACCGATGTGTTTATAGTTGTACATCGGCGGATCCGGTGTTACACTTGGTCCATGGATATTGCTTTCTGTACTGATGGATCGATGTAACATGCCCTTCATCATCGAATGATCCGGTGAGTACTTGGTTCTGAGGTCTTCTTCTTCTGCTGAACCAACTCGACCGATGTGTTGTCTTATGGAAACATCGGTTGATCCGGTGAATTGATTTTGTTTGCTTCGAGTTGTTCTAAGTGAATCTTTTGGAATTTTCTCGAGCGACCTCTTATACATAGGTTTGAAATATCCTTCTGATGATTTTCAAGCATTGAGTGCTGTCAATATTGGTTGAATGAGAGCTTTTACTTCTAATCTTCATAACATTGATTGATCTCACAAAGTGATTGTTTAGGGGTCTCCAATTATATCCAGTGATCAGTAGATGATATTCATATTCATATAGATTTCATTGTAATGAGTGATATGGGAGACCTTGCATCCACAAATTCATTAGTAAAATCCAATGTTTGTCATGAATCACCGAAACCATACCTCATGGGGGCCTTGATGCTTTCAGAGCAGCGTGGGTGCTGGCTTTCGGTGGTCAGCATGGTACAACAGCGCGGCATCCGAGGCATCATTAGATAAGTCTTTCTTCACAATCAGTTTCGTCAGAATCATCATTGATCCAGATTTGGGGTTGCTATTTTCGGATGCTGGGCTTTCTGGATTTAGGGATTTGGGGATTTTATTTACATTTGCCTTAATTGTTCTACCATACAGTGCTAATCCAACATAATAAAGGGGCATAAAAGGATTAGGGGTGGCTCTGAATCCATTGTTAAAACTAATCTTTAGGCATATACGTAAGACATTAACACTAATCACCATTATGCACCAAGTTAAACATTAACAGAGAAGGATGAAGAGGATCCGTTGGTCGCCATTGCAGGGCTTGGAGTTGCTCGGATCTTCCCACCGTGATTGCTCTCTTTTTGATCGGTTTTGTGGATCTTGTGATTAGTGGTGGTTTAGCCCTTAATCACCTTTAGCTTTTATAGAGCAATACAACAGGGGACCGAGCCCGAGTTGGTTAGGAGGGCCTCCGATCGTGGCGCTCGTTTCTGTTGAGGACTCCGGAAGATTTTTACTGGGTTCACTTTTCCCTTTTCTCTTTTCCTTATCTTTATTCTTTTTCCTTTTTCTCATTATCTTTTCTTGCTTTTATCTCAGATGAACCGAGATCAAACCAACACAACCTTGTCTTCTTGTCCACCGGTTCGGCAACTGCAGTGCAAGTATAGATGGCTAGTGGGCCCTGCCGGGCAGGCATGGCCCGAGCCCGGCCGAGCTCGGGCTAAGAAACCGTTGGCTTGGCACGGCTCAAAATGGCACTCAGACTAACACTTAGGTTCATATCCGAGCCATGTTTAGCCTTATCGGGCTCAAATCGCGCTGTTGGTGCTGGGATGGCCCGGATCCGTTTCTTGAAAGGACATTCAAACTGACCAATTTTTTTATACATTTCATTTTTTTTAAAACGTATAGATACACATAGATGGCAAATCAAGATAGTGAGGACATAGAGATTACATGATCACACCTCCAGATTCATACACATCAAGACCACAACTCCAGATTATAACTCAAATCACAAAGCTTTAAAGAGCTGTTTATAGTTACAAATGTGGCCGCCTCATTAAAAACCTCTAGGTAAAACCTTATTTTAATAACATGAAGATAAAACCCTAAAGGTAAAAGTACAACCTAGCTCTTTTAGTGATATACATACTACAATACATCCAGTAAACAGCTAAGCAGATCCATAATGCCTAAACTCATACATACTAACAAACTAAGTGGCTCACTCAGAAGCATCATCAAGATATCAATTCATCATCTTGTCCTCAAGATCATGGTCCATCATGTTGTGTTGTTGTCGAGCATCGCCTTGATCCCAAACCTTCAACAAAGATAGGATCTCCACGTGCTTAGGATTGAGCTCCCATCAACATTCCTCAATTAACCTTCAACATATAAACTAAACGCAGACTTATAAGATATAGTAGAAACAGAGACAATCATGATATCTTTAGCTAAAGTAGATAAAACAGGATATGTTCTTTTATGATCTTACCACCAATTAAGTATACCAAATGTATCATTAAACTGAGTAACACAATCACTGTCTAAATATGAATTTAAGTCAAAAACAGAGCAAGGCAATAGAAAACTAGAACCTGAAACAGATGTTGCCGATGAGACAGACAATGGGGCAGAAGCAAGGGCTGCAAGTTTATCAAAAATTTTATTCTAAGATCTTACATGCTCCAGAATGAGGCTGTGAAGATCTTTGCAATCTAATAGAACCAAGTTTTGACTCATATTTTAGGAACAAGTTAGTTAACTAACATCTAACATTATTATAGTAATCATAATAATCACAATTAGGAAACTAAGAAAGTAATTGAAGTGCACTGTTAAATCTAACTAATTTAGCTCTAGGATCTAAAATAAAAGCAAGGGAGTATAGGATAGGTATGTCTGCCTAGTACTTTAGATATTCTGATTTCATAGGAACAACAACATTTCTAAGAATATTAAATGGTCAACAATTTTAAGTATAACATGCATCATCAATGGAGAAGTAGGATAATAAAACTAGAAAGTGAGACAGTGGATAGATAAAATAGCTAAGAACTATAAAATATAATCAGTCGCATACCAATGTGCATCGGTAAGGATGACCCTCCTCCAACCTGAACCTGATAATGGGTTTGAATAAAAATAGAAAAAGTTTCCTTGAATAGAACAAGATGTTTCAACATGAGATAAGTGACATTCCATCTACCATCCATGTCCAAACTAAACATTCGGAAACGAATCCCCATATAAGAAATTCATTGGTTACATGAGTTTAAAAAATATAGTAGTCCTGAAGTCCTCGAGATAAGTGTAATTTTCTTTCCAGACTAGATTTGACAATGAGATTAATAGCATGACGTGCACAACATTGATGCAATAAGTTAGAACCAACATATGATGACAGTAATGGAGCTAACAGTTGTACAACACGAGTATTGGCAGAAACATTATCAACTGTAAAGGATAAAAATTTAGAAGACATGTCATATTCAGAAACCACATTGGAAATAAATCAGCAATATTAATTCATAAAGGGTTAAAAGTGGGGGTTTACATGTAAAGTTTTGAGTATACCCGAGACACATGGTTCAGACTATCCGATCTTGTCTAAGTGTACTGCAAGATGACAGTTTGGACTGCCCGAACTGATTGTTCGTGAAGTGCATGTGAGTTGCACGTAAATCGCTACTCGAAGTGTCCAATTTTTTCATTTTGAACTGCAGCTCGGCTGTTTGGACTGTCCGATCTTAATTTTGTTCAGTGGCTCTGTTTTTAATTTGTAATAATTTTAAACATGCTTTTGGGTTATGAGAAGGTTTGGTTAGTACTTTTGGACTAAGTTTTGATGTGTGTTGGTTGATTATGGTGGATAATATTTTGCTAAGTTGTGCAATATGCTTATGTGAGATGCTCACATGAGGTGTTTTGGTTATCGAACTAATGAGAGTCAAGTCGAGGACATGGGCTCACAAAGATTGGTTGTTTAATCATGTGCATGTGTTGCTTGAGGTTAAGAAATGGATGGTTATGGTGATCCTTGAACTAATCTTAGGAAAAAATTTAGGTTCAACAACCAAGTTCGGGAGGAATTATGGTTGAGGCGATTTGGGAGGTCACAAAACATGTTTGAATCAAGAATGGTGTATGTGAAGGTATCAAGGATGTTTTGGAATGTGTCTGCACATGTGCAAGTGGTGCATATATGTGGCAACATTATTCCAAGATGTGATAAAAAGTTATGGATGAGAAGATATAGCCGGAAAGGTCCAACTGGCTGGTTTGCGCTCTCAGGATGAAGCTTATGCGATTGTGGTACAAATATGGAATGATTTGAGTTGGTTATGGTTAAATTTTGTGTGAGGCATAAAATATAGTTGTTTTAGAAATGTCGTGGAACATCCTAAGATGTTCGGAAGTCTTATAATTGTTTCTACCTACATATGAAAAAGTCTTAAGCATTTATGAAAAAGTTCGGTTGAATCCAAGTAGGAGTAAAAAGTCCTAGTTGGATTGGAGTTGCCTGAGGGCTGCTTATATAAGCAAGGAGATATGACTTCATCGAGTGCATGACAAACAAGCTGCCTCTATTTGAGTTTGGTTGAATAAAATTCATAGTTTTTGAGAATATTTTGTGCCTTGATCGTCCGACTTGTTTTCATCAAGTTTTTCACGTCGAGTTTCTGCGCACACCGATATTTTTTTAGTGTTTTGATCATAACTCATGTTTTACGTATCCAATTACTGTGATTCTTTTCGTGTTATCACCACAACTCAATTGTCTTTTATAATTGAAAATTTTGCAGTCATCACAACTATTATTTTTCATGGTACATAGTTTCCTTGCAGCATAATAGATATATTTTTTGTTCGGGTAGAATAGCCTGACCACTGCTCAGTATTTTGATTATAACTTGATTGCTACTTAATATTTGCTCATGATTCTTGTTGCATTGCCTTCCTGACTTGATTATCTACAATCTATACCAGTTTAGTCATGGCTGATCACGTTTAGAACTTGTGCACACACAATTTTATCCATCAGATTTATTTTCAGTTGAGGTTTTTTTTAGCTTCTATATAAAACTTTTTAAATCTACCATTCGTCCTCCCTCTGATAGCTTTTCTTGTGCTCTTGGATCCTACACAATCTCATACCAACAATTCCTTTTTTAAGTCCCAATCACTAGTGATAAAATAAAATACAACAATAAGATAGTCTTCTTTAGCATTAATGAACTAGATATCAAATGTCAAACACACACATGAAATTTTATTCAACATTTTTGTGATACTATACCTTTTCAATTTAAAATAATCCACAAAGTCCCTAGTAATGGTCTACCTAGACACATGTTTAAAACTGAGATTATGAGCAACCTAACATAATCTTCAAAAGCCACATATGTTCAAAGGAAGATCAAATCTTGCTATCATCCTAACTACACCATCAGAACTAAAATCTAAATTAGATTGAGAAGTTGAGGTGGCTGTCATAGCCTTACTCTTACATTTAGAGACATGACAAAGTAAATGTCCCGTGCTACTACTACTTCTAGCACTCAATTTTGTCTTACAATAGTTACATCTTGCTGCCTACCTGGTTATCTTACCATTGACAACATGGGTGAGCTCTTCCATGTCATGCCACACATATGAGGTACCCAAATGAGTCCTGCCATACATACAATGAATACAAGAGTAACTATTCCATACAATACAATAATATAACTTGAACTTGAACGTTTGAACAATAAGTCAATAACAATATAGAAGACTGTACTACACTAGTACACTACACAAGATGATATTGAATATGAACATTTGAACAATAAGTCAATAACAGTATAGAAGACAATACTACACTAGTTGATTAGTACACTACACAATATGACAATGAACTTGAATTGAAAATTTCATCAATAACAGTATACAAGAAAGTACTACACGTTTACGTTGAACTTGAACATTTGAACAAGTAACAATATAGAAGATAATACTTCACTATATATTACACAATTTGGAATTGAACTTGAACATCTCAATTCTGTACAATAATAGTATACCTCTACCTCTTGTTTGATGTGCTTGTACTTGGGCTCGGGCTAGCATCTGCCGCCACCACCGCAACCACCAATGAACCAGTCACAGCCGCAGCCCCACACAAAGCCTCAACACATCCGGTGTCAACATCATTATCTTCATCATTGCTGATGCATGAGACCCTACATACAAAGATCCTCGTTAATAGAGCAAAAAAAATTCAGCGAAGGGGATGAAGAAGTACGCTCAGCGGCCATGAGAGAATGTGAGGGGCTTTGCTTTAAGAGGGACAAAGTCATAGAGGGACATAGGGTTAGGGTTCAGTCATCGACAGCCACGGAAGGCCGGGTCCACACACTGAAAGGCTGGATCCATGTGCCGGAAGGCCAGATCTACAAGCCGGAAGGACGGATCTGGTGACTGAAGGCACCTAGGCGGTGAGATCTGATGCTGCACACAAAGGGGTGCACCAAGACGGCGAGGGGCTGGTGGGATGCACGAGACGACGAGGGGGTGCACCAAGATGGAGAGGGGGTGCACCGGAAGGCCAGATCTACGGGTGGCCAGAGGAGCAGCAAGTCGACAGAGCGGAGAAGGCGAGTGTGACGGAGACACCGAGGAGAACCGTGGAGAGGAGTCAGAGGTGGAGCGGCCGAGAGGGAATGAGGTATAATAGGGTTTGGGTGGGGGTCGAGCGGCATGGCGAGGCTAGCCGTGATGGGTTGGGTCGTGCCCGTAGCTTGCGGGCCGACCGTGTTAACCCTTATATGGGCTGTGCCGGGTCGGCCCAACAGACCTTCGTCTGAGCCCAGGCACGGCCCAAGCCAGGCTGTGGGCTGGCCCGAGCCCAGTCCGCTTCGTGTCAGGTCGTGCTCGATCGGCTGGGCTTCGGGCTGGCCTGTTTAGCATGGCCCATTGACCATCTATAAGCGCAAGGTCCGATGAATGGTCGTTTTTTAGCATGGACGCAGAGACACGGGTGGAAATAACGAGGCTGTGTCAATTTTTTTTTCTCGAACAGAACTGTATCTAAATTTCAGGATACTCAAAAGTCACTACTACTATTCTTGATTACTAGTAATGAACATTTGGCCCATCAATAATAATGCACTTTTAACTTGGTCATTGCCAATTGGTGGGACCAAGTTCCCTACTCATGTTAAAAGTAGAGTTGTTGCTGCACCAGTAACTGCTAAAATCAGCCGTCCAAACTCAATCTAGAACATGATTTCCTTATCCCGCAAATGTAAATATATATATATATATATATATATATATATATGTTATATATATAAAAGATGAACTCATAGTTGTTGAACTCCTTCCAAACATCTAAATTTATATTATATATAGTAATAGTAACAATAACAACACTTATTTTTGTTGGTGTTAGAAGCCTGAGGATTATCCTAGTATCTACTAAGTTAAAAAGTATTGGCATTAGGTTTCTTTTGCGTAGATTGAACCTGATCTTTTCCTTGCTTTTACGAGGTGGTATACAACTAGTAAATTAGAAACTAGTCATCGCTTCACTGGGGTCGCTACGGTCGTCCTGTCCTCTACTCTAGTGCAAGGTTTGAATCGCTTTAGTTGGCGCTAAATATCCATTGGATGGGTATTTAATTACCTTAATTTCATTGTTTAGGAGTCTTGATTGAGGGCAGGCCTTTCCTCCACTTCTACACTCTTATCTGAAGATGAGGATTAGGAACATCAGTGTGACCAAGTCCATTGACATCACCAACGTAGGTCGCTATCATCATATGATACTGACAATGAGATTTTTTTATGGTAGGTACATGTAAGTCCCGAACTTTTCCTCCAAGGAGGTTATGATCAATTTATTATAAGCGAGTACAAATACAGACAATCATAACTTAATGTCTAGAACAAGGCGACAATAACTGGATGGCTAAGCACGCGGTTGTGGAACAGACTTCGTAGATCAATATTACGACACGTTCATCCCTTCACATTTTCCGTAAGTTCACACCAGATTCAACACCCATGACTTCCTCTGTAGAGTATCTGCATTTAGAATTGTGAAATTCGGTTTGAAATTCACTCCTATCAGGAATCGATCGAACTACTCAGAATACTTAACCACTAGGCTAAGCCATCTTTTACTCAGATTGCATATAAAAAACATAGCATAGTAACAAAGCAATAAACAACAAAGAAAATGTTGTGGTACGTGGTGTCTTCATTTTAACTGAAACAAGTTATAATGCACTAAGGCAGTGCGATCATTGTAGGATTTCTTTGCACTTTCTAATTTTCCTCTAGTTAGGTTGCAAAGGCCGCAGGTACGCCTGGAAGATGGGCGAAGCAAAAGGCAGCAGGTACGCCTGAAAGATGGGTGAAGCAAAATGTCACTTTCGTTACTACAACCTTATTAAGACAAAAAGCTACGCACAAATTCTCATTGGATCTCGGTTGTTTTTAACAGCGATGTCTATTCATTTAAGTTTTCGGGTATATATATTTGTGAGCGCGCGAAACCTGCAAACTGCTTATGGTACTTAATGAAAAGACAGAGCTCCTACCCCTTTCTAAAATTAAAAAAGAATACAATTTTCTTTAATCATCTACAATGACTTAATTGAAACAAGTTGGTTAACGGAACCTGCCCTCCAACCTGTTAAACTGCTACAGGCTTGAAGTACCGTGTGTCTTCAATGTGAAATTTACTCGATGCAACTTTTGTACTCCCTCCGTCCCGGAAAGTTTGTCGCTTTGTAGTTCAACAAAGCGACAAACTTTCTGGGACGGAGGGAGTATTTTACAAGTTAATACAATGAGGCAAGGTGGTAGTTTTTCTTGGCAAGGTAACATGTATAGGGTCGTGGACTAAAAACAAATGAACCAGTAAGAAGGCTGCAGAATCTTATGCATGCTGAAATTTGTCAAACGGCGTGAGGTGACTGGAAACAAATATACGATTGTTTTCTAGTCACTACGTAATTTACCACCCTTAATTGTAGTTGCTCTCGAGACAAAACAGTACTGGTTATTTCTGTTTTCGCCTGGAATCACAGGCATGTATTAGGTTTCCATTGCAGATTCACACATATACTTCATCCGTCCAAAAAAGTTTGTCGTTTTGTAGTTCAAAAATGAACTACAAAGCGACAATTCTTTTAGAACGGAGAGAGTACATCAGAGAAACATAGTCCTCGTTTTGTATTCTTCCTTTCATTCTCAAATAGTTGTTGCTAAGATAATAAATATAGTTTAAAATAGAACTAAAAGTATTTTGCAAAAATTATTAAAGCTTTAGGTCAATAATACATCCTAATAACCAATTCTTTAACATTGGCAAACAATTTGTATCGTTAGAAAATTGATGCAAATCCTTGTCGTTTTTCAGAGATGTTTTAAGATAAACAGATGCTTTTTTACAACGAAGTGGGGCTAGTTTCTTTAAAAAAACGAAGTGGAGCTAGGGTCCAACATGTTTATGCACAGTACCATACTATTGCGAACGTGCATATATTCGTCATTGACTGCACAGAAACGCAGCATCAAACAGAGAAGGTCCATCAGTGGCTGTCGTCCAAAGGTACATAGCGAATTAATCATCGCAGGTGTTTTCTTATGAAGTGGACGACGATGACGGGAATATTCTGTTTGCTAGGTACATCTCATCTTGGAGGCTCTACTTGCTGGACACTTTGTCTTACTTGGCGTACCATTTGTTCCGTTGTTTCCCACTTGCTCAGTTTTCTTCACATCTCTGGCTTTGATGTTTCTTGCATTCGTTCTCTCAATTGGAAGTGAGGACGACATAACACAGCTGTTGGTTTGGAACGGTACAATGATGATGCAAGTAAAACAAAGCATTTTTCTTTCCTTCTTTTGAAATGGTTTATTATTCTTCATTTCAATAGAGGGCGACACCATACACTACTACAAAAAGCATTTTCACAGGACACCTCAAATTTTCAAACACAGGCGGTCCGTAAATAATGCGATTGTGATGACGAATGATACAATAACCGTCTGTGATGGCAGAACATCACAGACGGATTTTAAGAAACAACTGCCTGGTAAATACATGATTTTCTCAGGCGGTTATTAATTAGGAACCGCCTGTGATGTAACAAACTTCACAGATGGTTCTTAATTAACCAACGCCTGGGTAAATACATGATTTTCACGAGTGATCATTGTTTAAGAACCGTATGTACTGGTTCAATCATCACAAACGGTTTTTATTGAAGAACCGCATGGAAAAGTCATTGTTTTCACAGGTTGCTTATTAATTAAGAACCGCTTGTGATGCTGATAAGCTCCTGTCAAGTTAATCCCTACACAACAAACTCTTGTAGATGCAAGTAATAGCCGTGACTCATCATTTGGATTGTTGAAAGCATTAATTGAAGCCTGACGATCCTTGGAAGGATTTTTTCATCCATTTGAAGGATTCCTTTCCATCCTGTCCATTTGAAAACTTAAGAAGATGCTTCTTTCTCTGTTTTAATGCCTAAATATATTGACTAAAAATCAGTACCTACTCTCTTAGTACTTCACACAAGCGATGAAGCGAACAACTTCAATCACCAATCTTGTTTTTACCCTTTCATAGGGATTTAACCTTAATCTTTCAATTATAGATTTATTAAAAAGTGAAGCTTCCTTATCACACATATTAATGACAGTTATAAGTGAAGGAACCCCTGCGATGTTCGCATCGCGGATCACTACACACTGTATACATGGTTGTGAAATGTGTTAAAAGGTGTTTGGTGGTGTGAGTTAGGATATGGGTGGGTGATTAATGAACGGGGTGTGTGAAGAGGGAGGGTGGTCGAGGCGTGTATGGTGATGGGATGTGCGGGCTCCCTAAGAGGTAGACCAGCTGCGACTGTGTATTCGGTGTAATCCACCGATCGGTGCTAAGTGCTTCAGTATTAGTCTAATGACCATGATTTCCGGACTAGTCTTATGCTGAGTACTTCAGTTTAGTCCGATGATGTTTGTTCCGGACTAGTCCTTCTGCCAAGGACGGATGAAGCCGCCTCACCAATATAAGGACCGGTTCATTCGACCGCAACATAGTGATTTCGTACAACCACAAAACATGTATGGGCGGGACTCACTCTACCTTTCTGGTAACTACAACAAGAGAAAACTTGGAGAGCCATGGAGGGCTCGATGGACCAGGAAATGGCACAAAGACCGAGGGTCATCTTTTGGCCAGCTGGGTAGTGAATGCCGGAATAGCTCCTGCATCGGGCCGATGTGTGATTGTGGGGTTACTCGGGGAAGATGAGATGAGCATCATGTCATACCCCTGCAAGGTGTGCATGGCTTGTGGGTAATGTGTACAAACTATGCAGAGTCTTAATCTATCCGAATAGATGTTGTCACAGTCTTGGCACACTATACTTTGGGCTCCTTATGATTAGCATTAGTGCATCTCCTTGAATTGTGTGTGTGGGTGGTCGAGGCCGCCGTGTTTTGGGAAAGTGTTGGCATGAGTGCCGGAGTCGTCAGGGCCATGGGTCTAAAGACTCATCTAAAAGTGAGGGAACTGGCGGGATGGTCTGAAACTCATTGAGGGCCCGCCAACTATAATAATACTGATTCAACTACTTCTTCCTCTTATTGCAAAACTCGTTTCAAAGAGAACCTTGCATAAAATGCTTTTCAGCAAAACTAAGCCGTATGACCTATCCTTGCTATAAGCCCCAATTCATGAAACACCTCCCCTTGAGTAGTGTTAGGGCTTGCGGAGTACCTTATGTACTCACTCTTGCTTTATATGTGGTTTATCAGAAGACAGAGAAGCTGAAGCATCTGAGGATGATGATTAGTCTAGTCCTACTTCCCAAGTCTGCCTGTTGTGCATGGCGCCGTTCTGCTCCACTGTTTTTGAGGATTTACCTGTTTTGGTGGATATCCAAAGCCACATCCAATGTAATATAGATCATGTTTGTAAGACTTATATTGATTATAAATAAATAATTGTTGTATGGATCTCGATCTATTCTGTTATGCGTACCAACTACTGATCCAAGGATTGGTACGGTATGCACAAGTAGACCCGCGGAAGGCGAGTCCTGACAGAGTGGTATCAGAGCCATACTTGGCCATAGGATGAAACCTTAGAGTCATCCTATACCCTAAAAACACATTTTGAAAAACTATAAAATAATTATGAAAAATTCTCCCTCCTCTATGTTCTTTTAGCACTTACCTCCTTCTATGTTGAAAACTTAATTTATTTCATTCGATAGTGTTACTGACCTCAACCCAACACACCTTGGTCGTTCAAGAGTAAGATGGACACCTACGCGATATGCAAGGTTGGAACCATGCAACGTTTGCACTGAACCATTTGAAGATTGGATCAGTCAAACAACCCCACAATCAAGTGAAGAGAGTACGTAGAGATAAAGAAAGTAATTACTCTACTAGGCTACTAGAAGATGTCATCGCCACGTATCAAGAACGACATCACGATCGATGGAAGAGCAAGCACGTGCAACCCTACATTCCTCAGTCACATCAATAGAATCCTAGAATGACCGTAGTGTCTATGAGTAGAATGGCTTAGCCTATGGTGGTCTAGAGTAAACCACAAATAGAACGGTTAATAGTATAATATATAAGTTTGTAACCTAGTTATCTTTAGGTGTGATTCGCTGGTTTTCATTTGGTTCTTGATTGAGTGAAATTTTGTGCTCTAATACAACATAGATCAATAATCAAATGAAAGAAGATAAGTTGGGTGTTTAATAAAATAAATATATATGGAATGCGTGTATATATATACCTACACACGTATATCTATATGTATATCGAATATAATGCACTAAAAATACATAAAATAAAACTTAAATTATACATACATACGTATATACGTGAGGATAATAATGGCGACCAAAACAAAATCTTCCACTCCTCTCTTCCTACCAGATCAATGAAATACCCATTCAGAAGCTTATCCCTGTTCGAGCTCACCACGAGCACACTGCTCATGCAGGAACCCCGTCTAGATCTAAGTACTCCAGTTGACCCTCAAAGTCAACAAATAAATAATTAAATACATAAATAAACAAAGTAAAACAAAAAAACAAAATTATACATAATAAAATATAAATATATCAATATAATAATAATACAAGGACTAAAAAAAGACATAGTACTTAAAATCCTATTTAAGTGGGGTAGGATTTTAACAGACCTAAAAGCCCATAAGACAAACGGTGCGGATAATACCCTCATGGACTGGTTGGCACACCAGCAAGGATATACACCCTCTACCAACCACTAGATCACTACGGACGATAAGAGGTCAGCCGCAAGAGCTCCCATGGAATTCATGACACGTAGTTAGGAAGCTGCACCCATGGAACGAGTGTCAGAAATATATACATGCTCATATATAGATCTGGAAGGATTACAAGTAATGGAACCATACATAGGCGTGAAGTTTCTAACCACGTCAACACCCAAAGAAACATTGAGGACAGACAGATCCTATCAGATGGATACATTGATTGATCAAACACAAGAGACGTACCCATAAGCTACAAGAAGGGATTTTCTAACTAAGTTCATCACCTTAGAGAACTACAGAGTTGTGGTCAAGCAGGAAGAAAACAAGCTCAGGACGAGCATCGTCTACCGAACATCGCATGAAGTAGCAGAAATACCCGTCACCTTGAGTCGATGACTTGCTTAACCAGTTAAGAGAGTTAGGTACACCTGTGATTTGGGATCAAGTTAATACCAATTCAAGATCATATATGCTCACATCATGAAGCTGGTGCTCGTGACCCGATGTGGAAAATCTGAGTTTCCACGGTGACGCCCTTCGTACTGACCAACATATCAGTCTGCTCCTTGAGTCATATGGGAAAGATAGCTATAGAGGAGCTAGAAGCAAACCTTCCTTAGACAAGCCCTAAAAGCCAAAGTCATGGTAGTGGACCCCACAAAGTTTAAAGATGTCACCTTTTGAGACCCTGTACGATACAGAATATTGAGCAGCACTAGTATGGTCAGAGATGAAAGAATATCATTATGTGGCTCCACCCGTAGTAAGGACTCTAAGAGGTAGAAATCGGAACCAGAGGAAGTCAACGGTAACAATAAACAAACAACCACTGTGAGAATTCACCACCATGGTAGTGATTGTGTGTACCCTAGGGAGACACCAGTGTGGGGTACAAACGAATTTTTGGAACTAAGGAATGCTGACTCCAGGACCAGCCGAACCAGTTAATACAATAGAGTTCACAACCTAATACCATGAATACCAGAAAAGGATCTTAGATACACACCCATCAGGATATGCCATCACGCATAAGACGCATACTAAAACTTGAACGACAAGTACCGCTTGATCCAATGGACCAACAGTCTGATGCTAGAAATTGAGCATTTGCTGTACAAATATGTGAACTTGCGGCGCAATAAACAAGAGCAACTGCAGTACAGTGATTTCAAGATCAAGGAATGGCCATCTCAAGGCAGGAAAGATAACCCTAGGAATTAAATTCCTACCTACCTAAGACAACCTTTGAATCTCGAGAATGAGATTCTATTTAAGTGGGGTAGATCTGTCACAACCCAAATTTTAACTAAAGATAATAAACATTATGAATTAAAATTTTTGAACAAGTGGTGAGCAAGCATAAATGTCAATATAAAATCAGGACGAACGAGTGTACAAACAAGAACACATACGCATGTAAAGGTGAGTTCACCACTAAATAAAACTAGGGCGGTAAAGAGGAACTGTCTATTGAAAAAGTATCATAAAATTTTACGGTGATTCAAAACCTAAAACGGAAAATAATAAAATATGAACTCAACTGAAGTTACAAACTTAAAGTATAGGGAATTAAATGGAAGTGAACCAATAAATAGAGTGAGAAAATCCTCATTCAAAAGATGAGGTGATTGGCTGAGATTAAACCAAATTCAAATAAAAAGGTTCGATTAAGCGCAAACCCAACTGAGATCTATTTTAAAACAAGAGATAGTAGTTAAATAATACAAATAGGTATATATATATATATATATATATATATGTATATACCAAATAAATTTTTTAATGAACAAACATACAACTATATATTTAACCAAATGAGAAACAAAAAATTACCGGAATATAAATATACTCAGATATGAATTATCCACTATGAGCAAAATCTAAATTCAACCGGAATTCAAATTTCAAATGTGTAGAAGAATCAAGAAATGGGAGGAAAATAGGAAAAGGTAATCCAACGCAGCCCATTTCCCCTAGCTGGCCCAACCCTCTCTTTCCCCCTTCCTTTCCTAGCGCGCGGCCAACTTTCTTCTCTCTATCGCGGCCCAGCTGGCCAGTGCCCGACCCACCTCCCTTTTTCCCTCGCGGCCAAGTGCGCGGCCTGCCTACTCCTCCCCAGCGCCACGGCCCAGCCCGGCCAAGGTCAAATCGACCTTCTTCCACCCCGAGCACTGTCGCCTGCGCCCAGGAAACACGTCGGTCACCCACTTTTTGCCCAAACTGTCATCTCCCCGTCGCATCACCGCGCTGGAGGCCTGCCACGACATCAAGCGCGCCAAGAAGCCTCTGCCCGCACTAAAAACCGTGCCGGCCACTGCCTCGCCGTGAACCGCCTCGTTGGCCTATAAAAGGAAGCCCTCCTTCATCCATTAGCTCGCATTCCTCTCCTCTCACTTCCACTGCACATCCCGGAGCTTGCTCGGCCCTTCTCGAGTGGGAATTCAAAGTTCCCCTTTTTTTCCTTGCCGCCAGTAGCCTCGGCCGTTCCGCCGCGTCGGAGGCGAGGTACTCCAATTAACCTCTCACATTGTCTCCCCATTGTGTAGAACACGTAGAAAACCCGTTGCTTTGTATCTTAACACACTACAGAGTAGATCTCGATGACTCCTCGCCGGTGCTGCCATGCGCCAAAGTCGCCGGCGAGCTAGGGACTCTTTCCACCTGTGCCACCTTGCCAGTAGGCTGAGTATTGATGCGTAGAACGTAGCCATGCACTTAGTTTGGGGAGAGGAGTAAAGCAGGGTGGACCTCGCAGAGCCACCGCCATGATCGCCGCATCTCCTTGTCGCCGGCAACCGTGGAATGCTCCCCAGCTTGGCCGAGCGCACTGGCACACTCTTCACATCCGAGAACACACTCTTGGCACACTTGTTCATTGAGAACACACACACACGAATAGATCGACAATGCGCCGCGGTGCGTGGCCGCTGTTGCACACCGTCGGTCGCTGTGGGCATCATCCCGTCCGATGTGACCACACCACCAACTTCACCACACACTAGCACATGTCCCCGACAACTTTTTGCTTCAAAATCCTGCACGCACACTTACTTCGCCGAGCACTGCCACCTCTAGATTCCGTGCGCCATCGCCCACCACCGTGGGCGCGTACCCGGCCCAGCCGAGCATGCAGCTCGCTTGTGCACAGCGCGAAGCACTCGTCGTAGATGGTCGAGTGGCTCTGGCCAACCGCCGGCGAGCTCCCTGGCCGCCCGCTGCCGCATCCTCTGTTCCCGACCATAACATCTACGTGGCGCTTGCGTGGCGCACGTGTGACATGCCATCTCAACAACCTGCTTGCATGGACACTGATTTGGCAATCCACCTCAGCCGCACGAGCCGACGTGTCCACCACATGGCCGATTCGCGGGCGCAAGGGCGCCATACCAGCCGTGTCCCGCACCCAAGTTCATGTGCACCCAGTTCATGTGAACCGATCGACCTTGGTCCACTGACACCCATGCCCCGCATGCCAGTGGCCAGAGTAAAGAGGATTCACTAGATCCACACTTGCTGACTTCGGGCCCAGTGTCCGGTCTCTGCCCTGACAGACACAATACTAGGTCCACCCGTTAGTGTACCCAAAGACTTAGAAAATGCATTTCCCTATTCTGGAAAAATTGTAGAAAATAATCTATAATTAGTAAATGACTTTTAGATAATGAAAACAGTGATTAGTAACAAAAATAAATGGTAGTTATTTTGAGTAATATTATTAGCTAAATACTAATAATAATTAACTAGGAAATTGAGACAATCTAAACTTAGCCTCCTAAATGGATAATCCCTTCACAAATAATAAACCAAGAAATATTAGAAATATTAATTGACATGGATAATGTCATAAGAAAATATTATTCAACCAATATAGGATATGGAGTATTAAAATAATTATCAGTCACATAGGAAAATTAATTAAATTACCTATAGTTTGTAGAAAGATACATATGAACTCTAGATGGGCTAACTAAAATCCATAGAAAAATATTGCAAGGCATATATAATATAACGTAAGTATAAGTTGGCTAATATGAATTATAGGATAAAGAATTCATTATCATCCCCATAGTAAAAATCAAGTGAATATGCATTAGTAGTAAAATATACATAGAAGCTTCCAATTAGGTAATGTTTCCATAAAAGACCCTCTAAATACTTGTGAGAATATAGTACTAGGACTGTAGAGCAGTAATGGACTAAAGTAAAATGTGATATAGTGAACTAGTTGTTATCATCAGGCAAGAGCAATTAGAGAGCTACTAAGTAACAGAAATTCACATGTTACAAGAGTTTAAAAAATATGCTCAAGGCTTTTAGAACACGTTATTGAGACAATGGATTTAGAGGAGTGTACAAAACAATAGGTTACTCACTAGCTCTTAGTAAAAATGTGCAATTTCCTTAGAAATGTCACAACGTGGGATGAGACTCTAAAATAAGTGAGTCTTACATTGGAAGAATTTTAGTGAATGTACTATTATAAAGATAGGATAATCATAAAGAAGTCCCACAGAAGTTATGGCTAACACATTGACCGTAACATAAGTTATTTATAATATAAACTAGCGAATTAGTCATAATGATCTTAAACCCTGTATAACTAGAAGACAGATAAGATCATCATAACCTTTCAATGACCATTTAGATAACAAACGAAATGGTAACATTTTCAAATAACCCACAAGTAGAATGATGTATTCTCCGAGAAACCTTATAAGAATCTTAATAACCGCGTTATCGAATGATTGTTTGTATTTATTGGTGTTTTATTTGGATTTCTTGGATATTTGTCAAAGAATCGTATTTTCTTCGCGTAGCTACGTACTTAGTATCGGAGAGTTCATAAAGGAGATATTCAAGACCCAAATCACGAGGAACAAGACAAAGACTTTGATAAACGACTGTAAAGGCAAACTCTAACTCCTTGATCATATTTCATCTATGTTTTGCAATTCCACCTATTGGCCTATTTTGATTGCATAACAGTGTGACTATTTTAAAACATTCCTATGCTATGAATCACTTGAAATATGGTAGCATGAGCTATGTCGATGACTGAGTATCGATGTTAGCTACTAGCCAACGATTAACAGTAACATGGTAGTTACTCGCTATCAATGGCTTGAAACAAGACATCGCATCAGTTATGATAATAGCAGTGACTATCACAATCCCCTCCTTGACCTTGAAAACACAACCCCTTGACAACCTAACAGCTTCATCACTGCGCCATAGCAGTGATGTGAGCATCTCCTTGTTAGTACTATGCTTAGGAATCCCTGCGATGTTCACATCGTAAACCACTACACACTATATACATGGTTGTGAAATGTGATAAAAGGTGTTTGGTGGTGTGAGTTAGGATATGGGTGGGTGATTAATGAATGGTGTGTGTGAAGAGGGAGGGTGGTCGAGGCAGGTATGGTGATGGGATGTCGCAGGCTCCCTAAGAGGTATACCAGCTGCGACGCATATTCGGTGTAACCCACCAATCGATGCTGAGTGCTTCAGTAATAGTCCGATGACCATGATTTCCAGACTAGCCTTATGCTGAGTACTTCAATTTAGTTCGATGATGTGTGTTCCAGACTAGTCCTTCTTCCAAGGACGGATGGAACCGCGTCACCAATATAAGGACCGGTTCATTTGACTGCAACATAGTGATTTCGTACAACCTCAGAACCTGTATGGGTGTCACTCACTCTACCTTTCTGGTAACTATGACAAGAGAAAACTTGAAGAGCCACGGAGGGCATGATGGACCAGAAATTTGCATAGAGACCGAGGGTCATCTGTTGGCCGGCTGGGCAGTGAATGCCCGAGTAGCTCTTGCATCGGGCCGAGGTGTGATTGTGGGGTTATTCGGAGAATATGAGATGAGCGTCATGTCATACCCCTGCAAGGTGTGCATGTCCTGTGGGTAAAGTGTACAAACTCTGTAGAGTCTTAATCTATCCGGATAGCTATTGCCACAGTCTTGACACACTGTGCTTTGCGCTCCTTATGATTAGCATTAGTGCATCTCCTTGAAGTGTGTGTGTGTGGGTGGCCGAGGAAGCCATGTTTTGGGGAAGTGTTGGCACGCGTGCCGGAGTCACCAGGGCCATGTGTCCGAAGACTCATCTAACGTGAGGGAACTGCCGGGATCGTCTGAAACTCCCCTAGGGCCCGCCAACTATAATAATACTGATTCAACTACTTCTTCCTCTTATTGCAAAACTCGTTTCAAAAAGAACCTTGCATAAAATGCTTTTCGGCAAAACTAAGCCGTATGGCCTCTCCTTGCTACAAGCACCAATACATGAAACACCTCCTCTTGAGTAGTGTTAGGGCTTGCAGAGTACCTTATGTACTCACTCTTGCTTTATATGTGGTTTATCAGAAGAAAGAGAAGCTGAAGCATGTGAGGATGACGATTAGGTCTAGTCCTACTTCCCAAGTCTGCCTGTTGGGCATGGCGTCGTTCTGCTCCGTTGTTTATGAGGATTTACCTGTTTTGATGGTCATCCATGGACACATCCAATGTAATTTAGATCATGTTTGTAAGACTTATATTGTTTATAAATAAAAAGTTGTTGTATGGATCTCGATCTATTCCGTGTTGCGTACCAACTACTAATCTAGGGATTGGTACGGGATGCACAAGTGGACCCACAGAAGGCGGGTCCTGACATGCAGCATCTCTTTGTCTTCAGTCCCGCTGAGATTTTGTTAGCTTCGACAGACCCTTCATTTGTAACTGCCATTAACATTTCTAATGAGGAAGCTTCACTTATTGATAAATCTATGCTTGAAAGATTAAGGTCAAATTCCTATGAAAAGGATAAAAACAAGATTTGTGATTGAAGTTGTTCGCTTCGTCGCTTGTGTGAAGCACTAAGAGAGATGGTACTTATTCGTAGTCAATATATTCAACCATTAGAACTGATAAAGTAGCATCTTCGTAAGTTTTTAAAATGGAGAGAAGAGAAAGAAATCTTTCAGGACTTGTTTGAGTGTACTCAATCTAATTGGGTTGAAGTGGATTGGAGTGAAGAATGAACTAATTTTCTCCTCAATCCACCTTAAACCTCTTTTATTGAAGTGGATCCACTCCTATCTAAACAAGCCCTCAAATGCATGGGAAGTATCGTCAGACTTCAATTGAAACTTTTAACAATCCAAATGATGAGTCCCGGGTGTTACATGGATCTACAAGAGCTTGCTGTGAAGGGATTAGCTTGACAGGAGATTCAAGAGTTGTGCTTCTAGATGTTGTTTTGAACTAAGTTGTTGGAAGGCAAGCCTGATCATCATAGGTCAGAAGTAATTTATATAAACATAAAATTTGATAACTTATGAAACATGTGAATATGATAAATATGATAGTCAACAAGCCGAAAAGGATCACTTGTGCAAATTAGTCTTCTCTACAGAAGCTGAATTTAATAATGTTCGTAACATGCTATCTAAAGCTGAAATAGAACATTATTCAAAGTTGATTTCAGAGGATACAAATATATACAATATATATCATATATTTTTTCCATCATTGACATCTTCGCGCATATAGGGATTCAAATCCTTTTTAATGCTTCTCTCCACGCACTTGATGTTTTCTGATTCGGTGAAAAGGTACATCTCTTCAAACTGATTATATTCCTCTTCATTATCTCCCACATTCTCAACCCCAACAATATTTTGCTTTCCATAAACTACTACGTGCATCTTCTCAGTTTCTGGATCTTGTACATAAAAAACTTGTGCAACACTATCGGCGAGAACCCATAGGTCATCTTTATAACCCAATTTATTCAGGTCTACCAGTGCCAGCTCATAATTGTCTACTTTCACACCATCAGGATGTTTTACCCATTGGCACTTAAATACATGCATTGCCATTCTTTCGCCATAATCGATTTCCTATATTTCCTCTATGAACCGTAAGTATGTGGTCTTCTACCCTTGTGAATCATAAGCCTCAATACGAACACCACTATTTTGTGCAAAACTCTTACCATCTTTTTCTTTAGTGTAAAATGTGTAACCATTGATATCATATGCTTGACATGATGTCACCGAAGCAGATGGGCCAGAAGCTAACTTCTTCATTGTTGCCTCTTCTATAGAGTTTCCATATGGTATATTTTTGTCCATTAACCATTCAGTGAAACATCTTCTGTGCTCTTTCATGATCTAGTCCTCTGTGCGGTCTTGGTTTTTTTTGCGAAGCTCAATTTGGTGTTCCTGAATGTACGACTCAGCTATTGCGAGCTGTTGTAGTACACCAAAATGTGCACGGTGTACATTCTCGTAATCTTGAACGATAAAAGTTTACTTACCCACTTTACCTCTCCCACGTAGTCTACCCTCATGTACTGGTATAGGCACATCTATCGGTTTTCCATCTTTGATGTAATTAGCGCAACACTCAATCACTTCTTCAATGTTGTATCCTTCCATAATTGAACCCTCTGGCTGAGCACGTTTCCGCACATAACCTTTTCATACTCCTAAATATCTCTCCAACGAAAACATATGATGTAAATATAGTGCCCCCAATGCTTTTATCTAATCAACAAGATGTATTATTAGGTGTACTTGTGTATCAAAAAAGGATGGTGGGAAACACATCTCAAACTTGCACATAGTCTCGACGATGCATGTTTTCAGATAGTCTAAATCTTCATGTGCTACCACCTTTTGTGATACTACATTGAAGAAGTAACACAAACGTGTGATGACAACTTTTGTATGCTCAGGTTTGATGACTCTTATTGCAATGGCAAGGAACACTGCCATCATCATGTTACAGTCGTGAGAATTATAACCGCATAAAGACAAGTCTTTCATCGAGACTATTTTGTGGATATTGGATTAGAAACTCATGGGTACTTTGATCCCACGCAAGCATTCACAAACTGCTTTTTTCTCTTCTAGTGTCAAGTTGTAGCTGGTTGGTGGAAGGTAATGTTTCCCGTTCGCCTTTTCTACTGGATGAAGCTCTGGTCTCAAATCAAGATTTACTAGGTCCATACATGAATTTAATCTGTCCTTTGTTTTCCTCGGCATGTCTAGCAAGGTCCTAATGATGCTGTCAAATACATTCTTTGTAACGTGTATCAAATCAATACTATGGCTAAATTCTAGATTCTTCCAATATGAAAGATACTTGAAAAAAATGATTGTTTCTTAAAAGCCATGTCACTTGTATCACCCGAAGATGTACTTTTCTTTATCTTGATTCCTTTACATTTTTGCCCTTACCGAAAGTAATATGAATATTCTTGACCATTTCGAACACAAGTTTTCCACTGTAAGCTTTTGGTGCAGTATCTTTTTCGATTTTGTTATCAAATTGTTCTCTTGTCTTCCTATACTTGTGTGTATCTATCAAGAACCGCCGGTGTCTCATGTACACCGTCTTTCTGGATGAAGTGAGGTGTAGAAATCCAGTTCTATCCACACGCCTTACACAACTTTCTTCCCTTTCATTTGTCCCAATAAAATAAATAGTCTGGGATAATCATACATGGTTACGAATATCATTGCTCTTAGCGTGATATACTCCCGCTTGTACTCATCCCATATACGTACCCCTTCATTCCACAATTTTTCCATATCTTCCATTAAAGGTTTCAAGAACACATCAATTTCGATGTCGGGTTGTTTCAGACCTTGGATAAGAATAGACAACAAGATATATTTCCTTTTGTGACACAACCACATCGGTAGGTTGTATATCGTGATGACCACGAGCCATGTGTTGTGTATGCTCCTTTTTTTCACCAAACGGATTCATTCCGTCTGTACCCAAGGCAAACCTTACATTTCTGATTTCCTTTGCAAATTCTGGATACTGAATATCAAAATTTTTCTACTGTGTTGCATCAGCAGGGTGTCAAATATGTTTTTCATTCTTCTTGCACTGCTTGAAATGCCAACGCATAAGTTCAGCCTCCCTAGGTTTTGAGAACAAACACCTCAAGCGATCAGTTACCGGAAGGTACCACATCACCAATGTAGGAATTTTTCTCTTATCTCCCCGTCTACATCGCCAGAAGTATCATCATCGTCACCTTCAGGACCAATAATAAACTTCTTATTCTTCTGAGACTTTTTCATATTGGTAACATACTTGTGATTGTAGTCCTTCTTATATCTACTGACACCACATATGGGGCATCTAGTTGCGAGCTCATGCACTTTGCGATATAGAATACAATGATTCACACAAGTGTGTATTTTTGTCACACCTAGTGCCATCGGGCAAAGAAGTTTCTTTGCTTTATAAGTGCTTCTGGGCAGTTTATTTGGATTTGGAAGAATTTCTGCCATAATATTTAAAAGATCGGAGAAACTACAATCGGATCATCCCTGTGTGGCTTTCAACTTTAGTAGTTCTAGGACTACACGCAATGTAGTAAACTCTTTATCACAACCGTTTGATTCATCATATAAAAGATCTGTCACCGCATTCTACAATGTCTCCCTTTTACTTAAACCTTTATTTGCTCCCACAGAAGTCAATACATATGGTTCATTGTGACACAACATCTCCTCACAACCAAACTCATCATCATCATCATCACTACCTTGATTATCACTACCATCATCGATATGAACATTATTGTCATTTGAACCTCTCTCATCATCTTTATCGACTTTTTGTGTATCTAACTCACCATGATCTGTCTATATTGTGTAGTTTTTTTTGAAACCTCTTTTCCCCAAATGAGATTGGATTACTATACTATCTATCCAAGCAATCTTATTTTTACAGTTGATACATGGACATAATATGTCATCTATCTTTTGCAACTTCGCATATCTCTTGGATGCTTCAATAAAATTTGCAACATTATGATTGTACATAGGATCGGATCTTGGCATGTTATACATCCACGGTCGACGGTCCATGCTTCAATAACAGATTTTTTTGTAAGATTTACAAAATTTGGCCACAGATATTCCCTAAAGGTATTCTATAAAATGAATTTACAGAGACATAACAAGCATGTATCATATGAGGGAATACTGGTATCATGTAGGTCCGTTCATAAGGGTTCCAAGAAAATTTGTTTCATAATTTTCTCACCTTCCTAGTGGCCATAATGGATTTTTGAAGTTAGGCTTATTCATTGAAACATTTCATCGAGCACGTGATGTGGTTGTATTCATCTTCAACTTTTAATCCTTCAAACCTACTTCTTGTTTTGTAAAATTCAAGGGTGAGCTCAAGGGGGGACTAAACTACATCTTTCAACCATTAATCATTCAAATGTACTACAAATCTCAAGTGGTCGTGGGGGGGGGGGGGGGACTGGAGGCATATGCAAACACAACAAAACGAAACTGAAAATAGAACAAATTAAAAATATGATAGTGAAGAAGAAGTCTCTTCTAATTGTAATGGTTTAGTAAATATCAAATTAATTTATACTCACATATTATTCACATTTGCGTATCTCCTAAAAAAATGGATCCTTCACTGAAATTGGATTGTATGAACATATTTGTATTATTTATACATGTATAAATTTTGTGAAACTTTTTACAGCATTCCAACATGTCAAAATTCAAATTATCCATCATTCTAACCAAATGCTCATATACATATGAGGCATTCATCAAATTTTGAACACACATTGGTTCAAAATTTTTTTAAAAGAAATATGAAAAAAATCATAGAGGTTGGTATGATGACTAAAAAGGTCCATTGAAAAACTAAATGAAAAAAATCATTATATTCATCAAGATAGAAAAATGACAAATAGCAATTGTTATATGTTTTTTATGTTCTGACCAATTTAAAAGGATTTATGAAGTGAAATTTAATGGTAACCTTTATACTCAATCATATTACAAGAAAGTGGAATTTAGGCTTTTGAAAGGCCCCACATTTAATCAAGAATATTAATTAAGCTTACATAAAGTTCTTCTCAGGCGGTTGGTACTGAATAACCGCCTGCGAAAAAGATTATTTCATGCGGTTATTACTTACCAACCGCCTGGGATAATTGCTCGAGCCTATTCCTCATTTTTCTTTTTCCCTTACTTCTTTTTTTATTTAGATTCCAATATAAATACTCAAACATGTATAGATTCTGCAAATTGAGTCCAAATTCAATGATTCTTTCTTCTATATTTTTCAAAAATTAACATCTACCACCTGGACCAAATATTTTAAAACTTGTATAGCTGACATTGTAATGTTTTGGTAAATATCAAATTAATATATACTCACATATTATTCACATTTGTGTATCTCTTAAAAAAAGGGATCCTTCACTGAAATTGGATTGTATGAACATATTTGTATTATTTATACATGTATGAATTTTGTTAAACTTTTTAAAGCATTCCAACATGACAAAATTCAAATTATCTATCATTCTAACCAAATACTCATATACATATGAGGCATTCATCAAATTTTAAACACACATTGATTCAAAAAAATTAAAAAAATCTGAAAAATTCATAGAGGTTGGTATGATGACTAAAAAGGTCCATTGAAAAACTAAATGAAAAAATCATTATATTCATCAAGATAGAAAAATGACAAATAACAATTGTTATATGTTTTTTATGTTCTGACAAATTTAAGCGGCTTTATGAAGTGAAATTTAATGGTAACCTTTAATACTCAATCATATTACAAGAAAGTAGAATTTGGGCTTTTGAAAGGCCCCACATTTAATCAAGAATATTAGTTAAGCTTATATAAAGATCTTCTCAGGCGGTTGGTACTGAATAACTGCCTCAGAAAAAGATTATCTCAGGCGGTTATTACTGGAGAAAAATTTCCTGCATACGAGATGCACAGGCGCTGCCGTACATCCCTGTCCAGATAGTTGACACGTGGAGATCCAACGGGAGCAGATAAGCGTGTGCGGTTGTGGCTAGCGGAATAAACGCGAAAAGGCAGCAGCGGCTCGCAACTCGCATCATCCCGACTCGCTCGTGGAGGATGGGAGCTCGCGGCTGGACGCGGCTCACGTGTTTCTGGCGGTTGCGCTCTGCAGGGGCGCCGCGACCTGCTGCGCATGGAGGTCATGCGCTGCTTGCGGACACGCACGCCGCCTACTTCCGTGCTCTGTCGTGTGTCGCCGACTCCTCCGACACCTGTGCTGGGCTCGAAGGGTGCAGCGGTGAGCACGACGATATCGTGCAGCCGACGTGCACCATCGTTCAGGAGTGCCCCACTCGACCCCGCCTATTGAGACGGCCGTCAGCCACAGCTACCGCCAGCCCCGAGAACGCCAACTCCACTAGATCCGACAAGCACAACGAGATCCTGCAGCCGACGCGGACCTTCATTCAGGAGTGCTCCACCCGACCTCGCCCCCAGCGACGGCCACGACTACGTCCAGTACCGAGAACACCAATTCCACCGGTCGCTACACCATAAGCCAGTAGCAAACATGCCGAAGATGTCGTGGGAGTACTGGCGAGTAGCTCCCCGAGTACAAGTCACGGCCCGCGGACGGAACTGGCGAGCGAGGTGGGTGGACGCAAGCCGAGCGCCAGCCAGAACCGTCAGAGCAGAGCGGAGCCGCACGCGAGAAAAGGAAGCTGGTGCTTTGCGATTGCTGCTTGTCCACTTGTCCAACATCGATGCCGGTATGCACGAGCATGGCTATGCATCCGGTATCCAAAGAATTTTCCTGCGTTATTACTTACCAACCGCCTGAGATAAGTAAATCTTCTTAGGCGGTTATGAAGGGCCAATCGCTTGAGATAATCATCTTCTCAGGAGGTTGGTTCTTAATAAACATTCGCGAAGATAGGAGTCTATATATAGCCCTCGGCTGCATTGGAAAAACCTAACCCGAGCGAAATCACTTAGACGCTGTCAGACTGCCAAAATTTCGTTTGCCGCCATGTCTTCCCCGCTCTTGCCATCGAGCTTCGCCGTTGCCGCCGAGCTTCGCCGTTGTCTGTTTGCTTCGCCCTCGCCACTTCCAGGTACCCCGGGCTTTGCCCTCACCGTCGCCGCTGAGCTTAACGGTAAACCCTAAACCCTTCGATGCCCTCCTCCGTCCCCATGCTGCCTCCCTCGTCGCCCTAGCCACTAGCTGAGTCAAATGGTGCCTTGCATAGATTTCTTTGGTTAGGGTTTGGGAATTCGAAAAGGGTAGGCATCTTGGTGGTGGTGGTGGTGGACCACGACATTAACGCATAACACCTCTGACGCGTTTGTCTGGTTCCATGTACTGGACGTAGTTTGTCGATCGTGTTAGGGTTCAGACATGATAAACTATGTTGGTAGTTTTTGGTTAGGTACAATCTATTGCTGTCTTGCCCCTGAATTAGTTTCCTGCACCTTTGTTATTACGATTCTCCTGATTTCACCATTACCATGGCACAACTGTACATAATTCTGTGAATAACGAAGTACTTTTGTGCATGCTATAGCTCTCTGGATTGAAATAATAGGTGGAGTATTTTATGGGTTAAGGATTTACGATATTTGGAAGAACATTGCAGCTGCAAGTTACTATTGATTTGAAGAATTTTGTGTTCATTTCCTCCTGCTCATGGCTACTACTAACATTCCCTCTGGTTGCATTTGCATGTCGTTAAGACAATTTGTTAGTAGTAGTAGTACAATGTATATACAAGCATGCTGATTCATGAACTTTACGTGTCGTGCAACATTCAATGTGCATTTTATTTTCTAATTTTTAATCATCATTGAATGTGGCCTAGAGGGGGGTGAATAGACCTTTTTGAATTTTAGTCAGAACCTACAACACTCAGCAACTTGATCAAATACTGAGAATCGGACTAGTCCGGTGCGTGCGGACTAGATCGATCAAGTTTGATTGATCATCTCGATTCAAGACTCTACGCAGCAGAAGTTAAGATGTAACTATAGTATGTTGCTTCACCTAAACTGAGGATAGCACAAGGTGACCTTAGTTTCAATTTTTAACGTAATTTTACTAAGATCAATTTAAACCCTAGATGCAATGAACAATAGGCACAAAGAGAGGACACAAGATTTTTATCGCGTGGTTCGGTTCCCACAAAGGCAACCTACATCCACGTTGAGGAGCCCACGAAAGGACCAAGTCTTTAGCAACCCTAACCTCGTCGAATCGCCACAACGGCCAATTCTCTTCCACTATCACAAAGGGGTAAGATAACCGTGTTCAAGGGGCCTTCTAACAAGTTGAGGGCTCCCCAAGATTACAAATTGAAACACCACCAAGACACACTCGTAAGATCTGCAATGAAACAACAAGAGTGTGCGAGAGAATCAAGCCCAAGAGCTCAAAGGTGAAGAATTGTGTCTCTCCTTTGATCTAGAGTTGATCCACACAAATTTGATCTTTCTTCCATTGGATTGTGTGGAGAGACGTCTTTTCAAGGCTCTTGGAGGGTGTGACGGGGCAGGGGGGTTGAGAGTTGTCATAGTTGGGCCGTGCACCTCTATTTATACTAGGGTTCGAAGTGTTACCGTTAGGGTTTTCAAAGTCCGGACTAGTCCGTGGTGGACTCCGGACTAGTCTGGTGTGCGGCGTGTGGGAAACCCTAAGTGCCCCGAATTGACTTGTCCGGCCAGGAGTGTACTAGTCATTCTATCTCTGGAAAAGTTCGGACTAGTCTGGCACATATCGGACTAGTCTGGTGGTGGTGAAACCCTTAGTGAATTGGAGACAAGTCCGCACTTGGAGGACATGTCCGATTTTAGTCAGAGGGTTTTTTCGGACTACGTCGGGCATATATCGGACTTGTCCGATTTGGGTCAGAAGGATATCGTACTAGTCCGTGGTGATATCGGCCTTGTCCGATTTCGTGCAAAGTTGTGAAGTGTTGAGAACTAGTCCGCACTGGGCAGGACTAGTCCGATCTTAGTCAAAAAGATATCGGACTAGCCCGTGGTGATATCGGACTAGTCCAGTCTGTGTAAACTTGGACTTTGCAGACAAGTCTGCACTGAGAGGACTTGTCCGATTCTAAACAGAGAGATATCGGACTAGTCCGTGGTGTTATCGGACTAGTTCGGTCGTGTGTAAATTTGTGTAGTGAATGAGTTTTCTTGTGCTTGAGCTCTTTGGGTGTGTTTCTCCAACACACTCTATACACAATGATCTAATCTATTCAGCTCTTGAGCTCTTTTCCATATAAATCCTCATTCTCCTTTCTTTTTGCGTTTTCTTCATAATATCATTAAAACATGTGCTCATCTCAACAATTTGGTTAGGATCTCATTTGCTTGTCATAAATAAACCAAAACCCACAAGGGATGCCTAGATGCACTTTCAATCTCTCCCTTTTTGGTGATTGATGACAACCAATTGAGATTTCACAAATATGATTAAAAATGCAAAATTTTTATAAACTGTGCACATATGAGTTTGAACAAATTAAGTAATGAAAACATAAGGCATATGTGCACTCTTTATGGTGGGGTGCAAACCTAAGTGTGTGTAAGTAATAATTGTGATGAGAATGAAATGATTGTCATATATATATCAATCATCAAGCACGAATGACAGTTTCAGAGCGTAAGCACATATTATATCAAACTTTCATCACAGATTTCAAAAGCATAAGCATAGACATAGTCATTGTACCACATCACAAGTCCAAAAGCATAAGAGAGCATTAAAGCTTTACAACCTCAAAATGAACACAGATGGAGCTCTCATCTCGCAAGCTAGAGCTAGGACCTAGTGACTCCCCCTCAATCTCTCCCCCTTTGGCATCAAGACACCAAAAAGAAGGAGAGGAGGGATCTAGTGCCTTCATTCCTCACTGTCAGTCCTTTCCTCATATTCATCTTCATCTTCATCTTCAAGCTGTGGAGCAGGAGGAGGAGCGGATCCAGTCGAAGTGTCCCCAATGCCAAAATAGGCAAGCTCAGATGGTGAAAGAGGTGGAAGATCGGAGAAGTCAGAGGCTGAATCTTCAGAGATAGAAGGGTATCCAATAGGCTCGATATCCAGCTTCTGGCAAATATGCTTGACATTTTCTTTGACATACCTCATATCTGCCTTCCTTGACTTGTTCAATTTATGGAGCTTCACCTCAGCCTTCTTCCAGGAGCCAAAGATGGCATCCAAGTACTTCAAAATTCCACTAGGGGACCCTTTTTGAGGAGGGGCTCTAGTGGCGGGAGGAGTCCTCACATCTCCTCGAGCTCTCCTTGAAGCCTCTTCACTAGACATCGGAGTTGGAGCAGATTGGAGAGTGGCTTGGGGAGCCTTCTGATGCCTCAAAGGAGTGTACTCCACATCATTCACGAACTCTATCCCCGTGACTTTCTCAATCATAAACATCAAGTAAGGGGCATAGACACAGGATCTGTTTGGTGTGCAGGAGATATTCACCATATCATTCCAAATATAGTCGAAGATATCAAACTTCCGGTTCTTGCTAATCACCTTCATTAGGGTCCTCAAGTATCCTTGCACACTTCCTGCATCCTCATCTTTTGGAGCTATGGTCTTCCTCAACGGCCTATTAAGAACCATGAAGAAGGGCTTCACGTTCTGGATTGATGGAGGGTTGTATTTCAGGCTAGTATCATAAAGGAAATCCATCTTATCCTCCCCCAAGACACAAATGTCATGGATAGTCAGCTCATTGTTGCAGGTGTCTTCTAGATAAAGAAGTCTTGACCACTGGAGTCTTCATCTGCATGTACACAAAATTGTAGTAATCCGTGTCGAAGTTTCTCCAGAATCTGGCGTCAGCTGCCTTCTTTGGTCTGCTGTAGCAATCCACCATTCTTAGCTTGGAAGCCGTATCGCTTCCCTTGCTATTGAAACTTTCTTCATAGTGGTCCCTGTTCCCTTGTCTTGTTGCATTCATCTTGAGAGGGACTATCGGGCCCGTGGCAATTCCCTTTCCCTTGCCCTTAGCTTGGCGAGAAGCCGCCAAGCTTGGGCCAGCTGCATCCTTGGCCTTGGATGCAGGCTTCTTGGCTAGAACCTTGCACCGCACCTGAGGTGGAGAAGGTGCCGGCTCGGAGGGACGCTCTTGGCGCTTCTTCCATTGGACCGTCGAGGACCGAAGCAAGGAGTCTTGGTCCATCTTGGCCTCATAATCGAAAATTTCATCATTGGAGCTCGACCTTATCCTGAGAAGGGATTAGACAATGTATGGATGAGAATTGATGGCAAGTAAGTGCATTGAGTAGTTGGAAATTAGAGTTGAGTTCAGTTTAAAATCGGACTTGTCCGATGTACAGGAATGGACTAGTCCGGGGGACCAGACTTGTTCGTACAGGAACCAGATTAGTCCGGTGTACATCACCTCAAACCCTAACTATGAGACAAATTGTATTGCTCAATGCAAAAATAGCTTAACATAGGTGTAATACAGCAAGGAAGCATGTATTAGCTGAAAGGAACTAAGCTATTTGATCCAAAACGGAAGAAATCAAAGTTTCTAGGGTTTGGGGGAGGGAATTTACCAAAATTCTTCGATTCTTGATGAAGGAGGAGTTGGAGATGCGGACAAATCCGTTGTCTTCAATACCCTAGCAATGGAGATCGATTTCAACCCAAACTTGATGGGATTTGATGGAGAGATCACCAAATCGCCTTAGGGGCTCTCGAGTGAAGAGAGAGAATGTGAGGTGAGTCGTGAGGGTGAAGGAGATTAGGTTTTGGTGGTGCCTAGGGTTATGGAGTCGAAAAATCAGTCCGTGTTCGGCCGGACTAGTCCGGACTACCGGACACTGTGCGGACTAGTCTGCAGTGTGCGGGCTAGTCCGGATAACCACAAACTAGTCCGTGGTCACTAGAACAGATATAATTAACCCATTCGTATATATTCGAAGGTTCTTATAGAGGAAAATAGGGGGCAAAACACACAAATAATCTTGATGAATATTATTAGTAAACATCCAACAATCAAGCTATGACCGTAATTCACCAAGATCAAGTAATTGAAATAGTTTTTCGGAGAAAATAGAGAGATGATTTTCATAACACAATCAATGGATTCTGAATAAGCCATACAGGTATTCAAGTTTTCAAGCCACGTTCTGAGCATCTAGGATATTTAGTTCATTTCGGAGCTCATAAAAAAGTTTTTCATCAAGTGGCTTGGTAAAGATATCGGCTAGTTGTTTTTCAGGGTTGACATGGAAAATGGCTATGTCTCCTTTCATTGAGTGGTCTCTCAAAAAGTGATGCTGGATGTCTATGTGTTTGATCCTAGTGTGCTCAACGGGATTATGGGAAATTTTAATGGCACTCTCATTATCACAAAGGAGTGGAATACGACTCATATTGTAACCGTAATCCCTTTAGAGTTTGTCGCATCCAAAGGAGTTGTGCACAACAACTTCAGGCTGCAACATACTCTGCTTTGGCCGTGGACAAAGCAATGGAGTTTTGTTTCTTGGAGGACCAAGAAACAATGGATCTACCCAAGAATTGGAATGTACTGGAGCTATTCTTTCTATCTACTTTGCATCCGGCATAATCTGCATCAGAGTATCCAATGAGATTGAATTTGGAACCTTTTGGATACCAAAGGCCTAGGTTGGGTGTATGAACTAAATATCGAAAGATTCTCTTGACGGCTGTCAAATGACACTCCTTAGAATTGACTTGAAATCTTGCACACAAGCACACACTCAACATAATATCAGGCCTAGATGCACATAAGTAAAGTAGGGATCCAATCATGGAGCGATATACCTTTTGATCCATGCTTGGTCCGTATTCATTGAGTCCAAGTGTCCATTTGTTGCCATGGGAGTCTTTATTGGCTTCTCTTTGTCCATTCCAGACTTCTTGAGCATGTGTTTAGTATAATCGGTTTGGCTTATGAACGCCCCTTCCTTTTGTTGTCTCACTTGGAATCCCAAGAAGTATTTCATCTCCCCCATCATGGACATCTCAAACCTATGCAGTTTGAACACGTGGTCAGGGAACTCTTGATCTTCGAATCCAGGGGGTTGCTCCACGTACACCTCCTCCTTGATTGGTCTGTTGAGGAATGCGCTTTTCACATCCATCTGATAGAGCTTGAAATCATGGTGTGTTGCATATGCAAGCAATATTATAATAGATTCAAGCCTAGCTATGGGAGCAAAGGTTTTGTTGAAATCCAAACCTTCGACTTGTGAATACCCTTTGGCCACAAGTCATGCCTTGTTCCTTGTTACCACCCCTTGTTCATCTTGCTTGTTGCGGAAGACCCATTTGGTGCCGATGACGTTGAACTTGGGTCTTTCGACGAGTTCTCTCACCTCGTTCTGTTTGAAGTTTTTAAGTTCTTCTTGCATTGCCACCACCCAATTCGGATCTTTCAATGCATCCTCAATCCTGCGCGGTTCCAAAAAGGATACAAAAGAGTAATGTTCACAAAAATTAGCAATTCGAGATCTAGTAGTTACTCCCTTTTGGATGTCACCGATTATGTTGTCGATGGGGTGATCTCTTTGGACACATTGGTGTACCCCTGGGTGTGGCACTTGTGGTCTTGAATCTTCATGGTCATCTTCGACTCCCCCTAGATGGTTGCCCTCATTGTGTGTTGATCATCTTCGTCTTCTTGAGGTTGATCTAGTGTAGAAGCTCCCCCTTGATCCATTACCTCCACTTTTGGTTCAACTTCTTCATTTTTATTTGGAGGTGGCGCTTGTGGTCGAACATTGCCCAACGCCATTCGTCTCAACGCTTGACAAGGAGCTTCTTCTCTATCTAGCACACATTGATAAACTTGCTCTTATTGAGAGCCGTTAGTTTCATCGAAAACTACATCACGTGCAACTTCAACAAGTCCGGAGACCTTGTTGAAGACATGGTAGGCATAAGAGTTTGAATCGTAGCCAAGCAAGAAACCTTCATCGGACTTTGAAGCGAACTTTGAAGTCCTAGGCTTCTTATTCAAGATATAGCATTTAGAACCAAAATCACAAAAATAGGAAATATTAGGTTTGTTACCCATGAGTAGCTCATATGATGTCTTCTTGAGTAGGCGATGAAGATAGAGTCGGTTTATGGCGTGACAAGCGGTGTTGACCGCTTCAGCCCAAAACCGATCCGATGTCTTGTACTCATCAAGCATTGTTCCCGCCATCTCCATGAGGGTTGGTTATTCATTCCGGCCACTCCATTTTGTTGAGGTGAGTATGGTGCTTAAAATTCATGTTTGATGCCCTCTTCGTCTAGGTACTCCTCAACTTGAGTGTTCTTGAACTCCATGCCGTTGTCACTTCATATGTTGTTCATCTTCAATGAGAACTCATTTTGGGTGCACTTGAAGAACTTATTGAAGGTTCCTTGTGTTTCTGTCTTTTCATGCAAAAAGAAAACCCACGTGAAGCGTGAAAAATCATCAACAATTACTAAGTCATATTTGTTACCGCCGATGCTTATGTAAGCAATTGGACCAAAGGGGTCCATGTGAAGTAGCTCGAGCGGTCTTGTCGTTGTCATGACGTTCTTCACGGGATGGGGTGCTCCTACTTGCTTCTTAGCTTGGCACGCGCTTCAAGGCCTGTCTTTCTCAAGAACAACATCCTTCAAACCTCGGATGTGACCGCCCTTAAGTAGTTTTTGAAGATTCCTCATACCAACATGTGCTAGCTGTCTATGCCACAACCAACCCATGTTGGTATTTGCAATCTAACATGTGTCAAGTTCGGCTTTATCTTTGTTGAAGTCAACAAGATAAAGCTTTCCCTTCACCACACCCTTGAATTCAATCGAGTCATCACTCCTTCTAGAGACGGTCACACCCTCATTAGTAAACAGGCAATTATAACCCTTGTCACATAATTGAGATATGGACAAAAGGTTATAATCTAAGGAGCCAACATGCAAAACATGAGAAAGCGTGTTTTGAGATGATATTGCAATTTTACTGGTACCGAGCACCCTTCCTTGACTATTTTCTCCAAAATAGATGCCCTCGCCTGGATCCTCATTTTCTTTATATTCTACAAACATTCTTTGTTCTCCAGTCATATGGTTGGTGCATCCACTGTCTAGCACCCATTTGGCTCCACCGGATGAGTAGGCCTGCAAAAACAAATTATGTCTTGGTTTTAGATACCCAAGCTTGCTTGGGTCCTTTGAGGTTAGTCACAAGAGATTTGGGCACCTACACATGGGACTTGGTGTTCCCATGGCGTGGCCCAACATATTTGGCATGCACTTTACCAAAAGCGTTTTTCATAAGAACATAAGATGCATCAAAAGTTCTAAATAATAACTGTTGCTCATGTGTGTTCACATTTTTGAACTTATCAACATTGTTAGGTTTTATAACTTGAGGGGAGTTTCCCTTCACAAAGGCAATGCACTCCTTGTTATTCTTATGGTTTCTAGCATTTTGCTTTTCACCATAGGAATACCCAATGCCATATTTGACATTAGGAGGTCTTGTGGCCAAGTATGCACTGCGTGCATACTTGACCTTCTCCTTGTCAAATATGCCACCATGGGAAGGATGCTTGTCCT